>CM068368.1:797258409-798458409 GCA_034769895.1 Magicicada septendecula
GTATTTACTGGAAGTACAGAAATTAGTTTCCATTAACTTTATTAACCATAGATTTTTAAAATTAATTAGACTTAAAAAAATTTCCTTAGTTAGTGTACATTCAAAGGCTGTATTTATTGTATGGATAAAAGGGTGTATAGAACATTAAAGGCTGTATTTATTCGAAGATCATTATTAAAATGTATAACCTAGGACAATCGAACATATAACCAAACAAGTACATTAAAATCCTTTTTTCAACATAATGCAATAAAAAGCAGTGCGCAGTTTCTGTTAACACGCAAATGATTAAGTATTAATAAGGGGTTACAGTGGAATTTAATGTTACTATGGTCTGAATTAATGCAAATAAAATTGGAGAATCTCGTAAACATATTAAAGAATGCTTGTATATTACACAGAAAATTATTACAGTACGGACCTTTGTTAACAAATAGAAACAAATAGGACTCTATACTTTAGTATGTACCAATAAAATTCACCTTTTTTCAAGTACAGTATCTATTGTATTTCATACTCTTAAAAAAAGGCCATTAACAACATTTTAGTTGTGAAGAAAACAGATATAACATTTCCAAACAAGAAATCTTCAATTCTCTCCCTATTTGTTTTATAAAAACTGGAGTTTCTACTACAGGTTTTTAAGTTCACTAACTACTTAATTTAATATACATAATTGTTCCTGATATTGTTGGGTAACATTATAGTCTATTAATACATCTGCTTCCTACTCATATGTGCAAACAATGTTTTTAATGTATGGTACTAAACATCTTTACAATTCAGACAAAGTCTAATGAGCAATTTGACCTAACCTGCATTACTACATCTAAGAATATCTTACGAGATCATTTAGCTTCATTTATGTATTTAATGCATCTTAATTAGTACACTAAGAGCACTGCTCTGTCTTACAGTAATACAACACATTACACTAACTCAACAGAATTTCTTGTTTTCAGTTTAAGAAAGTTGAAATTGTGTATTTATTTTCTTTTCCATTCACATTTTATGGAAACGTGCTTTACATTAATATGTGTACCCTTACTGTATTACGGTCCTAAACATCTTTGTCAACACTTTATATCTTTAAAAGTTAGGCAAAGTGTAATGAGCTATTTGGCTTAACCTGAATTTACATGACCTGGCTCAGAACAACTTTATTTTGGCAAATACAAAGATGAAGACTCTGTACACCCTGGTTGCAATTTCTTCATGGCTCACACCTGCTGCCAGGCTTAGTTCTATAACATAATCAGGAAGAAAGGAATCAGCTCGAACACTGTGTAAAGGCTTGTACACCATCAGCAAGAAGATTAATGATGTCATTTACGAATAACTCATTATGCCATTTAGCTTTATTCTTAATTAGTACACTAACGGCACTGCTCTGACTTACAGTAACACAGTACATTACACTAACTCAAAAGAATTTCTTGTATTCAGTTTAAAAAAGTTGAAATTGTGTATTCTTTTCTTTTCCATTCACTTTTTGTGAAACAACCTACATTCATATGTGTACGCTTACTATATTGAAATCCAGTGTTCACTATCCAATAGTTAAAAATGTTGTGGAATTGTGAAATTAGTGACACTATGTACTAATGTGTGATTATCAGTTGAATTTCTAAATTCCTTTGATTCATTAATAAATTTTACTAATTTGTTTCTTTATGTCTATTGAATGATTTCTTATTAGTTTTTAAGCTTTGCGTTTTCATTATTCATTTGTAAATTCTTGGATTTTGTTGTCCATGACATGTCCATTGGTTAACTAATGATAACTAATAGACCATAATAATAATAATAGCATACTAATATACTAATAATACCATAATAGCATAACTAATGTCCATTGGTTTAACATTAAAACACACAGAGGACTGATCCTCTTTTGCAAGATCACAAGTATGTTTCAAGACCATTTGCAGGTCAGGTATTGTTCTGTCTGTTCACTTTCTGAAAGTGGTTGAGAAGCAAGGGGGAGATGTCTCCATTAAAACACACACACACACACACTAGCACGCACACAATTCCTTTTTTTCTTTTTATTTAATTTGAATTCTGTATTAGAACAAATGTTTTCAGAGTTTACAAGTTTTTTTTTTTAATTTCTTGGATTAATTTTTTTTAATTTTATGCAGTGTGGACACATACAGAGGAGTGTCAGTTTTTGTTTTTTCAATAAATAAAAATGAGAGGAGTGAGACAGAGAGAGAGAGACAAAAAATGACACATACAGAAATTTCATCAGAACTTTTCCTGATATTAAAAAAATAACTAAATAATGAATGGGAAAGAACATTAACAAAATTAGTGGAAATTATAGGTATAATTTCTTGTCTAATGAGCAGGTACTAGTAATGGCTTCATATACTTCACATCTTAAATTATAAACCTATTACAAACATATTTGGTATACTCAGCTTGAAACAAACGTTCAGACCAACAAAAATGGTTTAAATGTTGCCATGCTGCATTATTAGTAGGTACTGTTGAAACAGCAGGCTGATTATAATTGTTTTTAGAACAGACTTCTGGAATGTTGTGTGCAAGTGTATTGTGTTCAAGTAGCAAGTTTCCACTACTTTATAAAACATATCCTAGAAGCAAACTTTGACATCCAGTTGCTGTTGCTGAGAAACCTTACTAAGGGACTTATAAAAAAAAGAAAAACAACAATTACACGCTTGCTCTTTTGAACATCTGATGAAAAGGTTTTGTAAAGTGTACCTAACCTAAAAATGTACAATGCTCAACTTGTCTTTGTATTCCATACTTCTAGATGATATATTGCTAACACGAATAAGAAAAGTTTAAATCTGCTGAAGGTCTAAACGAGTGATAGTTATTTGCAGACTGACAGGGCCATAAAATAATTCTGAAAGAATTGTTGCTTTTACACCATCCTTTATCAAGTGACTACTCAAATCTGCCAGTTTTTCACAGCAAACTGAAGTTTGATGATTTGATCCATCATGACCTAGTGATGGTCCAAACATTTCAAGGATTCTCCTAGCCTTAAAAAACTGGACTGGCGTCATTGAGTGACATGACTAATGTTAAATTTACTTTGGGATACTTCCAAACATAATACAGTTTACAATAAACAAACAAAATTTTATGCCTGTCTAATTTTTCCAGAACTCCATACACATAATTTGATCTGGATAGAACATTTATTAAACAATAATACTATTTGATACAAATAATTAAAATATCGGTATGGAGAACCATACATGACTTCCATATTTTAAGATTTATATTTAAAATCATTTTAGAAATGAAATATTTCTACAGAAACTACTTCTATCTTCAGCCTCAAGCACAGAATTGTGGTCACTAACATATATATCACCTCATGTTAGTGCACTCGAGTTTCACTGATGATGGCAGTTGATGACACTTCCGAAACGTCTGGTTTTGCAGAAAACCCCACGGCCAAACAGCCCGTGAAGGAATTTTATCAACAAACTACTTCTTTGTTGCCGATAACGTAGTACACATATAAAAAATTATCCCCTCCCCTTCACCTATCATTTTCATTTATAGAAAATAATCCCCTCCCCCTTCAACTTCCCCTACCCCTTTTTATTTATAGATATTTCATCTACCTTTCTACAGTGGATTATTATGACCTTCTTTTCAGGATAATTTATTTATCAAAATTAAGTACTTTACTCTTGTTAAAACATAAAACGTTGCAGATAAACTACCCCTTCTCCTTAACCGATCTTCACCAAAATCAACAGACCTTGAGTCCTCTACAATATGCAAAAAATTATTTGAATTTGCGGCAGTTATCGTCCACCATAGACAAAATTCTACACACAGACATCTTTCAAAAAATGACTTTTCTTCATGTTTTGAGGGTAGTACAATCAGAATCAGCCCTTATCTCGTACGCGATTTTTTTTTCCATCCATTTCCTTATTGAACATGGAAGTAAAAACAATATCCTTCTTTTTATAATATGTATTTCACATGTTTTCTAACATGGGACACTAATTATTAGATAAAATGGTTACATTCATTTAAGCAAGCTTCCACTCACTGTGTACTTTCTCAGAGGCCATAACATATTCTTTTTAACGTTGCCGAACATAAATTGATGTTAAATTAAAAATAAAGTAAAGGCTTAGCACCTGAAGTTTGCAACGTCCAAGTTGAAGAATCTATTTAATTATTGCACTTAACTTCATATAACTACTGATTACATTTCAGGATTATTATTTTCAGAAATGATGTATGTAAACCAGTTTTCACATATGAAGGTAGTTAAAATTCTTTAATGGGGTAAACAAAGGCATTCCAGGGCCTTTATGGTAGTAGATTTGTATTACTAAATTTGAATTTACACAAATAATTCTCTTTGATTAACAGAGTTACACACACAAACTAAATGTTGAGTGTCCTCCTAGTGTATAAATTCAGCTAAAACACTATTCCAAAAACTTACCTTGTTACTAGAATATGTGACATGATGAACTTTTCATGTTAAATAGTTTAAATACTTTGTGTTGAGAGTTAAGTATTTTAATAATTGTTATTTATGCAGGCATATAGCAAAATCTGATCATCATGAAAAAGGAATAAGGCATTTTGTAATAGCAATTAACTTATTAGTTTCTACTGTATTACCGACTCATATTACAAGACCAATTTTTGTTTAATTGAAAAGATATATTTTAATTGTTTCTTTTGGTGCAATGTGTAAATTACATGACACATATCCATAAAGGTTTGAAAATATGCTTACTGCAGTGTGATAGGAATAAATTCTCAAAAAACTAATACAAATTTGTTATGTATGATCACACCAGCTTTACTTTCTATTTGAAATGAGCCTTTTATCCAAATTTATTACATAGTATTGTGCCAAGATATTTCACTACATTTGTATACTGTAATACAGTAGTGGAAAAATATTATCATTCCACTAATATTACCCTAAGATAATAAATTAAAATACATTATATATACATCTTTTGGCATAATCGTCCTTTCACTAATCACTTTTTATCTATCAATTTATTTGATGAATATATATTAAACGATTTATGTAAAATACAACAGGTGTTTAACAGACATGTAGTATAGCCTTTAAAATTAATGATCATGGAAAAAAGATGTCATTCCATGGCACACACACTTTTGTAAGTGTGTACATCAGAGGCGGGTTTACCGTCTAATACTGAATTCAAATTAAATACAGAACTGTAAAAAAGAATTTATTGGGTCTTTGGCTATTCTAAGCAAAATTCAAGAGCTTTAGGAAAAAAACTCTTTAAAACAAATTTAAAGACTCTCGGGTATTAAGTCTTTTAAAGTCTACTAAAATTAACGTTTCTTTTTTATACACGTTATTTCAATTTATTTTCATACCAATTAACATTAAAAGTGCTAACTGAAGATAGAGATACACCATACTTTTGTGGTTAGGTGGGGTAATTGTAAACCGAAAATGGATTGAAACATTTTGATTGATTAAAAATTGTGTATAGGTTTTAAAATTGAAATAACTGCAAATAATAATAATGCAAATAATTTTAAAGTAGCTTTTTAAAAGTGAAAACCGGTTCAGGTTGTAAGGTAAAACTTTATGTTTTTACTCATAAAAAACATTGTGTTCCGAGTCGTTAATGAAATAGTTGTATTTGCAAATAATAGTTATTTCAACCTTTGTTATTATGTTGCGTACAAAAAATTGTTTAAAATAAATAATAAATACAGCTCTAAAATTCAATTTACAATTACCCTTGACATCTTAGAGGTACTTGTAAACAAGTGTTTTCTTTATCCTTTGAAATATTGAAACAAAAATAGTGACAACTGTAAACTAGTTGACATTGTACTATTTCATGTGTTTATAATCCTAACTGCATGTTTACAATTACCCTGTCTTCGTCTATATGGAAAATAAATGGAAACAACTTAATTCAAATACTATGTATATTAAAAATCATAAATAAATAATAAAGAAATGTTGTTGTGTTACATAATGTAACAAGTAAATGATAGAATAAAAGTTTATCATTGTTCAAACACTTCCAGGGAACTCGTAGACAATTTGTCTGTCAATTTCCTTCATTTCTGGATTGGGCAAACTTGTCAACATTTGTTAAAAGCTAACAGTACTTTCATCATTTTCTTTTAATGTAAACTTTGTAGAAATTCCATTTTTGCTATGTGTACATAGTTCTGGAAAAATTAGATAGGCATAAAATTTTGTTTATTGTAAACTGTTTTATGTTTGGAAGTACCGTCGAGCGGGGTGACTTTGCCTACTTTTTCAAGATGTCACTACTCAGTTTGGTGATTTTCTTCAACATGAGCAACAAAAAAATATGAAAAAAAATTTTACTGGACTTCTAAAACATCACTATTTTTTAGTGTTAAGCTACTAAAAAAAAAAAAAAAAAAAAAATGTGTGACCAGGAAAAGTCACCCCTTAAACGGGGTGACTTTGCCTAGTCACATATTTTCTATGAATAACATCCCAATATAGTGAAATACAGCAATGTCAACCCCCTGACGACAGAGTTGTAAATGTTTTTACTGCATGTGTATACTCGTGCAATCCATACAAACCTCTAAAATCTGTAAAAAAAATATTTAAACACCTGAAAACATGTTTTTGTGAAAAAATATCGACAAACAATTACAAAATCAAAATATTCATTAACAGTTTGGATAGAAATTTATTTACATTTATTATACAGACTATTTACAATTTACCTATACAAAAGTTTCCATGGCTTTAATATACAAGTAACCTCTTTTTTCGGTTATGGAATCAGCACTAATTTTTTTTACGTCATCCCACTCGTAAATGAGTTATCTTCTTTGTTGGGCCACTTCCATGCTTTTTTCCCCTTTTCCAAACACTTAACCTCTAACCCTTCCTGCAAAATTGATGTAACTTGTCCAGGAAAATTTTGATTATTATATCACACCACTACATAGTCGCCAACACAGTAAGGTACCTGTACCGTTACATTACGGTGAGTTGATTTCACTGAAGCCTCACCAATAATACTGGTACTTGCAGATTCTTCCTCACTTACACTTAAAAGAGAGTACCCAGGCTCTGCAACACTGTACGTATCAGTATCATCTCCTGATGAAGAACTAGTAAAGTCATCCGGACAAATACTTTTGCCCGGTGGAACAGTAAGTTTTTTCCTTTGGGCCCTGGGTTTCACAGCTAATTCACCTCGTCTTTTCTGAAGGTGTTCAATAAAAGATTGACCCATTTCTTCTGCCAACTGTACATTACTAATACCAGTACCAGGTGACTGATTGTCACTGGATCCTGGAGGGATTCTAGACAATATTTCGTCTGCGTTAACTGGGCAAATTCCACATTTTTTAAACCCAGGTGGAACAATATTTTTGAATTTTGGAATCATTATGTCCATCAGTTTTTTTTAAAGTTTTGCAAATATTTCTTTGGGTAACGTCTGACAATGTAACCCTTCACTTGTGGCACGCCATTCAGATAATAACTGCCTACATTCTTTTTTCATAGATGAGAAAACAGACACATCTAACGGTTGAGTTAAATGAGAAGTATTGGGAGGAAGACAAGCAAACCTAATATTATTTTCCTCACATAAATTAATTACATTCTCATTAATATGTGATGATAAGTTATCACCTATCAACACTTTACGTCCTGTTTGTTTCTTGAGGATGGGTAGCATGTGGCTTACAAACCAATCCTCGAAGGTGTTTGCATCGAACCATCCATTTTTGGTTCGATTATAGCGACATCCCTTAGGACCACCTTCATACCACGAGGTCCACAAATGTTCGGCTTTATAAATAACGTAGGGTGGTGCATAGCCCAACACATTGACGCAGAACATCACGCTAAATGAAGATTTGCTGAAATTGCAAATGTTTTCTGGGTACTTTGTTCCCCGTTTAACAAGAAGTTTTTTAGATTTGGGGTCATCAGATAAGTTTGTCTCATCAAAATTCCACACGTGGGTAGGTGGAACCTCATGAACTGTTTCTTTCAAATTATTTATATAAGAAGTAATATCATCCTTGGTGACACTTACTCTACTTGTTTTAATATTTGAAACAAATCTATTAGAAAGTGTATGATGCCGTTTTACAAATAACTTTGCCCATTCCTTTCCAGGCACATTATTTTTAAATTTTTCAACAATTTTACCTTTTTTATTTAAATATGATGCTACAACATACCTCAAATCATTACTAGATATAGGAAAACCATATTCTGATAATTTTAATAAATGATTTACAAAAGAGGACTCCTCATCAGGAGTAAACAACACTTGACCACCTGGCTTTTTCTTGTGGCCACCTTTAAGTTTATTAGTCAGTGTCCGGACAGGTATACCATACGTTGAGCTAGCAGTTAATTTTGGCATTCCACTCCTAATTGCTTCTAAACAATTTTGCAGTGTTTCTTTACTGTAATTACAGTATGGACGACTCCCTAAATGCTTAACATATTTTCGAGGCATGATGCAGCCACTATCACCTGTAACAAATAAAATAAACAGTCGTTATTAGTATTATTTATATGTACTGTTGTAAGGAAAAATGTACTTAATTATAATTTCAGTTATTAAAAATACAAACACAGGTCATTAAATTTCGTTGTTCGATAATTAAAACGTATTGTTTGCAAATATAACCTCTAACACTTTATAGGTTATGAGGTGACTTTGCCGTCTTTGTAGTAGGCAAAGTCACCCCACTTCACGGCCGATTACGACGAATAGTACAATAAATATTTATTAAAAAAATATTATATTTGCTAGAGTTTTGTCATTCACAATATCATTCAGTAATAAGATAACAAATAACTACAATAACTTACCTTTTCAAAAAATCTATTTACGGCCTTTTACCACGATGAAGTTTGGAGGTTACAAATTTGGTCACTGCCAGCACGATCTTCAATCCGACGTAGTTACGACTTTCTATGCGACGCTT
The DNA here is from genome assembly GCA_034769895.1 of Magicicada septendecula. Taxonomy (NCBI): domain Eukaryota; kingdom Metazoa; phylum Arthropoda; class Insecta; order Hemiptera; family Cicadidae; genus Magicicada; species Magicicada septendecula. The sequence continues at coordinate 797,267,386 of CM068368.1, forward strand.
CACAAATATCGATATATTCTATTGATAGATCACAAAAAAGTAGGTTAAGAACGTACAGTTCCCGGTATCGAGGGACCACTGATAGCGCGAAAAATTCGAAATTAATCTTTTTCGGACACGAGTCGGCAAAATCACACAAGTAGGCAAAGTCACCCCGCTCGACGGTATCCCAAAGTTAATTTAACATTAGTAATATCAATCAATGGCCCCAGTCTACTTTTTTAAGGCTAGGAGAATCCTTGAAATGTTTGGAGCATCACTAGATCATGATGGATCTAATAATCAAACTTCAGTTTGCTGTGACTGGCAGTAGCATTTCATTGTCTCAATTTTTGTCATTTTTTGTGCTACTGTAAAGTGTTCACTTTTTATTTATACTTAAATATATGCTGTTTGTATTTTACATTTTTACACTTTCTGTCAAGCTACTGTAAAGCTACAGTAAAATATAAAATTTAATTTAAAAAAAAATGATCAAACCAAACACTTGTCTGTAATGAACATAACACTGTGTAATAACTGAACTATATGAGAGTTTTAATTAAGGTTATTGCTGGCTCTCACATCCTACCTTCCAGTATTTGCGTATCATCCGTCAGAACAGTGAATAACTCAATGGGATACTAAGTCATTCTTACTACTGTTCAGGTGCATTTAGCATGTACACCAGAGACAGATTTATGCATAGGCAAAGTAGGCAACTGCCTATGTGCGGCAAATTTTGTAAAGGTCGTTATGTTGTTTTTATACCTATGAGATGTTTCAAATGCCGCTCCATTTCGTCTCAATATGATAAGAAGCTTTTAAAAATATATATTGTTTAGTAACTAGGCTTATTACATAAAGAGAATAGTTCATCATTTACTTCTGATCTGTATATGAAGTAGGCCATACATCGTGTTTTCACAATTACATTTAGATACATTATTTATGTGATACTTCCATTATATTAATTATTTAACAATTAATTTGTTTACATTCAAATTTCGAACATCCTTTACCGACTCTGTAATTTGACATGAGTGACTGTCAATAGATGCCACTAGCTGCTAACAGACAGACTATCAGCATAGCATAATTTCATACCCAACTCTAGTGCCAATTGAGCTTCGACCTGCCGAGGAGGGACATAAGAGGTCTACACATAGTACATGTCCGTTAAAGATCTGTTGTATTTTACATAAATCGTTAAATATATATTCATCAAATAAATTAATAGGCAAAAAGTGATAAGTGAAAGGATGATTATGTCAAAAGATGTGTATATAATGTATTTGATTTTATTATGTTAGGGTAATATTAGTGGAATGATAATATTCTACCACTACTGTATTACAGTATACAAATGTAGTGATATATCTTGGCACAATACTATGTAATAAATTTGGATAAAAGGCTCATTTCAAATAGAAAGTAAAGCTGGTGTGATCAGACATGACAAATTTGTATTAGTTTTTTGAGAATTTATTCCTATCAAACTGCAATAAGCATATTTTCAAACCTTTATGGATGTGTGTCATGTAATTTACAGATTGTACCAAAAGAAACAACAAAAATATATCTTTTCAATTAAACAAAAATTGGTCTTGTAATATGAGTCGGTAGTACACCAGGAACTAATAAGTTAATTGCTATTACAAAATGCCTTATTCCTTTTTCATGATGATCAGATTTTGCTATACGCCTGCATAAATAAAAATTATTAAAATGCTTAACTCTCAATGCAAAGTATTTAAACTATTTCACATGAAATGTCATGTCACATATTCTAGTAACAAGGTAGGTTTTTGGAATAGAGTTTTAGCTGAATTTATACACTAGGAGGACACTCAACATTTAGTTTGTGTGTGTAACTCTGGTTAATCAAAGAGAATTATTTGTGTAAATTCAAATTTAGTAATACAAAACAACTACCATAAAGGCCCTGGAATGCCTTTGTTTACCCAATTAAAGAATTTTAACTAACTTCAGATGGGGAAAACTGGTTTACATACATCATTTCTGAAAATAATAATCCTGAAATGTAATCAGTAGTTATATGAAGTTAAGTGCAATAATTAAATAGATTCTTCAACTTGGACGTTGCAAACTTCAGGTGCTAAGCCTTTACTTTATTTTTAATTTAACATCAATTTATGTTCGGCGACGTTAAAAAGAACATGTTATGGCCTCTGAGAAAGTACACAGTGAGTGGAAGCTGGCTTAAATGAATGTAACCATTTTATCTAATAATTAGTGTCCCATGTTAGAAAACATGTGAAATACATATTATAAAAAGAAGGATATTGTTTTTACTTCCATGTTCCATAAGGAAATGGATGGAAAAAAAATCGCGTACGAGATAAGGGCTGATTCTGATTGTACTACCCTCAAAACATGAAGAAAAGTCATTTTTTGAAAGATGTCTGTGTGTAGAATTTTGTCTATGGTGGACGATAACTGCCACAAATTCAAATAATTTTTTGCATATTGTAGAGGACTCAAGGTCTGTTGATTTTGGTGAAGATCGGTTAAGGAGAAGGGGTAGTTTATCTGCAACGTTTTATGTTTTAACAAGAGTAAAGTACTTAATTTTGATAAATAAATTATCCTGAAAAGAAGGTCATAATAATCCACTGTAGAAAGGTAGATGAAATATCTATAAATAAAAAGGGGTAGGGGAAGTTGAAGGGGGAGGGGATTATTTTCTATAAATGAAAGTGATAGGTGAAGGGGAGGGGATAATTTTTTATGTGTACTACGTTATCAGCAACAAAGAAGTAGTTTGTTGATAAAATTCCTTCACGGGCTGTTTGGCCGTGGGGTTTTCTGCAAAACCAGACGTTTCGGAAGTGTCATCGACTGCCATCATCAGTGAAACTCGAGTGCACTAACATGAGGTGATATATATGTTAGTGACCACAATTCTGTGCTTGAGGCTGAAGATAGAAGTAGTTTCTGTAGAAATATTTCATTTCTAAAATGATTTTAAATATAAATCTTAAAATATGGAAGTCATGTATGGTTCTCCATACCGATATTTTAATTATTTGTATCAAATAGTATTATTGTTTAATAAATGTTCTATCCAGATCAAATTATGTGTATGGAGTTCTGGAAAAATTAGACAGGCATAAAATTTTGTTTGTTTATTGTAAACTGTATTATGTTTGGAAGTATCCCAAAGTAAATTTAACATTAGTCATGTCACTCAATGACGCCAGTCCAGTTTTTTAAGGCTAGGAGAATCCTTGAAATGTTTGGACCATCACTAGGTCATGATGGATCTAATCATCAAACTTCAGTTTGCTGTGAAAAACTGGCAGATTTGAGTAGTCACTTGATAAAGGATGGTGTAAAAGCAACAAGTCTTTCAGAATTATTTTATGGCCCTGTCAGTCTGCAAATAACTATCACTCGTTTAGACCTTCAGTAGATATAAACTTTTCTTATTCGTGTTAGCAATATATCATCTAGAAGTATGGAATACAAAGACAAGTCGAGCATTGTACATTTTTAGATTAGGTACACTTTACAAAACCTTTTCATCAGATGTTCAAAAGAGCAAGCGTGTAATTGTTGTTTTTCTTTTTTTTTACTAAGTCCCTTAGTAAGGTTTCTCAGAACAGCAACTGGATGTCAAAGTTTGCTTCTAGGATATGTTTTATAAAGTAGTGGAAACTTGCTACTTGAACACAATACACTTGTACACAACATTCCAGAAGTCTGTTCTATAAAAATATAATCAGCCTGCTGTTTCAACAGTACCTCCTAATAATGCAGCATGGCAACATTTAAACCATTTTTGTTGGTCTGAACGTTTGTTTCAAGCTGAGTATACCAAATATGTTTGTAATAGGTTTATAATTTAAGATGTGAAGTATATGAAGCCATTACTAGTACCTGCTCATTAGACAAGAAATTATACCTATAATTTCCACTAATTTTGTTAATGTTCTTTCCCATTCATTATTTAGTTATTTTTTTAATATCAGGAAAAGTTCTGATGAAATTTCTGTATGTGTCATTTTTTGTCTCTCTCTCTGTCTCTCCCCTCTCATTTTTATTTATTGATAAAAAAAAACATAAAAACTGACACTCCTCTGTATGTGTCCACACTGCATAAAATTAAAAAAAATTAATGCAAGAAATTAAAAAAAAAACTTGTAAACTCTGAAAACATTTGTTCTAATACAGAATTCAAATTAAATAAAAAGAAAAAAAGGAATTGTGTGCGTGCTAGTGTGTGTATGTGTGTGTTTTAATGGAGACATCTCCCCCTTGCTTCTCAACCACTTTCAGAAAGTGAACAGACAGAACAATACCTGACCTGCAAATGGTCTTGAAACATACTTGTGATCTTGCAAAAGAGGGTCAGTCCTCTGTGTGTTTTAATGATAATTAGTTAACCAATGGACATGTCATGGACAACAAAATCCAAGAATTTACAAATGAATAATGAAAACGCAAAGCTTAAAAACTAATAAGAAATCATTCAATAGACATAAAGAAACAAATTAGTAAAATTTATTAATGAATCAAAGGAATTTAGAAATTCAACTGATAATCACACATTAGTACATAGTGTCACTAATTTCACAATTCCACAACATTTTTAACTATTGGATAGTGAACACTGGATTTCAATATAGTAAGCGTACACATATGAATGTAGGTTGTTTCACAAAAAGTGAATGGAAAAGAAAAGAATACACAATATCAACTTTTTTAAACTGAAAACAAGAAATTCTTTTGAGTTAGTGTAATGTACTGTGTTACTGTAAGTCAGAGGAGTGCCGTTAGTGTACTAATTAAGAATAAAGCTAAATGGCATAATGAGTTATTCGTAAATGACATCATTAATCTTCTTGGTGATGGTGTACAACCCTTTCCACAGTGGTTCCAAGTTCGAGCTGATTCCTTTACTAAATACAACTATTTAATTAACGACTCGGAACACAACAATTTTTAGGAGTAAAAACATAAAGTTTTACCTTACAACCTGAACCGGTTTTCACTTTTCATTTTTAAAAGTGAAAACCGGTTCAGGTTGTAAGGTAAAACTTTATGTTTTTACTCATAAAAATCTTTGTGTTCCGAGTCGTTAATGAAATAGTTGTATTTAGTTAAGTAACGGACACGTCATGGACAACAAAATCCAAGAACTGATTCCTTTCTTCCTGATCATGTTATAGAACTAAGCCTGGCAGCAGGTGTGAGCCCTGAAGAAATTGCAACCAGGGTATACAGAGTCTTCATCTTTGTATTTGCCAAAATAAAGTTGTTCTGAGCCAGGTCATGTAAATTCAGGTTAAGCCAAATTGCTTTGTCTAAATTTTAAAGATATAAAGTGTTGATAAAGATGTTTAGGACCATAATATAGTAAGGGTACACATATTAATGTAAAGCATGTTTCTATAAAAAGTGAATGGAAAAGAAAACAACTACACAATTTCAATTTTTTTAAACTAAAAACAAGAAATTCTTTAGAGTTAGAGTAATGTATTGTGTTACTGTAAGACACAGCAGTGCTGTTAATGTGCTAATTAAGATGCATTAAATGTATAAATAAAGCTAAATGACCTCATAATATATTCTTAGATGTAGTGTAGTAATTCAGGTTAGGTGTAATTGCTCATTTGACATTGTCTAAATTGTAAAGATGTTTAGGACTGACCATTAAAAACATTGTTTGTACATATGAGATATGAGTAGGGAGTAGATGTATTAATATAATGTTACCCAACATGATCAGGAACAATTATGTATATTAAATTAAGTAGTTAGTGGACTTAAAAACCTACAGTAGAAACTCCAGTTTTTATAAAACAAATAGGGAGAGAATTGAAGATTTCTTGTTTGGAAATGTTATATCTGTTTTCTTCACAACTAAAATGTTAATGGCCTTTTTTTAAAGAGTATGAAAAAACAATAGATACTCTACTTGAAAAAGGTGAATTTTATTGGTACATACTAAAGTATAGAGTCCTATTTGTTTCTATTCATTAACAAAGGTCCGTACTGTAATAATTTTGTGTGTAATATACAAGCATTCTTTAATATGTTTACGAGATTCTCCAATTTTATTTGCATTAATTCAGACCGTAGTAACATTAAATTCCACTGTAACCCATTATTAATACTTAATCATTTGCGTGTTAACAGAAACTGCACACTGCTTTTTATTGCATTATGTTGAAAAAAGGATTTGAATGTACTTGTTTGGTTATAGGCCTACGTTAGATTGTACTTGGCTATAGGTTCTAAATTGGAAGTAGGTTTTAATTCCGGTACTTCGAATAAATACAGCCTTATACAGCCTTTTATCCATACAATAAATACAGCCTTTGAATGTACACTAACTAAGGAAAATGTTTTTAAGTCTAATTAATTTTAAAAATCTAAAAGTTTAAGTTAGATTGTTAAACGTAGACACAACCTCCAAAAATCGTCTCTGTACCGTAATTATGTGCGATAAATGGAAACTAATTTCTGTACTTCCAGTAAATACAGCCTTTTAATAAAATATGTATCAATAAACCCCAATAAAATATGTACCAATAACGTACTAGGTTATACGTTCTAAATTGGAAATAGGTTTTAATTCCGGTACTTCAAATAAATACAGCCTTTTATCCATACAATATATACAGCCTTTTAATGTACACTAACTAAGGAAATGTTTGTTAAGTCTAACTAATTTTAAAAATCTAAAAGGTAAAGTTACATTGTTAAACGTAGACACAACCTCCAAAAATCGTCTCTGTACCATAATTATGTACGGTAAATGGAAACTAATTTCTGTTCTTCCAATAAATACACCCTTTTAATGTACACTAACAAAGGAAATTTTATTTAAGTTACATTGTCGTACATAACCTCCATAATCTGCCATTAGTTACTTGTGAATAATACACATCCAGTAGAAATCTGGACACGGAAAATAAGAACAAATGAGGAGACGGAAGTTTGACTTTGCCGTACCATTTCCTTTGTTAGTGTACATTAAATTATTGTATGGATAAAAGGCTGTACATAACATTAAAGTCTGTATATCACTATAGTATTGACGACTCGGAACACAATGTTTTTTATAAGTAAAAACGTAAAGTTTTACCTTACAGCCTAAACCGGCTTTCGCCTTTAAAGGCTTCTTCAGAGGCTGTCTTAGGTAGCGCTGTCCGTCTTGTTGTTGGCGACGGGATAGTTTTTCGAAAGATCGATGCTGTGTGTGTGTGGTGAGATGTGTTCGAATAATGCGTGCGATTTGAATTGTGTCTGTTCATTTAGGATGTCGTTTTTATTTGTTTTTGTGTGTTTGTATATTTCTAATTGTTCTAGAGTGTCTAGTTTTCGGCCTTTTGTGTGTATGTGTAGCATGTTCATGTTATTGTCGATGTTTTTATATGTGTGGTTTGCTTCAATGAGGTGGTTTGCAAAGGTAGATTCTGTAGTGGTGTGGAGTGCTTTTGTGTGTTCAGTGTATCTCTGTTTGAAGCTACGTCCTGTCTGGCCTATGTAGAATTTATTGCAATTTGAGCAATTTAGCTTGTATACACCGGGTAGATTGAATTTGTTTTGTGCTTTGGGCATGCGTTTTGATAGTGTGTGTTCCGTTTTGTTAGTAGTTTTGTAAGCGATTCTGTATCCTGCTTTTTTGAATTTGTGGGCAATTTTTTCAGTTTGTTTGTTGATGTATGTTAGTGTTATGAATTTGTTGTTAAATTTATTACGAAATCCAAGAAATTAAAGGCTGTATTTATTCGAAGTATCGGAATTAAAACCTACTTCCAATTTAGAACGTATAACCTAGTAGGCTACGTTATTGGTGCATATTTTATTGGGGTTTATTGGCACACATTTTATTAAAAGGGTGTATTTATTGGAAGTACAGAAATTAGTTTCCATTTATCGCACATAATTACGGTACAGAGACGATTTTGGGAGGTTGTGTCTACGTTTAATTACTTAACCTTTTAGATTTTTAAAATTAATTAGACTTAACAAACATTTCCTTACTTAGTGTACATTCAAAGGCTGTATTTATTGTATGGATAAAAGGCTGTATATACATTAAAGGCTGTATTTATTCGAAGTACCGGAATTAAAACCTACTTCAAATTTAGAACACAGTACAATCTAATGTAGGCCTATAACCAAACAAGTACCGTACTTGCGGGTGACTTTGGACAGTAGGGTGAGTTTGGACAAAATACGAGTATTTTTTTCTCAGTTGGCAACACTGTCAGAACAAAAAAAGGCTTTTATAAGGTGTTGTTTGCAATCAGCTGGTTCCAATTAAGCGGGAGAGAGTGGTCAAAACATTGACATTTGAAGGTAAGTGATGTTTACACTACTTTAAACTTTTATAAATTTTTTTGTCAAAAACAAAAGCTTCAAAACTTCTAATGCCTAAGCTATTGTCTTATTACTAAGACCACAGTTTTGTTATGTTTTGTTGACTCAAACATTGTTATGAAGTGACAATTGAAACCAAAGCAATATTCCTAACCACAAATTTTTTATTTAGGTTTTTATTAAAAAAGTACACTTGGATGGTGGCTTTGAAGAGTGTACAAAGTCACCCGCCTTATAACCTTCTTAGTGCTAATTATCTTTTTTTATTATAAATGTTACATGTATGCTGTAAAACAATAACACTTAATTAAATACAAGTTTAGATTAAAATATTTATCTTGTTTTACACAAATTTTGTGTATTTTGTTTCAGTTTATTCACTTACCTACGAAAATATGGGAAAGTACAGAAGAAAAATAGGAGGGCGGCAGTATGCCAATTACACCAATGAAAGTCTCACCAAAGCTGTTAAAGAGAGGTTGAAAGGTAAATCTTTACGCTATTTACAAGGGAAGTATGGAATACCTAAATCAACCATCCATAATAAATCGAGAGGTAAACACGAAAGTAGTTACGGAGGCCAATGTGTGTTAAGTGCTGAAGAAGAAACGAAACTAGCTGAGAATATAATTTTAGCTAGTACATGGGGTTTTCCGCTTAGTGTGTTTGACACCAGATTGCTACTTAAGTCCTATTTAGATAGTAATGGCCGTACAATAAAATTATTTCAGAATAATTTGCCCAGAAAAGATTGGGCCAAGGGTTTCTTGGAGTGCCAGAAACATATTATTTCATCAAGATGGTGCCAAAATGTAAAAAGATGTAGGGCTGCAATAAGCCATGACATGATTTCTGAATATTTTGATGAACTGAATGAATCATTGCAAGATGTAGAACCAAGAGCAATAGTAAACTATGACGAAACTAATTTTACTGATGCTCCGGGCGTGAAAAAAATGTTATGCCGTCGAGGCTGTAAACACCCAACCCGAGTTTTGGATTCATCAAAACAGTCTTACTCTGTAATGTCTGGTTCTGCTGAAGGTGAATGGTTGGCTCCCTATATAGTCTACAAGGCAGAGCATCTCTATGAGTCTTGGACTGCAATGGGACCCACAGGAACGCGATACAACCGCACCAAGAGCGGATGGGTTACCACTGAAGTCTTTGAAGACTGGTATTTTAAAATTGTTTTACCTTATTTTTAAACATTGCCTAAAGATGATCCTAAAGTACTGCTGGGTGACAACTTAGCCAGTCACATATCTTCGGCTGTTATCGCATTTTGTAATGAGAATAATATCAGATTCATTCTACTCCCCCCCCCCCCAAATGGAACCCATATCACTCAGCCGCTTGATGTAGTGTGCTTCCGAAGCCTGAAATCTAACTGGAGGGCAGTACTAACTGAATGGAAATTGAAATATAGGGGAACAATTCCAAAAGACATGTTCCCGAGGCTTTTGAAAACATGTCTTGAGAAAATTCACACAAATGATACAGGGAAAAATAACTTGATTGCTGGGTTTAAAGCAACAGGGGTGGTTCCACTTGACAGGGAAAAGGTTTAAAAGTCATCCCTAAAGATTTAAGTGAAGGAAATGCAAGTACGATCAATAGAAATGACAGCAATGCCTCACTTTATAGAACTTTTGAAACGTTCCTTCGCGAGATGCACACTAAAGAAACGACAGGAACACGGAAAAAAGAACTAAAATTAATGTTCCTGCAGGGAAAAGTGTCACTAATTTAGAAGAAAATGTTGAGGTAGGACCGAGTACCAGTACACCTAAAAAGCCAAAGCCTGCCAGTGCAAAAAGTAAGAAGAAAGCGACAGAGGAATCTGAGTCTAGCAGCGAAGAAATTGACAGTTATGTTGAAGAGATTTCAGAAAGTGAGTGGAATGAGTCTAGTGAAGAAGAAATTCAGAAAACTGTTACATTTGATGAACTGAAATGTGATTTTTTAATTACTGAGCTGGACTACGAAGCTTCCAAAAATAAATTTTTGAAGAAAAAATTCATTTGCCAGGTTATAAACAAAGCCACACCCGACGCCACAAAATGTTCTTTTTTGATACGCTCTACTAAGGCAGCGAACATTTATATTTTTCCTAATGAAATAGACATCAGTTTTAGTTCATTAAAACAGATTGTAAAACCACTTTTAGAGAGACGAGGAAGGTATGCCTTCCCATATGAGTTGTAATTATTTGTCAGTTATGTGTTAATATATGAAGGGTCAGGGGGAAAAACGATGAGAGTCAAGAAATTGACAATTTTGAGATAGTGATATCATCTTGTAGAATATTTAAAATACTTTCTTGCCATGAAACGGGATTTGAGGAAAACGATGAGGGTCAGGAGATATTTAAGCAAAAAGATATGTTGTAAGGGGGAAAAGTGATGAGAGTCAGTTGCAAAAGTGGGAAGAACGATGATAGTCAACAATCAGCTGTTTTGTTCAGCTGTTTCCTGGCCCTGTTTAGTCTTTGAGGTTGTGTTTGATGTTTGTTACTGTGCGGAAAGTTATGTTGTGATGTGGTACATGTTTGTGGTGGTGTTATTGTGTTTTAATTAATATTGTAACCAATTCAAAATGGAATCTGTTGGTGATTCGACTCAGGTAGTACCGAAAAAGAAACGAAAACTTGGTAGACTGTCTGAAGTGAAAAAGAAACTGTTAAAACAAAGTCATGACATTGGGCCTGATTGCCACTGCTCTAGGTTAAGATGTTTTGATGTTGTTAATGACACTGCAAGGAAAGACATAATTAGTAAGTTTAATGCCATGACTGATTATAATGAGCAGAACCTTTATCTAGGTGGCTTGATAGCAAGCGCTTTTGTAAAACAACGCCGGCCTAGACCTGGTAATAATGAACCTGTCAGCCATTCTTATTCATACTCATATAAAGTTAGGTTCATGAAAGATGGCACTTTGATTGAAGTGCCTATTTGTTATAAAGGGTTCATTTCAATCCATGGCATTACCCCTAGACGTGTCCAAACATTACAGACGATGTTAACAACCAAGGGGAAAATTGTGAAAGACGGTCGGGGCTGTCACAATAATAGGCCTAATAAAATCCCAGATGAAAGTGTGGATAAAATACACGAACATATCCAGTCACTAAAGGGCCGCAGGTCACATTATAGTAGGCACGATTCAAAAAAGATTTACCTAGATGACACTCTGGATATTAAGAAACTATACAGCCAATACTTGGAAGCTTATCCAAATAACCCTACTTCATATGACTCTTACAGAAATATATTCAATACCAAGTACAACATTGGGTTCGGTTATCCACGCACCGATACCTGTAGCTCCTGTGATGAATACAAAGCATGAGAAAAAGATTTGAAATTACAAATTTCTAATTCTAGTGGCGATTTAATAAGAAAACTTCAAGAAGATTTAAATGCTTTAAAAGTCGAGCATGAGTTACATCTTAGAAAGGCTGATAAATTTTATGAAAGAAAAAGATCTGCCAAGAAGGCCTCACAAAAGTCACCAGAAGTGGAAGCAATCTGCATGGATTACCAAAAGAACTTGTGTGCACCAAATATCTCAACCAATGAAGTTTATTATAAAAGACAACTCTCTTACTACTTATTTAATATACACACTCTTTCCACTCAAGAAAGTGTCTTTTATGCCTATGATCAAACCATAGGCAAAAAAGGATCAGATGAAGTCACTTCAATCCTAAATGATTTTATCCACAACTTTCTAAAACCAGAAGTTCGACACTTAACAATTTTTTGTGATTCCTGTGCGGGCCAAAATAAGAACTTTACACTTTTTAGGTTTGCCTACTATATTGTTCACGTGTGTGGTAGACTTGATAACTTGAAAATGGTGTTCCCCATCCGTGGCCATTCGTACATGGAGTGTGATCACAACATGGGATTTATTAATCAAAAGTCCTATGTTGAAGTCCCAGATGATTGGATCACTGTGATTGCAAATTCAAGGCAGAAAACATCGCCATTCTTAGTTAAGAAGTGTGGTCAATCACTTTTTCTTGGGTGGACCGCTTTCTTTGAAACCTTAAACTTTAAGGAAAAATGCCCCTTTAAATTGAGACCTATAAGAGAAGTAGAGGTTAATATTAAAAACCCAAGAATGATACTAGTTCGTGACTCATACAGTGGAGCCTTTTCGAGTATCTTCTTTGTTCAAAGTGTACATGAAGATGTAACTATAAATAAGAAAAAAAGAAGTAGGCCTAACAAAAGAGTGTCTAAGCCTACAGTTGAAATGGAATTGGGTTTACAAATAACTCCGTCACCTCTCTATACCCAAAAACTTCCGATTGCAAAAGCGAAGTTAAAGGATTTGATGGACCTAAAAAAATTTCTGCCAGAGAAGGCACAGGAGTTTTATAATAATCTGCTACCAGCTGGCGTTGAAGAAGAATCAGATGGTGACGAATATTTTGGGTAAGTTTAAAAAAAAAAAATTTTATGAAAAATTTAGAATAATTTAAAATAATTATGGAAATAATTTTGTGATATTTATGAAATGTAACATATTTACAGGCAAAGAAAGAAATATTCAATAAATAACTCTAAAAATAGTTGGATAAAGTAAGCTCAGTTGTTTTTCCACATTTTATTATAGGAATTGATTTTTTCAGGATAACTACTGCCACCTAAAAATAAAGCAAGAGGAATGAAGTGCTTACTCAAGAAAGATAGCCTATAAATAATCAACAGGATAATGTCAATATTGTGAAAATTTTAAAGTTCATATAAATGTTCATAAAAGTTAATTAATCAAAGTTAATTAATATATTTTTATCAAAATATGCAGACTACTGTATTTAATAAAAATACATTTTCCATTACAATATTGTTTTTATTAGCATACTTCACCTTTCATCATTATTTCATCCCATTTTGTATTGACTCTCATCATTTTTCTACTTTTATAGTGACTCTCATCATTTTTCCCCAAAAAGTCAGGTAGTTTACTCACTTAAAACTATATACAGTATGGTATAAAAAGAAATCTCATGTAAAAAGTTAATTTTCTACAAACTTAATATGTGAAAAGTAGGAAAACTCAAAAACATAATAGATTTAATGGACTACTTAAAAGAGAAAGAGTGTTGAACCTTTAAATGCAGTTTTCTCCGTTTCAAGTCAAACTGACTCTTATCGTTTTTCCCCCTGACCCTTCATATGTATATTAAGAAGAGTTGTAATTTGTTTAAATCCTGGTATTACTCTATCAACTCAGAATATTTTTAAAAAACGATTACAGTGTCCAAAGCCACCCATTTGAGGTTGTATCTTTGGACATAACTTAAAAAACAAGCCTCTCCAAAGTCGCCCAACTTTGCGGGTGACTTTGGACAGGCACGTTTTTGTTAAAAAAAGGTTGAAAAAATAAAAAACTTGCTTCTTTTCATATTGAACCTTATTATTTGGGTCAAGACTGAACTTTTAAGGCCATTTTGAGCCCTCTAATTACAATCCTTCATTGCCAAATTTAAGGTCAAATTTCAAAAATGTCCAAAGTCACCCTCAAATACGGTACATTAAAATCCTTTTTTCAACATAATGCAATTTAAAAGCAATGTGCAGTTTCTGTTAACACGCAAATGATTAAGTATTAATAATGGGTTAAAGTGGAATTTAATGTTACTACGGTCCGAATTAATGCAAATAAAATTGGAGAATCTCATAAACATATTAAAGAATGCTTGTATATTACACACAAAATTATTACAGTACGGACCTTTGTTAATGAATAGAAACAAATGGGACTCTATACTTTAGTATGTACCAATAAAATTCACTTTTTTCAGATACCGATATCTATTGTTTCTTTTCATACTCTTAAATTTTAAAAGGTCATTAACAACATACATTATAAGAAAACATGATTACAAATCATAACCAGCCATTAGTTACTTGTGAAGAAAATAGATCTAACATTTACAAACACGAAATCTTCAATTCTCTCCATATTTGTTTTATAAAAACTGTAGTTTCTACTGCAGGTTTTAAGTCCACTAACTACTTCATTAAATATTCCTGTGTCTTGTTGGGTAACATATTATATTAATACATCTACTTCCTACTCATATGTGCAAACAATGTTTTTAAATTACGGTCCTAAAATCTGTATCAACACTTTATATCTTTAAAATTTAGACAAAGTCTAATGAGCAATTTGGCCTAACCTGAATTTACATGACCTGGCTCAGAACAACTTTATTTTGGCAAATACAAAGATGAAGACTGGTTGCAATTTCTTCAGGGCTCACACCTGCTGGCAGGCTTAGTTCTATAACATGATAAAGAAGAAAGAAATCAGCCCGAACCTGCAACCACTGTGGGAAGGCTTTTACACCATTACCAAGAAGATTAATGATGTCATCTAAGAATAACTCATTAGGCCATTTAGCTTTATTTATACATTTAATGCATCTTAATTAGTACACTAACAGCACTGCTCTGTCTTACAGTAACAAAACACGTTACAATAACTCAAAAGAATTTGTTTTCAGTTTAAGAAACGTGCTTTACATTAATATGTGTACACTTACTATATTGAAATCCAATGTTCACTATCCAATAATTACAAATTTTGTGGAATTGTGAAATTAGTAACACTATGTACTAATGTGTGATTATCAGTTGAATTTCTGAATTCCTTTGATTCATTAATAAATTTTACTAATTTGTTTCTTTATGTCTATTTAATGATTTCTTATTAGTTTTTAATCTTTGTGTTTTCATTATTCATTTGTAAATTCTTGGATTTTGTTGTCCATGACATGTCCATTGATTAACTAATTATCATTAAAACACAGAGGACTGATCTTCTTTGCAAGATCACAAGTATGTTTCAAGACCATTTGCAGGTCAGGTATTGTTCTGTCTGTTCACTTTCTGAAAGTGGTTGAGGAGCAAGGGGGAAGATGTCTCCATTAAAACACACACACTAGCATGCACACAATTCCTTTTTTTCTTTATTTAATTTGAATTCTATATTAGAACAAATGTTTTCAGAATTTACAAGTTTTTTTTTAATTTCTTGGATTAATTTTATGCAATGTGGACACATACAGAGGAGTGTCAGTTTTTTATGTTTTTTCAATAAATAAAAATGAGAGGGGGGAGAGAGAGAGAGAGAGAGAGAGAGACCAAAAATAACACATACAGAAATTTCATCAGAACTTTTCCTGATAGTAAAAAAATAACTAAATAATGAATGGCAAAGAACATTAACAAAATTAATGGAAATTATAGTTATTATTTGTTTTATAATGAACAGGTACTAGTAATAGCTTCATATACTTCACATCTTAAATTATAAACCTATTACAAACATATTTGATATACTCAGCTTGAAACAAACGTTCAGACCAATAAAAATGGTTTAAATTTTGCCATGCTGCATTATTAGTACTGTTGAAACAGCAGTTTGATTATAATTGTTTTTACAACAGACTTCTGGAATGATGTGTGCAAAATGATTAAAGCATACCTCCTTACAGTGTGCCTTAATAAGTTGTTGATTATTCTAACTGATACATTGTCATGCCATTATCAATACGACAGTTCTCAGAGCTTCAGTAATAGTCATCTTTGCTGTTAACATGGACACAAGTCTCTTTTTTAAAAAGACTTTTCATTAGTAAAGTTACTTATAAGTAGGCATACATTTGTACTCATAATATGAGGCTAAGAATTAAGAAAAGGTGAAACCAACTCGTTACACTGAAAAACTTCTAGGTATACATACTGCTACTGATTGAAAAAGACAAGATAACTCATGGTGAACTTTTTCTTCAAACCTTTTAACACCATGGATTCTGCGTTTATCCACAGTTACTTTGCCCTTTTCTACATTTTATCAACTTGTGTTCCCAGAGTCACAGTATTCTGAATTGTTCTTAAAATTTCCATTTAGGATTAGACCCATCCATACGTATCTGTAGCACAGATGCAGATTTATTCCTAGTAGAGTTATCTTCAAATCCCTTAAAAACCTTAAAGATTACTTTAGAATAGGAAGTCAAAGAAACACAGAATTTAAGTAGCAAGTTTCCACTACTTTGTAAAACATCCTAGAAACAAACTGTGACATCCAGTAACTGTTGCTGAGAAACCTTACTAAGGGGCTTATAAAAAAAATTACAAGCTTGCTCTTTTGAACATCTGATGAAAAGGTTTTGTAAAGTGTACCTAACATACCTAAAATGTACAATGTTTGATTCGTCCTTGTATTCCATACTTCCAGCAGTTTTACATGATACATTCCTAACACGAATAAGAAAAGTTTAAATCTGCTGATGATCTAAATACAGGGTTATAAAATAATTCTGAAAGAATTGTTGCTTTTACAATACTACAATTTTACAATCCTTTATCAAGTGACTACTCTAATCTGCCAGTTTTTCAAAGAAACTGAAGTTTGATGATTAGATCCATCATGACCTAGTGTTGCTCCAAACATTTCAAGGATTCTCCTAGCCTTATAAAACTGGACTAGCCTCATTTATTGACATGATTAATGTTAAATTTACTTTGGGATACTTCCAAACAATACAGTTTACAATAAACAAACAAAATTTTATGCCTGTCTAATTTTTCCAGAACTGTATACACATAATTTGATCTGGATAGAACATGTATTAAACAATAATACTATTTGATTTAAATAATTAAAATATTGGTATGGAGAACCATACATGACCTCCGTGTTTTAAGATTTATATTTAAAATCATTTGGAAATGAAATATTTCCACAAAAACTACTTCTATCTTCAGCCTCAACCACAGAATTGTGGTCCTAACATATACCACCTCACATTAGCGCACTCGATTTTCACTGATGATTGCACTTCCGAAACGTCTGGTTTTGCAGAAAACATTGGACCACGGTCAAACAGCCTGGGAAGGAATTTTATCAACAAACTACTTCATTGTTGCTGATAACGTAGTACACATATAAAAAATTATCCCCTCCCCTTCACCTATCATTTTCATTTATAGAAAATAATCCCCTACCCCTTCAACTTCCCCTTCCCCTTTTTATTTACAGATATTTCATCTACCTTTCTACAGTGGAATATTATGACCTTTTCAGGATAGTTTATTTATCAAAATTAAGTACTTTACTCTTGTTAAAACATAAAACGTTGCAGGTAAACTACCCTTTCTCCTTAACCGATCTTCACCAAAATCAACAGACCTTGAGTCCTCTACAATATGCAAAGAATTATTTGAATTTGTGGCAGTAATCATTTGTCATAGACAAAATTCTACACACAGACATCTTTTGAAAAATGACTTTTCTTTATGTTTTGAGGGTAGTACAATCAGAATCAGCCCTTATCTCGAACACGATTTTTTTCGCCATCCATTTCCTTATGGAACATGGAAGTAAAAACAATATCCTTCTTTTTATAATATGTATTGCACATGTTTTCTAACACGGGACACTAATTATTAGATAAAATGTTTACCTTCATTTAAGCCAGCTTCCACTCACTGTGTACTTTCTCAGAGGCCATAGCATGTTCTTTTTAACGTTGCCGAACATAAATTGATGTTAAATTAAAAATAAAGTAAAGGGTTAGCACATGAAGTTTGCTACATACAAGTTAAAGAATCTATTTAATTATTGCACTTAACTTGATATAAGTACTGATTACATTTCAGGATTATTATTTTCAGAAATAGTGTATGTAAACCAGATTTCCCCATATAAAGTTAATTAAAATTCTTTAATGCATAGCATTCCAGGCCTTTATGGTAGTAGATTTGTATTACTAAATTTGAATTTACACAAATAGTTCTCTTTGATTAACCAGAGTTACACACACAAACTAAATGCTGAGTGTCCTCCTAGTGTATAAATTCAGCTAAAACACTATTCCAAAAACTTACCTTGTTACTAGAATATGTGACATGATGAACTTTTCATGTTAAATAGTTTAAATACTTTGTGTTGAGAGTTAAGCAATTTAATAATTTTTATTTATGCAGGCGTATAGCAAAATCTGATCATCATGAAAAAGGAATAAGGCATATTGTAATAGCAATTAAGTGATTAGTTCCTGCTGTATTACTGACTCATATTACAAGACCAATTTTTGTTTAATTGAAAAGATATATTTTAACTGTTTCTTTTGGTGCAATCTGTAAATTACATGACACACATCCATAAAGGTTTGAAAATATGCTTATTGCAGTTTGATAGGAATAAATTCTCAAAAAACTAATACAAATTTGTTATGTCTGATCACACCAGCTATCCTTTCTATTTGAAATGCGCCTTTTATCCAAATTTATTACATAGTATTGTGCCAAGATATATCATTACATTTGTATACTGTAATACAGTAGTGGTAGAATATTATCATTCCACTAATATTACCCTAACATAATAAATGAAAATACATTATATACACATCTTTTGACATAATCATCCTTTCACTTATCACTTTTTACCTATCAATTTATTTGATGAATATATATTTAACGATTTATGTAAAATACAACAGGTGTTTAATGGACACGTACTATGTGTAGACCTCTTATTTCCCTCCTCGGCAGGTCGAAGCTCAATTGGCACTAGAGTTGGGTATGAAATTATACTATGCTCATGGTCTGTCTGTTAGCAGCTAGTGGCATCTATTGACATTCAATCATGTCAAATTACAGAGTCGGTAAAGGATGTTCAAAATTTGAATGTAAACAAATTAATAGTTAAATAATTAATATAATGGAAGTATCACATATATAATGTATGTAAATGTAATTGTGAAAAAACGATGTAGGGCCTACTCCATATACAGATCAGAAGTAAATGATGAACTATTCTCTTTATGTAATAAGCCTTGTTACTAAACAATATACATTTTTAAAAGCTTCTTATCATATTGAGACGAAATGGAGCAGCATTTGAAACATCTCTTAGGTATAAAAACAACATAACGACCTTTACAAAATTTGCCGCCCGTAGGCAGTTGCCTACTTTGCCTATGCATAAATCTGCCTCTGGTGTACATGCTAAATGCACCTGAACAGTAGTAAGAATGACTTAGAATCCTGTTGAGTTATTCACTGTTCTGACGGATGATACGCAAATACTGGAAGGTAGGATGTGAGAGCCAGCAATAACCTTAAATAACACTCTCATATATTTCAGTTATTACACAGTGTTCTGCTCATTACAGACAAGTGCTTGGTTTGATCATTTTTTAAAAAATAAAATTGTATATTTTACTGTAGCTTTACAGAAAGTGTAAAAATGTAAAATAAAAACAGCATTACTTAAGTGTAAATAAAAAGTGAACACTTTACAGTAGCACAAAAAATGACAAAAACTGAGACAATGAAATGTTACAGTTCAGTTAAAAATATTACAATCTCCCTCACACAAAATTTTAAAGAATAAAGACATATCAACACCACAACAAAATATATTTTTTAGAGCAAAAGGAAACGCAATGGAAAGGCATCTCAGGTAGTATCGCTTTGAAATTATGGTTTCAAAATGTTTGGGGAAAAGAATAAAAAAATGCTAGCATTAACAATCCAACAATGTATCGAAAAGATCAGGATCTTGCTAGGTACATTATAGGGAAAATTGGTTTTGTAGCTGCTAGTGGATGTTTTTCTATAAAAAATAATTGCAGTATCTAATAAATTATGGTACATATTTAATCATTTATTGAATAATTTGTCATTTATATAATTTTGTTTATTTTTTAATTTCTATATATACTTTTGGTGTGTTTGTTGTAATTTTGTGTTTTACATAATCTTTTGTGATTAAATCATTTTGTATAAAATGTTCCAGATTATAAAATACACCTCACAGTTTTGACATACTATATATATAGTAACACCTCTATACATAGTAACAGGTATATCAATATGCCTGTAATCACAGGTATGGAAAAGTAATGGCAAATCTTGCATAATCTTGTTATCAGTTATTGTTATTATTCGGCTAGTGCTATTAAATTCATATTGGCCCAAAGTGATCACAAAAGGAATTTATTGTATTTGTTTACAGTCAGCAGTGTAGATTCCAGGTGATGATTTGAGATTTATATAAATTAATTTTCATTCACATGAATGAAGTTGCAACCGTAAAGAAATACAGAATATATTTTCTATGATAGCAGACAAGACAGAACACTTGTATTTTGCCTTTTATGTGTGTACATACATTCAGACATAATTTATTTGGATTGACTCTGCAAGCTTGAAATCAGATAACAATGTTTTATATTTTACATTAGTGTATATGTAAAATTATAATCCTCAAAGTATAATATTGAATTAATTGGGATGTTTCGTTAAATTGTTATGACGGTCTCACCGATCGTCACATAGTACAGTGGAAACCAAAATAAAACACACTTATGAATTTGCTAATTTAGTTTATTAATTAATATCTTATCTTTAATTGGTGTTGTTACAGCTTGTTCAGTTTCGTTACTTTTTTAATCAGTGTTGTGTTGTGAGTAGCTATGATGGTTGAGTGTTATTGGTACAGAAGAGGATGCTGCAGTTTCTTTTCTTCAAGGAAAAGATTTGGTTCACAATCCTCGTCGTTGTGTTAACGGACATGACATGGTGTTGAGCCTTGGGCAGCAACAGCGTTGGTGTTACAATAAGACTTACCATGAGTATAAGGTAGTTCGCAAGGGCACATTTTTAGAGGGGTCCAAATTACCGCTGAGAAAAATAATAAAATTTATTTATTTCTGGTGTGAAGGGTGTAGTAGCGTGAAAAACAGTAAAATTCAACTGGAAATCGGCGTCAACACACACACAGAGTGGACGACTTACTTCAGATATATCTGTGCCGTAGACATCATGAGAAACCCACGGAAAATTGGAGGACCGAATTTAACAGTTGAAATTGACAAGAGTGTGTTTGCCACGAGAAAAAATAATGTTGGCCGTTTGTATCCACAACAATGGGTATTCGGTGGATACTGCCGAGAAACAAAGGAATGCTTCTTGTGTCGTGTCGAAGATCGATCAGCAGCTACCCTCCTACCTCTCATAGTGGCAAATATTGAACCAGGGTCTACTATAATGTCAGATGAGTGGCGTTTGTACCGTCAAATTGTTAATTTGCCACAACAGTACAGTCATTTGACTGTAAACCATAGTTATAACTTTGTGGATCCTCAAACAGGAGCGCTTACACAAGGCGTAGAAAGCATGTGGCGGTCCTGTAAACGCCGAAACATGATTGAATGTGGTACGAGAAGGGAACGCTTAGATTCCTATTTAAGTGAGTTCATGTGGAGGTCCGCAGAGGTCCAGAATATCTTTCCAGGTGATGTATCGAGAAGCGTATAGAGTCACCTCCTTACCACTCACGACTACCTGTGGCTAGCTGATGTTTCTGTAAAAACACAATATTCAATGTCTAACATTTTCTAGATAAAGAAGGAACATGCATTATGGTTAATAAGTTAGTATTATTAAATACACAGTTTTAATAGGTTAGTATTACATATCTACCACTTTTTAGATAAAGAAGGAGTATGCACTATGGTTAATAGCTTATGCTACAAGATACATGTGTTTATTTTAAAAATTAGTACAGTAACATACAAGACAGGTTACATGAACAATTGCTGGAAGAAACGGAGAATAAACAGTTACAGTGAGGTCAAAAGACGTAGAATTGAGCACTACAGAGTCAATTGGGTTTGTAAAGAAACATCAAACCCAAGTACTATCATTACACACAATAATGTACTATCATTACCTAACCAACCACAACACTCACGTAGAGTAGACGTATTATTTAAGAAGTATCTGTGCCTCAACCCAGTATACTGTAACAGGATCTACTGTTCCACACTGTAAATAAAGAAGACAGGCAATAATATATATCTATGTGTAGGCTGAGGAGACTGGAATGGCTGTTTACTTACCACTTTACCTGGTATTTTGGTCACTTAACCAAATATCGGTATGGAGAACCATACATAACTTCCATGTTCTAAGATTTATATTTAAAATCATTTATGAAATGAAATGTTTCCATAGATCTTTCCACTTATTGCTTCAGCCTTAACCACAGTACTGTAGTCACTGACGTATACCACCACACGTTATCGCACTCGATTTTTACTGATGATGGCAGTCGACGGCACTGCCGAAACGTCTGGTTTTGCAGAAAACATTGGACTACGGCCAAACAGCCCGGGAAGGAATTTTAACAACAAACTACTACTTTTTTGCCGATAACACATAAAAATTATCCCCTCCCCCTTCAACTATAATTTTCATTTATAGAAAATTACCCCCACCCCGTTCAACTAGCCTCTTCATTTATAGATATTTCATCTACGTTTCTACAGTGGATTATTAAGATCTTCTTATCAGGATACTTTATATCTAAATTAAGTACTTTACTCTTGTTACAACAAAAAATGTTTCAGGTAAACTGCCCTTTCCCCGTAACCAATCTTCACCAAAATCAATAGGCCTTGAGTATTCTACAACTCAAGCACATATGTAAAAAATTATTTGATTCTGTTTGAATTTACGGCAGTTATCGTTTGCCATATAAAAAAATTACCCTTGATTAAAAAAAAACGTTGCAGATAAACTACCCCTTTCCCTTAACCAATCTTCACCAAAAGCAATAGGTCTTGAGTACTCTACAAATTAGGGCTGTTTGCAAAACATTATTTGATTCTGTTTGAATTTGCGGTTGTTATCGTTTGCCATAGAAAAAAATCTACAGACACAGACAAGACACACAGACACTTTTCGAAAAATGACTTTTTTTCATGTTTTAAGTGTAGTACAATCAGAATCTGCAATAATCTTGAACATGATTTTTTTTTGCCATCACCATACTTCCATTTCCTTAAGGAACATGGAAGTAAAAATTTGTCCATTTTAAGTACAGACTCTACCTATCAGATTGCAATGTAACTGGAATTTGTTGAAAACAAGATTAAACTATCACTCATATATTCAACCCCCCCCCCACAGAGAGAGGGAGGGGGAAGAGTGAGAGAGTTACACACTCCTAGGAATGATTGCAACTGGCGAATGTTTTTTGGTCTGGGGAAGTTTTGAATGGCTTCCACCTTTTCAGGGGATGTGGATATCCCATTTTCAGAGAGTATGAAACCGAGGAATTGTAATTGATTGGTTATTAATTTTGATTTATTCAATTTCAGCGTAATGTTGCTTCTTTCTAATTTGCTTAATATCATTTCCACATGTTGACAATGTTCTTCCCAAGTGGTTGAAGTTACCAATATATCATCTACATACACCGTTGTGAAGTCTAACACTTCCCTACCCAGGACCTGGTCCATGCATTTGATAAAAACCACCACAGAGTTTACTAATCCAAAAGGAAGACGTTTAAAATGGTAATTTTTACCCTCAAATATAAAGGCGACATAATTTCGACTGTTGGGATGCAACTCCACCTGCCAGTATCCACAAACGGCATTCCAAATGCTCATATACTTACAATCCTTAAATTTCTTCATTAATTCCTCAGTTTCCCCTGGTGAAGTCCTATCATTAATTATATTTTTGTTAATATCCCGGGCATCTAAACATAGGCGTACGGTACCATCCTTTTTCTTTATGGCTACTATAGGGCTGGTGTATGGTGATGAGCTATACTCAATTATGTCCTGTTCTATTATACTCTGTATTTCCCTTCTCACTGCTGGCTTTAGGGATTGGGGTATAGGATATGATTTCCTGTTAAAATTAATGGGTTGTTTAAATGACAATTCACAAATGAAATTCTTAGCCTTTCCAGGCAACTCTGAAAATACCTTTTTATATTTGTTATAGATTTTTACTAACTGATTTTTTTATTTATCTTGTTCTGTTATTGGATAATATTTGTTATCCTAGAGCCGTAATTAGAAAATGTTCTTGCACTTATTTAATAAAATACTCCCTTATTAAAATTACATTACATCATATAAAACTTTCACATAATCTGTGTTATTAAACTATATACATTTTGCTACATTTTCTTCTTGATCGACTTAGTCTAATAGGTATTATTTTCCCTTTACAAAATACTAATTTTAGGCCTATTTGTTTTATTACATGTGTTATAATTTTTTTTTGACATGATAATGTCTTATGGCTGGGGGTCATTTGAAAATTTCTGTAACGCATCACGCTGCATGACGTCATCATTTACCAGCCGGGAATCGTTAACTAAAACCGCGACCGCTAACGTGCTAACGTCCGTCGCAGATTAAAGACCTAACAAGCAAACAACACTGCATAGCTGTAGATAGGTATGTAACCAATCAGTCAGTCAGTAACCATAATAATGTTGCGTTTAGCTGGCGGCTGAAAGACATTATCATGCTCTTAAGCTTTTACCATTTGGTAAACGGTACTTTAATTTTTTTGTATTTTAACTTTTCTGACCTGACCTACTGTACAAGGAGTCACTAGCTTATGGCCAATTATTCTAATTTTATTTCATCCTGATTTCAATTTATTATTATTTATTTTAGTATTGAACCCTTCATCTGTTTATAACATAATTACAATGACCCCTTGGCAATTTATTAACAATTATTGCCTTCATGGACAATCTTACAAATACAATCCAATAATATCTCTATTATTTATTAAAAGTAAGTATCCTAATATTTACTCTTATAAAGTTTAACATAAATGAAATTAACATCCATGAATTG
The DNA here is from genome assembly GCA_034769895.1 of Magicicada septendecula. Taxonomy (NCBI): domain Eukaryota; kingdom Metazoa; phylum Arthropoda; class Insecta; order Hemiptera; family Cicadidae; genus Magicicada; species Magicicada septendecula. The sequence continues at coordinate 797,292,437 of CM068368.1, forward strand.
ATGCTTTCTCAAAGCAATTGCTTCACTCCTGCTACATACAAAATACAGAATAAATTCTTGGATTTCGTTGTCCATGACGTGTCCGTTACTTAACTAAATATCACTATAATATTGACAACTCGGAACACTAAGTTTTTTATAAGTAAAAACGTAAAGTTTTACCTTACAGCCTAAACCGGCTTTCACCTATAGAAGGCTTCATCAGAGGCTGTCGTTAGTAGCGCTGCTCGTCTTGTTGTTGGCGACGAGATAGTGTTTCGAAAGATTGAAGCTGTGTGTGTGTGGTGAGATGTGTTCGAATAATGCGTGCGATTTGAATTGTGTCTGTTCGTTTAGGATGTCGTTTTTATTTGTTTTTGTGTGTTTGTATATTTCTAATTGTTCTAGAGTGTCTAGTTTTCGGCCTTTTGTGTGTACGTGTAGTATGTTCATGTTATTGTCGATGTTTTTATATGTGTGGTTTGCTTCAATGAGGTGGTTTGCGAAGGTAGATTCTGTAGTGGTGTGGAGTGCTTTTGTGTGTTCAATGTATCTCTGTTTGAAGCTATGTCCTGTCTGGCCTATGTAGAATTTACTGCAATTTGAACAATTTAGTTTATATACACCGGGTAGATCGAATTTGTTTTGTGCTTTGGGCATGCGTTTTGATAGTGTGTGTTCTGTTTTGTTAGTAGTTTTGTAAGCGATTCTGTATCCTGCTTTTTTGAATTTGTGGGCAATTTTTTCTGTTTGTTTGTTGACGTATGTTAGTGTTATGAATTTGTTGTTTTCTGTCTTTGTCTGTTGTTTGTTTTGTGTAGGAGTTTACTGACTATTGTTCTGTCATAACCGTTAGATTCTGCTAGATATTTTATCGTGTATATTATACAGAACAATAGTCAGTAAACTCCTACACAAAAAACGATTACAGTGTCCAAAGCCACCCATTTGAGGTTGTATCTTTGGACATAACTTAAAAAACAAGCCTCTCCAAAGTCGCCCAACTTTGCGGGTGACTTTGGACAGGCACGTTTTTGTTAAAAAAAGGTTGAAAAAATAAAAAACTTGCTTCTTTTCATATTGAACCTTATTATTTGGGTAAAGACTGAACTTTTAAGGCCATTTTGAGCCCTCTAATTACAATCCTTCATTGCCAAATTTAAGGTCAAATTTCAAAAATGTCCAAAGTCACCCTCAAATACGGTACATTAAAATCCTTTTTTCAACATAATGCAATTAAAAAGCAATGTGCAGTTTCTGTTAACACGCAAATGATTAAGTATTAATAATGGGTTAAAGTGGAATTTAATGTTACTACGGTCCGAATTAATGCAAATAAAATTGGAGAATCTCGTAAACATATTAAAGAATGCTTGTATATTACACACAAAATCGTTACAGTATGGACCTTTGTTAATGAATAGAAACAAATGGGACTCTATACTTTAGTATGTACCAATAAAATTCACTTTTTTTCAGATACCGATATCTATTGTTTCTTTTCATACTCTTAAATTTTAAAAGGTCATTAACAACATACATTATAAGAAAACGTGATTACAAATCATAACCAGCCATTAGTTACTTGTGAAGAAAATAGATCTAACATTTACAAACACGAAATCTTCAATTCTCTCCATATTTGTTTTATAAAAACTGTAGTTTCTACTGCAGGTTTTAAGTCCACTAACTACTTCATTAAATATTCCTGTGTCTTGTTGGGTAACATATTATATTAATACATCTACTTCCTACTCATATGTGCAAACAATGTTTTTAAATTACGGTCCTAAAATCTGTATCAACACTTTATATCTTTAAAATTTAGACAAAGTCTAATGAGCAATTTGGCCTAACCTGAATTTACATGACCTGGCTCAGAACAACTTTATTTTGGCAAATACAAAGATGAAGACTGGTTGCAATTTCTTCAGGGCTCACACCTGCTGGCAGGCTTAGTTCTATAACATGATAAAGAAGAAAGAAATCAGCCCGAACCTGCAACCACTGTGGGAAGGCTTTTACACCATTACCAAGAAGATTAATGATGTCATCTAAGAATAACTCATTAGGCCATTTAGCTTTATTTATACATTTAATGCATCTTAATTAGTACACTAACAGCACTGCTCTGTCTTACAGTAACACAACACGTTACAATAACTCAAAAGAATTTGTTTTCAGTTTAAGAAACGTGCTTTACATTAATATGTGTACACTTACTATATTGAAATCCAATGTTCACTATCCAATAATTACAAATTTTGTGGAATTGTGAAATTAGTAACACTATGTACTAATGTGTGATTATCAGTTGAATTTCTGAATTCCTTTGATTCATTAATAAATTTTACTAATTTGTTTCTTTATGTCTATTTAATGATTTCTTATTAGTTTTTAATCTTTGTGTTTTCATTATTCATTTGTAAATTCTTGGATTTTGTTGTCCCTGACATGTCCATTGATTAACTAATTATCATTAAAACACAGAGGACTGATCTTCTTTGCAAGATCACAAGTATGTTTCAAGACCATTTGCAGGTCAGGTATTGTTCTGTCTGTTCACTTTCTGAAAGTGGTTGAGGAGCAAGGGGGAAGATGTCTCCATTAAAACACACACACTAGCATGCACACAATTCCTTTTTTTCTTTATTTAATTTAAATTCTATATTAGAACAAATGTTTTCAGAATTTACAAGTTTTTTTTAAATTTCTTGGATTAATTTTATGCAATGTGGACACATACAGAGGAGTGTCAGTTTTTTATGTTTTTTCAATAAATAAAAATGAGAGGGGGGAGGGAGAGAGAGAGAGAGAGAGACCAAAAATAACACATACAGAAATTTCATCAGAACTTTTCCTGATAGTAAAAAAATAACTAAATAATGAATGGCAAAGAACATTAACAAAATTAATGGAAATTATAGTTATTATTTGTTTTATAATGAACAGGTACTAGTAATAGCTTCATATACTTCACATCTTAAATTATAAACCTATTACAAACAGGTAATAACTGATTTTTTTAATTATCTTGTTCTGTTATTGGATAATATTTGTTATCCTAGAGCCGTAATTAGAAAATGTTCTTGCACTTATTTAATAAAATACTCCCTTATTAAAATTACATTACATCATATAAAACTTTCACATAATCTGTGTTATTAAACTATATACATTTTGCTACATTTTCTTCTTGATCGACTTAGTCTAATAGGTATTATTTTCCCTTTACAAAATACTAATTTTAGGCCTATTTGTTTTATTACATGTGTTATAATTTTTTTTTTGTATTTTAACTTTTCTGACCTGACCTACTGTACAAGGAGTCACTAGCTTATGGCCAATTATTCTAATTTTATTTCATCCTGATTTCAATTTATTATTATTTATTTTAGTATTGAACCCTTCATCTGTTTATAACATAATTACAATGACCCCTTGGCAATTTATTAACAATTATTGCCTTCATGGACAATCTTACAAATACAATCCAATAATATCTCTATTATTTATTAAAAGTAAGTATCCTAATATTTACTCTTATAAAGTTTAACATAAATGAAATTAACATCCATGAATTGATGCTTTCTCAAAGCAATTGCTTCACTCCTGCTACATACAAAATACAGAATAAATTCTTGGATTTCGTTGTCCATGACGTGTCCGTTACTAAACTAAATATCACTATAATATTGACAACTCGGAACACTAAGTTTTTTATAAGTAAAAACGTAAAGTTTTACCTTACAGCCTAAACCGGCTTTCACCTATAGAAGGCTTCATCAGAGGCTGTCGTTAGTAGTGCTGCTCGTCTTGTTGTTGGCGACGAGATAGTGTTTCGAAAGATTGAAGCTGTGTGTGTGTGGTGAGATGTGTTCGAATAATGCGTGCGATTTGAATTGTGTCTGTTCGTTTAGGATGTCGTTTTTATTTGTTTTTGTGTGTTTGTATATTTCTAATTGTTCTAGAGTGTCTAGTTTTCGGCCTTTTGTGTGTACGTGTAGTATGTTCATGTTATTGTCGATGTTTTTATATGTGTGGTTTGCTTCAATGAGGTGGTTTGCGAAGGTAGATTCTGTAGTGGTGTGGAGTGCTTTTGTGTGTTCAATGTATCTCTGTTTGAAGCTACGTCCTGTCTGGCCTATGTAGAATTTACTGCAATTTGAACAATTTAGTTTATATACACCGGGTAGATCGAATTTGTTTTGTGCTTTGGGCATGTGTTTTGATAGTGTGTGTTCTGTTTTGTTAGTAGTTTTGTAAGCGATTCTGTATCCTGCTTTTTTGAATTTGTGGGCAATTTTTTCTGTTTGTTTGTTGATGTATGTTAGTGTTATGAATTTGTTGTTTTCTGTCTTTGTCTGTCGTTTGTTTTGTGTAGGAGTTTACTGACTATTGTTCTGTCATAACCGTTAGATTCTGCTAGATATTTTATCGTGTATATTATACAGAACAATAGTCAGTAAACTCCTACACAAAACACAAAACAAACAACAGACAAAGACAGAAAACAACAAATTCATAACACTAACATACATCAACAAACAAACAGAAAAAATTGCCCACAAATTCAGAAAAGCAGGATACAGAATCGCTTACAAAACTACTAACAAAACAGAACACACACTATCAAAACGCATGCCCAAAGCACAAAACAAATTCGATCTACCCGGTGTATATAAACTAAATTGTTCAAATTGCAGTAAATTCTACATAGGCCAGACAGGACGTAGCTTCAAACAGAGATACATTGAACACACAAAAGCACTCCACACCACTACAGAATCTACCTTCGCAAACCACCTCATTGAAGCAAACCACACATATAAAAACATCGACAATAACATGAACATACTACACGTACACACAAAAGGCCGAAAACTAGACACTCTAGAACAATTAGAAATATACAAACACACAAAAACAAATAAAAACGACATCCTAAACGAACAGACACAATTCAAATCGCACGCATTATTCCAACACATCTCACCACACACACACAGCTTCAATCTTTCGAAACACTATCTCGTCGCCAACAACAAGACGAGCAGCGCTACTAACGACAGCCTCTGATGAAGCCTTCTATAGGTGAAAGCCGGTTTAGGCTGTAAGGTAAAACTTTACGTTTTTACTTATAAAAAACTTAGTGTTCCGAGTCATCAATATTATAGTGATATTTAGTACAGAATAAATATCATGCAAACAAAATAACATGACAAAATATAATAACATGCACATCATCATAACATTTTAAATAACAATTAATTAGTCTCCTCTTTAGTATATAATTCTACCAATTATCTATAGACAATTAATGAATCTGTCTATAGTATTTTTACATTGTTTGACACTGTTTATAGCTTACACCTTCCACTGACCTCTTTATAGTTTGTAATTATAGACATTTTTATTTTTCTATTACCTAGTAACCTTACTAGGTATTATTGATCTGTTTATTATACGAAGGTTTACCTTCCTGACCTTAATTATTGTTAACATTGGATGTTGTTTTATTTGATAACGACGTTTTTGTGTAACGTATGGGACCTTAACTTCGTTACGTTACATAATACTCCCCCTCCAAAAGAAGTTTATTTTAGCTGAATATCGTTTAGTTGAAATAAACTTATAGTTTCGTGTCTGGGAATGTTTTCTTCTTAATCGTAGTATTTTTTTATTTCAGTTTGGTTATAAGTACCCCTTACTTTGTTATTTATTGGGTCAGTCACCACATATGTGTTGTTTTGGTTATCCTTGCTTATTAAAAAAGGTCCAACATATAATAACAATAAGTTTTTAGCTATCCCTTCAGAACTGCTAGGTTGTTGCCTGTTTCTTATTAAAATTTTTTTACCGATTGTGTATTTAATGATTTCTTGGATTTCGTTGTCCATGACGTGTCCGTTACTTAACTAAATATCACTATAATATTGGCGACTCGGAACACTAAGTTTTTTATAAACGTTGATGACATTCTAATACTATACAGGGGAAACAAACGACAATGTGAACAGTTACTAACGCACATAAACAAAATACATAAAAACATAACCTTCACTGCCAAATATGAACACAACAATACCATAAACTTCTTAGACCTCTCCATCACAAAACTAGAACACAGGCACAAATTCAGTATATACAGAAAACCAACTACAACTGACACACTAATACACAACACCTCCAATCACCCAATACAACACAAACTAGCTGCTTTTAGAACCATGATACATAGACTTAACAACATCCCCTTAGATGAAATAGACTACAAAGACGAACTAAACACGATAAAATATCTAGCAGAATCTAACGGTTATGACAGAACAATAGTCAGTAAACTCCTACACAAAACAAACAACAGACAAAGACAGAAAACAACAAATTCATAACACTAACATACATCAACAAACAAACAGAAAAAATTGCCCACAAATTCAGAAAAGCAGGATACAGAATCGCTTACAAAACTACTAACAAAACAGAACACACACTATCAAAACGCATGCCCAAAGCACAAAACAAATTCGATCTACCCGGTGTATATAAACTAAATTGTTCAAATTGCAGTAAATTCTACATAGGCCAGACAGGACGTAGCTTCAAACAGAGATACATTGAACACACAAAAGCACTCCACACCACTACAGAATCTACCTTCGCAAACCACCTCATTGAAGCAAACCACACATATAAAAACATCGACAATAACATGAACATACTACACGTACACACAAAAGGCCGAAAACTAGACACTCTAGAACAATTAGAAATATACAAACACACAAAAACAAATAAAAACGACATCCTAAACGAACAGACACAATTCAAATCGCACGCATTATTCGAACACATCTCACCACACACACACACAGCTTCAATCTTTCGAAACACTATCTCGTCGCCAACAACAAGACAAACAGCGCTACTAATGACAGCCTCTGATGAAGCCTTCTATAGGTGAAAGCCGGTTTAGGCTGTAAGGTAAAACTTTACGTTTTTACTTATAAAAAACTTAGTGTTCCGAGTCGTCAATATTATAGTGATATTTATTTAATGATATTTCTTCTGGTTGTATTCTGTTTTTTTCTTCTAAGTTCCATCTTGTGGAGTAACCTATTATATACATGGGTAAGGTTGAGTTCTTCTTCTGGTCCTTCAGGGAATTGTATCATTTTAGTAATTTCTCGAGGTGGCAGTTTTGAAAACATAATTTGGTATGGTGTAACACCAATAGTTTCGTGGTATGCAATATTTAAAAAGGTTTCCGTTTCACTTATGAATTCACCCCATTTTTTATGGTTGTCATAACAATAAGTACGGAGGACTCGCCCTACCTCTCTGAGTACCCTTTCCGCCGGATTACTGCTAGGATGGTAAATAGAAGTTTTGTATGTTTTGATTCCTCGATTTGCCATTTCTAATTTCCATTTTCGACCTTTAAACTGGGTTCCATGGTCCGTTATTATAGAATATGGAGTTCCTACATCTATTAGGTACCTTTCTGTGATCACCTTAACGATAACATTGGTGGATGCTTTACTTATAGGGTACAGTTTAGTGTATCGTGTGAAATGGTCTAGTATTATTACAATATATTTATATCGGTGCCGGCCTCCACTGCGTGGGAAAGGCCCGCAAATGTCAAGAAATGTTTTTTCCAATTTCCTCTCTGAGGTAATTGTTATTAAAGTCCCTTCCTTTCGCTCGTTGTTCACCTTTACTTTTTGACATATCACACACTTTTTTACTATTTCCCTTACCTTTTTGTTTAAACCCTTAATATACACATGCTCCTCCAGTGCATTTACTACTTTGATAGGACCCATGTGTCCATACATTTGATGGTAATTATTTATTATTGATGACTCCATTAATTTGGGAATATACAATTTCCACTTATTTTTCATGACAGGGGATTTTATGAAAATTAAACTGTTATATATTTGGTAATATTGGACAATTATGGCATCGTCATTGATGAGACGTTCTCGTATGGTGGATAATCTTTGATCTTTTGACTGGTCTTCCTGAATTTTTCTTAATACTTCTACTAGCTCTTCTCTGGCTGTTATTACATGATATACTCTTCCGACATTCTCCCTTTCAAACTCAAAAGTACCACTCTCCAGGTTCACTCTAGATAGAGCGTCAGCTACGGTGTTTTGCTTACCCGGCACGTATTCCCATGATATAGTATACTCTTGGAGAGACAATATCCATCGAGTTAGTCTCCCATGGCTTAACTTACACCTTTGTATAAATGATATGGACTTATGGTCGGACCGTACTGTTAAGGGGTAACCTAATATGTATGTGCGGAATTTACCGCATGCGAATACCACACTCAATAATTCCTTTTCTGTGACACTGTAATTTTGTTCACATTGATTTAATACCCTGCTGGCAAAGCTTATTACTTGGAGATCTCCTTCCCTGTCTTCCTGGTACAGTTCGGCACCAAGACTCACATCACTGGAATTTATAAAAAATTCCTTATCAAAATCAGGATGATGCAGAATGATGTTCTGTAAAAATTTTTCTTTAATTAAGATGAATGTCTCATCATCTTCCTCCTTCCATTTCCATTTATGTTTAGATGATAGTAAGTGTTTGAACCTCGTTGTTAACTAGGAATAATTCCTTTGGAATTTGCGGTAGTAGTTACACATTCCTAGGAATGATTGCAACTGGCGAATGTTTTTTGGTCTGGGGAAGTTTTGAATGGCTTCCACCTTTTCAGGGGATGTGGATATCCCATTTTCAGAGAGTATGAAACCGAGGAATTGTAATTGATTGGTTATTAATTTTGATTTATTCAATTTCAGCGTAATGTTGCTTCTTTCTAATTTGCTTAATATCATTTCCACACGTTGTGAAACTTTACGAATTAATTTATATTATAATTATCTCTTACCTTCAGGTTTTTATTCCAAGGGTCGTTCAGACGAAACCGCTGCAAAAAGGATTATTTGGATTTGATATAGGCAAAGATCAAATACACTGTTTGTGCTAAAACAAATTGCCTCTGATTTATTATTCAAAATAATTACTTCGTCTCTCTTTCATGACATTTAGAGCAAATACTTGTAGAATGAGCAACAATTTGTGAAATCAAACATAGTAATAAAATATTTCTTAATTAACTAGCTTATGACAACTATGGTATACCCCAACTATTTACTATTTGCAATGAACCAATACGTGCTTTAGCTACACACTCACACACATTCGTTCTTTGATTTTATCGTTCTATTAAACCCCACTTTGAGATCTCTGATGTACATTTTAGATTTACAATTTATTTATGTTGACTTATACTCTGTGGAAAAGGGGAAAATAATCTTGTTTAAAACTCAGTTAATACTTAACGTCTGAAGAACTCCGCTGTTTTACACCTCTGCTGTGAATGCACTGTTTAACACACCATGATTTAGTTTTTCACTGTTTAACCACGGTACTGTTACTGCTTATTTCAAATTAAGTTGATGCACCACTATTACTTTAGTTCACTTTAAAATAGCATTTAGTTTTGTTTTGTCGGCCGACATCAATTTTCGAACACTTAGCTCGCTTAGGCTGGCCGCGCGTTATACTGTTTTTATGTTTTATAAAATAGGATAGATAGGCCTACTAATTATTTCAGCCTATCTTACACTCCCGAGGCCACTATTTTTCAATTCACAAAACTTTACTATCTGAATGCTGGCTGTCTGTTCACTCTCTAATGATACACAGCAGACTGGAGACTGTGTCACAAGGCTGCTGCTGGCGGTTACGCAATACGTCTGGCAATTGTTTAGACTGACTGTATGTATGTTGCTGGTTGGGGCTCCTTACAGGTGAAAATTAACAATTTGGAAAGTGATTGAATATGATGATTTAAATGAATATAAAATTAAACTGGGGTGGCTCACAATTCTGTACCGTTACAATACCCCCCCAATAAGAGGTTGAAGGCCGGAGCGTTCAAACTCTTATTGCCTAAACCTAAGAGGATCAGTGAGGATATGGCGCCACAACCCCCCTGAACACTCTACTACATCATGGGTTCTTACCCCCCTAGTCTGGCGACTGCGACAGCACCCATCCGATCTTACTGGACTTCTCTGTTCGAGATCCCAACACCAAAAAATCGAACAGATACCCGACCCAGTATCGCCTGACTTTAAAACATTTGATTAAAAAATTGACAAGCGGCCTTCCATCACTCCATATCCCACAACTGGTTTGTTTCCTCTTAGCCGTACTGGTTCATTGACAACGCACTGGCTCATTTTATTATAGACCAAAAAAAAAAAATATAGTATTAATAAAACAATATAGGTTTACAGTGGTACACATAAATTTCAGTTAAATTAAATAATATTCCCCATACAATATTGCCCAGCCAAAATGACACATTAATTATACAAAATAACATTAACTCACAGTAAATACAAATTATATCCACTTGACTACTATATTCATATAGGCTAAGCAAAAATTTTGTTTAATGAAATTAAATAATGAAAGGACATATTTCATTTATTTTACAATTACATTTGAAGTTTGAATCAGAATAAATTTAAATTTGTTATTAAAATCCTCTTTCCAATTATTTAATTATCAAATTAATTTGATTATATTTAATTTCTCCACCTCTAAGTTACAACAATTACCTCATTATTATTTTATCTGGAAAAAATTTAATTTCAATTCTTTTCTATCACAATAAGCTTTTACTCAAGATACTGATTCAGCAGACTACAACGGTTTTTTTTTTTTATGGTCACCAAGTATGTCTGTGAACATTAGTCTCAACATACAGCATACCTGTCTACTGTTTATATAAACACAGTTATAAACACTCTGTCTCAACACTCACATAGTCTAAACATTCTGGTTACATCATGTACTGGCATATATACTTCCTGCAAAATTTTTTATTTCTATAAATCATCTTGTTAACATATTTGTCAAAGTCTATTTGTTGCAATTTAAACCAAATATAATTTTAATTCACCTTTCAATTATTTTAATAACATTATCACAAGTCATTTATTATTACTGTTGTGTTATCCAACTCTTTTCACACCTGTAAGCGTTTTATTCTATCTGACTGGTATTATAAACTTTATACTTACAATACATTATCCACTTATTGACCTGAACACAAAATACACACCACACACACACACACCAATATCTCCACGTAACCTCTGAAACATTTAACAACAATGTTATTTCCTACAAACAATTTAACATTTATTTAAAACAATTTAAACTCATTAGAAAAATTCAACCATATAACATTTAAGTCAAGCAAAATATTTAAATATTTCACATTATTTTTGTTATTTATTTATGCTACAAAATATTAATATTATTATTATTATCTCAACAGTTTCAATTACAAACACATATACCTAACATTTTACAATATACACAAATAATTGTATACAGCATATATTTACAATTCTTCATCATTTATTATCCAGTTATCTCACACTTCAATATCAAAAATCAGCTATGTCATTACCATATATTAACATATTTAAAATTGTTCATTTATGAATTTCAACCTCCATCGTCAAAAATTAGTCGGGGTTCCACATAACAATTTTCAATTTTATTTACATTCCGTATACGGTTATCTTGTGTATAGTAACCATAAAGTTTCTGTTTATTCATTTTACCATAATAATCATATACCAGGTCAACAATGAGTACATCGGTTAAGTCTCCATCAGTAATGTTCATTATCAAGTCAGTTATCTTTTCTTCATAAAGTAAATTATTATTGTTTGAACATGTATCATCAAAACAATCTTCACTCTCTATTTTAACAGGTAAGTATTTCGTCTCTAACATCTCTTTCAACTCCTTATAATCTCTCATTAGTTTATATAATTCTATCTCTTTGTCAACACATAATTCTCCATTTAAATCTCTCTCATCATAATGCCATATCACACTTTCTCTCTCATTCCATGCAGAGGGTACAAAATTATTCAACAAAAATAAACAACTCAAATCTTTCATTAATAAGGGTCTCTTGCCCGAAAATAACACTTTTGAACACTATGGTTCATCACAAATAAGGGGAAAATTTACCCTCTGCCCTACACATTCATCTACTCCCCCCTTCCATTCTTTTTCCAATTCAACAACACTAATTATTACTTCATTACAACTTATCATTTTCTCACTCTCACTTACTGTTTCACTATCTATTTTCAGCATATCACTCTCTGATACCACATTCTTAATTATATCATCATTATTTCTCTCACTTGTTACTTTTTTATTGTCATTATTACTATTACTTTTAATCTGTTCTCCTATTGACTCTACTATTTGTTCTTTAAATGTATGGAAACATTCATCCGTCTCATTTAGACGTTTATTAATATTGTCTTCCATATCATGTAAACGCTTATCAAATTTTTGGTCAATATTATTTATATCGCCCTTTAACTCATGGAACTTAGCAACACTTACATCAAAACGACTATTTATAATATCAAATTTACTATTCTGTACATTGACTTTCATATCTAATTCATTATTCTGATTTTTTAATACATTGAATTTAGCGTCCGAGTCACTCTTCTGTTCATCAAATTTCGCGTTAAAACTACTCAAGTTATCAGATATTGTTTTCATGAAATTACACATATCTTCCATTGACAACTGTTTAATTCGTGTTGTCGTTGGGGTAGATTGTGCTACTACATTTTTGTCAGTGAAGCTGACGTCATTATTAATTTTATTTTCCCTATTCAATTTTGGGGTTATTTGGATCCCCGAATCATCTGTATTATTTATTTCATTTGTAATATCTGGTTTTATTTTATTGTCCTGACTCCCATCTGGAGTCGAGTGGACCCTCAATATTATGCATAATAGCCGATTCATCAAAATTGTCAACATTAGTTACTTCATTGACATCGTCATTATTCGCTGCCATTTTATACAAGTTTATATAATGTTACACAAGAATATTAATCTTATCCACTATTGACTTAACCCTTTTTATATTTAATTTACCAAAGCGTCCTCCCTCTCAAATAACCCTTTCTGCAGCTTAATTAGGTCTGGCGAATATAGGTTGTAACCTATACTCGCGTCCCTAGTTCGGGGCCAATGAAACTTTACGAATTAATTTATATTATAATTATCTCTTACCTTCAGGTTTTTATTCCAAAGGTCGTTCAGACGAAACCGCTGCAAAAAGGATTATTTGGATTTGATATAGGCAAAGATCAAATACACCGTTTGTGCTAAAACAAATTGCCTGTGATTTATTATTCAAAATAATTACTTCGTCTCTCTTTCATGACATTTAGAGCAAATACTTGTAGAATGAGCAACAATTTGTGAAATCAAACATAGTAATAAAATATTTCTTAATTAACTAGCTTATGACAACTATGGTATACCCCAACTATTTACTATTTGCAATGAACCAATACGTGCTTTAGCTACACACTCACACACATTCGTTCTTTGATTTTATCGTTCTATTAAACCCCACTTTGATATCTCTGATGTACATTTTAGATTTACAATTTATTTATGTTGACTTATACTCTGTGGAAAAGGGGAAAATAATCTTGTTTAAAACTCAGTTAATACTTAACGTCTGAAGAACTCCGCTGTTTTACACCTCTGCTGTGAATGCACTGTTTAACACACCATGATTTAGTTTTTCACTGTTTAACCGCGGTACTGTTACTGCTTATTTCAAATTAAGTTGATGCGCCACTATTACTTTAGTTCACTTTAAAATAGCATTTAGTTTTGTTTTGTCGGCCGACATCAATTTTCGAACACTTAGCTCGCTTAGGCTGGCCGCGCGTTATACTGTTTTTATGTTTTATAAAATAGGATAGATATGCCTACTAATTATTTCAGCCTATCTTACACTCCCGAGGCCACTATTTTTCAATTCACAAAACTTTAATATCTGAATGCTGGCTGTCTGTTCACTCTCTAATGATACACAGCAGACTGGAGACTGTGTCACAAGGCTGCTGCTGGCGGTTACGCAATACGTCTGGCAATTGTTTAGACTGACTGTATGTATGTTGCTGGTTGGGGCTCCTTACAGGTGAAAATTAACAATTTGGAAAGTGATTGAATATGATGATTTAAATGAATATAAAATTAAACTGGGGTGGCTCACAATTCTGTACCGTTACAGTTGACAATGTTCTTCCCAAGTGGTTGAAGTTACCAATATATCATCTACATACACCGTTGTGAAGTCTAACACTTCCCTACCCAGGACCTGGTCCATGCATTTGATAAAAACCACCACAGAGTTTACTAATCCAAAAGGAAGACGTTTAAAATGGTAATTTCTACCCTCAAATATAAAGGTGACATAATTTCGACTGTTGGGATGCAACTCCACCTGCCAGTATCCACAAACGGCATCCCAAATGCTCATATACTTACAATCCTTAAATTTCTTCATTAATTCCTCAATTTCCCCTGGTGAAGTCCTATCATTAATTATATTTTTGTTAATCTCCCGGGCATCTAAACATAGGCGTACGGTACCGTCCTTTTTCTTGATGGCTACTATAGGGCTGGTGTATGGTGATGAGCTATACTCAATTATGTCCTGTTCTATCATACTCTGTATTTCCCTTCTCACTGCTGGCTTTAGGGATTGGGGTATAGGATATGATTTCCTGTTAAAATTAATGGGTTGTTTAAATGACAATTCACAAATGAAATTCTTAGCCTTTCCAGGCAACTCTGAAAATACCTTTTTATATTTGTTATAGATTTTTACTAACTGATTTTTTTAATTATCTTGTTGATTCATCCTCTTCGTTCACTTTATAAAATATTATTATATATAAAAAAACTTTCACAATATGAACTTACTTTCTATATCACTTTCCCATACGTTTCGAGGTGATGTTCCTCTTCCTCAGTGGGAGTAAATACTGAATGTCATTTTACAGTATAATGGTTATGGATTAGGTGTGTGTGGTGGGGGTTGATGGTGGGCTGATTTTTTGTTCCGGTGTCACTTCATTCGTATTGGTAGCTTTAAACGAATAAATTTCTTGTAATTTTTTCTTTCCATTCATCATCCTTAACACA
The DNA here is from genome assembly GCA_034769895.1 of Magicicada septendecula. Taxonomy (NCBI): domain Eukaryota; kingdom Metazoa; phylum Arthropoda; class Insecta; order Hemiptera; family Cicadidae; genus Magicicada; species Magicicada septendecula. The sequence continues at coordinate 797,307,524 of CM068368.1, forward strand.
GGCTAATTCCTCAAAAGGTGTTTTATATTCCATTCCATCATCACGTATTAGGGTAAAAGAATGTTGGTGGTGAGTGGCATTTTTACGATCCACTATTTCACTTGACCATTCCCCATTTTCATGGTACAGGGTTATTTTTCCTCTGCCCATATCAATAATAGCTGAGTGGCGCCGCAGCGTATCACACCCTAGCATCGCTTTATTGGTAATCCTTGCGCTACCATAAACACCATAGGAATAGTTTTACCTCCGCTGGATACTTCCATCATTACTTGTTGCCGTATCGTTTTGTTCGGTCTGCCAGTAGCACCTATTATTACCATGTTATTGACTGGTAATGTTGGTATATTTTTCTTGTACACTTCTTTTATTCTGTTATATTCTACTTTGTCTAGAAGTGACACGTTTGCTCCGGTGTCAATCACCATATTGGTCATAACTCCTTGCAATTCTGCCATTATATATATTATTTGATTGTCATTTTTATTTTCTGATGGTAACCCTTCTTCAGTTAGATCCTCTCGTATATTTTTTAAATAATTGTTTTCCGCAATGATTATAATTTTGTTATTGTCTTTTTTTGTTCGTGTATACCTTTTCAATCCCAGCAGTGAGGGGTTACTTGATACTTCCACTGCTGAATTTAGTTTTCCACCCTATCCTGCGGACGATCATCTCTAGCAGTGTTTCCTGGGTTGCCATCATCTGGTCTGAATTCTCTATTATTTTCTTGGTTCCTCAGTAGGTCATCCTCTCGATTTCTATTACTGTTTTGATTTCGTCGGTCATTGTTCCCTCGGTTACTATTCCAATAGTCTCTTCCATTGTCAAAATTCCTGCGTCCTGTGCTGTATTGGTTATTATTAGGGTTATTATAATGATTATTGTTTTGGTAATTATTATTGCGGTAACGGTTATTCGTATAATTGTCATTAACATTTCGGTTATAATTAGTATGGTTATACCTATTCATTCCCTGACACGGTTCTCGATTTTGCTCCTCTCTCCTATTGTTTGAATAGTCATTTTGTCTTCGAGACCTCTGATAATAGTCTTCCATTTCATAGCTGGCTAACAATGTTTCCATCGCTCCTACTGTCTTCACTTGCCCACTGCATCTAGCACGAACTATTTCTTCTTCGAAATGGTATGATAGTTTGTTCACCAAACACTCCTCTGGTATTCGCGGTTCCAAATGACGCGCCAAACACACTTTTCCCAAAAAGTAGGTCGTTGGGGACTGTTCTTGATTAACGTTGACTCTTCCGTTGGTGATGTTGTCCCTAATCATGTTCTGTACGGAATCCGACCAGTATTTTGACCTAAAAACCTTCTTAAACTCTTCATAATTACTCGTTTCATTTCGAACCGCCGACCACCAATTATCATTTATGTTTTTAAAACAGTCATCCAACAAATTCTTGATTATGTTCCATCGGGTCACTTTAATTCTACCAAACCATTCATCTATCCTATCTAAAAATTCTATGGGGTTACCTCTATAAATTTTGAAATTAATGTTTTCCTTTTGATCAGGGGCTATGTGGTGTGCCAGGTACATTGGTCTATTTTGTAAATTTTCGATTGACTCCTTCATATTAATCAACTCCTGATTTTGTATATTTTCGACGGTCCCTTTATTTTGATCCACTTGGGTTTTTATTTGTGTTATTTTGTTGTTAACTATCTCCATTCTTCCAGCTATGTTAATTTGTACTTCGTCCAATTTTCCTTGGGTTTCTAATCGTATTTCTTTTATCCTAGTTTTGTTATTGTTTTCTACTTGGTTTATTCTGGCCTCTACTTCCACTCTGAGTTGTATGATGGTTTCATCCGTCTTTTCTAGATTTACTTTAGTTTCAGCTATTTGTTGTCTTACTTCCTCTTCATAATCATCCACCCTTTTGCTAAGTGTTTCATTGACATTTGCAATCCTTTCATTGATGACTTCCCTTAACGCTTGGTTTTGTTCATTGATAATTTGCCGCAAATCCTTATTACTGTTTTCAATTTTTTCGTCTATTTGTTTGTTATCTTCTTGAATCTGCCTTAAGCTCTCGTCGTTCCTGTAAAACCTTTCATTAATTTGGTTTAAGCTTTCCTTTATTTGTCGGTTATTCTCATCAGTTTCCTCTTTATTCTTATCACACTTCTCGTCATTAGTTTTATTAAGTTCTCACTCAAAATTTCGTTTTGTTTCTTTGAGTTTTCGTTAATACTGTCTATTTTATTTTCTAGCTTTTCTGAGTTTTCTTCAGCCTTTCTAACATTTGTTTGTTTTTCTCGTTAGTTTGTTTATTTTCTTCTTTAATTAATTCCCATAACTTTTGTAAATCTAGGCCTCCTCTGGCTTCCTCATTGTCACCCGCCTGTTGTTCCTTTTCGATGTCTGTAACTATCTCTGCTTCTTCCTCCCGCCTATCTTCTTCCGTTTCTTGGTCCTTCGCCATCCTTTTGGAAACACCTCTCGTATGCATTCTTGTGCTTCTAATAGTCGCCTGCTCAAGTTAAGTAATAGTGATATAGTCGATTTTTTACTTAACTAAAGCCCACCAGTTGAGCGCCAATTTGTAATCTAATCATTATCAAATTACTTCTATGATTACGAGTGTAATACTATCTTTCAAGACGAGTTATTATGCCGCACGTTGGATGCGTCAATTTGTAATATAATTGATTAGCCTATATAGAACAAGGTTTAAATATGCCCCACGTTGTTGACGTCAATTTGTTAAATACCCCTATCCTATTTACTTATTGAATTAGATAATGTTCAAAAGCCTATATGTAATCTGCATAATATTCTTGAATTATCTCGTATCAGTATTAAGCCCCACTGTTGGGTTCGCCAATTTGTAATATAAACATTTTTTGTTGCTACTCAAGTTGATTGTTTTGTGTTTACTTTACTTTTACGAGGTTGCAAGCGGTCTCTCTTAAATACAGCAACATCAATCTATTTTTAAGGAAACAATATTTTAAGTGGGTGTTATTATTCAATTATGAATAATATCTCTATATTAGATAGTACTCAAGTGCTTTACGAAAGAATAACGCTCTACACCAGTTAATATATTGGGTAATTCACTCGTTATTCTTCAAGCCTAGTCTACATACACTATCGAGAGAGCTGAGAGAGGAGAGCGGATGAAGCGAATTAGTTTTCTATTCTCCCGTATTCACCAGCTGTCTGCGGACGAGCGCTGTTGTTTACAGTCAGCCTGTTATTATAGGTTATGTTGTTCCGCTTGCTGTATTTCTCACGTTCCTTTCTCTATAAATTACAACTTATTCGAAATGCACTAATTACTCTACAAATAACAAGAAATCGTCAAATTCAAGGATTCTTTATTTTATATATATATTTTTTAAATTCAAAACAGATGCTTCCTCATGCCACAGATACAACACATCGATCATACAGAACTGAATCGATTCGTCATTGAATTCGGGTTTAATGTTTTAAAATTTAATTATATTTTTTAATTTGTTCTTTATCTCAGGGTACATGGAGTTCTTTGGACTATTAGTAAGGTCAGGCAATGCAAATTAAGGTTACTAGGTATTACAATTTAGTTATAAAATCTTATTATATAAAGTTTAAACATAAGCTGGTTTTTTACCGTATGTTGACAAGATATGGCCGTGTTTCACTACACAGAGACAAGAGCAGAATGTCGAACCAATGTCTGGAATATAACATCCTCCAGCTTTTCAATAAAAGTTTGGTATTGATGTCCCAGGATGTAGTAGAAGTTTCAGTTCTGATCTTTGCTAATCTTCATGGTTCTGGTGGTTACAGGTCCCAATGGAATTTGTGTAGTATTAAGACTTCGTTCGGTTGTGAAAAGTGAGGTTTTGGACGTTATTTTAAATTTCTTTGTTTGTTTTTAAGATATTTAATTATTAATTTGGCTTCTCCAGGCTATGGATTGTCTTCATTTATTTATGGTTAATCTTCATTATTACTCATTTGCCGTTAATAGATTGGTTAATTTATTTTTAGAAATTCGTTTAACTTTATTGGTAGATCGAATTATATTTGTTGAGTGATAGCCTCGGAAGTCGATCCACTGTCCTTTTAATGGATTACTATTTATGAATTTTGATTTATATTAACTTTATTCATTAGGGTTTTGGTTTCTTTTTCTAGATTTGTATCAACTGAACTCAACCCTTTCACATATAACAATTGAGTGTTGAAATCAACAAGATATCTCCTATTTTGTAGTCCATGAAAACCATTCCTTGTTCTGTTATTGGATAATATTTGTTATCCTAGAGCCGTAATTAGAAAATGTTCTTGCACTTATTTAATAAAATACTCCCTTATTAAAATTACATTACATCATATAAAACTTTCACATAATCTGTGTTCTTAAACTATATACATTTTGCTACATTTTCTTCTTGATCGACTTAGTCTAATAGGTATTATTTTCCCTTTACAAAATACTAATTTTAGGCCTATTTGTTTTACACATGTGTTATAATTTTTTTTTTGTATTTTAACTTTTCTGACCTGACCTACTGTACAATGAGTCACTAGCTTATGGCCAATTATTCTAATTTTATTTCATCCTGATTTCAATTTATTATTATTTATTTTAGTATTGAACCCTTCATCTGTTTATAACATAATTACAATGACCCCTTGGCAATTTATTAACAATAAATTAAAAGTAGGACAATCTTCATGGACAATCTTACAAATACAATCCAATAATATCTCTATTATTTATTAAAAGTAGGTATCCTAATATTTACTCTTATAAAGTTTAACATAAATGAAATTAACATCCATGAATTGATGCTTTCTCAAAGCAATTGCTTCACTCCTGCTACATACAAAATACAGAATAAATATCATGCAAACAAAATAACATGACAAAATGTAATAACATGCACATCATCATACCATTTTAAATAACAATTAATTAGTCTCCTCTTTAGTATATGATTCTACCAATTATCTATAGACAATTAATGAATCTGTCTATAGTATTTTTACATTGTTTGACACTGTTTATAGCTTACACCTTCCACTGACCTCTTTATAGTTTGTAATTATAGACATTTTTATTATTATTATTACATTACTAGGTATTATTGATCTGTTTATTATACGAAGGTTTACCTTCCTGACCTTAATTATCGTTAACCTTGGATGTTGTTTTATTTGATAATGACAACGTTTTTGTGTAACGTATGGGACCTTAACTTCGTTACGTTATAATACGTATCGTTGTACTTAATCATAATTAGATTAAGTACCATATTGGGTAAGTTAAATTGTTTATTAACTCAATAATAAGAATGTCACTATCAGATATAATTAAATTATATCGTAATTAACAACAAAAACAAACAAAATACTTACCATTGGCGCGACAACAGACACACCTAACAAATAAACGCCGGCCGGCGAACTGAGGTCAAGCGGTATAGGCGACTGAATCCGTTCCGAACATGACCCGACTTCATCCGACAACTCACGAACGCTAGTTTCGGACGAGCTGAAGTTTCGGCCAATTTTTGGGCGAAACCGAAACTGCGGCCGATACCAGTATTTTTGGCCAAAACTGGCCGAAACCAAAACTGAAACTTCGGTCGGTCTTTGGTATTTTCTAATATTTCTTACACAAACTTTTTACCACTTAATCTTTCTATAGTAACAAATAACATTAAAATGGTTTATGGTCTTCTCATGATCCAGCCCCATTCCTTCTTTTAAAATACAATTTTTTTTAGATAAACTAACAACAACTTTGGTGCATGGTGTCTTGACACCATTTACAATATTGTGATCACCATCCTTGTTACTATTTTGTAACATAGGACGTTTTACTATTATTTAAATCATAAGTAATTTGTTTCTTAGTTATCAACACAATAAAATTGGTTGACATACTAACTTTGTTGTCTACCATTTGTATGAACATTTAACATTATTTCTTAATTGAACAAAAGAATTCCTTTAATTAATCTAACAATATGGTTTTTAAATTGATCTTATTTTCTACTAAAACTTATCTTTTAATAATCGTCTAACATAATTCTTATACCATAGGTTCTACACACTACAAATGTTTTTTATTGTTTATTTATCAACATTTTAGTATTGTTTATTACCCCTGTTCTTTTCTTTTATTACTACTATTAATTGTTTATATTAACTCATCCCTATCCTATCTCACCTTCACTGATTACACTGGTTAAGTGTTTATTAAACTACAGTCATATTTGTAATACACTCTGTTTAAATTCACAGTAGTGATTCATCTTCAAATTCTTTAAGTTTTACAATCACACTGTTGCTATCATATATTAGTTTGGTTCACTGGTTATCATTAACACCCACTACCTACCTCTCATTCTTGGTTTAAATTAGTTTTGACAAATCTAATTTTAAAGTCAGTTTTTAAAACTTCATGTGTTTGTTTTTATATTAATAATGTTATTTTAAAACACATAACATTCTAAATCACAAAGTTAGTCATACAACTTTGTGTAAAGTTAGTTTTTTGGGCTATTAACATTAGTCCCTATAATTCCTTCATCAAGTCTTTACAATTCGATTCTATTCTACCCTTTCTTGGTAGTATTTTTATCATCATAATATAATAACAATGAATTGTGAAAAATATCCGGGCTGTTTGGCCATGGTCCATGGTTAAAAACAAAACCAAATGTTTCGGCAGCACCACTGGCTGCCATCATCAGTGGAATAAGATTTCTGCACTTAAGGTGTCTACGTGCAGGCCCACAGTACTGTGGTATAGACTAAAGCTGTCCTGCCATGCTACCTGTACATATAAATTCGGCAAAGTCCCACGTACAGGTAAAAATGATACCATCAACCAATCACAACAGAGATGGTATATGATTGGCTCGCACCAAGATACGCCATTGTGACTCACTTGTTTTCCAAGAAATACTGTGGGGAAGGCTGCTGATTTCCCGCGATGCTACCTGTGCTAATAAGTTTGAATACTCTCTCTTATCAGATATATTTATTAGCACAGGTAGCATCGCGGGAAATCAGCAGCCTTCCCCACAGTATTTCTTGGAAAACAAGTGAGTCACATAATGGCGTATCTTGGTGTGAGCCAATCATATACCATCTCTGTTGTGATTGGTTGATGGTGTCATTTTTACCTGTACGTGGGACTTTGCCGAATTTATATGTACAGGTAGCATGGCAGGACAGCTTTAGTCTATACCACAGTACTGTGGGCCTGCACGTAGACACCTTAAGTGCAGAAATCTTATTCCACTGATGATGGCAGCCAGTGGTGCTGCCGAAACGTTTGGTTTTGTTTTTAACCATGGACCACGGCCAAACAGCCCGGATATTTTTCACAATTCAAGTGACACCGGCCGTGAAAGCCTAAGGAATAATATAATAACAATGGGTTTACATGTTTATTACTGGTGGTGTACTTTCTTTTACATAACTTGGGTAATACATGCTACAAAATGAAATATTAGTTAGGTTTTTTTATTCGTTTACTTTTTATTTTATAGCCTTTATCTGGCCAATCACTGGAGTTGGGTCACAGTCATTTGTCTGTCAGTCTAGTCTATTCACTCATTTATTATCTTTGTCTACTATTTTTCTTTTTATTCTCTCATTACCTTTGTATAGTTATTGATCATTTTGCTTCAAATTAGTTTACTTCTCTTACAGCTATATTATATTTGTGGATCCCTTATAGGGTCCGAGTTCTACAAAGTTATATAATGCCCTTCCACCAAAATTGATCATTTTATAAAACGTGATTCTAAGTTTTAGTGAAATTATCAATTGTATTGTATCTTCTCCTTCTTGGTTTCTCCTGCTTCATGTTAATTTTCAAGTTCAACTTTTACTTCTTTTAATTCTGAGTCTCTTCTTCATTATTGTTTCCTTTTACGATCTGGCTTATTGATTTTTCATTATAAATGAAATTCCCCATAATTTTCTATAAAATTCCCTGTAAATTCTATTTTCCCTAACTATCCCTATTCTGTAGCTGAAATCGATTCGGATGGGCACTATTGGCTAACCTAACTCCGTTGTTCAAAACTACACTTTTTCTGAGGTCAGAGGAACATCATCTCTGCTCAGTTAAATGATTGCTGGACCTATTCAACAGTCAATCTTAATTAATAATTCTTCGATGCAGTCATCTCGTGACTAATAATGACAATAATCTTAATAATATTTGAAGGGAATTTTTTATTTCTTATTTCATTAATACTCAGATCGAGTCATATTTATTTCTCACCTCTTCCTGTTGATATCATTTGACAATACTTGAAGCGTTGCTATTTATTGATACAATTAACATTTTTATTCTTTTTCATTTCTTCCTTGATTCATCTCACTTTTTATACTTTTTTAAATAGTTATTTTTCTTACTTTCTTCTTGATGGTTCTTTCTTTGGTTGGTAAACTTTCCTCATCCACTATTCTTCTTGGATTCTATTTTCCTTGTAAACTTATTTATTTGCTTTGGTATATTGGTCGTCGTAGAATTTTTTGATAGATGTCTGATTGTATACCCCTTGATTTTCTTGGTAATGGGGTGAGTGATCTAATACGTGTTGTTGCCCTTGTCCCTTGTTATAATATAAGGTCCCACGTATAACAATAATAATGTTTTCTTAATTCCTTTGATTGTGCTGGGTAATTCTCTGTTTTTAATTAAGACTTTTTCTCCTATATCGTACTTATTGTTTTGTGTTGGTTCTTGAAATATTTATCTTTTTGTTGTTCTATCTTTTCTGCTATTCTGTTATAAAATTTTCTTTTTTCAAATTGATATTCTGGGTTTATGGGAAACTCAATTATGTCATTTATTTCCCTAGGTGGTGGTCGCTCGAACATCATTGTGTATGGTGTGGCTTCTATGAAGTTGTGGTATGATAGGTTTATAAATTCCTCTGCGGATTTTAGGTAATTGTGCCATTCTCTTTGTCTATTATGACAGTAGGTTCTTAATATTCGACCCACCTCTCTTAGTACTCTCTCGGCTGGGTTGCTGCTGGGGTGGTAAACGGATGTCTTGTATGTTTTTATACCATGTTCCCAGAGTTTATTTCTCCATTTCTTTCCCTTAAATTGGGTCCCGTGATCTGTGATTATTGACATAGGTTTTCCTAATTCAGGTATAAATTTTGTTAGGTTTATTTCAAGGATTTTCTTCGTTGTCGCGCAGTTAATCGAGTACAGTTTCGTGTATTTTGTGAAGTGATCAAACATAATTACAATGATTCATTTTGTTTTAATTGTCTCCAAGTCACATTACTAAATATTTAGAATTAATATTAGGCAATTACCTGTATTAACTTGCGTCTTGTGACTTATTTGGTTTTTTCTTAAAACGATGCGTTTCGAGAATAAATTCTCATCATCAGGTTCAAATACTATAAAAACATCAAATTTACCCAAAAGGGGTCGTCAACTAGTTAAAATACACAAAAACACCACACATAATTTAACACCGACACAGTCACGGCACAGTCCGATGCGCATCGTCTCGTTGCCAACGACCAACTGTTGCACTTTGTCTTATACGACCGTTATCATTGCCCGCTGACCCATCGATATCGATGGCCGTGTTGTACAGCAGATTCGATCGGAACGAAACTTTGTCATTAAGTAGCTGGTCCGTTTGTAACTTAGAAGCCCTGTATATCTCATATTCCTCCACAGCGTTCATGTATGCACCCTTTTTACAATTATGAAGCAGTTTAAAGTTTGTGTGGAAGTCTGAGTACTTATGATTATACAGCATTAAATGCTGAGCGTAACTGGATCTAGTTTTCGAGATATCACTTTTGGGCAGGTGTTCTTTAAAACGTTCGGCTGACGGCCTGCCCGTTTGTCCTATATAGAATTTGTCACAGTCATCGCATTCAAGCTTGTACACTCCAGTTTTCTCTTCAGCCGGGATATGAGTTCTTTGTCCCAAACGTTTTTTGATGTTATTTGTGGTTTTAAAGGCCACTGTTATTTTACGTTTTTTCAGCTCATTCTTTACAATGACTGGTAGTACATTCGTGTACTCAGTTACTATAAACTTAGTATCTTCTTTAGATGGGCCGGTTAATCTGCTTTTACTATTGATTTTTACCGAGTGTTTTCTTATAAGCTTGTCTATGATTCCACTGTTATACCCATTAGCGATAGCTATACTTTTGATTATATTAGTCTCTTCCACTCTGTCTTTTTGCTCAAGGGGAATAGCAAGCATTCTATGAACGAACGCGTTGAAGGCTGCCATTTTTTGGGAATATGGATGGTACGAATCAGCATGAATAGTAATATTCGTGGTGGTGGGCTTCCTATAAATTTTGAATCTAAAACGGTCATTATATTTGCTGATAGTGAGATCAAGAAAGTTCAGGCAGCTATTATTCTCCATTTCTAGGGTAAATTGGATTTTCATGTTTATGCTGTTCATATATCCTTTCAAATTTTCTATTTGTCTACTCGTTCCATTGAATATCATAAAAGTGTCGTCAACGTAGCGTACGTAAAATTTAATTTTGTCTCGCTGTTTATTAAGACTAGACATTAAAAATGTATTCTCAAAGTGGTTCAAGTATAGGTCCGCTAAAATTCCCGATAAAGGTGACCCCATTGCCAGACCATCCTCCTGCATGAAATACTCATTATCATAAGAGAAATAATTTTGTTTGAGTATTGTTTTTAGCAATTGCATAAGTTCATCAATTTCATTTCTACCTAACCTATTTGTATTAATTAAGCTATTTCTGAGAATTGTCATTGTCTCATCTACCGGCACATTGGTGTACAGATTAGTTACGTCAAATGAAGCCAGCCTATAATGTGGTGCTGATTTAATAGTTTTAATTTTTTCAACGAGATCGTAGCTGTTTTTATGCTATAGTTATTTACTACGTCAATGTTCTCTTTTATGATTTTTACTAATCTTTTAGCCGTCCTATAACCAGGGGCAGTCATGTAATTTACAACCAGGCGTATTGGCATATGTTCTTTATGTATTTTGGGTAAACCCATAAGTTCTGGGGCCTTGGCATTTATGGGTTTTAAATAACGTCTAGTGCTTTCATTGAGGAGATTGGGGCATTTATTTATAGCGTTGTTTAATTCCTTGACATAGGCACATAAGCTGCACAAGGATCCCACCAGCGCCTATGTCAAGGAATTAAACAACGCTATATTCCTTAACAAACGGGCAGGCCGTCAGCCGAACGTTTTAAAGAACACCTGCCCAAAAGTGATATCTCGAAAACTAGATCCAGTTACGCTCAGCATTTAATGCTGTATAATCATAAGTACTCAGACTTCCACACAAACTTTAAACTGCTTCATAATTGTAAAAAGGGTGCATACATGAACGCTGTGGAGGAATATGAGATATACAGGGCTTCTAAGTTACAAACGGACCAGCTACTTAATGACAAAGTTTCGTTCCGATCGAATCTGCTGTACAACACGGCCATCGATATCGATGGGTCAGCGGGCAATGATAACGGTCGTATAAGACAAAGTGCAACAGTTGGTTGTTGGCAACGAGACGATGCGCATCGGACTGTGCCGTGACTGTGTCGGTGTTAAATTATGTGTGGTGTTTTTGTGTATTTTAACTAGTTGACGACCCCTTTTGGGTGAATTTGATGTTTTTATAGTATTTGAACCTGATGATGAGAATTTATTCTCGAAACGCGTCGTTTTAAGAAAAAACCAAATAAGTCACAAGACGCAAGTTAATACAGGTAATTGCCTAATATTAATTCTAAATTTAATTACAATGAATCGGAATATGTGCCTTCCTCCGCTGTGTGGAAATGGTCCACATATGTCCAGGAATACTTTTTCTAATTTTTGATTTGATATTATTGGTACCATCATACCTTCTTTTTTCTCGTTGGTCAAACTTTGTACCCATGTGTACTTTGTAATCTAAATACTATGTTGCGAAGCGTGTAGATGACGTCACGTTTGTTCTTGTTATCGCCAGCTGAGATTCAGTCCGGCTGACTACAGACAAAAGTACATTAGTTCTACTCAAGAGTCCTAGCTGATCACTCGTATTCACTCGCCGCAGCGGCTACTTACAGTTCTTTTTTCAGTATTTAATTCTATTAGCATGATCACCATGGGACTATTTATTTAGACAATTTCGGCTTACGGGTTGTAATGCACGCCCACATCTTATTTCTATCCAATTCTCCGGCATTCAAGCCGTGTTAAAATCTGCACGCTTCAGCAATCAATTGTCAATCTAAATTTTAATAAGAATTCAAATATGTCTCTTTAACTCAATAAACCATCATTTTCTGAAACATTACACAGTCCACTCAATTATTTCATCTCAAACCAGCAAACTCCAATAGCGTTCCTAAGAACAACTCACGATTATCAAGAGCTTCTAAGACGCAACATTTTGGTCCTCCAAACCGGATTTTATTTTGGCCTTACGGGCAACATTTTTGGTCCACAGCGACCGCATTTTATGGTCCACAGCGACTGCATTTTTGTCCACAGCGACAGCATTTTTGGTCCTCATGGGCAGGATTTCACATTTTATGGTCCACAAGCGACCGCATTTCTTGGTCCAACATGACCGCATTTTTGTCCACAGTGACAGCAAGATTTTATTTTGGCCTTACGGGCAACATTTTCTGTCCACAGCGACAACATTAATATTTCATTTAATGGATTATTTTCAAAAATTACGTCACAATTGACACTACAAGATTCTACAGAGCAGTAATCCAGAGACGACGGGACACGGCAGGACAGCATTGCTTATTCTACATTGAAAAAGTTCCACAGCTTTAAAATTATGGAGAGCTGCAACATCAGGCATCATCTGACCGGTAGAGACAAGAGGTGCAACAACTCCTAACAGGATTGAGCAGCGGGATCGAAGCCAGCTTCAGCACGCCTGGATCAACGTCCACGTGATTATGAACTTTTATTTTTTTATAATCTTTTCATATAATTATGACAATCTAAGTAACTTTTTTGGTATACAGTTAATAACATTTAATACAACATTATTAATAAGCTTTACAGAAACAGATATCATTGTTAAATGGCCATAAACTTATTATCATGTCGAATGATTTATATTGTCGATAACATTCACAACTAGTTTTAAGCAAATTAAGTACCTGTCATAATCAGTTATATATTAAGGTACATAGATCACTGGCTCCTGCATTATATCAAACTGTAGTAAATTATTCTAAATTGCAACAACTGTTCACCTTCCCTATATCTAGTTTTTGGTTTCAATTTGCATTTTAAAATTTTGGTCATGGCTGATGTGAAGGCCTTGATAAAGAAACACGGCACAATTAAGGCCTTCATATCTCGCGTGAATACTTTCGCGGATAACTTTGATCCAGACATAATGTAACGGGACATTTTGGGCCTATTTTGGGGTAATAAAGAAATTTGTATTTTTTTTAATAAAACAAATAACATTTTTTCGATAATTGGGACAAAACGTAAACAAAGGTATATTTATTGTTAGCGACAGTGGTAGCACTGCTGGTGACATTATACGTGAAAATTATTCAGTAATATTTTATAAAACGAGTAAACAACCGCAGAACTGTGCCAAGGTCAACCAATGACATACAAAACTGTAAACAAATTATGTAACTGAGCATCAGGCGATGTTACGTCAGCGCCTTACATAACGAGGAATGTGGGGGTAGCAACGCTAGCAGTTTTCGTTGCACACAGAGAACAAAAACAGTCTGCTGGCGTAGTAATACGAACATCAGAACAATAAGGATTGGTCATGCAACCACGGCGACTTTATAAAATAGTGCCGTTGGCCTAGCCCCAGTCTAACTTCACCAGTCGCGCGAGTAACATACGCAAAAGTTCCGGAACGTAAATCGCGGGCGCCCGCAACCTATAAAATGTGAACAATGTATAATTAAACACTTCACGGTTAATACCGTTATTACAGTTACATCAAAATGTGAAATCAGTAATATAAACCCAATAGAATCAGTGAAAACCGCTAGCTATGTTGTGCGGGTAACATCTTCAGGACTCAATGAACAGATAAGTAACATATCAGGATAAAACACAACTTTAAATGAAAATTCAAACATTCAATATTTTAATAGAAGGAAATAAAATTGTCAACATAAAATGAGATCTCTAAAGTAACTTTGTGTGTGTGTTGCGTGTGTATGTGAGAATATATTTAAACAAAGAAGGCTGGTTTGTGTTCCCTTAAAATGTATTTTAATAACTTGTTATTGTATTGGGAGTAAGTAAATTAGTATATAAGAGATTCAAGGTAGAAACAATTATTATTCACTAACAAGTTTTATCTGTACGATTTTGTAGTAAATATTAAGAAGTATTTGGGTTGCAAGGGGTTGAGTAGAAGAAACATACAAAATAACAATGCATTAATAAAATTTAATTATTAATGAATATAAAGGATTGTTGTTATTTCAGCAACCATATTCTGTTCTCCTGGTTCGCTGATTCGAACCTTGGTAAATATATTTCTGGTAGTTGGCAATACAAGATGGCGCCCGAAGAAATTATTTAGAAAGTAAATAATGAGTTAAAAGTAAAATCCCTTAGGTTTCATTAATATCAAGAAAAAATAATAGTACAATTGGCTTGTGAACAGGGACATTTATATAATAGTCCAGTCGCCAGAGATTTTGACTTGATAAAAAATTGGGGCAAAGCAATATTTGGTGCACGTGTTAAATAAACGTTAATAATTAATATAAAAAAATCTTTGCATGTTTACCTTTCTAGGGTTTTCTGAAAATGGTCTGGAAAAATCGTAAAGACAGATTTTCTTAAAGCACTCCGTAAATATGTACAGTTGGAAGAAATAGAAAGGTGTATATTGAAGAGCAAACAATTTCCTTCAGAAAGTCTCCTTACATATTTTTACGTTAATGGAACTGTTTTCCTGAAAATTGGTAATGATGAGCGCTGCGTTTTAAAAAGATCGTTTGCCCCCGATCTTGCGTAATTCGCTAAATTAGCCAGGCGCGTCTATTCAAAAATATCATAACTTTCTTTAATCTAAGCATACCCAGTTAAATAAAGGCTAGTTTTGAAGGGGAACAGTATAGCTTTCAAAATTTGTTGATTTTTACATAAATATTTTATTTGAACATAAAGACTATAGTGTATAAATATTTACTGTAGATACAAAAAGAAGTGAAACCACAAAATTACAAGTACTATACAATAAAATTTTAAAAAATAGTAGTTCTTTACTAATTTACCTTTAAAAGAGATAAACTTTTTATTTTATAATAATGAAAAATACTTTTGAAGTTATTTAAAAAAAAACACCTTTTCAAAAGTGAGTATTTCGACGTATTTTAAATTTACTCGAAAATTCAGAGTTTATCTGCCTTTATTAATCTTAAAAATAGAGATATCGAAATACAAAAAATTGTATTTGAAAGCTGCAAGTGTTCTGCATCAAAAACTATACTCATGAAAATTAAAATCATTTTCGAAATTAAAAAAAATAAATAAAAATTGTGTATACTAAAAAAAGGTGCCTCCTTTGCGTTACATACATGTATCTTTTAAGTGGGTTTATTTGAGTACTTGAAATTAACGTTACAGCTACTACAATACTAAATCTATCTATTCATGTTATTTCTCTTACCTGATTATACCTATACTCTAAAAACAAGACCCTAGAAAACAGGTAAAATTTTTAAACGGCGCGGCGTTCTATTCCCCTCGAGTGTGAACTGTAAATGTAGCTGCGCGCGCAACACCCATTGTTGTGGTGTGCCATACAAACATCTGCTATACAAGAACGGAGCAGTAACGCAGTTGATATTTCTTCAAAGGTTATAATAAAAACATTACAAATATTTTTGTTTTTATCATATAAAACAGGTAAAAAAATTGCAGTTTAAAGTTTTTATTTACACTTTTTATACATGCTAATATTTATTTATTTGTGAGCACGTGTAGTGGAGTCAAAATAAAAATCAAATGTGAATTGTTTTGGGAGTCGATTTTTTGTGTGCTAAATTGGTTAATGGGATCAAGTTGAGCTAATAGTTAAGTTTTGTGTAAAAACAACCCGTTTATTTTTTTATTAACAATTTAAGTTGCAAAATAGCGTTATTATAAATATCTTTGGACCTAACAAGCCGATTTTAATGTGATTTTTTTTCAGTATTCTATAATAAATTAAGAACATTTCTAGCCTTAATACGGAAGTCGATGTTATTATAATTGTTAATAAATAAATAAAGTGGCGATGACGTTTATAAACAAATTGCTGTTGTTTTAACGCAAATTAATGAAAGTTGATAAAACTTGAGGGAAAGGTAACCTTTGTGGAGTACTATAAACCCCAAAAATTTCATATTGAAATGTCGAATATTACCTCAAAAAAATCGCAATTCACAAAAAAACTTTGAGTGTTCATAAAGTACGGCAAGATTGTGGCACAAAGGTGTACGACGGTTTAAATTAAAGCTTATTAAAAATACTTTCGGGTGGTTAATTAACAAAATTTTTTGGCCTTTCTGACACCATTTTTTGACCATTAAAAAAATTAAACATAGACATGGATAGTCTCAAAAAAAGATGAAAATGAAGAAAAAAGAAAAATCTTAAAATCTGCAGCAGCAATTATTCGAAACGATGTTAATCTGAAGAAAAGTAATACAGAATTATCACTCTCCAAGTGATAATATATTCCAAAATATTAATGAGAATATCCCAGAATCCCTTCAGTTTCTGATAGAAGAAATAATTTTAAAAAATAAAAAAGGTGATATTAGTTCATATGAAACAAAATGCACAGCAATTACTCATTCAATTATGAGTTGCATAAGACCTAGAACCTTTCTATCACCATTGCAAGTTGGTCTGTCTGTAATGTTGCACAGGAAATTTGCTTCAAAACGAATTATAGATATATTGTCGCATCTGGGAGTGTGTTCATCATACACTTTATGAGGATAGTGTATTGCTTAGTCCACGTTCTCCATTTAGATCTGGTTGTTTTGCACAATTGGCATTTGACAATTCAGATATTAACATCAATACTATAGACGGGAAAAATACTTTTCATAGTATGGGAGGTATTATGATTGTAAGTCCCAGAGATTTTTATTATAACAAAGTTCCCTTAAAACGATTGACAGTTAAGCCTACTGCAAAAGAAATTAGCAAAATTGACAAAATACCATTCCAAATTTTTGAAAATATTAATACACATGCACTCCAAAACATTGTTTTTGAAAAAGTAGATAACCCGAGTTTTAATAATATAGATTTTTCTAATGCTGACTTGCTTTGGATTTATGGAGTGACCAAACCAGGCATTACTGGCTGGAATGCCTTTATGTCTAAGCTTTTGGAAAATATGACGTATACATTATCTAGAATTGTTTGCTTGCCTTTTGTACACTCTCCTCCAACTGACAAAAATACAATATACACCGTTTTAAAATACGCTGTAAAACTAGTGAAAACTTAAATCTATTTAATTGTTTTGTTACTTTCGATCAACCTTTGTATCAGAAAGCGTTTAAAATGGTCCAATCCTCACCTGATGATGATATACATAATGTAATTGTTCGACTTGGAGGATTTCATCTGCTTATGTCTTTTCTTGGTTCAATCGGTTATGTGATGGCAGGAAGCGGTTTAAAAGAAGCATTAAGCTGTTACTATGCGCCAGGAACTGTATATAAGATGTTAGATGGCCATGCTTATGCTAGAGCAGTACGAGGCCACACATTAATTTGGATAGTTTTGTGTAAAAAGATTATTGAGGAAATGAATCTTTCAGAAGTTGAATATTCAAATATGAAATTTTTACTACAAGAATTTTTAGATGACAATCTTACTTACAAAGAAGTACAAGATCATAATTTTTTTAACATCTTAAATGGTAAATTTCTAGAAAAAATTATTGAAATTGAGGAATGCGGTAAAACTGCAAAATTATGGATACAATACATACGAATGATCTCTATTGCAAAAGCATTTGCGCGCTCTGAAAAAATGGGTAATATAAAAATTCAATTACAAGTTATTCAGCAAATGTTGCCATAGTTTTATGCGACTGGACATTTTAATTATACGAAATCAGCCTTATTATATGTACAATATATGAATCAATTTATAAAAGAATCTGAAAAACTTTTCACCTCAATACAAAACCAAAATGTAATTCCAGAAACTACCGCTTTAAAAATTAAAGAACTTCAAAATTTTATAAATAACAGATTTTGTACTGTAAGACGAACTGAGAAATTCTGGTCAGGAACTCATACTGATATGACAATCGAACAGGACTTAATGAGAGTCATGAAAGTTGATGGTGGTATGATTGGACGGGGAGTAACTACCAGTACTGCAAATAAATGGATTTTAGCGATGCCATATACACATGATATCTGCGAAGAAGTAGAAAATTTTTGTGGTATAAAATTTTCTACTTCCGATCAGCATGTAGATGCTAGAGATTCTCGAATAAAACGAGATACTGAAGATATTCTCAAAATAAAATCCTGGTTTGATTGTCACGAGACATTTCCTTATCAAGATTCAATAATGTCTATATCTACTGGCGTTACTGGCGGTAATAATATTAACTGTCATAATGCTTTTGAGGTTGGAAAAGCAGGGTTAGAAGAAATTGCTGGTACAAACTTCCATAAAGTTTCGTTTAAACGAAAAAATAGAGTACTGTCATTAAAAAGTGTTAATAGTAGTCTGAAAATTCAAGAGGAAATTGTCCCTATAGATCCAATGTTTATATTTCAACGCATTTGTGTAGCAAGAAAAAGTGACGACGAATTAAAAGATTATATGCGTTATGAACTTGCACCGTACCCAACATCTATGTTTTACGAAGGTGTATTTCGGAAAACAGATAAGTCTAAACTATATGATATGTTTGAAGTGGACCGCACTGAGATTAACCTTGAAGATTGCATTTACGTCATTGATGGTGGTATGTTACTGCATAGAGTAGTATGGTCAAAAAATGACAAGTTCAAATGTATTTTTCAAAGATACGTAAATTATGTCAAGAGACACTTTGGATCAAAAGTTACTGTAGTTTTTGATGGCTATACAAACAATTCTAACAGCATCAAAGCTATGGAGCGTTATCGCCGTACCAATCAAAATTCCTCTTTAGATATTTTATTCTATGAAGATATGTGTGTCACAGTGACCCAAGAACAATTTCTTTCGAATAAAACTAATAAAACTCGATTTATTGAAATTCTAACGAGATATTTGGAAGAAGAAAGCTAACGTTAAACAAGCTGACGATGATGCAGACTTATTAATTGTGAAAACAGCCTTAGAATTATATGATAAATTATATGCACGTCAAACTGTTACTTACATTGAAATTCCCTTTAATTTGATACCCCACGTGCGGTATTTTCATATTTTCCATTTTTGACATCCGCCAATTCCACTAATTTATTGAGCCCAAAATTTTTAAAAACCAAAATTTTTAATAGTGCGTATATGCATGTCACATATGATATTTCATATTTTCCATTTTTTACACCCCTCCATTACAACCCATTTATTGAGCCCCAGGGCCCAAATGTATTCAATAGTACGTATATGCATGTAAAATTGTTACTTGCATTGAAATTCCCTTTAATTTGATACCCCACAGTATTTTCATATTTCATATTTTTCATTTTTGACATCCCCCCGGGCCCAAAACACCTATCTTATGTTGGTTCTCCCATTGCGTAAAAAATTTGTGCCAAGTTTGGTGGAAATCGGTCCAGTTTCATATTTTCCATTTTTGACCTCCCCCAAAACCACCCATTTATTGAGCCCCAGGACCCAAGAATTTTCAATAGTGCTTATATGCATGAAAAATTGTTACTTGCATTGAAATCCCCTTTAATTTGATACCCTACATGCGGTATTTTCATATTTTCCATTTTTGACATCCCCCAGGGCCCAAAACACCTATCTTATGTTGGTTCTCCCGTTGCATAAAATATTTGTGCTAAGTTTTGTTGAAATCGGTCCAGTGGTTTAGTAGGAGGTGTGAAATATAAATACACACAATGACTTTTATGTATATTAAGATACACATATTTAATAATATTATTCAACAGAGGAAGATTTGTTAAAATTGACCATTCCGTCTATCGATTTAATACTCCTAACGATGAAATAATAACAAAATCGTTATTTTGATTTTATTACTATTAATATTTGAACTATTTTAAACAAAAAGAATGAAGACTTTATCCTGATCCAATGGTTTATTTAGTAGTAAGAAAAGAAATTCACGGAATGTAAACGTTTTTATCGATTTTACCGCGCGCTGCCCTTAAATAAGGTTTTTTTTTAAAGCCTGACCTTATAAACATGCAAAGATGATTTTAAACCGATATTTAGACCTTTTTCAATAACTATACCAAATATCACTTTGCCTCAATTTTTTACGAAATTTTACCATTATTTTTACTCTGGCGACTGGACTATAATATAATTATATAAATACGGCCTACTGGGAGAGCAGAATGGTTGTTTGAAATGGGAAATAAAATTTTGTGTGTACGTAAAATAGACGTAGATAGGGGTTATGTTGTGATAAATGTGAAATATTGATGTTGGTATTTTGTAGCGGGTATTGTGAAGTAATATGCATAATAATTAATATGTATGATAATTATTAAGTAGTATAAAGGGTATTATAATAAAAATCTTTTAAATATGGCTAAGATACAAGAAAATGATATGTTAACCCGATTGTACAATATGATGTACAATAGTGTAGAAAAACAAGATAGGAATTTTAGAGAATTGAAAAACGAGATGCAAGAATTTAAAAGTAATGTAAATGAGAAATTAGATATACAGAATGACAAGTTTGATGCAATTGACAAAAAATTTGAGTCGTTTTAACTCTAGTGACGAAAAATTTGACCGTCGTTTTGACGTTCAGAATAACAATTTTAATATCAAATTCGAACAACAGAATATTCAGTTGCAGCAGAGTATTAGCGTAAAACTTGATGAACTTAGAACTGAATTAATAAAGTACAAATTAATTGTGAGAGTAATTATAACAAAGTGAAATATGAATTAAATGAAACGTTGAGTCATTCATTAAAAAATATGAATAACAGAGTTGACAAAATAGAGTAATGTGGGGGAAAATTTTGATAAACAAAGACAAAAGGTAATTGAAAATTTTGAATGTAAAACAGAGGATAATTATAATGATATGTGTAAAAACGTAGTAGTAGAGAGTAAGATAACAAGTGATAATGATGATGTTGAAAATAATGAGAATAACAATATTGAATATAATAATGTGTTTGAAGAATTGATATCAGAAAGTGATACGGTGAAAATGAATAATGAAAGTACGGATGAGTTGGTGGAGTGTAATAATGGAATGTTATTGTGTGTTTATGAGTCAGAGAGAAAGTGGAAAGAGAGAGTAGATGAGTATGTGGGGCAGAGGGTAAATTTTCCCCTTATTTATGGTGAACCAAGGTGTTCAAAAATGTTATTGTTGAAGGGCAAGAGTCCCTTGTTAATGGAAGATTTAAGTTGTTTCCCCTTTTTGTATGATTTAGTACCCTCTGTGTGGAGTGAGAGAGAAAATGTGATATGGTGGTATGATGAGAGAGATTTAGAGAGAGAATTGTGTATTGAGAGAGAGATGGAGTTATATAAGTTAAAGAGAAATTATAATCAATTGAGAGAAAGGTTAGAGGGGGTGAAGATAAACAATATAAAATACTTACCTGTTGAAAGAGAGATAGAGAATTATTTTGATGATATCTTTATAAACAATAAACACTTACCTGATGTAATAGTAGAGGAATATAAAAATGATAAGATAGCTTACCTAACGTTAACCAATAATACTGATGGAGACTGGACAAAAATAACTTATGTTGACAAGTTTTATGAAATATTAATAGGGAATAACCCTATAAATTATAATGGCATAATGAATGAAATAAAGTTAATGGATTGTTATAATAATAAGAATGATAACAAATTGTGTGTGGATAACAATGATGTATGTTATAAATATGTTCGTTATATATATGATGATGGAGGTTGAAATTAAAATGAGTGTATGGACATTGTTAAATATTGTAAATTATGGTAATGACCTTGCAGACTTGGACATATGAAGTGTGAAAAAATTGAACAGTTAATGACAAAAGTTTGTAAATATATTTGTAGTGAATTCAATTGTGTGTATTGTAAAATGTTAGGTAAACAATGTGTATATGTAGTAGAAAAATGTTGTGATAATAATAATAATATTATTAATATTTTGCAGTTTAAATAAATAATAAAAATAATTATAAAGACAATAATTAATGATTTGTAAATTTTGATAATAATTGAAATATGTTGTGTTTTAATAATCAATTGAAGTGAATAATTTGAGATGTTTAAATATTGTGATTGAATGTTATATGTTTGAATTTTTATAATGAATTTAAATTATTTGATGAGAGTTCAATTTGATAATAAGTAATGAATAAATAAATATTAAATGGTTTAGTTTGTTGAATAGCATAATTGTTAAAATAAATAGATTAATAATAGATTTGAAAATTTTGAGTAATCTAATTCCAGACAAAGATAAATAACGAAATGATGATATATAAAAGAGTTAATAAAATTTTTAAATAATAATGTTTATAAGTTTCTATACAAATTATATAAAAGAGAATTGTTTGTTTAATGTATGCTAATAATCAAGGTTAATGTCTATTTGTTTATTATGTTATGTAATGTATTATACAAGATGTGTGTGGCAGGGAGGTTATCCAGGGGGGTAACGACTTAGAAATTTGTTGTATTTTAATAATGATGACTCGCTACTAAATAATTTTGTTTTGATTTGAAAAATAGATGCACTAGATACTTCCTATATTGTGTTTATTATGTCTTATTGTGTTAATTGCATGTAGTATGTTAGGAATAAGGATTATAAAAATATAATAATATGTTTTCAATGTGTTTATAGATTTTAAAATAAAATGAAATAAAGTTGTGATAGGTAAAATTTTCAATGGGTTGCAAAAGATAGAAGTTGGGTGATAGTAATTGTTTGAGTAAAACATTTGAGTCAGTCCAAGTTGAAAAATATTGGGGTATTAAAGAGAATAAGAGATGAAATACAAGTAAGAGAATTTGAATATAAGTGGAGACACAGTAGAAATGAAGAATTTATGTAGAGTTTTGAGTGATATATTGTTGTTTATAATTGATGATGTTATTTTGTTGTAGTTGTAGTAAGGTAATAAGATTGAGATTTGGGGATGGCAATTTTGTAGTAGGGGGTAGTGTAATGTGGGAGTCCGCAACATAATGATAAGTTGGGACGGGATTGGGATCGATTTAGTGGAGACGGGGTTGCCTTAGGTAGAATCCAGGGACCAGATAAGGGAAATGAGCTTTTTGGGGGGGGGGGAACACTTATCCTAAGTACAAAGGGTTAGAGAGTATTTTTTTTTATATATAGAGAGAAGGTGGCGAATTGAGTTAAAGTAGTAAGTAGTTAGAGGTAGAGAAGGGTTAGTAGATTTTTTGATAGTGGGGTGTCATACTAGTTAAAGATTTTGTAAGGGAGCGTTAGAGTAATAAAAGGGGTAAGATTATGAGTAAATGCCAAGTTGATTAAGTGAATTATAATGAATAACGTAGAATCACCCAAATTAATGAAAGGGAATAATAAATGAAATGATGTGTAAAACGAAGATTGAAAAAAAAAAAATTTGAGAAACGAATTAATAAAAGTAAAGTGAGTTTAAAAGGTAATTTTATGATTTTATATACAAATTTAAGGATGTTAAGTGTGTAAAAATTGTTTATTTTAAGATAATAATAATAATGTGAATTATGAATGTACTATGTTTTCTTATGTTATATTGTGTTTGTTAGTATTTAAGAGAATTTTATGAATTTAAAAAATTTTTTGATGCAAATTGGGGATAAGAGAAATGTGTAATATGGAAATGGGAAATGTTTATTTAAATTCTGATGGGAATCAGGGCAATAATTTTGAATTTTGGGATAAAAGTTAACAAGAGAAAGTAGATAGAATGAGATTATGGAATTTTAAAATGGGTATCATGTTGTTGTTAGGTATTCTGATATATGTTAGAAGTAAGTAAAAAACAAAACCAGTGCTTCTTAGCGCAAACCAGCATCGCTAGGGGGAAACAGATCAGTTGGGGATATGGTGTTGTATAAGGCCACTAGTTGATATTGGATTTGTTGTTTCAGTGTTTGGTGATGCTGTGGCGGCGGACCTGAGCTGGCCAGCGCGTCAGTGCAGGGGCATTAAGTATCTGTCTGACTCTATGGTGTTGGGATCTCGAGAGAGAAGTCCAGTATTGTCATTCAGGTGCGGTCACAGTCACCGGACCAAGGGTGAGTTAGATTTTTTTTTGTAAACCATACAGGGGGTTGTGGCGACATATCCTGGCTGATCCCTTTAGCAAGTATGAATGTGTCAATGAGATTTTTTATGCTTCGGCATAAAATATCTCATTGAGGGGGTATTGTAACGGGACATTTTGGGCCTATTTTGGGGTAATAAAGAAATTTGTATTTTTTTTAATAAAACAAATAACATTTTTTCGATAATTGGGACAAAACGTAAACAAAGGTATATTTATTGTTAGCGACAGTGGTAGCACTGCTGGTGACATTATACGTGAAAATTATTCAGTAATATTTTATAAAACGAGTAAACAACCGCAGAACTGTGCCAAGGTCAACCAATGACATACAAAACTGTAAACAAATTATGTAACTGAGCATCAGACGATGTTACGTCAGCGCCTTACATAACGAGGAATGTGGGGGTAGCAACGCTAGCAGTTTTCGTTGCACACAGAGAACAAAAACAGTCTGCTGGCGTAGTAATACGAACATCAGAACAATAAGGATTGGTCATGCAACCACGGCGACTTTATAAAATAGTGCCATTGGCCTAGCCCCAGTCTAACTTCACCACTCGCGCGAGTAACATACGCAAAAGTTCCGGAACGTAAATCGCGGGTGCCCGCAACCTATAAAATGTGAACAATGTATAATTAAACACTTCACGGTTAATACCGTTATTACAGTTACATCAAAATGTGAAATCAGTAATATAAACCCAATAGAATCAGTGAAAACCGCTAGCTATGTTGTGCGGGTAACATCTTCAGGACTCAATGAACAGATAAGTAACATATCAGGATAAAACACAACTTTAAATGAAAATTCAAACATTCAATATTTTAATAGAAGGAAATAAAATTGTCAACATAAAATGAGATCTCTAAAGTAACTTTGTGTGTGTGTTGCGTGTGTATGTGAGAATATATTTAAACAAAGAAGGCTGGTTTGTGTTCCCTTAAAATGTATTTTAATAACTTGTTATTGTATTGGGAGTAAGTAAATTAGTATATAAGAGATTCAAGGTAGAAACAATTATTATTCACTAACAAGTTTTATCTGTACGATTTTGTAGTAAATATTAAGAAGTATTTGGGTTGCAAGGGGTTGAGTAGAAGAAACATAAAAAATAACAATGCATTAATAAAATTTAATTATTAATGAATATAAAGGATTGTTGTTATTTCAGCAACCATATTCTGTTCTCCTGGTTCGCTGATTCGAACCTTGGTAAATATATTTCTGGTAGTTGGCAATACAAGATGGCGCCCGAAGAAATTATTTAGAAAGTAAATAACGAGTACAAAATAAAATCCCTTAGGTTTCATTAATATCAATAAATATCAAATAGTACAATAAGTGATCGTCATGCATTGAAAATAAAGCTCCGCAATTTAATGGAATTGTCCGCTAAATATGACGATATTCAGACTCAAATCGAGGCTGACGATTCAGATTTTGCTCCAGTCAGTGACAGAGTTCAAACCGAGGATGATCTCTGCAATATCGAATGCAAATTACACCATCTATTGAAACAAGTAGAGGAGGTGAACCAAAAACCGTTAATTCAAACCAAAATTACGCCAATTAAAACCGTGTATCCCATGTATTGCTGCAGGAAAGGAAAATACATGGACGCACTTGAGGAGTATGAAATATACGAGGGTTATTCGGAAAGTAAGGTCCGAATCATCGTAGCTAATCGAATGATGCGCAAACATTGAAACGCGCATGCGCACCGACTCCCGGCATGCCTTGCGTGTCAAACGACGCCATTTGCATTGGTATTGTTGCAGTGTGCTGTTTACAGTGTCAGTTCAAAATGTTTAAAACAATTGATCAGCCCGCCGATTGTGAAATATGTTCAGTGATTCAGTTTTTGACAGCAAGGAACGTTTCACCAGCGGAAATTCATCGACAGATAAGTGAAGTGTACGGCCCCAATGCGATGAGTGACAGCAAAGTGCGTAAGTGGGTGAGAGCTTTCAAAAGGACGGGAAAATGTCCATGATGAACCGCGATCAGGCCGACCATCAGTGATCACAGAAGATTTGGTCAATGCCGTGGACGAAAAAATTCGTGAAGACCGGCGATTCACAATTTCACCTTTAGCATTGGAATTTCTGAATGTGGGTAGAACAACTTTGCACAAAATTGTCTCTGAATATTTGCAATTTCGCAAATTGTGCTCACGTTGGGTTCCCAGGCTGCTTACTGAGGAACACCAAATGAAAAGATTGGCTTGTGCTCTTGATTTTTTGGATCGATATCATAAGGAAGGTGATCAACTTTTAGAGAACATTGTCACAGGGGACGAGACGTGGGTTTCTCACATGACCCCAGAGTCTAAACGTCAGTCAATGGAATGGCGTCACACGACATCACCAGTCAAAGTCAAGGCCAAGCAATCTTAACACGCAAGGTTATGGCAACCGTGTTTTGGGATAGACATGGAGTCTTGTTAGTCGAGTTTATGCAGCAAGGGACAACAATAAATGCAGCCGCTTACTGCACTACCCTGACTAAACTTCGATGCGCAATACAGAATAAGCGACGTGGCCTTCTGACGTCTGGAGTTTTGTTGCTGCATGACAATGCCAGACCCCATTCTGCCATTCGAACCCAAAATCTGATCAGATCTTTTGGATGGGAACAGATTGACCACCCACCATACAGTCCAGACTTGGCGCCGAGCGATTTTCACTTGTTCCGCTACCTAAAGGAGTTTCTCGGCAGCAAGCGCTTCGCCACAGATGACGAGGTGAAAGAAGCAGTTAAAAGACTGGTTATCCTCACAGGCGGCAGACTTCTATGACTTCGGCATACAAAAGCTTGTAGAACGTTATGACAAATGTTTAAACAAAAATGGAAACTATGTAGAAAAATAGAGAAAGATGTAAGGAATTAAATAAAAAAGTTTTTTGAAAAAATCTGTGATGGTTTATTTTTTATAAGAAATCGGACCTTACTTTCCGAATAACCCTCGTATAAAGCCGTCAAAATCAACAGTGATTATGTCTTGAACGATACTTACATTTTCACATAACATATTGTACAACACGGCAATACTTGCACACAGGCGCCGGTAAATAGAAAGTTACAGTACACACGGGCTATAATAAACAAAACAGTTTTATCAGTGGATATATAAACGGTGAATCAGTCGATTGATAATGTCCACGCGAGAAACATAAAATTTCATGTTCACGTATGTGAATTTCCACTGTCGTAAAAGTGCACTTTTACTGTAATGATTTTAGTATTTTAATTTTTTAACGATCTCTAATGAGTGATCAAGTTTTCTGAAGATGGCAATTCGTTGCCGAAACGCGTCATAAAGGACAAGAAAAACTAAGTCGCACGACGGATATCTGGTAAATACGTCTACATATATTAATATAAGCGACTTGGAGACAACTAACCTAAAATGTATTATATTTCTTCTAATGCAATGGTCCCTTTATGGCAACAATTTGACATTAATTTATTTTTGAAATGCGTGGCATTGCAAAATGGACATTTAGCGTCCATTGGGCCAAGATAACTTTCTTCAATTTCGTCTTCATTGAAGTTTTCGGGAAGCAAAGCGGTGTTGCGGGATCGGACATATCTACTCAGACGTCCTCTTTGATGTTGGCGTGCAACCCTTTGTCTTTCAGTGTTTGCCTCACACTCTTGTTGAAGTTGATTTTGTGGCATGTTTTCTCTGTGTTGCCATTGACTTACAGCATTAACTTCACATTCTGCTTGAAGCTGCTCTTCTGACATGGCCGCTCTATGGCGTCTTTGAGCTTCAGCATTACGTGCTTCTTTTGCTGCAATTCTTCAGCAGTTGGTGGTTGCTGGCGTTTAGGAGGCATATTTGATCGTATTTCCTTACTTATTCATTGGATTATCAGAAATACGTATTAACATAAATTTCACAATTAAAACATATACAGAAACATAGGACAATTACAAAAGATATAGACATACCTGTATACAAAATTACAAAACATATCAACACAATCGCATAGTAAAAACTATAGGAATGGATAAATGTATACATTCGATGCCGGTAAATATCATTTGTTTATTTACTTGTTACTATGGTAACATACCGATGACCGACACACTACCTAGCGCGTTATATATTAATAATGTTATTTTAAAACACATAACATTCTAAATTACAAAGTTAGTTTTTTGGGCTATTAACATTAGTCCCTATAATTCCTTCATCAAGTCTTTACAATTCGATTCTATTCTACCCTTTCTTGGTAGTATTTTTATCATCATAATATAATAACAATGGGTTTACATGTTTATTACTGGTGGTGTACTTTCTTTTACATAACTTGGGTAATACATGCTACAAAATGAAATATTAGTTAGGTTTTACTTCCATATTCCTTAAGGAATGGAAGTATGGTGATGGCAAAAAAAATCGTGTTCGAGATTATTGCAGATTCTGATTCTACTACACTCAAAACATGAAAAAAAGTCGTTTTCCGAAAAGTGTCTGCGTGTGTGTCTGTCTGTAGATTTTTTTTCTATAGCAAACGATAACTGCCGCAAATTCAAACAGAATCAAATAATTTTTTGCATACAGCCCTGATTTGTAGAGTACTCGCGACCTATTGTTTTTGGTGAAGATCGGTTGAGGGAAAGGTGTAGTTTACCTGCAACGGTTTTTTTTTATCAAGGGAAATTTTTTTTTTGGCAAACGATAACAGCCGCAAATTCAAACAGAATCAAATAATGTTTCGCATACAGCCCTGAATTGTAGAGTTCTCAAGACCTATTGTTTTTGGTGAAGATCGGTTAAGGGAAAGGGGTAGTTTACCTGTAACGTTTTATGTTTTAACAAGGGTATTTCCTATGGCAAACGATAACAGCCGCAAATTCGAACAGAATCAAAAGATTATTTGCATACAGCCCTAAATTGTAGAGTTCTCAAGACCTATTGTTTTTGGTGAAGATCGGTTAAGGGAAAGGGGTAGTTTACCTACAACGTTTTTTTAACAAGGGTATTTTCTATGGCAAACGATAACAGCCGCAAGTTCAAACAGAATCAAATAATTTTTTGCATACAGCCCTGATTTGTAGAGTACTCAAGACCTATTGTTTTTGGTGAAGATCGGTTAAGGGGAAGGGGTAGTTTACCTGCAACGTTTTTTTATCAAGCGTATTTTCTATGGCAAACGATAACAGCCGCAAATTCAAACAGAATCAAATAATTTTTTGCATACGTCCCTGAATTGTAGAGGTCTCAATGACTTTCGGTTTTGGTGAAGATCGGTTAAGGGGAAGGGGTAGTTTACCTGCAACCTTTTACGTTTTAACAAGAGTAAAGTACTTGAAAATTTATTTAAACTTTTTGAAACAATGGTAATTGTTAAAAATAAAATAATTTTGTTGCCAGGCAATAAAATTATAATTTTTTCATTTTAATGTAATATAATATTTTTCATTTAATACAGCAATAAAAAGGCAGGTAAGACACAGCCTGGCTGTTTGGCTGAAAATGATTTTAAATATAAATCTTAGAATATGGAAGTCATGTATGGTTCTCCATACCGATATTTTTATTCGTTTACTTTTTATTTTATAGCCTTTATCTGGCCAATCACTGGGGTTGGCTCACAGTCATTTGTCTGTCAGTCTAGTCTATTCACTCATTTATTATCTTTGTCTACTATTTTTCTTTTTATTCTCTCATTACCTTTGTATAGTTATTGATCATTATGCTTCAAATTAGTTTACTTCTCTTATAGCTATATTATATTTGTGGATCCCTTATATGGTCTGAGTTCTGCAACATTATAATATATATATTCAATAATATTCTTATATTTATACTAATGAGAGTTTAGGCTGAACATGTGCTCCGGATGCTGACTTATTATTCATGTTGTAACTGGGCTAAGCCAATGCCACACTATACTACTGGCCGGAGTGCTGGAAACGTGACGTCACACTAGGCGCCGAAACGAAACACAGCCGCTAATGCTGTTTACTGTGTCATGTGCTCAAATAACCTTTCCTACACACACCTGTAATGGTTTACCTGAACATGTCCTATATGGTTGTAATCTGTATGAACTAACAAAGACCTTGGTTTGAAAAAATGTAGAGTTTTGTGAACAACAACAGTTATATTTAGCATTTGAGAAAGTGCAATTTACACGAAGGATGTAAAAAAGTTGTGAATCAAGGTAATTGACAGCTTATCGGGGAAATAACTTTTCAAGTTTCTTTATGTAGATAAACAGCCAAACTTTCGTATTGTACAAGATTTTACATCATGTATGATAAGTAGTACCAGAAGCGGGGTAAGCAGAAAAATTAAAGAAATATCCGATTACTAACTGCTTAGTATTTATTTACAACAATATTTGATCATTTGAAGATGGTGCATTACAATGTCGTATTGCCTTACGTCTAACATATTTACATGCAATTTAAAATCTACTTACAATAAAGTTATTTAGACTAACTTAACAATTCTGTGTCTAACATTTATCTAAGTTAACGCTGAACTTGGCTAAAATTTGTGTATTTTTCTCTCTTTGTCCGATTTGACATCATTCTGAGCATCTTTCCTTTTTTTTATTGAATTTGTCATTACGAGATTTTGAATAATTGTTTAATAAGATGTTACAAAAGGAAAATAAACATTTATCGATAAGTTTGTTAAAATTAATTTTACATATATTACAATTTCTCTGTGGATGATGGATATCAATAAAACCTAAAACAGTGGATTTTAGCGCTACTCTCTGATTAGTGCACAATAAAAACTGTGTTTTGTATCTGTCAAATACAATTAATGTAAACACTTTGAAAGCTAAATTTAGTACTTCCATCACATAATCTGAAGGGTATTTTAAAGATCCTCTATTAACAACATTAAAATAGTAATTGTCCTTTTGTGGTACAACAGTAGACTCGGTATTTGTTGTAGTAAAGAAATCTGTACACCCAGTGCAAGTTATTTTTTAAAACTTGGTGTACCAAGTAACCACCAATATAAACAAGGCCTAAAGTGTCATTTTCTGATAAGGTAACATCAGTTATGTCTACCTGCAGGTCATCAAAAATTTGATTACTGTTGTCATGCATATCATTACTATCGCTTTCTTCACAGTCTGCTATGGAAATAAATAAATCTTTGATACATACTTTACTGTGTCTAGATGAATCAAACTCAAAGTTTTTAGTTTTTTTTTCTGATTCCAAAACCTGCTTGACTGATACATGGTAACATGCACCACTCATCTGTCTATACTGGCTAAATTTGGCTTCTTAACAGATCGGTCTGAAATTTGCCAAGTAAAACATGACAATTTCATGTCTCCTAAGAGAAACGAAATAATCTCCATTAAAGTGTTAACAGTATGTAGCAATGCTACATGTGTTTCATTGATTAATTTTCCTCTCCTTTTAGCTTTTGTCAACTACTCCCCTTAAACAACAAGTTCATCCCATTTAACTAACCATTTACTAAGACTTCAAAAAAACAAAATTAGTATGTTACAGACTGGATTGGTTTAAAGTTTCGTCATTAAATTTAACTCCCTTGTACATATGTTTTATGTTGACAATCTTCCACCACTTTAAATGACCTGAATGAAATGTGCTGTACTACTCTTAGTTTCTGTTTTAGTCAATGACGAATTTTCATTCAAAGCAGCAATATTTTTCTCGTCGAATAACCTACAGTACAAGTGAACATTTTGCCTCTCTATTGATGTTGGGTATAACACTTTTTTTGACAGTGCAGGAGAACAGTTTAACACAGTTATTTTCCTCACTTAAATGTAAGATTTTGAGATCTGATACACAAGCCATTTCTTTTACGTCATTTTTGTCAAAATTCGAAACACAAATGTTTGTGTTATCTACTTGGTTTAACCAGTTATTTCTAATACATTTAAACAAGTGAACTGGATCGAACATAACATAAATATTCTGTGACTCACAGGAAGGGTTTACAAATTGTGTTTGAAGAGTGCCTCCACAAAATCGTTCAAACGTATTTCTGTTTATCCTGTTATCAGATATCAAACAAAATACTTTAAACCCTATCTCAGTAAGTAGTTTTATTACTAGATTTGTTAAGGTAAACAGCATATCACTAGACAAAGTTTTAATAGGGAACAACCCAACGACATCTTTGTATTTGGACATAATTGAGGAAATCATATAAACTTGGACTGTACTTGTAGGCTCTGGTGCATTTTGGTCATTAACTACTAGACCCTCAACCTTCCCACCCTTATAAGTGATTTCGGGCTTAACATAAATTTCATCAAGGAGTAGGCAGCACAACTTTTCATTTTCTTCAAGGACACTAACTTTTTTCTTTAAGTAGTCCATGTGGCCAGATTGTAAACCTGAAGTATTAACTCCTAATTTAAAAGTAAATTTATTTAAATATTTTGGGTGTGGCATTGTCATAAGCTTAGCTACCCTGATATAGTTATAGGATCCTGGGAAAGCAAAAAGTAAAGTAGCGAACCAAACTAAAGTATTTACACAATAACTGACTTTCTTTTTGAATAGTAAATTAAATTGTTCCTGTAAAAATGTTAACCTTTTGCTTACATCAGGATTATCCAAACAGTCATCAATTAGACTACCGAGAGAACTATTTACAGAGCTGATGTGGTCTTCAGTACTACAATTAATATTAAGCTGCCTGTTCTCATTAAATAAGTATTCGAGTAAAGCGTTTAACTGTGACCATAAACATAGACGTTTTCTACCATAACTAATTTCTAAAATCTTTGGATCATCGTTAATAATTACGTCATCTCTTGATAATACATTACAAGACAAATCCTTACTTATAAGTACACTTATCAATACTTTAACATTACCTCTTTTGGTTTGATAAACAGAGAAAAAATTTAAAGTGTCTTCACTGGCTTGCAAATGAAAATGTTTAATGGCATGGTCATCACACTTAAGTTTATATCTTTCTTTAATATCACTTAAGCTATTTATAGTGTCTAATATCTTTACTTGGCTCTTCCGGTCCTCTTCTCGCTGCCGGATTTCCTCTCTCCTGCTTGCAGGGTCTCTTCGAGGGGGAGGTAGATTTCTCGTCAAATATACAGGCTGGTTTTCAAAAACTGTTGGACATGCATCTGCAGCTAATTTCACACGCTGTTGTTTTACAGTCAAGACGGTGCCGTCGGGTTTTGTCACAGAGTCCTCTCGCACGATATAATGTTCGTCGAAGTGACGAATGCAAACAACAGATCGTTTGCTGGGCGTGAAGTTTGCTCTGTGAATGGCATTTAGCTATTTTTGACACTCGATAGGATCCTTCGGGAATATAAAAACAGTAACTGAACTATCTGTGTTGTAATTGCTTTTGCATCCTGGTACGCAGCATGAAGTTGGCATGTTTTAATATTATTATCACAAATGTACGGAATGAAAAACAGTTGCAGCAAAACTTCGTATACGAATAGAAACACGTGTGTAAGTGTATACTGACTAAAAAAGCATTGGGCTGGCGGCGCGAAACGGTCCGGCACCTACTGTGATGTGGCGCGTGGAGTGGAGGGAGTGACTCCGGCCAGTAGTATAGTGTGGCCTTGGCTAAGCCCACATAATTGTTGTACTTTGTTTCTTTAATTTATTAAATGTATTGAATGTTAATATATGTATACACATGTAATGCATGATAATGAAAGCACCAATAAAGAAAGGAAAAAAAAGATAATGACAAAAGATTGTTACACTTAAAGGAGTTTCATTTCAAGTCCTGTCACCACGGACAATTTTTTTTCCCTAGGTCATGTGCCTAGTTTTAATTTATTGTGTAGCGGCATAGTGCTGTCACATAACTTTATTTACTGTAATATTGGTAAACACGTCCTTAACATCCAGTGTTATCAATTTTCATTAATTCTAATATTTTCTAGTTTTTTATCAATTTTTACATTATTTTCTATGTTGTATTTTGTCCCAAATTCATATTTCTCTTTCAATATTCTACTAACTTCCTTTGATAATTTATAAATAGGTGCATTAATAAAAGAAACAATCGGTCTAATTGGTTTTCCTTCTTTATGTATTTTAACCTTTTAAAAGTTGGTGCTGTTGGATTACTTTCCATTAAATACTTTTTTTTATTTTCTTCTATAAATGTTTTGCTAACATTTCTTTTCTTATGTATTGAAAGTTATCTCTGTAAGGTTTATTACTCTTTTTTCATAGTTAGCTGCCAAATGGTGGAAAATAAACTTTCAGCATCACATTGATTTAGATACAACATAAAAAACAGTTGTCATTGGGTACATGGTAACTATAACTAACACGAATGATAATTAACGTTATTTTGACAAAACTACAATAATATTGCTATGAGACGATAGATAACATGTGTGGATACGTGATGCTTTTCATGCGTTATGCAAGTGGTACACACTGTTAAATGATACTTATTGTGTGTTGGATAAGCATAACCTCAAAAAATTGTTGTATACAAGTAGCTTTGTTTATTTAAAACTGTAATTAAAGTTGTAAATAGCAAATTCTCGTGTTCAATTATTCTGTTTCCACTGTTCAAACACGACAAGCCATGTGACTGTTGCTGCAATATAAACAATTTTAATAACAAAAATTAAGGCCTTTATTGTTCATATAATATATTACAGTATTAACGTGTTACAAAAAATTCAACACATATAACGAAAGCAATCCTGAACTGTGGTTGAATCCTGATATCACAGCTGGCTCTTCTTGTCTAATGTATCATACAAATCAGTTCTACGCTGCTTAAAGCATGGTATCTTCTGCCGAACACCATGGACTTCTGAAAGATCTGTAACACATAAACAAATAAAACAAATCATTTAATAGTGTATACAAAGTGCACACAGAAATAATTTAGAAACTTTAATATAGTGGAAACTCAATATACAGTACCTCCAATTCCCTATGTCACTGATATCTGTTAAGAATTTAATGGCCATTAAATTATCCACTTATGCTAACCACCCACTTCATGAAGGTACTAGTGCAATGACCAGAACAAGACTCGCTCTGGAGAGAAATTGCACAACAAGGGAGGAGTGGGCACTAATAATTTATTATACTATTTAGATAATCAAGTGACTTGCAGATTTCACAATTAATTGCAGACGATATGGTAATATCAGGACACACAGGGTGAATTAGAGTTCTGTTTATAAGCCATATTAATTGTCTGGATTATAATTTCAAATTATTGTATACATAAACTAAAATATGACATTATAACTAATAGTGTAGCCATAATAATATTTAGTGCATTATTATTCGCACTAAAATAGTTATTGTAACAATATTGTTGAACAGGTGCCTCATTTTAAGTACCTAGCCTGTGATGTGGCTGCAGTAGGGATGTTATGAAATCTGTGGCCCAATTAGCAGAGCACAGAGTGTAAAGGGACAAAATTGGTGTACCTAAATGTATGTAATAATTTTATAAAACCTATTGTTAGACATGTGTTGGAAGTTATAACAAAGCATAGGTGTCACAGAAAAGGCGCGTGGTTGACGACACAATATTCAACAGCAACACAACAACGGAGTAGAGGAATTTGACGGCCTTATAAGGCGAGGAATTTTGCTAATTACCATCACGTGACCTGTGAACCACACAAGCTCCACGTGCTTCTAATTACGCAGCAAGCTTCCGGTGACGAAAAGCGACTAGAAGTTTCGATGCTTGAGGGCCGGAGACGGGTGGAAATCTGCTTGAAACTAGTTCTCCAATGCGCAAAAAACACGGAAGGAGCGTCACCACGCCAGTTAAGATAGCCAGTCTGCAGCCCACCTTCAGATTGTACGGTTGTTCTATAACAGTGCCCGCGGGCAAGTAAGGGTAGGCCTACTGAATGTTGTGTATAGACATTTGAGACACCAGTAAAGAACTTTTTTAAAATGGAAAAAATACAATAGTGATGATTATATAACAGTTTGGAACAGTTTATGTTGAGTGTTCAACAATAAAGTGAATGTCAGGTGGTGGTGCAACTCTTGGAGACATCTACAGAATGGATAAGTAATAGTAAATAATAAAGTGGCCAAATTTCAATAACATTTCAGTTTCAACTTTTAAATTCAAAATCAACAAATACAAATGAGATCTCAATATTGGGGGGAGGGAGAGAGAGCAAAGTACTGGTTTGCCAATTAAAACACTTTCTTAGTTAAGTATCATCATTTGTGCCTAATAATTTTTGTTTTATTTCCAATAATTAAAATTACAAGAAAACTAATATTTTAAATAAAAGTAAATATGATATTGATATAACCATGTGTTAGAGTAATTATTATGCCAGATCTATAACCTATTTTCTGTGCAAAAAGGCTCGCCTAAACGAACCTGTGAGTTTAGAATTACGGGAAATAAATTAGCTAAATTATTTAATGGGAAGAGTGTAACAGTTTCGATATTGAACCACAAAATATCGTGGCGACCTTGTACAACAATTTGGGATCTTCTGGTTTTTATAATAAGGTAAGTTTGTTAGAATCGGGGGTAAGTAAAGTATTTCCTATCTTATTTTAATTGTATAGTTACAAGAGTACAAAAACATCTATACATATGATGACCAAATAGTATAAAACCAGCTTTTCCAGTGCTGCTACATGGATAACACATTGTGGATACTCATGGAAAAGGAGATATACAGTGCATGCAGTAGAGACGAGATTCACACAAAGGATGAAATGATGAAGTAATACTGTTATATGCACCACAACGCTTAGATGTGCATCATTCCTTTACTATTGCAATTTTATAAAGCTATAGGTACCATTATTTAAAGATTCAAATATCCTGGGTTTCTTAGGTTTTATGTTCTATATGTATTACCTAAATCAGCAATAACAGTTTCTTCTTGGAACTCAGCCTGTTTGATTACTTTTCCCCAGGGATCAACAACCATGGAATGACCCCATGCAACATAGTCAGCTTTAGGATCCTGAGCTGGAGAAACCGCAGCAACAAAAACGTGTTCATCATTGGCCCGTGCTCTCATTAACAGCTCCCAGTGCATAGGTCCAGTTGTCATATTAAAGGCACCAGGATAGATCAACATATCAACCCCTAAAATGTAAAAGTTGCATGTTTCATTAAGTGTTTAAAATACATACTTTAACAATTCTTTTATTATTTAGCATAATGTTTTACTGATAATATTTGTCCAGACAGGACTGATTTCAAATGTACGTACTTTGCAACAATTATATAATTACGTTTAAATGGGCAGCCATGTACCTGCCTTTCTGTATAGTCTTGTCATTTCTGGAAACCGTATATCGTAGCATATACCCAGTCCAACTTTACATTTATCTGTACTGAACACCGTAAATTCATTTCCAGGACTCAGTACATCTGATTCACGAAACGTAATACCACCAGGAATTTCTATGTCAAACAAGTGTACCTGTAATTATACAAATGTTTAATGTAAATTCTAATCATCTTAATATTTTAAAATTTGATCGCGTATTATCTGAATATGAATCGCGTTTTCCCAATAGAGCAACTTGTTTTTAAAGATGTACACATGTGAATATCATATAGTGGTAATAAATATGGACAAGACAGCATAAAATAATATCACACAAAACAAAACAAAATACATTTCACTATTCCCGTCTCCATAACACTCTGAGGCACAAGCCTGATCCAGCTCAATCTTTCAGGGTTTGGACATGTTTTCCAAGCCCAAACATGGGTTGTTGTGTTGAATATGTTATTTTATACTTGTACCTCCTATAAATATTATAGCAGAGTGTTTCTAGTATAAAACTTCAGATAATGTTTACTACAATGTGGTGCAATCTTTTGGGTAGTTTACAAAGTAATGATTATGAGAATAAGTAAGTGAAGGCACAAATTAGTAACACATGCAGTTTGACCAAATTTTATAAATATTGTTGGCATAAACAGGAAAAAGATGAGTAACTCTTGTGAAAAATTGCTTACTCTTTATCAATGAAAAAGAGCCACTAAACAATGAAAAAAAAAAACAAAAAATAATATATCCAGCAGTTCATTCAGATACAGGCTACACATACTATAAATGAAAACACCAGTAGTG
This sequence comes from Magicicada septendecula, assembly GCA_034769895.1. Lineage (NCBI taxonomy): Eukaryota > Metazoa > Arthropoda > Insecta > Hemiptera > Cicadidae > Magicicada > Magicicada septendecula. Next base: position 797,346,068 of record CM068368.1, read on the forward strand.
TCTAGCCATGGCAGAGCACCATTTGATGATGATGATGATGATGATGATGATGATATGCATAGATTCCACTATGGTCAAGACAGCCAGTTCATATTACTGCATATTAACTTTAGCAAGCTTCCTGGGCTCCAGAACTCATTCACTATTCTGAATGAAGTGCATTTATTATTACATAAATTTCAATAATTTATTGGCAATAAAGTTTTTATTATTTATTGGCAATAAAGTTTTTATTATCAGAAAAATTACAAAAACCCCGATTACTGTATCTTATAAACATAGAAACATAACAATTATAAAGCACACAATCGTACAATAAAAAAAATCAAACTACTGCATTGGCTTTTTAGTTAAATTTATAACCATAATGCTTATATGACAAAAAATATAGTCCTAACTTTTATGTTTATGTATATATCCATAGACAACTATTATGCCTATATTTAATACGTTTCATCTTTAAAATTGATAACTGTAAATGTTCAAAAATAACTGTAAAGTTTTTTTGCAAACATAGCTTACAAACTTTTTTAATGTGGGCCAAAATTTGTAGCTTTTTTTTGTCCAGAATGCTATTAGCAACAAACATCCTCAAACTGAATTTTAGTTACTCAGGCATCAGGTGACACATGATTACCTGGACACTATAATAAATACACGAACCCCTTCAGCCAGTTGGTTTTGGTTTGTATGCTGTTGCACGCCAATACAGGCTGTGTGTTGTGTAGTGTGATTAGCCTTATGAAGAGGGGGGGGGTTTGTTTGTATCAAAATAGTAAGCTATAACGGAAGGGATCGAGCACTGCTTGACGCTAAAGATGCCGGGCAGCGTCGTAATGGTGTCAAAGGTTCGGCAGGCGACTAGTTACATGGGCTTCGTGTTAGGCAGGTGGTGAAGGGGGGTTATCGTTTAATTGGAAGCAGTGCTGAACATCAGTGTTAAGGAATATGTCTATTTCAGATTTGGTTTCTGTTTCTGGGCTGTGGTTCATTGGCAAGACCCAGTATGCGATTAATTAGGAAAGAGGGTCTGAAAAACTTCTTGTTGTTCTACTGATGGAAGTGGCAATGGGTTGTAAGGAGGATATGGTTTTGGCAATAATGGCATATTTGCGTGTAATTTGTGTAGGAAGGAATCTAGGTCTGGGAAGAAGAATGATGAGAGATATTCATTTAATCAAGTCATTAAATAGACAAGTTCTGAAGAAAATTCTGAACAATCTGATGCCCCACATAGACTTTATTTCCATTTTTGGCCCATGATGGCCCTACATTTTTTTAAATGCCTCATGTTGAAAGTTAGAACTTGCTTCTCTTGTTCAATTCTCACATTATTCCAACTATTAAACTGTAAGCAATAAATATGAATTAACTGAAAAGTAAAGATTCGCAGGGTCGCCATCCCCACTGGACAGGCGGTGTAGAGGAGCCGCATCACCATATCCCCCAAATAACGAGAACACTGAAAAACTGACTACGCACAGAAAAAGGGCAACGAACGTTTTAGGCGAGCTCCTTGAGCACAGGAGTAAGTCAACATTATGTGACAAATAAGACACTTAACATTATTAATTGTAATTCACCAACATTTGAGAAAAATAACATATTAATGATAAGAATTATTTAATCCTAATAATACAATATTACACAATCATATATTTAACTGGGGTTATATATTCAGTAACTTTGTAAAATTGAGGCCAAAGTATGGAGCAACATCTGCAACGAAAACATGACTATTGAACTATAGAATTAAGCCTAGACTTTACAAGTTCTTAGGCATAACGTGACTGTTGTGCTACTACACTACTTCCACCCATTATATGTAATAGTACTAACAAATTATCGTATGCACTACTGTTATAGATAGGTGCATTATTCTCATCTGTTTTGATGATTTGAAATATAATTTTTAATTTGGTTTTACGTTTCCTGTTCAAAACAAACAACCCCAAGACATTTATTAGATATTTATATGTATCTATAACAAATGGACCTATAAAATATTAATATAAACAAATACTTTAACACATAAAAATACTAAATTTAATTCAGATTAAGGTTTGTTCTTAGAAAAACTCCCCTAGTAAAGAAAAAATTCTCTTAAAGCCTTACTTTCAAAATTAATAAATAAATTTCAGTTTACAAATAAATAATTTGTTAATAATTTCTGTTCTACCAACCTTCTAACTCTATTTTAACATTTCATCATTTTTTATCTTACTTACATTTACATGTTTACACAACTTAGGTTCACCCGGGCAGGTGAATTATATAATTCATAAACAACACTGCTGGAATAGAATTATATCTTTAGTGACACCAGTGGATGGCATACATAGTGTCATGCCCAAGTGGATAGAAAGACAAAAAAGCAGGTTAATAACTATGTTCAATGATTTTAACTGATAAATTAATAATATCATAAAAACTCTATTTAATTAATTATGTAAACTCTATTTAATTATTTTAATTCTGTAATGTTTAAAATATCGTTTCCTCTACGAGCTCCGATTTACTGTGAGGGAAATTTGTATCAACATTTATTGAAATAAAGTATTTTTCTATTTTATTATATTCTAACCGATTTTAATAGGATAGACAGTTGGTCCGATAAACAGACAAATTAATAAATCCCATTATTATATCTTGTTTTCTTATTCTTTATTAACCTTACCTTCTACAAAGGTAGAACCTTTACCTTTAGGCCTACCTTTTAAGAAGGTGGTACCTTTTTAGTTTTTTAACCTTCTGGGAAAAAATTATCCAGATCCTTATTATTTACGCAATTCAGTTATCAAAACACCAATTCCAATATTAAGTCATGATGGGAGTAACCAAACAATTGAATGTGGGAGTGCTGTCTCCTAGCTTGCAGGAGTGCACGGTTTATATAAGCATCGCCGTTGATTTTCATCATTATCTGTCACCTCATTTTTTAATACCTGAAGTGTACATTAATTTTATGTAATTCGTAATACTAAATATAATAACTGTTAAAATACTCACAGTTCAGTATAGATAGCAATGCATGTGATAAAAAGATCATGTGTTCTGTAAAACTGTCTGTCACATTTACAAAAAAACAGTATTTCAAATTTATTGCTTCATAAATATCCCAACAGATAATTTCAACACTCGCTTATTAATGGAAGATAAAGTAATGATATACATATGCACAAAACGCACACTGATAATGACTCTGTTTTTCTTGTCCAGGCAGTCATAAAAATATAAACAATTTAGTGGTGTCAGCTTTACTAACAGACAAGAAATGATTTACATACTTTAAAATGCATATTTATACAATTTTATAAGCAATGGCTTGGAACCACGCACATTTTTGTGCATAACTTTAATTAAAACTTTAATTAACTTTAATTAACTTTGTAAAAGTAATAACTTTAATTACTGTCTTTTACAAACAGCAGCATAAAAGTAAATACATTATGATGACTTTGATAAGCACAATCCTATATTCATGTATTATGTAAATGATGTATTGCGTCAAAGGCTAACACACACACACACACACACACACACACGCACGCACGCACACAGTTATCACTAAATATACTTATATGCAAATTTGATAAATAAACTAGTCATTACAAAGTAACTAAATTATTATATCATAGAGTACACAAACTTTAAAAACTAATACACAGTAATACACTCTTTTAAAAATGTCATTAAAAAAGAAAAGAAGATATGAGTGTATACTTATGTCAAAAAATACTACCAAACTTAAGCTGTTAACAGATTAAATAATTTTAAAACCTCCTACCACCTTAATGACATTGTTTATTTACATTTTCTTGTAGACTTGTGTTTAAAACTTTCGACAATTGCACTTTTCTGGTTGACAACTGTTATTAAATTTGCCAGGAAGCAATTACTGATAAAACACAATGATCTAATTAAATGAATTGATTAAACATTAAACAATACAATAAATCACTCATGACAACCGCACATGTAATGTAAATAAAACGTAGGTATCTAGGATACATAACTCAATGCGACCGACATACTCAAGTATAATAAAATAATTATTTATTAACACTCCTCCATAATAATTTTATTTCTAAGTCGTTCAAATACTTTCTTCGATAATGGTTTTGTCAAGATATCTGCCAACTGGTCAACGCTGCTTACTTTGTCCAAAAAAACAGTATTTCCAATGTGTTTAAATTTTCTAGGAATGTCAATGTGCTTCTTCCCTTTTGTTATTTTGCCTTCTGTAGTATTTTGTAACATTAAAATTGCAGATTGATTATCTATACAGAGTCTTGTAGGAATATCCTTGAAATATCTAAGTTCGATACCAAGTCTCTTTATCCAGCAAATTTCATCAAGCGATGAAACAGCAGCTCGAAATTCTGCCTCTGCAGTTGATGTAGCAACAAGTCCCTGCTTTTGAGTGAACCATACAATAGGACCGCCTCTCATAATAATCACTCCAGTAGCTGACTATTTTGAGATAATGTCTCCTCCAAAATCTGAATCTGAATAAGCAATGAGTTCAGAATCTCCATTGAAACTTATTCCAAAGTTTACAGTGCCTTTCAAGTATCGAAATACATGTTTTACCATATTCCAGTGCCGTACCATGGGATTGTTTGAATATCTACTTAGGTAGTTTACTGCAAAGCTGATATCTGGCCTAGATGCTGTAGCTAAGTAAAGTAAACTGCCTATTGCCTCACGATATGGGACAGATTTATCGAGTGGCTGATCATTATGAAAATGTTGTTCTTCGGTTAATATACCTATTTCCATTGGAGTGACTTTTGATTTGAATCTTCCATTCTAAATCTTTTCAGTGTAATGATGTTGGCTTACAAAAATTTCCTTATGTCTAATTTCAATTTCCATGCCAAGGTAAGTTAATTTGTTGTCTGACCCAGAATTATAAGTAATTTGAAATTCTTTGTTAAGTTTATCTAGTATATCTATCATTTTGTTTTTCTTTTCCTATAATAGCACCATCATCTACAAAAAGTACAATTATAATGCTTCTGTCACCATTATAATAAATACAAGGATCATCATCAGAACAAACAAAATTTAATTTCCTTAGGTAGTTTGTGAACTTCACATTCCAATTTTTCGATGACTGTTTAAGTCCATATATACTCTTGAGCAACTCGCAAACTCTACCTAAGCCATCATCAAGGCCTACCGGTTGATACATGTAAATCTTCTCATCCAAAGATCCATGTAAAAACGCTGTCTTCACATCAAAAGTCATCAGATGCATTCCATCGGAGGCTGAAATGCTGAGTATCAGTCGAAAGGATGCATGTTTGGCAACAGGACTGAAGGTCTCAGTATAATGGATTTCTTGTTCTTGCTCAAACCCTCTTGCAACTAGCCTGGCTTTGTATCGCCCATCTTGTTTTTGGCATAAAACCCACCGACAAGTCAAAGCTTTTTCTTCTTTTGGTAGACTTACTATTTTCCAAGTTCTCATCTTCATAAAAGATTCATACTCTTCTAACATTGCTTTCTTCCAGTTTTCACCCTGTAGTGCTTGTAAAATGGAAATATCTTCTACCTCACCTATCGTGGCCATATTTACATTTTGGTTTCTGTTGTCTTCAACTACATAATCTACCATCCTTGCTGGCATCCTTAAAGTAGCCCTGTTTTGAAGACTTCTTTTCTCTGGTTGAATAGAAACAGTTTGATCTCGTTCCAAACACTTTACACAATGATTTTCTTGACATTCATTTTGCATATTATTGTCAAACACAGAGCTTTCATAAACACTTTCACTATCAGATTTTTCTTCTTCACTTGACACTATGTATTCCTTTTCTTCATTTGACAAGGTAGCTTCATCAAATATCACATCTCCTGATGTTACAACTTCATTTTTGTCTCTTAAGTAAACTCGGTAACTACCTGAATCTAAACTGTATCCTAAGAAAATTCCTTTTTCTGATTTCTTCTGTGTTTTGCCTCTCTTAAAATCCTGAATGAAAACATAACAATCACATCCAAACATTCTAAGCTTATTTACATCAATTCTGCGTCCAAACCATAAACCCACAGGACTTTTACCTTTCACAAAACTTGTTCCAGTCTGATTCAGTGTAAATGTAGCATAACTAATTGCTTCTGCCCATAAGTTTTCATTTAGATTTCTTGCACGTATAGCTGATCTAGCAGATTCTACAATGGTTCTCATCTCTCTCTCAATTCGACCATTTTGTGGTGCAGTGTATGGGTTCGACTTAATGTGGAAAACTCCAAGTTCTTCACAAAACTTCTTAGTATCTCCATTTTTAATTTCTTTCCCATTATCGGACTTTAAAACTTTTATTTTCTTTCTAAACTGATTCTCAACTAAAGTCATGAAGATTTTCAATTTCTCAAAAGTTTCATTTTTAGTTTTTAAGAAATAGACAGTGCGAAAATGAGAGAAATCATCTTTGAGCATAAAAAAATATTTTGCTCCTCCAAAAGAATTTATATTCATTTTGCACAAGTCTACATGAATTACATCAAGTACCTCTTTTGCCACTTCAAAATTTCTTGGATGTGGGAGACGATGGTGTTTGCCATAAATGCATCCTTCACACAGTCATCCCAATCGTCTACATACTTTATATTATTTTTCTTCAAAATGTCTCTTACATAACTAATATTCTGATGTGCTAATTTTTCATGCCACTTTTTAATTGACATAGCAACAATACACTTTTCTAAGTTTTCATAGCGAAACATCATTCTAAACAATCTTCCATCTCTGTTTGCCATGGTTGTTAATTCACCAGTGTCTGAATCAAAAAAATACGAGCAATTTGTGTCTGCTTCCTGATGATAACCCTTGTCCAAGGCACTAGTGATGGAAAATAAGTTAAAGGGTATCTTTGGTGTATACAAAACATTTTTCAGTGTTATGTTACACCAATCTTGACCATTACAAGCTAACAAATCTATGTCTCTGACACCAACACCTTCTATAAGTGTTGAATCTCCAATCATGACTTTTTATGGTTCTTGTAAAACAGTATAATTTTTCAACCAGTCATTCCTTAAAGTCATGTGCTGAGTGGCACCACAATCTTGGTACCATAGATCTTGATAGTCATTCTTCATTGATATATATTGTATATTAGTAACATACAATCCAACATTAATCATCAATTTACTTTTTGACGTAGATTTGTCTGATTTTGTTGACTTACTATCTACATTTTTGGTACAATTTTTGGCAAAGTGACCTTTTTCGTTGCACTCATTACACGGATAATTTTTCTTACAATATTCAATGGAACTTTTACTAGGTTTATTCTTGCAGTACTTCTTTATGTGCCCTTTTTGTCCACATTTAAAGCATTCCTTTACGTTCACTTGTTTTGTTTTATTATTGTTCTGTCCCTTTGATATGAAAGCATTCTGACACTCATTATTGGCTTGTTCACTTTCTTTTGCCTGTCTTCTTCAAGTTTCAAACGCTCAAACATGTTGCTCAACGTTTTGTCTGTGGAAATAACATTATCCCAAGACGTTCTAAAATGATGCAGTCTTGTTGGAAGTATACCTAATATCCTTTGCATAATCCAGTTTTCTTTAACGCTTTCACCTAGTGCAGACAATTCATCAGCATATTGTTGAATTGTCATGCAATTTTCTATTACTGATTTGTGCTCATCATACTTATAATAAAAAATAATCTTTGCAGGCCTTCAACTGAAACGTTTGATTTTTTTTTCCATATAAGGTTTCCAACTTTTCTAACATAGCATTTGCGGACTGGCACCTTGCAATTTTCTTGGCTATATTACTGTCAACATTCAATCCAATTAATATTTGTGCTTCTAAATCCTTTTCAATCCATTCTTTTACAGCTGCGCTTGATTCATCTCCTTCAGGCTTAATTGCCTGCCGTTGCGATTTGATAAATACCTTTTGATTTTAAGGTTAGGTTAAGTTTGAATATCCATGAATCATAGTTGGAACCTCCTTGCAAATCATCTTTCAACATTTCTAAATTTGATCTGACTAAATCCATTTCTATTGTTTAATGTAGTTTCTTCTCTACAACTGACTTTGTGCATTCAATTCTTACTGACACGTGCAAAAAAAAAAGGGTTCTTGCGTATTATTACTGTCCACAATTCAATTCAACAATGTGTTTTATTACTTCTCTGGGCCCATAACCTGTTATTATATTTACCAGGAAGCAATTACTGATAAAACACAATGATCTAATTAAATGAACTGATATTTATTAGTACATTAAACAATACAATAAATCACTCATGGCAACCGCACATGTAATATAAATAAAACGTAGGTATCTAGGATACATAACTCAATGCGACCAACATAGATGGCGACACACTCAAGTACAATAAAATAATTATTTATTAACAACAACTATATTATATATATATATATATATAAAAAATATAAACCACACTCAACGATATAGGATCCTCACATGTACAGCTGGAATTCAGCTTTACCAAAGAGGATGCCACATCAAATGAAGGAGAAACATTTGGTGTTACTAAAATTATTATAATATGATAGTCTACCAAAAAAAGTTTATTATTTATGTTATTTTTTTTTAGGTTTTCAACCATGCTACACAATCTTTTCATATTAAAGTACAAAGAGGATTCTTTAAGGTTGACTGACAAAATTACTTATGACACCAACAATAAATTATTTATTTTACAACAAAATGTTTGAACAAAATAATTTAAAAAGGTATACATCTCTAGAAGTGCTAAATTTGGAATTCTTTCAGCCCAGTGTCACAGGTAAATATCATAAGCACGGTTACTTTACCTTACCATAAGAATTTCTATGAACATCTTTTAATTCAAAATTATGTATTATATAATACGTATTAAAATTAATTTACGTTAATAGCCCTGTAATATATAATGAATTTTAAACAGCTTCAAACTCAAGTATGTAATTTCCTGTCAGTACTTTGTTTTTATCTTATGTTGTATTTAACGGCACTTTATCTCTGCCAGTCCCATATACACATTTCTTTATAAATTAATTTTTGGTAACATCATCAGAACACTATTTTGCACATGTTCGCGTGTGTGTGTATACAGTACAAAGTACATTCAAAATAATACACTTGAAGGCTGCATATTGATGAAAACGAACAAGGACAAACAGTAGGAGTATAGGTGAAATACGCTCTGTTACTGTATAAATGGTAATTTCCATTAATTTAGCTCATGTTTCACTAATTTTGGGTATACATTATTTGTACACATTTTCTGACTAGTTTCAGTACAAAAATTGTAAGCTCAACTTTCCAATAGTTATTTAACACTTTGAGGAGAAACGGCATACTATTACACCACAGATTTAATACAGAAGGTTTAAAACCAATTTGGTTCTTGTTTCTACCTTCAGATTGCAGCACTAAATGGAGAAATGAGTTTATATGAAATAATGTAAACAGTTGGCAAGTGCTGTGAGTTTTAGATTTTGCGTGTTCAACATGTAAGTTACATTTTTGTCCATAGTATTTGAAAGTTATTCCTCGATTCTTTTGAGTGTTATTATATATATTTGTAAGTGTATTACTTAGAATAGTGCCATTTTATTTATTATAACATTGATATACTCCCAACTCAATGATAACCTAGAAATAACGATAAGGCTGTAATGCTATGTAGTACACTCTACTTCAACTTTTCATTAGTCATTTCTGATATTTTTCCAGAATATTTTGTTTTTATTTAATCTAACTATAGACACCATTAACACCAACATTCTAAAAATAAATAATTATGTTTGGATATTAATTCTTGCCCAATAATTCCTAAGGCTCTAAGAGTTTGTGAGTCCATGTGTGCTTCAAACTTTATCACTCTGAAACACATTATACCTCTAATTCGATGTAGTTGTTTTAGTTTAAATAATACGATTTAAAAGAATTTAATAAGAATTTTTTTCTCTAAAAATTACACAAAATATCTTATTTTTATACACATTTATTTGTGACACATAAAAAAATATAATACAAATATAAATAGTACATTCATAAGAGGAATGTCTGGTAAAACATTTGGTGTAATTATGTTTTAGTAATAAATTATAGTATATATCTATTAGTGTTTCAAAACAGTGTTAAAAAAACCCAGGTCACAGGGGATGGGCTATGTTTAAACACCATGGTACTCAAAGTGTTAACACTTTGGAGTCTGCACTTTAATGTATGTTTTATTTCAAGCGACTGCCATTTTTTGCCTACTTTAAAAAAAACCATAGGCTAATAATTTTGAGGGTTAGATACACATGGTATATGTAATAAAAACTTAAGTCTTCTTCTTTTTAGTGATGTACAATATTTAAAATGCACATTGCTTAGTAAATGTTTACAAAAATATTAATTGAATGTGTATGATTTTTTACATTTTAATAAATTTTTATACATAATAAAGAAGGAAGAACATAGAAATAATCTTCCTTTTTTTTACAATAAAACACACAAAAATATTATAACATAAAATACTAATACATATACATGAGGATATAAGAAGCACAATCATATTTTGTAAGATAAACAACACTATGCAGCAGCTAGCGTGGAGGTCAATACAAGGTCGATTGCTACCAGTGCAGCGATGTTTAGAAAGATCAATATAATCATTAAAACAAAACGAATCCATGAGCTGGCACTACTGGTGGATGCACAATGAACTAAATATATAACCAAAGTGATGGCAATCGTTCGAGCAGACGTATTGATTTTGATAAAAGTTGGCGTTCGTATACCATACGGGTGCCGTCATTCGCGGTAAACATCACGCCTGTATAGCGTACGAGTGCCAACTCCAAAGTGTTAAAACAGTAAATTTCTGATGAATGAGATTTGTAAATATCGGTATGGAGAACCATACATGACTTCTATGTTCTAAGATTTATATTTAAAATCATATTCGAAATGAAATATTTCCATAGAAACTACGTCTTTATACTTATTGCTTCAGCATTAACCACAGTACTGTGGTACTAACATATACCACCTCACGTTTTCGCACACGATTTTCACTGATGATGGCAGTCGATGGCACTGCCGAAAAGTCTGGTTTTAGAGAAAACAATGGACTACAGCTAAACAGCCCCGGAAGCGATTTTAACAAAAAACTACTTCTTTGTTGCCGATAACGTAGTACACGTATAAAAAATTCTCCCCCCCCACCCCGGGGTTTTTAATAATATTTTTAATAATAATATAAAAAATATTATATAATAAAATAATTATAAAATAATTCTTAAAAATTTAAGAATTTTTTTAATAATAAAAAAATTATTATTTTTAATAATAGAAAATTACCCCCACCCCGTTCACCTAACCTCTTCATTTATAGATATTTCATCTACGTTTCTACAGTGGATTATTATGAGCTTCTTATCAGGATACTTTATTTATAAAAATTAAGTACTTTACTCTTGTTAAATCATAAAATGTTTCTGGTAAACTACCCCTTTCTCTTAACCGATCTTCTCCAAAATCAATGGACCTTCAGTCCTCTACAATTCAGGGATGCATGCAAAAAAATATTTGATTCTGTTTGAATGTGCGGCAGTTATTGTTCATCATGGAAACATTTCTCTTGTTACAACTAAAAATGTTGCAGGTAAACTACCCCTTTCCCTTAACCGATCTTCACCAAAATCAACAGACCTTGAGTTCTCTACAACTCAGGCAAGTGTGCAAAAAATTATTTGATTCTCTTTGAATTTTCAGCAGTTATCGTTTGTCATAAAAAAATTACCCTTTTTAAAACATAAAACTTTGGTGATAAACTACCCCTTTCCCTTAACCGATCTTCAACAAAAACAATAGGTCCACACCACAAACATAAAATGTTGCAGGTAAACTACCCCTTTCCCTTAACCGATCTTTACCAAAATCAATAGGTCTTGAGAACTCTACAATTCAGGGCTGTATGCAAAATATTATTTGATTGTGTTCGAATTTGCGGCTGTTATTGTTTGCCATAGAAACAAATTACCCTTGATTAAAAAAAAAAAACGTTGCAGGTAAACTACCCTTTTCCCTTAACCGATCTTCACCAAAAACAATAGGTCTTGAGTACTCTACAAATCAGGGCTGTATGCAAAAATTATTTGATTCTGTTTGAATTTGCGGCTGTTATCGTTTGCCATAGAAAAAAAATCTACAGACAGACAGACAGACACACACTTTTCGAAAAACGACTTTTTTTCATGTTTTGAATGTAGTACAATCAGAATCTGCAATAATCTCGAACACGATTTTTTTTTGCCATCACCATACTTCCATTTCCTTAAGGAACATGGAAGTAAAATGGGTGTACAGAGAAACATAATTTATATCATACACATTGTAACGCAACATAGTTGAGGTTCCCCAACGTTACATAAAAGACTGAATGAAATATGGTCAAAGACCATACCCTGACTTAAGGTTGTTCGATAGTTCATATGTTTGAGAAGGACCTCAAGTAAAAAGGAGGCAATGACTAATATTAAATGTAAAAGAGCCAGACCAATGAATGATTGGATGTAATGAAATGTTTGTTTTGTACTGTGACATGTTAAGGTCTACAGAATATTTATATTGTATGTTGAATGTATTAAAAATGAAATGATGTTGTTTGATAATAATACTTACTCAATAATTATGTTTATATTTTATATTAGATTTGTTTTTATACAGCACAATATAGTTACCAATGTTAGGCACGGTACTAAGTTGTCAGTATTGTATAAAATTGAAAGATACTGTTGTTCTAATTAATGTTTATAAACTGGATCAGGAGTGTGACCAGTGTTTCAAGTCTAACAAGTAGTTCTGACAATTATGTCATAAATTAATAAAGGGTTCCAGAACCAATTGATTAATGTAAAAACAAATAACCACCAGTAAATTAAAATTCATGTAATTAACTATGTAATCAATAATTAATTGTACAGTAGGTCAGGTAAAAAGAAAATTAAGTTAAAAACCAAATAATGTTATAATGGTTGTAAATGAATCTATAGGCCTAAATTCCATATTAGTGAAAGGAAATTAATACCTTTTTAGTAAACCCAGTCCAACGAAACTCTAGTAAAACATTTACTGTTTAATAAGGAAGGTTAGGGGAGAATTTTATGTGATTCAATATTAATCCAAGCATGGAGTATTTTATTGGAAAGGAGTAGTAATATTCTATAATGCCGGCTCAAGGATATATAGAAAACCTGGTTGTTAAGGCAACTGATTTTTAGTAACTTGTTGATTTTGAATAGATGGTACTGATTGTTACAAGCTATTAGGTTGAAATGAACCGATATATTTAAAATATATGAATAAATATAAAGAAAATATATATCCAAATTGAAAAAAAGCATTTTGCAAAACAATTATACTGGAATGTTAATGAATCATACAAATTAAATCACCCTATAAATTATCAATGAATACAATAAAAAAGAACTGAAAGCGTCTCACCTCATTCACTAAACAATTCCGCTGAATTTGGTATCAAACCAATTCATGCTATAAATTGAAGACCAATAAAGAGTTGAAGCCTGAATTAACGGAAATATTTAGAAATACAGAAGATTCGGTTGACGAAATAACCTTCATTGACAGCGCAAGCTGAGATCCTAATTCCAGTTCGTTGGGACCAAGAATTGTGAAGACGCAAAAGAAGACTCGAAGCACCAGAGTTCCCGTGGGATTATCATCATCCATTCATTGAAGACCAGAGCAGTTTTACTGGGTGAAGACGATATAACCTGCATTTTGATCGTAGTTGACAAACATTCACCGCCTAATGAAGCTTTCGCCGCTTGGGTAAAAAAAACAAATTATTTTCATATCATTGTATTTTAAGTAAATAATTTTATTCTTTTTGTAAATTGAACAACCTTAATTATGTGTTTTACCTGGCCTTACTAATGGTTCAAAGAACTACACGAACCCTGGTATAAGAATTATTTGTCATTATTTTCAAAGTATATATGTTTTTCTTTTTAGAATTCGAATAATTAAGAATCGATACATGTTGGGATAGTCGATTGTATTGTCTTATTGTTTGTCTGAGACAACGTAACTGGTTAAATACCAGAGAAAAATAAATAAAGTACATTTGTTGTATGAGATAACGTTTTAATCATTGCAGAGAAAATACTATATGTAATTGGTGTAATAATTTATTAACAGATTGATACAAACACTCAGAATAACTAACCTATACGCACAATTATTTATAATAACAGCGCTCCAAGTTTGCAGCTGGTGAGACGGGAGATTGCTGAACTAACGGGTTTTGCCATACTAAATTTGAATGAAATTTTTATCGTTGAGGGACTAGGGTTGAGACAAAAACCACTTACATTCAGTAAATACTCCATATATATTGCTCATATTAAACAACCACTGAGAATTAAATTAAGTCTACAGAATACTACCATTATAAATTCAGGAATATAATTCTAAGTTTGTGGACTTAATAATCTGTGTTCTGAGGGTTTCACTGGTCACAACCGCAAGGTATATTAGTTAATAACATATTAATTAAACCAGGTAACAGCATTTTAATTGTTACGAATCGCCACCTACAACGTACTACTTGGCGTTTGTTACACCGGAGTCTCTTATAACTAATTACACTCATAGACAAGATCTCTTTATAATTTGACGTCTCCAGCTGGTATCATACATTATTACATACGTCCTCACATAATTAACAAGCAGTTCGTTACTAAATTGATTACAACAGTGGGGTTTGAATAAGACGGACATTTTCGCTGGCACCGGCACATATTAGTCTCTTTACAAATTGGCACATAACAACGTGGAACTTATTTAAACACGTACTCGACACATTCTATATATTTCATTTTGTTACAAATTGCCGCCTGCAACGTGGGGCTTAAACGAAAACGAGGACGTCCATTTAGTCTCTTTCTTTACAAATTGACGCTCGCAACGTGAGGCATCATCGTCGCATCTTTACACCTAAAAGTCGCTCTTTCTTTACAAATTGGCGCTCAACGAGTGGGCTTTAGTTAAGTAAAAACTCATATTATTTGTTACTTAACTTGAGCAGGCAACCATTAGAGGCACAGGAATGCATACGAGAGCTCTGACGAAAAGAATGGAGAAGGAACCAGAAACAGAAGAAGATAGGAGGGAAAAAGAAACAGAGGTAGGTACAGATACTGAAATGGATCAACAGACAGGTGATACAGAAGAAACCGAAGTAGTTATGGACCCGGAAACGGAAATAGTGGAAGAAGATGCCCAAGGGGATCAACCAGATAAAAAGGAAGCCAGAGGAGGCCTAGATTTACAAAAATTATGGGAATTAATTAAAGAAGATTCCAAGAAACAGAAGGAAGAATTAAAAGACAGTATTAAGGAAAGTACTAGTGAACTTTTGAGGCAAACCATAAATGAAAGTAATGAACAATTGAAGGCCGATTTCAGACAAATCAATGAAAAGCTAGAAAATAAAATAGACAGTATTAAGGAAAGTACTAGTGAACTTTTAAGGCAAACCATAAATGAAAATAATGAACGATTGAAGGCCGATTTTAGACAAATCAATGAGAAGATAGACAGTATAAATGAGAATTCAGAGAAGCTGGAAAATAAAATAGACAGTATTAATGAGAACTCGAGAAAACAAAACGAAATTTTGAGCGAAAATTTAATCAAGCAGATGAATGAAAAGTTTGACAAGAATGACGAGAATTTGAGACAGATTCAAGACGATAACAAAATAATGAACGAAAAACTTGAGGAAAACAATAAACGAATGAAAGCAGATCTTGAGAAAATCAATGAGGATAATCTTATACGAATCGATGAGAGGATTGAACATTCTAACCAGGAAATAAGGGAAAATGTTGAAAAACAGAATGAAGTATTAAGACAAGTTATCAATAAGAAAATTGAGGACGCTAGTGAGGCAATCAGCCAGAAGGTAGTTAAGAACGACGGCGAAAGAAAACAGGAGATCGCGGAAACAAATAGAAAACTGAAAGCGACCGATGAAGTTATTATACGAAATAGAGCTGAACTAGAGGTCAAGCTAGGCCATATAGAAGAAGAAAACCGAATTCAAGTGGAATCAATACGAACTGATTGCGGAAACCAGCATCGAAATTTAGATACGATCATGAACGAAGTACAGGAGCAAGGACAACGTAACCAGGATAGAATCGAGAACCTACAACGATCAGTTGACAACCGATCGATCACTGTCCCATATACACAACATATAGACGACCGGGAGACCATCAACTTTAAGACATACAGGAGAAATCCAATAGAATTCTTGGAACGGGTCGGCGAACAAATTATGAGAACCGGTGAAAACAGGTGGCCAATAATTCGTCGTTATTTAGACGATCATTTTAAAGAAACTTATGATAACTGGTGGACAGCCACCAGGCACGAGATACGAAGCTACAAGAATTTAAAATAGCTTTTAAAGCCAGATACTGGTCAGACGCCACCCAGAACGTAGTGAGGGAGAGCATCAGTTATGGAAGATATGACGCCAGCAGGGGAACAACACTTACCGCCTACTTCCTGGGAAAAGTATGTTTGGCAAGACATCTTGAACCAAAAATCCCAGAGGAAATTCTCGTCACCAGGTTAGCATATCACTATGATAACGGTATATCAATAGCACGATCGGGTGGACAAATAAAAACTATACAGGCCATGTCAACGCTATTAGAAGAGCACGAGCGTGAAGTACACTATCGAAGGAGTCGTCAGAGAAACGACCAGTACGGGAACAGGGATTTCCCAGACTATAACAATAGAAACAATAACCATAACAGTCATGAGGCGAATAACCGGACGAACTATAATGGTAGGCCTGGTAATTATGGTAATGAGGCGTACCAACGGCAAAATAACAACAACAGCCCAAGGAACAACGGAAACAATTACGGGAATAGACAGAGTATTCCGAACAACCAATATAACCGGTCGTATAACCCAAATTACCAGAACCGGAACACGAACAACCGAAATTATGATAACAGCAACCGTAATCCGAACAACCAAAACCAAAACTACAGAAGAGTTAATTATGTGGGGGCGTACGACAATTATAACGGGAGGACATACTACCAAGGACGTCGAAGTTTTGATAGGGACACCGATTGGAACCAGTACAGTAATAACGATCGAAGGGAGACTAGAACTAATAGGGGCAGAAGTCGGAGTCAGGAGGACTACCGCCGGGTTAACTACGAAGAGGATCGTCCATTACGGGTTTCCAGACCAATGGTGAATTTTATAAGGGCCGAAGAGAATGGTCCAAGGAGTGATCAACACCAAGGGGAGAATGTTAATGAGTGTTTACAACGGAGCAATAACATCGGAGAATCCAGATCCGGAAGCGAGAACCAAAGAAGGGACGATCCATCTAGGAATGTCCGAATAATTTATAATCAACAGAACCCACCAGAACGCTGGATTCCCCTAAGAGGAGATGGCCACCGACCCAGTACATCCCAGGATGTAAGACAAGAAATAAATGAAGAAGAAGACACGGCCGACAGATGGAATACATGAAGAGACTATAACCACAAAATTCTAAAAGTATGTAAGGACAACTTACTCATGTTATTTCGAACAATACAATTTAAAATGAAGAAACTAAAAAAACCCAAAATTCCAAAGGATGTAAGAACAACTTACTCATAATTATTCAGAAACAGTATGATTTAAAATAAAGAGAATAAATACCCCAAAATTCAAAAAATGAAGTAAGCTCAACTTACAAACAAGTATCTAAGAAAACAATTTATGAATTATATAAGAAAGAGAATTTTGAAGATAAAAAGAACAACCAAAGTCGAAAAATAAGTAAGAACACCTTACTATACAATTTAGAAGAAATTGATTTAAACTGATATGAAAGAAGAAAAATATTTTACACTAATTCAACCTAATAAAAATCATCAAAACCAGAAGACGAAATGAGTTTATCTGATATAATATAATAGCGAGAAATATAATTTTGAATGTAAAAGAAATAATAATGATTGTGCCAGAAGAATATAGCTACATAATGTAATGTATAGTACTGACCAAAATCTCATAACCAGCTGTATTGATCACAAAGGAATATGAGCCAATGAAGACAAGAGAATGAAGAAGCCAAAATGGAACCATCAAAAGGATCACAAGAAAAGAAAAAAAAAAAAACTAATGGTTAAGAATTATCCGTAAACAAAACCCAATTAATAAATGTCAATAAAATAGCCAAGTATTGGAGAGAAAAAGTGTATAATAGAAGGAAGAATTAATATGAAGAAATAATATGATCTGAGTTAATAATCCCTAGAATATGATTATTATTTATTATTTTATTGAAGGTCACATGATGACTACCTTACGAGGTTTATTAATGAAGATTGACTGTAGAATATTCCAGCAATCATTTGACTGGGCAGAGATGATGTTCCTCTGATCCCAGAAAGTATGTAACGGACGACGGTAATTGGTTAGCCGATAGAGCACCACCGATTCGATTCCAGTTATAATGTTAGGGAGGTTTAGGAAAATTAAATATTAGAGGGAAAACTCACAAATAAATATAGAGAATTAAATAAAACCAGATTCAAAATGTATAATTAATGAAGAATGTCACAAGAATGATTATAGAAATAAGATTTAAACTTGGGAAATAATTGACTTTAAGAAGGAACGAAGAAATGATAATAAAATAACGAATAATTGGGAAATATAAAAGTACTATAAATAGGAAACCAATTGGCCAGATACAAATTAGAAGTTTATTTCTTGCTAAACTTTGTTTATACCAAAATAAACTTATTTCGAAGGGGGGGTGTTATGTAACGCAACATAGTTGAGGTTCCCCAACGTTACATAAAAGACTGAATGAAATATGGTCAAAGACCATACCCTGACTTAAGGTTGTTCGATAGTTCATATGTTTGAGAAGGACCTCAAGTAAAAAGGAGGCAATGACTAATATTAAATGTAAAAGAGCCAGACCAATGAATGATTGGATGTAATGAAATGTTTGTTTTGTACTGTGACATGTTAAGGTCTACAGAATATTTATATTGTATGTTGAATGTGTTAAAAATGAAATGATGTTGTTTGATAATAATACTTACTCAATAATTATGTTTATATTTTATATTAATTTGTTTTTATACAGCACAATATAGTTACCAATGTTAGGCACGGTACTAAGTTGTCAGTATTGTATAAAATTGAAAGATACTGTTGTTCTAATTAATGTTTATAAACTGGATCAGGAGTGTGACCAGCGTTTCAAGTCTAACAAGTAGTTCTGACAATTATGTCATAAATTAATAAAGGGTTCCAGAACCAATTGATTAATGTAAAAACAAATAACCACCAGTAAATTAAAATTCATGTAATTAACTATGTAATCAATAATTAATTGTACAGTAGGTCAGGTAAAAAGAAAATTAAGTTAAAAACCAAATAATGTTATAATGGTTGTAAATGAATCTATAGGCCTAAATTCCATATTAGTGAAAGGAAATTAATACCTTTTTAGTAAACCCAGTCCAACGAAACTCTAGTAAAACATTTACTGTTTAATAAGGAAGGTTAGGGGAGAATTTTATGTGATTCAATATTAATCCAAGCATGGAGTATTTTATTGGAAAGGAGTAGTAATATTCTATAATGCCGGCTCAAGGATATATAGAAAACCTGGTTGTTAAGGCAACTGATTTTTAGTAACTTGTTGATTTTGAATAGATGGTACTGATTGTTACAAGCTATTAGGTTGAAATGAACCGATATATTTAAAATATATGAATAAATATAAAGAAAATATATATCCAAATTGAAAAAAAGCATTTTGCAAAACAATTATACTGGAATGTTAATGAATCATACAAATTAATCACCCTATAAATTATCAATGAATACAATAAAAAAGAACTGAAAGCGTCTCACCTCATTCACTAAACAATTCCGCTGAATTTGGTATCAAACCAATTCATGCTATAAATTGAAGACCAATAAAGAGTTGAAGCCTGAATTAACGGAAATATTTAGAAATACAGAAGATTCGGTTGACGAAATAACCTTCATTGACAGCGGAAGCTGAGATCCTAATTCCAGTTCGTTGGGACCAAGAATTGTGAAGACGCAAAAGAAGACTCGAAGCACCAGAGTTCCCGTGGGATTATCATCATCCATTCATTGAAGACCAGAGCAGTTTTACTGGGTGAAGACGATATAACCTGCATTTTGATCGTAGTTGACAAACATTCACCGCCTAATGAAGCTTTCGCCGCTTGGGTAAAAAAACAAATTATTTTCATATCATTGTATTTTAAGTAAATAATTTTATTCTTTTTGTAAATTGAACAACCTTAATTATGCGTTTTACCTGGCCTTACTAATGGTTCAAAGAACTACACGAACCCTGGTATAAGAATTATTTGTCATTATTTTCAAAGTATATATGTTTTTCTTTTTAGAATTCGAATAATTAAGAATCGATACATGTTGGGATAGTCGATTGTATTGTCTTATTGTTTGTCTGAGACAACGTAACTGGTTAAATACCAGAGAAAAATAAATAAAGTACATTTGTTGTATGAGATAACGTTTTAATCATTGCAGAGAAAATACTATATGTAATTGGTGTAATAATTTATTAACAGATTGATACAAACACTCAGAATAACTAACCTATACGCACAATTATTTATAATAACAGCGCTCCAAGTTTGCAGCTGGTGAGACGGGAGATTGCTGAACTAACGGGTTTTGCCATACTAAATTTGAATGAAATTTTTATCGTTGAGGGACTAGGGTTGAGACAAAAACCACTTACATTCAGTAAATACTCCATATATATTGCTCATATTAAACAACCACTGAGAATTAAATTAAGTCTACAGAATACTACCATTATAAATTCAGGAATATAATTCTAAGTTTGTGGACTTAATAATCTGTGTTCTGAGGGTTTCACTGGTCACAACCGCAAGGTATATTAGTTAATAACATATTAATTAAACCAGGTAACAGCATTTTAATTGTTACGAATCGCCACCTACAACGTACTACTTGGCGTTTGTTACACCGGAGTCTCTTATAACTAATTACACTCATAGACAAGATCTCTTTATAATTTGACGTCTCCAGCTGGTATCATACATTATTACATACGTCCTCACATAATTAACAAGCAGTTCGTTACTAAATTGATTACAACAGTGGGGTTTGAATAAGACGGACATTTTCGCTAGCACCGGCACATATTAGTCTCTTTACAAATTGGCACATAACAACGTGGAACTTATTTAAACACGTACTCGACACATTCTATATATTTCATTTTGTTACAAATTGCCGCCTGCAACGTGGGGCTTAAACGAAAACGAGGACGTCCATTTAGTCTCTTTCTTTACAAATTGACGCTCGCAACGTGAGGCATCATCGTCGCATCTTAACACATAAAAGTCTCACTCTCTTTACAAATTGGCGCGCAACGTGGGGCATCATCGTCGCATCTTAACACAATAAAAGTCTCTCGCTTTCTTTACAACATATGTATGAGTGGGTTTGCATTTATTTATATAACAAATGCTCTGGCTGTGCAATCTTTTTGTGTTTTAATTTCGATATGAACTCTCATATAGGCATCACAATTGTAAAAAATTATGAATAAATATACTTCCTGTACACTTTCAAACACCTAGCCAATAAATTGAAATCCTGTAAGCTTACAAGATACACTCCCACATTTAAATACTGAATACATTTCAAATGCCCAGCTATAAATAGAAATAAAATCAGTTCCTTTACAATGAGATGACAGTAGGCTATGTTTCTAATTCAAACAGTATAACATCCCCTCACCTACTGGACCTATTTCAAGTTCAAGCTTTCACATTACTTTTGGGTGCTACAAAGAACATTTGTTACCTTCAATCTGTGACACTCTATAAAGCAATTTAACAATGTTAGGAACATTCTGTCTTAGTCTTTTGCATACATACATTTTAGGTATGTACACGTGTGTGAATAACTTAACTAGTAAACTCTCTGAACTGCTCAATTTGTTCCCTATTTTAAATGAATTACATGCCTTCTTGGATAAACTCAAATTAATAAAACTTATTTTTTAAAGACATGAGTTTAGCTTTTTGTATGCATGATTGTTATCATCAGCCAAAGGAGGCTATCATATGTTACCATGGGTAACTGAGGTTCTGATGTACCTTAAAAAGTAAAAGAAGAATTATGACAATCTTGATTCATCTACTCTTTCTACTAAAATAACAATTGTAAAGAAGACAATCATTACTTTTTTTTTTATTGTTATGAATAGAATACATACTAAAAATCCTGAACACTAAGATTATGTATTTCCCATACATTCTGTGGATATATGTAAAGTACTTTCACAAATATACAGACAGAATCAATAATCATGGAGCCACGATCTTGGTTTGTTTTCGTAAACTGAAAACATTTTGTAGTTTTTCCGAACATATCTTACAAACTATTCGAAGGGGGCCAAAATTTGCAAGATATGTTAACAAACATTAATTCTCTCAAATTGTTAAAGATGCTGCTTTTGTATTTTGAAAAAAAATCCACATAATTTGGTGCCCTACAGATACAATTTTCACCCATGGTGCCTCTAAAGTAAACATTTTCTGTATAAATACTAGATTCAGAGTTAGAATTCCCTTTAGTCTGATACCAGGAATGAATTTTTACAATGTTTTGAAAATTTTGAGCCTTTTCGAGCCCTAGTGTCTTATTTCTTTTAACTTCCAAAACTGAATCCTATATTCAGACTTTGGTAAAATACTTTCTAGTTTGATACCCTGGATAGTTGTATTTTTTCAAAATTTTGGTACACTTCATGGGCCCTCGTTCCCCCAAATTTTGGAATTTCCAAACCTGAACACGAATTCAGATTGTGGTTAAAATTATCTTTAATTTAATACCTCACTGGAGTTTTTTTTTTTTTTTTTTTAAATTTCACAGGGGTCTGTGGGGTAAAGGTATGCATGCAGTTTTATAAAAATCTGTTGATGTTTTCAAACATTTTTATGAAACATGCCCTAGCAGACAGACAGCCAAATGGTTCAGTTTAGACTAAGAACTCATGTCACTCATTCAGCAAAATCTGCTAAGTTGGTATGTATGGAATTTGTACATAAACCTCTGAACCACAAAGTGAATATTTTTTGCTTGCTGAATGAATATGTTTACTTACAAATTGAGAGGTGAGGTATGAGATGTAGATGTGCAAGGGAGGTTTTAATGGGAGATCATATGATAGAGGTGAGGGTATGGAGAACTGAATTCACAGTTCCCCCCCTACCAACCAATACTGGTTTTCTGTGGAATTCAAAGCCACACAACAGGTCTTGTCTCTGACACTGTATAAACTGCATTTCATTACTCGAAAAAGTTTAAAAAGGCTGGAAGTATTAACATGAAGCTATCTGTGCCTAACTATTCCAAGAACTGACAAAATCTTAAACCCCTGATTACCATGCAAACTTTTAACCACACACACTTGTAAAGTTACTTTATACAATAAAAACTTACCTTTCTATGCTTAGCAACAAGTTTTCCTTGAGGGTCCCAAACTGTGCTAGTATTGTAAAACTTTCCTGCCTCTACTTCAGGTATGGAACCACCAACTAAGTACACTTCACTGGACTTTGCAGCTTCACATAATGCTTTGCAAGTTTCTCCATTTGGAACAGGCTCGGCGAATTTTGGAAAGTATTCTACAATCAATAAAATTTCTGAGAATATGTTACATGGATGGGAAAGAATAAAACAAGACAGCTACTTATATCAAATCAGAAGAGGTTTTCCACAACTTTTTATAAAATTATAATTCCTGCATGATATATATGTCTAAAATGCAGAATATAAATAAGACTGGCATTATGTAATGTGCCGGAATAGTTAACCTTTCTTGGTTCAAATTTTGTATAGACTTTTTTGCATACTACCATTTAATACACTTTAAATTAAACTGTAAACTAGTGCAGAATCTTAAATACTTGCAGTGAATGTAAGTTTTTTTTTAAATTACTACCATATTTCTCAAACATTTTTCAATTTCTTCTTTTGCCACAGCAGACCATAGTGACCCTTGGTCTTGTTTCTGTCTTTAACACAGTGGATCTCTCTTCTCATTCCCTCCCTCCCTCCATCTCATGCCAAACAGTGTTCCTTGTATGACTTTCTTCACCTGTTGTGCTTCATCTATATGTCATATATGATCACAGTGTTCAATGGGAGATCTCTATGGATCACATAATTCTTTAGTATTTCTTTGACACAACTCCCACTGTCTTCTCTGATTGGACCAATTATTAATCTGTTTCAGTTCCAAAATTACATTATTTACTAATTTACTATTAGAAGAGTGTCCTAAAGACAGCGATACGGCACAAGAATGGTCAATGTATAAAGGGAGTACCGTATTAAATAGCTCTGGCAGCCATAAAACTTAAAACAACATATTTTTTGTGTTTCTATGTGTGATATAGGCAAGTGCTAAAACAACTAATAGACAATTTTTTGTAAAAAAAGTTGAAAATAAATTATGAAACCTCCAAAATACAAAAAAAAACTTGTTTTTCCCTATTAAAACCATTCTTTACATAACAGTCACATACAATACACAATCTTCCATGAATAATATTATTACAACAGCACGTTTACAAACAGTCCAGATCATGAGACTTGGGCTCCGGCAAGGGTGCCATGCTCTTCTCCACATACAGTATTACGGAACATAACTATCTTTTAAATCCTAATAATTATTTTGTCAACACATTTTATACTTATACTCAGTACAAAATATAACTGACATTCTACGTTTAATGCAACTAATACAATACGCTTTGAACAGGTACATTATTGAGTTTCAATTCTTACAATTAACAAAGCTTTTTTTTTTGTAACTTGTAAATAAAAACTGTGCAATTTTGTCCACATCAAGTTTTGTAGTTGCCAGAATACCGGTAGTGACACTGAACTATCATCAAAATCAAATACATATAATCTGATATAACACCCATAATTTGCACAGAATTGTGTCACTTACTTGTTCCATATGGGCAGTTGAAACATTCAGGAAGTACAACCAATGAGGAGCCTTTAGACTTTGCTTCATGAATTTGTTGCACAGCTTTTCTAACATTTGCAGCCTTGTCATCACTTACTTTCATCTGAATTAAGGCAATCCTAAGGCCTAAAAACAAAACAAATTTAACTATCAAACAATATAATTCTTAGTAAACATACATATGTTAGCAATATTAAGTACACATGCAATTAATTATTAGTACATACTTCTCCACCAGTGGCATAGGCTGATTACCCTCAACTGTAAAATTTGATATAACCAGTTTTTATTTTTTTGTTTATTTTCACCATATTCACAAAAACCGGCGAAGTTTTCGCTACCGCACTTTATTAATTCCCTAGTAATATAGCGAAATGCAAAAAATAAATGGTAATTGTGCACGATCCGGATTATGCTCAAATTGCGGTGAAATATTTCTTTTCCTATTCTTCGATACTATATAAACACGAGAAAAATAATTTTAAACGGCGGTCGAACCTATTTACGGAGAAAAAAAATTAAATAATTACTCCCATAAGCGCGCATGTAAAATGAATGGCCGCCATGTTAACTGAGCGACGGCGCACAAATGCACAGCGAATGACGAGTATGACGTCTTAAATGTTTTTTGGCGTCTTAAATATTTGAAAAATGGTTTGCCTTAATTTTTGCAAGAATTATATGAAACAATGAACTATAACCGCGGCCCGATTATAAAATTTGTATATAATAAAAACTGCAGAAATTTTTTAATAATTTCTGCAGTATTTCTACCTAAAAACGTCCGACAATTATTAATGGTACATAAGATACAAAATACAACTTTATTAACACACTGCTCATTATATTATGGTGGTAAATTAATGATACTACTATTTATTAAACTATTTAAACACATTCGACGCAAATGACAATAAAACTTCCCACGTTCCGTCTAATAATCGCGATACTTAATGCAGGGAACAAGAACTTTCAACCTCTGTGTTTTAACATCTTACTAAATGGTTCGATTCTATTTCAGTTAAGTAATCAACTTACTGTTTAAAGCACTCATCATACCACTTCTTACGTTTAACGTGTTTTGAAAACTACCCTCCAGCAGAGATGCCAAGAATAAATTATCTCAAACAGCATCATACTCAAATCACTGTAAACGTGATAACTTTCCCGATAACAAAGACACAAAGACTGCCACCAACCGAAAACAAAATTATCGTATACACAATATGCGAACCATAAAAACTATTATGTTTTAATACTATAATTTAAATTAAATTCAAGACGGTGTTAAATTTAAATAAAGAGACGACACCATTCAGAACGTTTACTACTCTACTTAACAAAACACGCGCTCACACAAAAACGTGATCGCGTGATTTCTAATTTTATCTGTCTTTCCAGACATACCACAATAATTATAGAGATAATTATTTTATTCAGTGAATAATATTTCATAAACGCCTGACGTACTTTTTATCAGAGCTTGTCTCATATCGCACGAGAAATAAAGGCTTGAAAAAAATACTCGATATAATTTCGATTGTTATCCAGTTTGTTTATACCGCCACCTGATTTGACTGTTATTCGAGTGCTGTCCCAATAACGTACCCGCACTCATTTTCGATATTTATAGTACAGTATGCGAATACTGGCATCGATATGAAGTGAATATCGCATCTAATTTTTGTTAGACAATAGAAATCGTGAGAATTTATTTGTGTACGTTATACACTTGTTTGTTGACGATTGCAAACATGTTTCATTGTCATATTTTTCATCTTGTTATTTGAAATGAGCAGTCTTTGTAATTCCAACTTTGTTGTGTTTACTTGATGAACTGCTACTTACCATGTTTCGGACGAGGCCTTTCAGTGTCTCACCACCATTATCAAGTCCTAAACCACTGTCGTTTATTTTGGTATATGTATATTCTTCTATACATATCTCCCTTTTTGTGGAAAAACTTGTTTTCCACTAGTACTCATTTTTCATTAATACTCGGCCTTTGTGCGATCACTGGAAAAGCAACAATATACATGCCTCCAATTTTTTTGTTTCACACAAAATTTGCTTCCAGTGAAGTTTTCCGAGATTGTACTCAATAACATAAAATAATATTGACCACCTCACGAATAACATATCTTGTTTTAATTAATTATTCCTTGTTTATTCGTTATAAAACTAAATACAACTATTTCATTAACGACTCGGAACACAAAGTTTTTTATGAGTAAAAACATAAAGTTTTACCTTACAACCTGAACCGGTTTTCACTTTTAAAAAGCTTCTTCAGAGATTATTAAACACTCTCACTATACAGAAATAATAGTTATTTTCGCTTTACATTTTCTTTTGTTGTTTTTGTTAAAAATACGTTACGTTCGTCGTTTTAATGTTTCTCTCTTTCAAGGACTGTGTAGACACATTAAACGTCATATATTTTCCAACCATGGCTTTTACTTCTTTAAACAGTTAGCTAAGAACAGTAAGAACCAAAAACCATTATTTTACAACCTCACAAATGAAAACATGTATTTTCGCTTTACATTAAGAAATACAACAATCTACAAGTAGTACATATCTTCTTCTCACGTCATAGTATACCGATACAAACGGATTTTCAAAACGTTGAAAATGTAGTGCGGGTCTACAGATATTGGGGCAGTTCCTGAATTTGAAACTGTAGTCACTATTTAGTATTTTAACTCCTAGACTTAGTAATATCGGTAATAGTTAAACCAATCTCCTTTACTTTTACGTTTTTTTATTTGTAAATGTACTTTTAACTTGTACCCATATCCCATCTCCTGACTTTATACATTTAAAAATTTTAAACTTTCTATACGATTGAAACCTAGATTTGTGAGCCAGCGTATGTGTGTGTGTGCATGCGCTAAACTGGTATTTTGATTCGTGCCTTCAAGTTAGAAATGGGCAAAATATTTTGTCGAAACGAACTTAACCATAACTGTGTCGTTCATATAAGCAAAATAAACAAGGTCATAGTTCAATCTGTCGTACCCCTCTTTCTGTTTATCTTAGGCTATAGGCCAAGGATTACCAGCCTCCTCATACATGTAAGATAACATCAAAGCGCATGAAGATTAGCTGAAAGATATACGATTTTGTTTGTTTGGCGTTTCAACAAAACATACGCAATAAAATGTTATTTAAATTTTAAAAAAATTATGAAAATCATTTTATTCATAGCGTCTTCGGCCAGGCTCGCGAAATCCGTCTCTCATTTAAGAGTCGTAGTAAATAACACACATCTGAAATACGAAAAATAATTTATTCTTTTAAATTATTTAATAATTTTTTAAGAAACTTCCTCCAACTTCCTAACATACGATATTCTCTACCATTTTATTTTTATGATTACTTAGTATTTTTACTATGCATTTTGATAAATTTATAGCCTTCTTGAAAGCAATATATTAGTACGTACTCGTATGTTGGTAGACTTCTTCCACTTAGTTCTTTCGGCAAACCGAACAAAGGGTAGCAATGCGACTGTCGAGTAACTAACAATTTTTTCGGAGTTTCCACTTAAATTAAGACTACTACCAAGGTTCTTACAGGTTTAACAAATATTTTTTCCATGACAATTCCAGGACATTTCCATGACAAAATCTAGATTTTCAAGGACACTCGCGGCACTCAAAATACACACTCGCGACATTCAAAATACCCAAAGTCAAAGATTTAATGATAAATAGTTTTATTTCTTGCATTGTATATAATTATATACAAACCTAAGATACATCTATATCAGTCAAGCTATTTTAAGTCAAAAATAAAAATATTTTTTTTATAAAATATCCCCAACCATAAGAGGCCGGTTGAAAACAAAATTTCAATGCACTTTACAAACTTTTCTTTTTAATTTTTGAATATAAGAATATTGCATTGAGTTTAATGTTGAAATAGGAAACTGGTTTGGCTGACATATAACTGAAAGACTCAAGAATTACAGGAATTATTATATTCATACATAACAACTAAGATCTTTAAAAGATAAAATGGGCAAGTCATTGAAATTTTGTTTCTGGATGGGGTATGGCCAAGGGAAAGTTTATTATTCAAAAACATCTTAATTAAAATCTTAATATCTTAAAGGTACCCTTCTTATTATTCTAGAACGACTTAACTACATCACGTTATTTTAGTCTTTAATTAAAGGAGGGAGATATCAGGCTACCGGTACTTAAATTGCTACAGTATTGCACAACTTAACATTCTTTGGATAGCTCAATAATCTCTTTGTTTATTTTTTCAACATCAGCTGCCATTTGAGTTGTCTTTAACCTAAAAGAATTTGATTTAGCCAGCAATGTAAAGTCTTTCTTGTTTTCAGCTTTCAGTGCCACTGCATCAGCTTCTTTTGTCATTGTCTCAATGGCATTTTCAAGATCCAACTTTCTTTTCTTCATAGACTTTAATTTTTCAGTTTTTGAAGTTCTTTTCTTGGTTTTTTCCTCTTTCTTCTTTTGGTCATCTAGATAGTTTTGATATCTCATTCTCGCAGATCGGGCATATGACAGAAGTTCTTTGGTAATAGGAACTTCATGTAAATCAACACTTTTCAATTCATCACACACCAATCGAAGAACTACCAAATTTTCTTCTTTGAAGTTTTCCACAACTATTTCTTTATTTAAAGAAAACCCTCGTTCAACCAAAGCCTGTCCGTGGGAGAGGGTTAAGACTATCTTAATAACCTTCCACAAATGGGAATATTGTTTCTTAGCCCCAATGACGTCATAGTAGAAGGAATCTATCCTGTCTTTGGACTTTTCAAACTTGCTGAACTCTGTTATTGGGCATTCTGTAAAAAGCAGCTTCAGTTCAGATAGAGCACTATCATAGTTTATTGGGAGCATAATTTTTATTTTCTGAAGTTCTTGTAGTAATTTTGTGAAAGTTTCAATGGTTTTTGATTTATCTACTACCATTGACTTAGGTTCGAGACACCTGGCAAATCTGACGACTGGATATTTCAAGGGGTTCTTGTCTATTACTTTCTTTACTACAGCCTTCAAAAACATTTGGCATTCCAACTTAAACACCGACACTTCTTTTTCATTGACTTTCTTTTCTTTCTAAAGCTTGCTTAAGATTTCTCTGATGGCAAACCCTGTCTCAACTTTGTTAGAGAATTGCAGATTTTCTTTTTTATCAAAATCAACTGAACACAGAGCAAAATCAGTATTACTTTTATCAAGAACGTCCTTCTTAACAAATAGAGACATGAGGTTGTAGAGCAATTTCAAAACATCAATAGCTTGGAAACGTAACATAGACTCATCTGTTTGATAACCTTTCAGGTAAGGCTGCATTTGTTTGCCTACAAAAGAAAAGAAGCTAAGCTTGGCAACTACTAGAGGATCTTTAGTTGCCTCTTTTACAATCTGAAAAGATTTTGACACCACCTCAGACCGTGGTTTGTCTTTATAAGAGTCAATAAACTTTACTACAGAAGGCCAAATTGTTATGGCTCGGTCACTCACAGCTACATCCTCAACCCACCTTGTAGCACAAAATTTAAGTGGCATCAACCCAGTTTCATTGAGAGCTAAGAAATCGCTTCTCCTAGCAGGTGAATCTTTCAATATTTGCCACAATGCTCTCAAGAGGGTGGCTAAGTCCCAACCTGTATGCTCAGCTCCAACTTCAAAGGATCTGTGAAGAGTATGAATGCTACAGCTACCAATATCAATGAGCCGGGGGTATTCAGGGTACATGGTTTCTCTATTCATAATAAGATCCTTCAATGCTTTTAAATTTACATTTGGCCCGTCCATACCTATTTGAAGCAACTTTGCTGAATTCAATTTTTCCATGGCCCCTTGAAGAGCTTTGACTAAATCAGCGGCTTTGGCATGTCCCAGAAATTGAGAATCCAAGTATCTGCTTGTTACTATCTGCGCTTCTTCATCCCAAGACCTGATAATATCTACTTGATCTTTTTGAATAAACTTGTTTATACTGCCATCAAAGCACAACGAGAAAAATTCACACTTAGAAATGTGTTGATACAATTTGTCTTTAAAGTACTGTGCAATCCCAAAACAAAGTAAGTATGAACACTTAGTTGGTGCACATGAAAAGCTTTTGGCAATTTCACTGTCAGGAAACATTGCTGAAAAAAGGTTGTTGAGGCCATTGCAAGAATGTTTTGGTAAAAACAAATGGAAATATTTTGACAAACTAGCTTCTTTGATTCTGTTGATCACCCAACCATCCTCCCATATTTAGCACATGAACTGCTGTCAATTAACTTGTATACAAGAAAACATAATTTTTCTGGGACGTGAGTGAAAAAACATCCTTTTCAACTCTTAGCAATAATATGAAGAAAATTCCATGACAAAAAACAAAAATCCATGACAAATCAGAAAATTCCATGACATTTCCAGGTATTCCAGGACATTTATCAAATTTCAGGTATTCCAGGTTTTCCAGGACGCGTATGAACCCTGACTACTGATGTCAGAAATACACTCGAGTAAAGGTGCCACAAAACTAAACCGCAACACTTTACGCATTCACTCACTAACACGGAGTAACAACTAAGATGTGTAGGACAGTCCTGTCGCTGTCCTGTTCGCTCGACTCTTGCTCAGTAGACTTCAGCAAAATTGAAAAAACTTCAACAACCATGTTTTCTTACTTTTTAGGTTTATGAGTACAAACATTACATACTACTACTATTATACATTCCTTTTAATTTGATAATATAAAAGTTTGGATAATTGGAAAAGCAACTACTTTTCAGCAACTTTCGCAAACTTTACGGCTCATGCGCGAACCAAAAATATATTGTAGGCATTTTTTCCATTATTAAGTGGCTATAATTAAGCATTTTCACCCTATTAGACAATAAAAAACTGAATATTTAACATCTGAACATTGTCGTGATGTGTTTTTATTATTATTTTTTTTTTTAACTTTAGGCCCTATGCGCGAACTGAAAGCAACACCTAAGATTTTTTTAAATTATTTTTCCCAGATTTAGGATGCAAAAGTTCAACTTTTCCACCATATTAGAATTTGAAAGTCGTAAATTCATGTTTTTCGACCCACCCTACTGCCAAGTTAGCGTCGGGTTGGGTAAATCATAAAGTGCGTGCACTAAAAGATCGCCATAGCACAGATGATGAAGAGGAAGAACAAGGCACGGAGACCCAATGATCGGGACACAGTATAAAGGAAGAAAAGATGGAAGACCGAAGTGTTATAGATGTGGGAAATCTGGACAGCTGCGAGATTGTTGGCCCAGAGTTAAGGGGCAGGGAAACGAGTAGTAGCCGGTACAGTGGGGCCTGTGATGACTAACTGGAGGAACGAAGCCCCTAGACAAATACTGTTACAACACAAAAGCCACCCAATACCAGGGAAAAAACTATGAATCAACTATATTAAATGTTTAAACTAACGAAAATAAAATGACTATGACGCGACAAACGACTATGACCCAACCCAAGTGATTGACTCAATAAATGAAATAAAATGAAAGCAAATGAGAAGGTAAATGAAAAGGAAACAAACAAAAGATAAATGAGAAGATATAGAAAGACACAAACAAATCATAAAGGAAAGGAAATGAGAAATAGTAAAATCAAATGATAATTATTAGAATCAAATAAATAATAAATGTAAATGATAATTATTAAAATAAAATAAAATAAAGACCAACAAAGTACACTAACCAAAGAAATAGAGTTTAAATGTTATAAATAACTCTATAATGATATGAAACTTGTTAACAGTATAACTAACCATTATGAAGTGAGAGATAGATAGATAGTGAACATGATTAAGTGAGAAAGAGAATTTGATGTTAGGGAATACCCACTAGTAACACTTAAATACCATAAAATAGTGCAAAGTGCCAGTGTAAACCCACAAAATAAATAGAAAACCCTACTGATAGGTATAGACACCTAAAAACCAGTGATAAACACTACTGTTTAATGGTGAAAAGTGCTAGAAAATAAGAATATTGTTATTATTAGGATTAAGAGTAATTGTAGATTAGGAATACAATGGTATTCAGGGAAAAAATCCCATGAAGAGTCAAAGTAATAGTGTTACCATGGTTAGCTAGTAAAGATTAGAAAAGAAAAAATATAGTAAAGAATAGAAAAGCAAAATAAGTAAAACATCCTATGTTCAAAGGGATAATTAGTTAGATAAAGTAAATGGTGTGATGATGTTTGTCACCAAAGAATAAATAAGAATAAACAAAATATAAACAAGATTAGCATAGTAACTATTAAAAGATTTGTTCGATTAAGTTTATGAGTAGGAATATGGCTGAAAGAGTTATACCGACCATGAACCTAAATGTTGTGTTATGTTTTATAAATAATAGTAAATAATAAACAAGTTATAAAGTAAAGAGATAAATTCTTACGAACTTAATAATACTGGACAAGCCAGTTAGAAAGTAATAGACAAACCATGATTTTGTAAAACAATGAAAACATACAATTATTATAAAACAGACCCAAATCAATTCAAAAAGTAACCAAATCATTTATGACACAAAACAAAACATGTATAAAGGTAAAATAATATTTAATTTGTATAAAATAAGAAATTATAGCCAATTACTACCTAGGCCTATGAAATGCCTAACTGTATAAAACAAAAAACAACAAATTGTAAGAAATTAACTATTATATTAGCAAATCCAGGGCAAGTAACTAGTTAATGATAATTAGTGAACCATATTAAGATGTAAAAGTTAAATTAAGGACATAAAATAAGAAAGAAATGTAATTACATAATATCAACACAATTGTCAAAACATTAATACACAAGCAAACCCAACTTTGAGGGATGTTAAAACGATCTTTGAAAGAAAATACGAACAGTTGTGATAATATCTCAGACATTGACAAGAAGACAGAAGAATAATAGCAATCAGAAGATGTTTAGCCATTTTGAATAAAAATTCAAATATTATAACAATGGGCTTAAGTTATGAATAGCCAATGAGAGGCAGACCGTTGCCATAACAACCAAACGTTATTTATGATTTTTCCGTTAGAAACTGTGAATCCATTATTGAAGCTCGAGACGAAGAGACGCCAAGCCGTAAATGACTCAAATTTTAATTTAAAACGATAAAAAGTAACCAAAATTACCAACATGAAGAACCAAGCAGTCTGATGAGGAACTAATCAATTCAACCGAGGCCACAGACCAGATTATTAAATTCCAAATTAATAAATTTCGATCAACTTATCCGAAAAGGACGCCAGGCATAATTAAATTAAAAAATTATGGAAGATTGATGACTAAAGATGACCCAACCTATTTCAACTGAATGACTCTACACCTTAATTCAACTGATTTGATAAGTATTGCTGAGTTACCCGAATTTATGGAATAAATTCTTTCCAATTTTTTCTTACAACACTTTTAACTCTCACTATAAACTGATGATCTAATTTCTTTCAAGGATTAATTAAAAATAAAACACTAAACTTATATGAAACTAGAAAATAACCTGTATAAAAATTACGAACTTTTGAAATACACTTTTTAACACTTCAGGAACAAATGGTAATTACACCTTATAGTATATAAGTACCAGTAATGTAAGGTAGTGTACTTTATTGTAATCAAATTGATATTTTTTCGTAAACCACAAGAATCCAGATTCATTGAACGAAATTAAGAATAAACATTCAGTAGACGCCATGTCTAAATAAATCGTTCAGAATCGACTTCGCCAAACCTTGAGAAATAATTGTCTTAATACTGCCGGAGCAAATTTGTTTAAAATCCAGATATAATTTTGTATAATATTAAATAACAATTAATTAAAAGGTAATAAACTAGTACAGAGTTGTAACCACTGTTCTTTATTTCATAGGAAATTGCATTATATGATTTGTGTATTTTAGCGACGAGCGAAAAGTGACGGTAAGCGCTAGGCATTGGAACTTCTGCAAACTACCAGCTATATTAATCAACCTGCACGTGGCGGGAGTAATTTGAATTCACCATACCGTCATAGAACGAACGCTCAATAGTCCTATTTTTTAATGTTTTCAGATTAAACAATTTGGCGCTACCCGGGAAATATAACCACATATTAAAGAACAGGTAAGGTTCCCACTCGCGTGTACTGGTAATTCGAGAGATCGCTACGGACATCGTCAGCGTAAACATAAAGTAACGACTATAACGTGTGAGGTGAACACACGAAATACACATCTACAGAGCACATACAGATCTTGTCGTTACAAATTGACGTCCACAACGTGTGGCTCTAAGACACGAAAACAAAGAGTCGTTACAATACGCACTCTACACTTCAGAAACACAGCGGGAGCTTGGTGGTTCCCGGATTCGTTTAGGAAAGGCCGACCCGATTACAGTTAACATGGGTGCCATAGACTCCATTGTGCGCCCTGATGTGCTGAAAAATGTCAAGCCAATCTGTGCATTTGCAGCTTGCAAACATCTACTGCAAGGCTTGTAAAAGTGTTTGGAAAAGTCAAGATACACTTATGTCTCAATTGACTTTAGTTTGATCACCAAGTGTTTGTTGATGACACTGTGGATGAAATAATTCTTGGTGTGGACATTATGAATGGTTATGGTTTTGTAGTCGACTTTAAAAAATGTTTTGAGAATCGGGCTGAAACTATCCTGCCAAACTCCGAAAAAAAAAAAAAAATAAATAATCCTGCTTAGAACCGAGGTAGATACTAGGGGGAACCAGTGCTCTATATTAGAACCTCAAGAAATCAGCACATCGAGCATACTAATTCCCAGTTTAGTAAAACAAGATGAAACTGGAAATGTACTTATTAGAGTGGCGAATATTTTGGGCCAGCTGTCACTCTACAAAGCAATAAACACCTAGGCAAAATTTCTCCTGTTGCCTGGGTAGCTGGAATGACGCAATGAAGACCCTGTGCTTCAGACACTTCAAACACTCTTGAACAGACCTCCTATATTGGCGAGGTAAAAGAACTCAGTTTCTACATGAATTTAAAGATGCTTTTGAAGTTCGAGGCCAATCATTTGTGAAGAACCTCTATTGTACAGCACTGCATCAACAGAGAGGATACAACACCAATATGCCAAACTCCTCGAAGACCTCCATTAGCTAAGCAGCAGGAAATGTCTCGGTTAGTAGAGGATATGTTGACAGAGAGAATAATCAAGTCTTTGTCAAGTGCATCGTCATGACATGTCATATGACATATGCACGTGTCATAGTACATGACCTTGTGCGTGCAGAAGGGTGACACAATATTATTCAGTAACTGCAGCTTACCACCTTTAATGAAGGCAACCCATATTGTGCTGTTAGCATTTTGCTATCAGTGTAGGCCTTTGTTTAAGTTATGCAAGACTGTGGCAACAATGCAGCTACACAGCCAGAGATAAAAGTGACATTAAAGTTGATAAGAGTTGGTTTGATAGCTGATGTTAACTGTTTCAGTGTTTTAAAAATAAAGAGTTGTCTGTTTCATTTTTAAATGATCACACACGCACATGCATTTAACTCAGTGACAAATACTGCTCACCGCTTCGTGTGAGTTTGTCTGAAGAATGAGAAACAGAGGGGGACTGTCTGTGAGGCACACCCAGCGTCTCGACCACAATACAATAGTGGTGTTACATCTGTCAACACTGTAGTCCATAAGCACAATGCTTTTCTCTAATGTGTGCACAGACTACAGTACAAAACAGAATGCATTTCCACACAAAGTAAAATAACAGCAACAATTAACTCTTTTTAAAATACTTATATAAACGTTCTAGTAACGTTTTACTGTTCTCATGAAAACCTATCACCCATAAAGATAAGAGTAACTGGTGATTACAAGCCTGCTGTACTTACTAGTTATATTAACTTTCCACTGTTTGTTGTGTCAGTTTCATTATTGTGTGTTGTACAGAGGATTTATTAAAGTTCAAGAGCAAATTAATAGCATTAAGGAATTTTTTCAAGTTTAAAAGCGACAGAAGCTTCAGGATTTCTAAAGAAACTGAAGTTTCCTTTCTTACTCATTTGTATTTATTTACTTACATTTAGGAAAGTGTAATGTCATCTGGTTATCTTCAGGTATAAAATTGCAAACCAATCAACATTAAATTTAGCTAAAACTGTTTAGGAGAACTTTGAAGAGATGGTTAAATCAGACATGTATTTCAAAACTTTGTGAGGATGAGGCAAGTGTTGATTCTGCAAATAAAAATAAGGCCTGACATCCTCCAGTGACTGTTCTGCACAAGGAAGAATGACACAATGACAAATACTATTTATGAACTTGAATCCACCCCAAAATCTTACAGTGTCATGCTGTCATATTCCCCCCCCCCCTCTCGACTTTGATATGCTGGAGCTGCAACTATCAGCAAATAAAGAGATGGCTAAGCAGTAGAAGGGAAAGTCTGGTATGCATGTTACTACTTTTCTCGTTCTAGCATGAGTGTTGTTTGTTGCCATTAGCTGTATATGTGTTATTCGTATTTATAATAATTTTGAGTTAACAGTTCAATCATTATTCAACAGTAATCAACTAAAATGATTCATTACTCATCATTATGCACAGCTATACGTTGGACATCTAAGCAAATGTTTGCCAAATGGTCTGTAGCAATTTAGCCTGATTCTCTGCCCCTTGCCATCTTATAGTATGAACTCAAACTTGAGTCTGCAGATTTAAAACTGTGAAACCGTTAGGGTAACTTCATTACTGTTCGACCGCTGCCATTGTCTAGTCTCTCGTAAACCTGTTCACCCCACACTTACATGTATAATGAAAACCATGTATTTTTATCCCAATTGGGTTTTGCCTGTGTGTGTAGCGGATGCAGAATTGAATATTAAAATGAATATTGATTGTGATCACATTTAAAAATTAAACATAATATAGAATTCATTTAACCATATGTTGTACTGCATTTATTACCCTGAATTGTAGTTTTTGTTTTAACATTTGTTTTCTCCAGAAACAAACACAATTTCAGTGGGTCTCCAGATAAATATGAAACTTTCTAATACATCCCCATCGCATTAGTATATGAAACATACGTTTATTAAGAAAACTTATTTTATACTGTTTTGCCGGTTTTTAGGTTGTTTTTTGTACTCACAATGTTTTGATATATATTGCTTTAATCAGTTGTGGTAAAACTCCTCTTTACATGTGCACTAACTTCACAGGTTGGCTTTGTATTTATCTGGAGTCTAATTAATCAATTATTTTTGTTTCTGGAGGGAAAATGCTGAAACAAAATATACAATTCAAAAAGTGTAAGAAATGATATGATATGAATTAATTCTCAATTGTGTTTATTATTTATCTTCAAGAATTACATAG
The DNA here is from genome assembly GCA_034769895.1 of Magicicada septendecula. Taxonomy (NCBI): domain Eukaryota; kingdom Metazoa; phylum Arthropoda; class Insecta; order Hemiptera; family Cicadidae; genus Magicicada; species Magicicada septendecula. The sequence continues at coordinate 797,384,565 of CM068368.1, forward strand.
TTATCTTTATACCTTTACAATCAATATTCATTTTATTATTAAATGTCTTTTTTCTCTGTAAACACAGAATTGAACGTTCTGCAGTTGCAGACGATAAAAACAATGACCAATCAGTACGCAGGAACATTCGCTGCTGGTAAAAAACTTGTTAGGACAAATATAGGTCTAAACAAGTGTGTGAACTAAGTTTGAGTAGCAGACAGTATGTGAATTATAGAAGTTTGAAGAAAATGAGCTGCTTTTGTATTTCCAGTGAGATGAAATCGATAGTATTAATTTCTTAATTTAAAATAAAAAACATCATTTACACTAACTTTTCCAGCAATTTTAAAAATTAGGATAACACACAGAAACATTCTCACTTAATTTATTATAATTGAATTGCTCCGCCCAACAACGTTGCAAATGCCAACATTTCCAAAATGCAGGTTTAGTTGAAACAACATTGAAAACGACATTCTGAATAGTGTGGGGTACTTTTTGTTTGAGAAAGTTTAGGTTGGCTGCCCTGAAATAAGCCTACAATCTCCCGCGTGTTTGGTTCCGTGGCAGCAACAACGTTGTAAGCGCCTAACATGCCTTCTCAGTCAGGCGTCATGCTGTCACTTGGCGATGAAAAACGTTTAAACAGTGGAAGAAAAAGGAAGATTTGTGTGTCTTCGTGGAAGAATAAGATTAGAAAAGTAGGAAATTAGGATTCGGGAAATATCGTACATATTATCACGGAAGAAGCCAATACCAGGAAAACTTCCCCCAACTGAGGTAAGTTTAACAACGTTGTAACCACCACCTGTTGCAATGCACTAGCTGATACACAGAAAAAAGTTTTGTCAGCTTTCGGTTGCTCCGCACTCATAATTTCGAGTGACTATTCCGAAAAGCGAGTTTGCGTGTGTAGGATGATGTGTATACCTCTCCTACACACCTACTACTACTACTACGAGCTCTCGTATACACATCATCCTACACACACAAAGTCGCTTCTCGGAATAGCTGCTTGAAAATATGAGTGCGGAGCAACTGCAAAAAGCGGTTTCTGTGTGCGATATTTGAGAATGCACACTCTCGTAAACGCGTTCCAAAAGGGGCCAAAATGTTCATCCCTATGCACTGGGTAGTGGTAATTGCCAATGCCAGTACCAGCAGGTTTGAGTGTGTGTTATGGGAACAGACGACTTCAAGGACTTGAGTGTTGTTGAAAATTCTCTGCATAAAGGGAGCTATAAGATTACTGAACAGCTCTGGTATCAAATAGCTTCTGATGACCCTACAACATTACGCGGCAGAACTTCACACAATGTGCTCCAGCCGTGGGAAACACAGTATTGCTAAAAAAGCTCAGGGAAGGGGCGGGAGAAACCTTCCACCAGTTAAAGTAGTGCAATTTCACAACTTGTATGGCGAGCGCCTTCCAATTGAACAGGCCAAGAAAACTGACTTGGAAGATATGTGCCGATATATTCCTGAGGAATTTGTTGAAATTTATAATAACCTTTGAGGTGAATAAACATTGTTTTGGACTTACTTATTTACATACTTTAATGTCTTAATAGCTATTTTGAAAGTGTTTATTTGTAATGACCACGTTAAAATGTTTATACTCATTTTCTCAAAAAATTATTCTGTTAAGTTGACATTTTGTGTGTGTGCGTGTGTTTATATATATAAGTTTCATTAAAGAAATATGTACTTAAGAAAACTGTATTAATTTTATCCCTAGTTTCAAATAATATAAGCAATAGGTACAATGTACAACAACGTTGTAACTGACAGGCGCCTACAACGTTTTTGCTCTATGAGGAGGTTAGTTTTTTATATATTTCTTAAAATAAGTAAACCACAATCATGTGGAACTATAAAATACTCTTTTCAAAATTGTTACAATACATTACAGCTAAAAAACTAGCCAAAAGATATATGCTACACATGAAAAAGTTTTTACCGTTTTTTGAAAAATTGTATTTTTGGCACTTGCAACGTTATTGGGTGGAGCAATTCAATTATAAAGTAATGTAGACTTACCATAGTTACAGCAGCTTGTATGTCCAGTAATGAGAGAGCATTTATTCCTTTGTCCACCCAGTTTTTGGTCAGTGGAAGAACTCTGTCACTTGTAGGGTTGATGATGTAGCAACTTTAGAACTAATTTCTGTTACAATTTAAGCCTTCACTGTTTTACAACATTACGATTTAAGGCTGTATGATTTTACAGCGTTCATAACTATATAATCTTTTACACTTGATGGCAGGCTTCAGAATTACTTGATTAGTACACTTTGCACAGAACTCCTAAATTCTCAAAATCCATAGTCAACGCTACACCTAACAGGCAGCAGTAGCCTCTTACTCGCTCGCTCTGTTTTTTTCTAATGATGTGCACATTTTTAAGGAATTCAAGTTATTTATTATTTTACACTTCCATTCATTAAACAGAATGACACTTTAAGAATTCTTAACGCCACAACATATTTCAATTCTCTTGGTTATTACACTTACAAAAGTTTATAAAACTTTAAACAGTTACTAATGCAGCAACAAGGAGGCAGCAATAGCTTCTTGCTCACTCACGCTGGGTTTTGATATTAATATCGATGACTTCTTCTTAGGCACTTTAGTTGAAAAGACCCGTCGTTGTGGTTCAGATTTCATTAGTTTTGAACACGACGGCTGCGATTCCAGAGGAAGAGCTCGTTTAAGTTTCCTGGCCTCTAATGTTGGTATAAAAGGCTGAAGCAGCCTATTAATTATTTCAACATTTTCAGAAGATTCCATTTCAGCAAGAATAGTTTCAAAATGCTATCTGAGTTTAGCCTTACTTTGCTCCATGTCTTCATTGGGTAAAGTATGTCTTAATTCCTTTATTATTGCCTCTTATTTTGCAAAGTTGGGATGTTCTATTATTAAAAATGCTTCAGAATCACTGTTTTGTTCTTCACAGCTCTCATTTATTTTCCTTCTGACTGCATGGATATGTTTGACATATTAAATTTTATGGCCGATTCGGGACAGCTGCATGCATAAGCATGAATACACATTTTGCATTCATTTGGTATATACGGATTGTATGGTACAACATAACGATTGTCGAGGGAACTACTGCGAACTTCAGCATTAATACCATTATCACGCCTTCTGTATAATGGATATCCATTTAATGATTCACATGTAAATTCGTTAAATCGTTTTGGATAATCTTTTGTGCATTTTCCATCTCTCATACATACAGAATTTGGATTAAGTACACCGCATGGACCATGCATCATGTGTTTTACAACATATTCACGTAACGTAGGATGTGTTTGAATGTTACGGTAGCGTTAACAATTTTATCTTGCTCATTTAAAGAGAGTAAAATGTGAGCATGAGGCAATCCTCTCTTTTGAAACTCAATTGTATAAATGAGTGCTTCAACTTTACCGAAGATTTTTTTTAGTGTAAGGCCCTCAATTAATGCTTTCAGTTTGGACTTGAATACACGCACAACAATATCAGGTCGAAAATTAGCTGACTCACCTACACCAATATTGCTAACTATTTCAGGCCAACTTGGATTGCAAGTCATTGTAATAAACAAAGAAGGCTTTCCGAAATGTTGTACAACTGACATTGCATCTAAATAATTCTGATACATATTTCTTGGAGATCCATTGAATGAAGATGGTAAAATTACTCTACGGCCAACATTATTGGCATTGGGGTTCAATTCTAAATAATCTGTTAAATTGTTGTAAACTTCAGACCTAAGACTTGTTTGATTTTGTCGAATGAAATGTAACCTTGTGCCCTCTATTCTCACATACATATCAACTATCCACTGCAGAAATAATTTTTGTGAATGGTGCAGCATGCTAAAATCTTCTCTAATTGCAAGTCGATAGGCTGCATACTGAAGCATGGTTAATTTATTTCTGGGCGCTCTTGAATTAGATGTAGTTGGTACATTATGAGAAATACTGATATGCCACCCAGTATCACCATTTGGAAAAAGTAATGGATACGCTAAAGGGTCCAATGATGAATCCAAAACAGAGATATTTTTAATGGTACTATTAACTTTTGAAAACGAAACCATATTTCGTTCAAAGTGTGGCTCACCATCAACTGTACTAAATATTACTGCTACATCAGTTTGAACTGTATCATTATAATGGCGTAGATTTAAATCACGATTTACTTTAATGAGCATACAAATTTCTTTATTTTGATTTTCAACTCTCTGACAATGATCTTTCATTGCAATGAATGACCGAACGAAAGGATTAATGCGTTCCAATTCAAGAGAGATTTCGCGCATTATATTGTTATTGCATGTTTGATTATAGTGTTCACATAATCTATAATTGACAGCAGTGTCAACATCATAAAAATATAATTGCGCATAACATGGTGAGCGACCATATCCAGCAGTCATTGGACCTGATCTGTGATAAAAAACATCATGTATTTTAAAATGATACACTCCACGCGTAACTGTATCCGAAATTTTAGCTTCTGACCTAACCATAGCAAATGATGAATTGTATTTACGAATGTTTTCAAAATAATTTTTTGACTTTCTTTTTATTAAAGGTTCATTTGAAGTAAGTCCATCATACAATGATTTAAAGTATTCATTTTGACTTAAGGCCGGTAATATTGCTTTACCCTTATGACAACATGAAGTGAATGCAGTCCTTTCACCTAAAGTGACCTCAGATTCAAAATGTTTTGCATTGCAAAACCTGCATTGTAAATGCATTAATCCACAATCAAAAGTATTAAAATTTCTTGGAATGACATTCAGTGCGCATTTAAATGTTTCCCTCAAAATAATTTCATCATTTTGTATACTATTTACACTATTTAAATTTGCATTTGGTCTATTATCATTTTGACTTTCACGCGAATATATATTCCTTCTTCTTTGTCTCTCACTCCGACCCGTCAATGTTATACTATTTACACTATTTAAATTTGCATTTGGTCTATTATCATTTTGACTTTCACGCGAATATATATTCCTTCTTCTTTGTCTCTCACTCCGACCCGTCAATGTTTTATGTCGAGGCATAATGGAAGTAGGTGCGAATATCTGAATGTAAAAAAAAAATGTAATGAAATTACTGAAACTAAGATTAGACAGGGTTTAATTTAAGAATAATAAAATGTACTCACTTTTTTGAAACCACCAATAATAATTAGGCGAGAGTAAGTCAATTCAAATTGCTGCTACAAAATTTTCCTTTTGCAACAGGTGTATATTAAGCAAGCTGTATTTCACTTTCAACTGCACATTAATATATAAAACACAGATATCTAATATACAAAATATAAAATAAACGCTTTTTTGCCTTGACATACACTCCACAGACTATTGAAAAAGGAACATTTGAAATCACACAAAATTCACAGCTCATTCAGTCAATCTGTCAGTAATTATTTGTTGGCAACATTTTAAAATTCTTTGGCGACAATCTCTACTCTGTGCGACTGTTTGACCACAGACTATGTGTTTGACATTGGCAGTATGGACGTACACTAAAATGAAAAAATTATAATTTTATTGCCTGGCAACAAAATTATTTTATTTTTTACAATTACCATTGTTTGAAAAAGTTTAAATGAATTTTCAAGTGCAAATGAATGTTTTATTTTATTTTATTTAATGTATTTGTAACACATATTATATATAAATTTTAGCTTTCTGCACTCCTTCTCCATATAAACTTCAACTATGCCAAATCTCACACTCCTCCGTGCGTGCAATATGCTTAAAAAGGGGTACAAAGTTTTCTCTTCACGTATTAATATATAGATTGTTAGTCAAATAATCAAAAAATCATGTAAGATAGAAAAAGGAAATAAATAATGAATTACCAGTTGTCATAAATAACATTAGACTTGAATAAACAAGGTTAAAAGATGTAAATTTGTATCAACTTAATACACCCATTGTTGCTACAAATAATAAAACCACATAACCTAAATACAGGTACTTTCCACCTAATTTCATATTTAATAGGAGGTAAAAAAAACATCAAAACTAAAATACTTTGTGCCCCAAATCAAGTAGAAGTAATAAGGTTTCTACCAATACCAATATAAGATACCAAGAGTAATTTTTATATAAGAATTCAAGTAAAGAAAGTGAACAAAACCAGCCAAAATGAGATTCACTAAGTGAAACATAGACAAAACCACATTGTAATGCTAAATAGAAATAACAGAAGAATACCTATGTAATAAGTAAGATGTAATATCACTATTATAATAGCATAAGAGTATTATAAGCAAGGACATAATGTGTAATAAGAATAATTAAGCACACCTGTCATGTGACACCAGGTGTAATTACTATTATCCAATGCTATACGCTAAGGAACAGACTAGTGTGTTAAAAACACAAGACTAACTATCAATATACTACTACTAGTAAACTATCCAAACTAAATAATAGTCTGAAAAGACAATACATTCCCAAATAAGAGTTAAATGAAAGGTACACGTAATAGTGCCATATAGGGGTCATATTAATGACAAAAATATGAAGGAATAACAATACATTCCAGACAAACAAAGACAAACAGTAGTTGTAACAACTCAATGTTTACAACTGGGGTAATACAGAAGTTGCCCAGATACCTTTTATTATAAATAATTTGTAAATACAACTGATAGACTCATAGGCTAAGTCAATGATAGCATAAGCACTATATTTTGTCATTAGAGATAAGTAACAAATAAGTGAGAAGTGTGGAAGGACTTGGAAGGCATGCCCACAAGGAGGTATGATTGCAATTAAATAGTGTTAATTTAAGAATAAATACAATTAATAGTGAATAGTGTAATGTGATAATCTCAAACATTAACTCCCTTAATAATGAACAGAAGCACACCATGAGTGGACTCAAAATAAAGAGCCAAGTGTTACCGATACAGTGATAAGCTTAGATTTTAAATCTATGCCATAATAAGAAAGTTATTACAATTATAAGATATTTGTGTCAAATCGAGCAAATGTTTATAATCTCCAACCCAGCCACCCCACGCTAATAACAACAATTAAAATATTGCGCGGAGGGGGTATGTGCATCAAATTAAAGATTGTCAACCAATCAGATCCAAGAAATTAGCCAAATTTACAACGATCACAAGACGGAACGGCAGATTGAGATGCCATTTCGAGACACTTTATAATCAACTTCAGAGGAAGGCAGACGGCTACTCGACACCACTAGGAAACAGCTGTTCACATAATTTGTGCACGTCACCGTTGTCAACAAAGCAACATGACCTCAATTTGTGCCAACATAACTACACTAGTATTGAAGATGTGTTAAGTGTAACAGTGCGTAAATAAGGATTGCTAAGTGTATAATCCATAGCAATTCCAGGATTTAATTAAAAAAAAAGGGAGTACAGTGATTTTTTCAATATTAATTAAGAATATGAAAGACGATATAATCGAACCACATTCCAATAATGTGTGTACATAAAGTATGTAGATTAAGGTGCATTATTAATATTATACAATCAACAGTAGTAATGACAATCCTCAACTTAATTTGAATATTCTATTTTTAACAATTTTGCAAACAATTAATCATTTATTATGTATAACTACTGAGTGTGATATAACCACACCTAATTAAAGTTGTTGTTTACTAAACATAGATCAAACCAACAAGCATCCATAAGCTATTGAGAATTGTCAACTGTATGAAACAATTAACGAAAGTTAATGAAAAATGCAAATGCTATTTATGTTTTGTAATTTAGGAAGAGTCTACTACTATTACTATTAAAATGTTTAGGTCTATTATGAATAAGAAACTAAGATTGTCAAGCTATATAAATACTTACAACTATACAATTACCTTTTGTAGAGTCAAATGATGATTCAGGTGTTCCATTCAACAACACTGTTTCAAAATATTATTTTATTGTTCACATTTTAAATGTTTTATCAAGGGTTATTTTAACGTTAAGAAACGTTCTTTAAATCATTTATTGTCGATTGACTAATAATTTTGTTAACCTAAAATGTCCAAAGCAGGCATGGTTATAATTTTGAAATGTTAACTATTAAGAGATGATTGAGTTGTAATCATCTTCAAACTGCCTAATAACGGTAGAATAAGAGTTCTAGTAAATAATTTGGTATTCTGCAAGCTAAAAGAACCCACATATGAATTAACTTATTTTAACCAAAAAACATTTAACCACACACTGACATTGTAAATCAGTTTTACCACCCTGAGACAAATTTTATGAACAAACAACTCATGTTATTTCATTTTGAATTAAAATAGTTAATGATACTTCAGATCATTAAAAAGGAGTGTTAAACAGAATAAATTATCATTTTATACGAGCAAACGGAGTCAGTTAGTTCATTTCAATAGACTAGGTTTTCAGCATAGGTGAACGACTCTTATTGGATAGCCTGACACGCCACGGCGAATTTGAATACGGTAAGTCAATCTACAGATTAGGTTGCTACATCAACCCTGCAAGATCGACAAGACTCACCACAAGTAAGTGATCCTTCTTACCAAATATTTATGCTTTCAGCTAGGAATCTATGTCACCATTTCGCCTAGTCGACGGAAGAATAACAACTTAAAATAAATTAACCGAAGTCTAAAAGACTTCGATAACTAACTTCCAGTGCATTCATCGGATTTATTTACATTGGATTCAATGATAGATTGAATTGAATTAAATAAATCAATAAAAATAATAAAACTAAAAGTTATTGAAATTTAAAACAAAATAAACGGTCCTTAACACCCCGTAAACAGTTAACTTACAATGCGCATTACAGCATATGCTTGTATTGTCGCAGTATGTTGTTAATGGCCTTTTTTTTAAGAGTATGAAAAACCAATAGATACTGTACTTGAAAAAAGGTGAATTTTATTAGTACATACTAAAGTATAAAGTCCTATTTGTTTCTATTCATTAACAAAGGTCCGTACTGTAATAATTTTGTGTGTAATATACAAGCATTCTTTAATATGTTTACGAGATTCTCCAATTTTCTTTGCATTAATTAAGACCGTAGTAACTTATAAATTCCACTGTAACCCATTACCATTAAGGTAAATCATTTGCGTGTTAACAGAAACTGCACACTGCTTTTTATTGCATTATATTTAAAAAAGGATTTTAATGTACTTGTTTGGTTATACATTAGATTGTACTAGGTTATACGTTCTAATAATGATCTTCGAATAAATACAGCCTTTAATGTTATATACAGCCTTTTATCCATACAATAACTACAGCCTTTGAATATACACTAACTAAGGAAATATTTGTTAAGTCTAATTAATTTTAAAAATCTAAAAGGTTAAGTTACATTGTTAAACGTAGACACAACCTCTAAAAATCGTCTCTGTACCATAATTATGTGCGATAAATGGAAACTAATTTCTGTACTTCCAGTAAATACACCCTTTTAATAAAATATGTACCAATAAACCCCAATAAAATATGTACCAATAAACCCCAATAAAATATGTACCAATAACGTACTAGGTTATACGTTCTAAATTGGAAATACGTTTTAATTCCGGTACTTCGAATAAATACAGCCTTTTATCCAAACAATAAATACAGCCTTTGAATGTACAATAACTAAGGAAATGTTTGTTGTCTAATTAATTTTAAAAATTTAATAGGTTAAGATACATTGTTAAACGTACACAACCTCCAAAAATCGTCTCTGTACCGTAATTATGTGCGATAAATGGAAACTAATTTCTGTACTTCCAATAAATACACCCTTTTAATGTACACTAACAAAGTAAATTTTATTTAAGTTACACTGTCGTAGGCTACATAACCTCCATAACCTGTCATTAGTTACTTGTGAATAATACAGATCCAGTAGAAATCTGAACACGGAAAATAAGTACAAACGAGAAGACGGAAGTTTGACTTTGCCGTACCATTGTAAGCTAGATCCTAATTCTCAAATACCTAGGATTTTACTGTACGCCTACTAGTTAGTATACATAGAATTTTACACTGAAGTCACATTGGTATAATAATTGCAATGCCTACATACTAATTTATATAAAAAATAAGTTGATGTGAATTTCATTGTATTTACAACGATGGGTAGCACTGAAAGAACTTGCATTTCTGTTGGCGTGGTGGGCAAATTTAACAGAAGTTTATTCTGTTTAATGAGCTATAGTTCTGAGAAAGATTTCTGTGCTGATTAACAGTTACTGGCATTGATCATTAAATACACTACAGTCTAGCAGATCGACCTGTGCGCCAGATAAGCAAAACAATGGGTAATTATGCTCGATCCGGATTATGCTCAAATTGCGGTGAAATATTTCTTTTCCTATTCTTCTATGTTATATAAAGACGGGACAAATAATTTTAAACGGCGGTCGAACCTATTTACGGAGAAAAAAAATTAAATAATTACTCCCATAAGCGGGCATGTAAAGTGAATGGCCGCCATGTTAACTGAGCGACGGCGCACAAATGCACAGCGAATGACGAGTATGACGTCTTAAATATTTTTTGACGTCTTAAGTATTTGAAAAATGGTTGGCCTTAATTTTTGCAAGAATTATATGAAACAATGAACTATCACCGCGGCCCTTCGGGCCGCCCCTCCGAGCCTAACCGGCAGGTATCGGCTCAACTCGCTTTTCATCCAACTCAGTTGTCTTATGTAATTATTTAATTTTTTCCCCGTAAATAGGTTCGACCGCCGTTTAAAATTATTTTTCTCGTGTTTATATAGTATCGAAGAATAGGAAAAGAAATATTTCACCGCAATTTGAGCATAATTACAAAACAATGTTATGTGTTGACTTCCCGAACTGTATGGTGTAACTTTAAGTTTCGAATGAATCGCATCATTAATGCTAAAGCGATTACAAAATTTGGTTTCATGAGTTTCCTCAAATTTCTTGTATTTTTTCGCGAAAAAATACTACATTCGCTACATAATACATTTCTGTACTACATTCGCGGCTGCTAGCGGTAAGGTTGCTTACATGAACTATTTACATTCTATAACTTACGGCGAAATCCTCTTCAGCCACCAAAATACATACACATAAATCTTCATTATTGGCTACCTAACCTCACTCGTAAGAACAGTTACCGGCAATACCTTTACCAGGCAATTTCGACAATCCTCGTCGCCATACGTGGAACAATGAAGGCAGTGAATTCAGTTTACTTACAACATACATAATATTTGCTTTTGTAAAAATTCAGAGCAAACTTTCACATGTAAATTACACCACAACCGTCAAAGTCAAACTACCTAATAGAGGTGGGCCGATATACCTGTAATAGGTATTTTGGAACGATATTCTTGTGGAACGGATGTAACAGTGACTGAAAAGTTGAAATACCTGTTATTCGCGGCGACGCTGTTCCGAGTCGAGACACGCCGCCCTCGCTGTTCCAAGTCGAGACACACCCCCTACGCACCTACACAGACACACACACACAAAAAGTACGCAAGATCACGTAAACCAAGGCCAAATACTAGGCGTACAAAAATATCGCTGGAACGCAAGGAACAGCCAGTAACGCGTTATTTAAAATACTAGGTATTTCAAATACTAGTGGTATCACCGATACACAAGGAACAACGCGTTCCAGAGTAACAGTAATATTTTAGTAACACCTAATATTTTAGGAACACCTAGTATTTTAGGAACAGGTAGCATCAAGCATATTTCGAGTAGGAAATATAAGTATATAGTACGAGCCACTTTTTCGTCCTGTATACTTCATTCTGCACAAAGAGACGAAGCTGTTTTTAATAAAGGAAATAATTCATCCTGCTGTTACATTTATTCTCGTGTGATATGCAGATATAGAATACAGATTATATGCTAATAAATTATACATTATACTAGTCACCAACTTGTAACTAAAATCGGTTGGTAAAACTTTATGTTTTTACTCAAAAAAACTTTATGTTCCGAGTAGTTAGTGAAATCGTATTTAATTATATTGAGTTATAACCTATAGAGTGATTGATGTTGATAAGCTATATTATACTTTTTATTAATGTGATTTTAACTTCTCTACACATGTCACGTAAATGATGAGATTTTTGTAATGGACATTTATGCACTTTATCTAGTCCTGTTCCTTAAATAACTGTAATGCATTTAATTTACTTTTGTTGTTGCTTATTATTTATAAGTTTTTATTTATGTATTTATATTTAATTTATTACAATTTGTTTTTTATTTTTATTTGTAAAATTTTGTTTATTCTCATTCACTCTTGTGGCTTACTGTTATGTTTTTATTATACGTTTCTGATGTTTTTTCACATTATTTTTTGTGGTATTACGTGTAGGCCTACTCTAAATTATTTAATTGCCCCGAGTTTCGCAACTGATTTGTCTAACCAATGTTAGTTTGTTTACTACTAGTGAAAACTTAAATTGGTATTCCCAAAGGGAGATAGGCCTATAAATTCTCTTGTTTCTTATTTCAATTTAAACAGTAATAGTTTAATAAAGTCACAGTGTAAAGTAACACTGTTAATACTTTTAGTTTCAATTTATTTCTTATAACAAATTATATAGTATAGGTTATATAATATCTTCAAATAAATACACAGCAAGTAGGTTTATTAATATATTAATAGGTTTATCTAGGTGAAAATTTACCGAAAAGAAACCTACTTGCAGTGTATTTATTTGAAGATATTACATAGGAGACCTGCCGGAAACTCAAAACGAGTTACAAAGGATAATATAGGTTATCTATATATAGTATATAATAACAGGTATTTGTACCTGTTATTTTTTTGGAACGGTATTTTCATACCTAGTATTTTAAAATAACAGTTTATCCCACCTCTACTACCTAACTTGATAACTTCCAGTGGCAGTTCAATATACTATACGTTATCAGCGCAAACTACGTGGGCCGATATACCTATAACAGGTATTTTGGAACGATATTTTTGTGGAACGGATGTAACAGTGACTGAAAAGTTGAATACCTGTTATTCGCGGCGACGCTGTTCCGAGTCGAGACATGCCCCCCTCGCTATTACGAGTCGAGGCACGCCCCCTACTCTCTTATACAGCCACGCACACACACACAAAAAGTACGCAAGTAACAAGTAAACGAATACGCCAAGACCAAATACTAGGCGTACAAAAATATCTCTGGTACGCAAGGAACTACCAGTATTTCAAATACTAGGTATTTTAAATACTAGGGGTATCACCGATACACAAGGAACAACACGTAAATCTAAGCGTATCAGAGGAACAGTAGTATTTTATGAACACCTAGTATTTTAGGAACAAGTAGTATTTTTATATCAACCATATTTCGAGTAGAAAGTAGTACGAAGCCACTTTTTTGTCCTGAATACTTCATTCTGCAGCAAAGAGACGAAGCTGTTTTTAATAAAGGAAATAATTCATCCTGCTGTTACATTTATTCTCGTGTGATATGCAGATATATAATACAGATTATATGCTAATAAATTATATATTATACTAGTCACCAACTTGTAACTAAAATCGGTTGGTAAAACTTTATGTTTTTACTCAAAAAAACTTTGTGTTCCGGTCGTTAGTGAAATAGTTGTATTTAATTATATGGAGTTATAACCTATAGAGTGGCTGATGTTGATAAGCTATATTATACTTTTTAGTAATGTGATTTTAACTTCACTACACATCTCACGTAAATGATGAGATTGTTGTAATGGACATTTATGCACTTTATCTAGTCCTGTTCCTTAAATATCTGTAATGCATTTAATTTACTTTTGTTGTTGCTTATTATTTATAAGTTTTTATTTATGTATTTATATTTATTTTATTACAATTTGTTTTTTTATTTTTATTTGTAAAATTTTGTTTATTCTCATTCACTCTTGTACCTTACTGTTATGTTTTTATTATACGTTTCTGATGTTTTTTCACATTATTTTTTATGGTATTACGTGTAGGCCTACTCAAAATTATTTAATTGCCCCGAGTTTCGCAACTGATTTGTCTAACCAATGTTAGTTTGTTTACTACTAGTGAAAACTTAAATAGGTATTCCCAAAGGGAGATAGGCCTATAAATTCTCTTGTTTCTTATTTTCATTTAAACAGTAATAGTTTAATAGTCACAGTGTAAAGTAACACTGTTAATACTGTTAGTTTCAATTTATTTCTTATAACAAATTATATAGTATAGTCAGAATGATCAATATTGCACCCCACTATATAAAAATTATTCCGATTAGTGCTATCAAGCTTCACAGCTCATCGTCAGATCAGGAATAGACAGAAAATATGTAAATTTTGTTAATCCTTTGGAAGAATACGAAATTGTAAAAGTAGTAAATAACAGTTGAAAGGAAGCTTAGAGAGGAGTTAGAAATATTGAAAGAAAGAGAAAAAGGGTTAGACAATTTAATTAATATTAAAATTAAATTTGATAATGAAGAAATATTATATAACATGATTAAGAAGTAAATTAGAGAGGGCAGATAGATAAGATTAAGAATTATATTTCATAGTACTAATTGGTTGTTTTAAAATAAGGGTGTGTGACTGACCCACGTGTGTGGAGAGGAAGAGGGTAGTTTAAAAGGATGCACACACACACACACACACACACACACACACACACACACACACACACACACACACACACACACACACACACACACACACACACACACTGAAACACAAGGAATTTACTAGAAAAATATGTAACTGTACAGATGGGGAGACAGAGATTAGGGGGTGGGGAAGGGTCATTAATTTTTAGTTTGTGTGGGTGAGCAGGGTGGCGGAGAGGGGTGAAGGGTTGGGTATTACATATTTTCTGTCTATTCCTGATCTGACGATGAGCTGTGAAGCTTGAAAGCGCTAATCGGAATAATTTTTATATAGTGGTGTGCAATATTGATCATTCTGATTGTGATTTCAACCACTAACACAAATTTCTTCATTAAATATATAGTATAGGTTATATAATATCTTCAAATAAATACACAGCAAGTAGGTTATTAATATATTAATAGGGTTATCTAGGTGAAAATAAACCTACTTGCAGTGTATTTATTTGAAGATATTACATAGGAGACCTGCAGGAAACTCAAAACGAGTTACTTACAAAGGATAATATAGGTTATGTATAATAAGTATAAATAACAGGTATTTGTACCTGTTATTTTTTTGGAACGGTATTTTCATACCTAGTATTTTAAAATAACAGTTTAGCCCACCTCTACTTGCCAAGTGTGGGGATTTTTCCCCATAGTGGCGAAATTTGAAGGCTCAAATTCCTAAGTGGAGAAATGGTGGGATTGTTATATAGGGTCTTGGGGAATAGTCAGCGGCAAAATGTAACTTTCGTCGCCGCGCGTGTACTATATTTCGGTGTCCGATGTGTACATCCAACTGTTTTCTTCACAAGTAACTAATGCCAGCTTATGGAGGTTATGTACGACAATGTAACTTAATTAAAATTTACTTTGTTAGTGTACGTTAAAAGGGTGTATTTATTGGAAGTACAGAAATTAGTTTACATTTATCGCACAATTACGGCACAGAGACGATTTTGGGAGGTTGTGGCTACGTTTAACAATATAACAACCTTTTAGATTTTTAAAATTAATTAGACTTAACAGACATTTCTTTAGTTAGTGTACATTCAAAGGCTGTATTTATTGTATGGATAAAAGGCTGTATATAACATTAACGATTCTATTTATTCGAAGTAAGTAATGCCAGCTTATGGAGGTTATGTACGACAATGTAACTTAAATAAAATTTACTTTGTTATAGTACGGGACACATCATTGTAAGCTTCGAGGTGACCCAATAGTAACAGCTCTTCCCCGCCCCTCGCCCAACAGCGTTGTTGCGCGTTACACTTGGTATGCGTAGGCAATGGCGGGGAGGGGAGGTCTGTTGCAAACACTTCACATTCCATTGACATGTCATTCCACTTGCTACAGGATAAACATCTCCATCTTCTCAACATTACCCACGTACATATTACATTCAGTAGCTCTAGGATTACGAGTTTTAACTTTTTATTAATTATTTTTGTAATATTGTATTATTGTCGTTATTTAATAATTATATACGGCTCATTCACGATGAATGATAATAATAATTTACAAATTGTTGAGGCTCCTCAAACTCCTACAGTGTCATCAAACAGAGGAAGATCTGGTAGAAAGAACTTAGGGAAGCAAGGAAAACACATAATTGCCAATGTTTAACAACTTTTTACAGAGTCTCGCGGACGATCCAAAAAAGTTGAAAAGTTGAATTTTAAAAGGGTTCAAGAGTTGACTGCCGAAGCTTGTGGAGTAAGTCGATCGACAGTTCAAGGCGTAAAGCGAGACGCAGATAAGTTTGAAGGAAATGAACCTAAGTTTGGTACGCCGCGGAAGCATTTTAAAAAGAAGCCGACAATAACAAATTTGGACAACTTCGACAAAGATGTTGTGCGAAGATGTGTTTTTAGTTTTTATGAACGTGGAGAATACCCAACATCGGGAAAAATCCAACAGCAGTTGGCTGAACAAATAAATTTTAGGGGCTCCAAGAAATCAGTGCAGCGAATTTTGAAACAGATTGGATTTAAATATAAAAAGTGTAGGCTAATCACGGCCGAAAATGTTTAATGGAAAGAGTAGATATTGCTTGTGCTCGCGCTACTTTTCTGAGAAAAATGCATCAAATTCGGAATGGCATTTTAAAAAGGCCCATATTTTATTTGGACGAGACATGGGTGAACCAAAATCACAGCAAATCAATGATTTGGCAGGACCCAGAGGAAAAGGGTGGTTTAAAAGTGCCAGTCAGAAAAGGTGGGAGATTAATTGTACTTCATGCGGGGTCAGCTGAAACAGGGTTCGTGAAGGAATGCAAATTAATTTTCCACGCACAAAAATCTTCATTAAATACAGATTACCACAACGAAATGAATTCGAAACTTTTTAAAGAGTGATTCGTCAACTTCCTCTATTTACTGGAAGAAAGTTCTGTCATAGTAATGGATAACGCGAGTTATCATTCCGCACTTGCTGAGAAAGCTCCTAAATCAAACTGGAGAAAATTTGAAATTCAAGAATGGTTGAGAAATCATAAAATTGAATTTTCTATGCAAGATACGAGGGCTCAATTGCTAAACAAAAACGAAAAAAAATGCGCTGAAAATATATGAAATTGAACAAATTGCCTACGAAATGGGTCATGAGGTTGTACACCTTCCACCTTATCATGCACATTACAACCAATTTGAGTTGGTGTGGGAACAGGTGAAAGGATATGTGGCCGATCGAAATAATACTTTTAAAATGGTCGACCTTGAAAGACTGATGGACGAAGCGATAGCTAAAGTAACGGTTAAATACTGGAGAAAATGCGTCCGACATTCCGAAGAGCTTCAAAAGGACGACTACCAGAAAGAATGCCCTAGAGATTTGGCTATAGAACGTATGGTGATTGCAGTGACGGAAGAAAGTTCAGAAGATAGCGAATCCAGTTCTGATTGAAAGAATTGTGTGTGTGTGCGTGTGTGTGTGTGTTATCTCTATTGTATGAGAATGCGCTGACGTTTCTCTTTGATCGTAGTAGCTCACCGATGTAGAAGCGTGAGGTGTGTGTGTGTGTGTGTGTGTTATCTCTATTGTACGAGAATGAGCTGACGTTGTTTGTTTGGCTTCGTAGTTTAACGCGCCCGTGAGTATGAGTGTAGCGCGTGAGTGAAGCGACATGGCAATACCGCAGTTACTATTGCATCACCTCGAAGCTTACAATGCTATGTCCCGCACTATAGTGTACATTAAAAGGGTGTATTTATTGGAAGTATGTACAGAAATTAGTTTACATTTATCGCACATAATTACGGTACAGAGACGATTTTGGGAGGTTGTGGCTACGTTTAATTATTTAACTTAACCTTTTAGATTTTTAAAATTAATTAGACTTAACAGACATTTCCTTAGTTAGTGTACATTCAAAGGCTGTATATAACATTAAAGGCTGTATTTATTCAAAGTACCGGAATTAAGACGTACTTCCAATTTAGAACCTAGTACAATCTAATGTATAACCAAACAAGTACATTAAAATCCTTTTTTCAACATAATGCAATAAAAAGCAATGTGCAGTTTCTGTTAACATGCAAATGATTAAGTATTAATAATGGGTTACAGTGGAATTTAATGTTACTACGATCTGACTTAATGCAAATAAAATTGGGAGAATCTCGTAAACATATTAAAGAATGCTTGTATATTACACACAAAATTATTACCTTTGTTAATCAATAGAAACAAATTTGACTCTATACTTTAGTATGTACCAATAAAATTCACCTTTTTTCAAATACCAATATCTGTTGTTTTTTCATACCCTTAAAAAAAGGTCATTAACAACATACATTATGAGAAAACGTGATTACAAATAACCAGCCATTAGTTAGTTGTGAAGAAAATAGATATAACATTTACAAACATCAAATCTTCAATTCTCTCCCTATTTGTTTTATAAAAACTGGAGTTTCTACTGCATGTTTTAAGTCCACTAACTACTTAATTAAATATACATAATTGTTCCTGTATCTTGTTGGGCAACATATTATATTAATACATCTGCTTCCTACTCATATGTGCAACAATGTTTTTAATGTACGGTCCTAAAATCTTTATCAACACTTTATATCTTTAAGATTTAGACAAAGTCTAATGAGCAACTTGGCCTAACCTGAATTTACATGACCTGGCTCAGAACAACTTTATTTTGGCAATTACAAAGATGAAGAGTGGTTGCAATTTACTACCATAAATGCCTGGAATGCTATGCATTAAAAAATTTTAATTAACTTTAGATGGGGAAAACTGGTTTATATACATTATTTCTGAAAATAATAATCCTGAAATGTAATCAGTACTTATATCAAGTTAAGTGCAATAATTAAATTGATTCTTCAACTTGCACGTTGCAAACTTAAGGTGCTAAGCCTTTACTTTATTTTTAATTTAACATCAATTTATGTTCGGCAACATTAAAAAGAACATGTTATGGCCTCTGAGAAAGTATACAGTGAGTGGAAGCTGGCTTAAATGAAGGTAAAAATTGTATCTAATAATTAGTGTCCCGTGAGGGCTGATTCTGATTGTACTACCCTCAAAACATAAAGAAAAGTCATTTTTAGAAAGATGTCTGTATGTAGAATTTTGTCTATGGCGAATGATAACTCCCGCAAATTCAAATAATTTTTTGCATATTGTAGAGGACTCAAGGTCTGTTGATTTTGGTGAAGATCGGTTAAGGAGAAGGGGTAGTTTACCTGCAACGTTTTGTTTTAACAATAGTAAAGTACTTAATTTTGATAAATAAAGTATCCTGAAAAGATCGTAATAATCCACTGTAGAAAGATAGATTTAATATCTATAAATGAAAAGGGGTAGGGGTAGGGGATAATTTTCTATAAATGATAATGATAGGTGAAGGGGAGGGATACTTTTTTATATGTGTACTACGTTATCAGCAACATTGAAGTAGTTTGTTGATAATTTCCTTCCCAGGCTGTTTGGCCGTGGTCCAATGTTTTCTGCAAAACCAGACGCTTCGGAAGTGCCATCGACTGCCATCATCAGTGAAAATCGAGTGCGCTAACATGAGGTGGTATATGTTAGTGATCACAATTCTGTGGTTGAGGCTGAAGATAGAAGTAATTTCTGTGGAAATATTTCATTTCTAAAATGATTTCAAATATAAATCTTAAAACATGGTAGTCATGTATGGTTCTCCGTACCGATATTTTAATTATTTGCATCAAATAGTATTATTGTTTAATAAATGTTCTATCCAGATCAAATTATGTGTATACAGTTCTGGAAAAATTAGACAGGCATAATATTTTGTTTGTTTATTGTAAACTGTATTATGTTTGGAAGTATCCCAAAGTAAATTTAACATTAGTCATGTCAATCAATGAGGCCAGTCCAGTTTTTTAAGGCCAGGAGAATCTTTGAAATGTTTGGAGCATCACTAGGTCATGATGGATCGAATCATCAAACTTCAGTTTCTGTGAAAAACTGGCAGATTTGAGTAGTCACTTGATAAAGGATGGTGTTGTAAAAGCAACAATTCTTTCAGAATTTTTGAAGTGAAAACTTCTATAGGCACGTTGGGCGATTTTTGGATGGGTAAAATCGTATGAGTTCGCGTCACCGACATGCTAATGCTAACATGATATCTGTAGCTATAAGTGTGGCTTGTTGCGCGTGGCCAGCAGTGAAAGTATAGATTATACTTGTGTGTAATACTATTATACTACAATTATATTATACAATTGTAATACTATTTATACTATTTAACACACTTTTATTGTTTACGTACTTTATTTGGAGTTTCTTACGCTGCCGAATTTGCTATCGCGTGTTCGATCCCTAGCGCAATTTCGGCTTTCCGTATTAACAATTAACGCAATACTTATGATCTATTTTACATTATTTTTATTCTTATTAATTACTTATACTATATTATATGATATTTACATAATTGTTATTTGTCCGTCTGGCTGTTAACTTAGGGTTTTTCGTCATGTCTAATGTCGAAGTATGTATTTTTAATAGTTTTTTTATTATTGTAAGATTTTAACATTAGTGCTGTGTATATGTATATAAGTAAAGTTAAATTGACTACGTGGAAAGTTTAATGTGTGTATACTGTGCATTGTTTAAATTGTGTTTTAGTTTGATCATTATTTTAAATGTTCAAATGTAGGATCACTGTGCAGTACAAAAGTGAGTACTAAATATGTTAATATTTTTATATAGAAAAATGAATAACATAAACAAAGCACGTATTTTAAAATATTTCCAATATTCGTATCAATATTTCCATTTAAAATTTGATATTATTTATTTTTTATTTTTGATATTTGACCTCTGCCATACATCATGCAATGAGTATTTCATAGTGGCTTAGGAGTTATCTTACTAGCGTGGTAAAACAAATTTCTAGTTGTTCGATAGTATTTTTGCCGCGGATTTTAAAATTAAAAATTCTATAAAATTTTATAATAATTTTAGATTTATGTGTTGAATTTTGAAAATATGGTTACTAATTCAAAATTATTTTTTATTAGCTTATATGTGAAAACCAGACTGATGTTAAAGATTTTAATTTACAAAAAATTTTAATTTTTGATACTACAATTAATTTGAATATCCAAAAAAACCACTGTTATTTCATAGTTTTAAGTTTTCACTTCTGTCGGTAGTCCTCAATGACTGCCTATTTTGAAATTTTTTATAACCCTGTCAGTTTACAAATAATATACTGTATTACAGTATACAAATGTAGTGTAATATCTTGGCACAATACTATATGATAAAATTTGGATAAAAGGCTCATTTCCAGTAGAAAGGATAGCTGGTGTGATCAGACATAACAAATTTGTTGTATTAGTTTTTTGAGAATTTATTCCTATCAAACTGGAGTAAGCATATTTTCAAACCTTTATGGACGTGTGTCATGGAATTTACAGATTGCACCAAAAGAAACAGTTAAAATATATCTTTTCAATTAAACAAAAATTGGTCTTGTAATATGATTCGGTAATAGAGCAGGAACTAATCAGTTAATTGCTATTACAAAATGCCTTATTCCTTTTCCATGATGATCAGATTTTGCTATACGCCTGCATAAATAAAAATTATTAAAATGCTTAACACTCAACACAAAGTATTTAAACTATTTAACATGAAAAGTTCATCACGTCACATATTCTTGTAACAAGGTAAGTTTTTGGAATACTGTTTTAGCTGAATTTATATACTAGGAGGACACTCAGCATTTAGTTTGTGTGTGTAACTCTGGTTAATCAAAGAGAATTATTTGTGTACTTTCAAATTTAGTAATACAAATCTACTACTGTAAATGCCTGGAATGCTATGCATTAAAGAATTTTAATTAACTTTATATGGGGAAAACTGGTTTACATACATTATTTCTGAAAATAATAATCCTGAAATGTAATCAGTACTTATATCAAGTTAAGTGCAATAATTAAATATATTCTTCAACTTGCATGTTAAATAGATCCCTTCTCCTTCACTTACCAGGCACATAAGGGAAGCTCTAAACCATGAACTGTCCCAGTAGTGAATGCTACAATGAGATCTTTAGAGTCTGTATCAGTTTCTTTTGAACTTCTAAATACAGGATTTCTTGGAACTGTGTAGAGTGGGATCAGTGGAGTAACTTGCGGAGGGGGGTTATCAGGGGATCAATTCCCCTCCAGAACTATTTGAAATTTCAGCAGAATTCCATAATTTCCTAAGTTGACCCATTTCTAAGCCAGTTTTGTTTGTACAAGTAATACTTATAAATAATTATAGAAATAAAAGTAATTACAATATTGTAACGTTATGTTTTCCCCTTACATAAAATAGGCCCCAACTTAAACCATTTCATGACCATGATACATGAAGAACAAAATACTAAGTCATTAACTAAACTGTATACTATAAATATTGTCTGAGATAATAAAAAGAGATAAGAATAATGTAATGAAACTGATAAGAACATTATCAATAAGAAGATTTTACTCCAGTAAACTGCATTAAAAATTGTTAAAAAAGATAAAACCTATACTCCGTACTGCAGTAATAAACTGGATACTCAATAAAGAAAATTATTAATTCAATAATTAGTTTCTAAGTACTAAAATAATGAAATCAAATTTTATTTATGATTATGAATAGAATAATGTAAATCAAAAAGAGTATTACAAAAATGTAATAATAAAACAACAATAAAGCTAAATGTAAGCCTACAAGTAAGGTTATGTAACATTATAATGTTTTAAACAACAGAAAGAACAAAAAAGCATTGTAAAATCCATGGATTGTAAACAGAAGGTGAAAACTACTGATGGAGTAGTAAATAAGCTTATAATAGCTAGATAATAATGGTTATAATTTGAATTATAACACGAAGAAGAAAAAATATGTGAAACTAAAACTTGTCAATAATTGTATGTAAAAAGAACAGTTTTAATGTAAACTTATTAAACAAACTATACTGTATAAATAATACTAGAATCGTTATTATTAGAATAATGTTCTAGTAAGGAAGATATGATTAACCAATAAGTATAAACAAAGTAAATAATGAAACAAGATACATGGACTAAACCTTCAGAATACTGATACTGAAGATAATAACAACTAGAATAAGTAAGAAAAACAATATTAAAGGACAAACTATGTTGTCAAAGCTTCAGTAAATTGTGAAGAATGTTTTAGAATAATGATGTAATAGGAAGAAACATGTATTTTCAAGGTATGAATGAAATTAAGGGTCAATATCATAGGCAAATGAGCCTAGAACATTTGTTATGTTATTCATAGTAAATAATTGTTAAGTTATGTCATTATTATTGTAGTGAAAGTTGAATAAGGGTATCAAGAACAATGTAAAGTAATTGTCTGATAGCAAAAGTAATTATTTTAAACGTACGAAAGAAACTAAGGTGTCCACTACAATGGGCCAGTAGGCCCTATACCTGAATAACTTATTTCTACTATTTGTAAACAATTATTGCTAATAATTGTAATTATTACTGTAACAAAAGTGAAAGCCAAGGATCAAGAACAATTTAGAATAGTTGTCTTGTATTAAAAACAAGAATAATTGTTAAAATATGAAAAAATAATGTTCAAACTATAATAGGCCAATATGCTTAGACAAATTATGTATGTTAATTGTAAGAAATTATTATTGATTTTTGTCATTAGTATTGTTGTAAAAGTTGTAGGGAGTTATAAGGAACAATTGTCATCAGTTATATCACAATAAAGTTAAGTAATATTATTAGAAGAAAGAGAATTAGGATGTCAGGAACCCAGGTTGGGTTATGCCTAGTTAGCCAAACATGACTTTTATAAATTGGGACATTATTAATTACTGTAAATAATGTTACACTCAATGGTTAGTAAGTAAATATCATTCTTTAATTTTCTTAATTCTTAACCACACATTATGAGTACAAATGTATGCCTACTTATAAGTAACTTTACTAATGAAAAGTCTTTTTAAAAAAGAGACTTGTGTCCATGTTAACAGCAAAGATGACTATTACTGAAGCTCTGAGAACTGTCATATGATAATGGGATGACAGTGTATCAGGTAGAATAATCAACAACTTATTAAGGCACACTGTAAGGAGGTATGTTTTAATCATTTTGCACACATCATTCCAGAAGTCTGTTCTAAAAACAATTATAATCAAACTGCTGTTTCAACAGTACTAATAAAGCATCATGGCAAAATTTAAACCATTTTTATTGGTCTGAACGTTTGTTTCAAGCTGAGTATACCAAATATGTTTGTAATAGGTTTATAATTTAAGATGTGAAGTATATAAAGCCTTCACTAGTACCTGTTCATTAGACAACAAATAATAACTATACAGTCTGGCAACTTTATCTGAGTCCCCGGACGAAATTCGAAGCTAAAGAGCCTCCCTTTGCCCTTCCAGTCCACATGTTACTCGAGCCACTCTATTTGTTGCCAGGCGAGCCAATAGGAGCTCGTTTCGTGTGCTGTTCATGCAGCGCTGTCAGATACTACAATATGTTCATTCCATTCCAAGTCGTCCCACGGTAAAGGTCCGTAAGGCGAGCATTGTGGCATTCTTGTGGCTACATCACGCTCTGGTGTTGATTTACGGCAGTCTGACAACACTGCAGGCCAGGCGCTGGGTGTGACGTGCTGATGTGTTTCCAACGATGTGCTGATGTGTTCTCTCTCACTACAAAGTAGGGTTACTCCCTCCCCACAGACGCGGAGCTAGCGCTGCCAGCCAGGGCTTCAGAAAGAGTTGCCAAGCTGTAATTTCCATTAATTTTGTTAATGTTCTTTGCCATTCATTATTTAGTTATTTTTTTACTGTCAGGAAAAGTTCTGATGTAATTTCTGTACGTGTTATTTTTGGTCTCTCTCTCTCTCTCTGTCTCTCCCTCTCTCATTGTTATTTATTGAAAAAACAAAAAACTGACACTCCTCTGTATGTGTCCACATTGCATACAATTAAAAAAATTAAAAACATACTTGAAACATACTTCTGATCTTGCAAAAGAGGATCAGTCCTCTGTGTGTTTTAATGATAATTAGTTAATCAATGAACATGTCATGGACAACAAAATGCAAAAATTTACAAATGAATAATGAAAACACAAAGATTAAAAACTAATAAGAAATCATTATAGACATAAAGAAAAAAAATTAGTGTTAATACATTGTATCTGCTTACTTGCTCACGAGCAATCAGCCCACGCACTTACGTCATTTGTCGCAGTACTGCACGCGTTGCCAGCTGCTGCGATCAGTTAGTTAAGATTCAGCCTTTCATCTGTACACTGCACTCTTCTTTTTTTGCTAGCCGCGGCAATGTACATTTATTAACGTAACTTCTCATACAATTGTTTCTCTCTTCTATACATTATGTATCTTGGCAATTTACGCCACGTATTTGTATTTTGACTATGTACGCCGAATGTAATTGCGTGGGCCTGCGCTTCTTCATAATATTGCAATAAACGCTACTTAACTCAGATCATACAGTCCACTTCTTCATTCAAAAACATATTCCGACTCCTATACCAGCATCACTTAGCTTGCCATACTAACTCTAGAAAATTTCGAGAGCGTTAAGCAAACATCGATTAGTATGCAATCAAATTTTTTTAGTATTAATGAATCAAAGGAATTCAGAAATTCAACTGATAATCACACATTAGTACATAGTGTTACTAATTTCACAATTCCACAAAATTTGTAATTATTGGATAGTGAAAATTGGATTTCAATATAGTAAGCGTACACATATTAATTTTAAGCACGTTTTACAAATAGTGAATGGAAAAGAAAATAAATACACGATTTCAACTTTCTTAAAGTGAAAACAAGAAATTCTTTTGAGTTAGTGTAGGCCTAATGTATTGTGTTACTGTAAGACAGAGCAGTGCTGTTAGTGTATTAATTAAGATGCATTAAATGTATAAATAAAGCTAATGAGTTATTCTTAGATGACATCATTAATCTTATTGGTAATGGTGTAAAAGCCTTCCTACAGCGGTTGCAGGTTTGGGCTGATTTCTTTCTTCCTTATCATGTTATAGAACTAAGCCTGGCAGCAGGTGTGAGCCCTGAAGAAATTGCCACCAGCCTTCATCTTTGTATTTGCCAAAATAAAGTTGTTCTGAGCCAGGTCGTGTAAATTCAGGTTAGGCCAAGTTGCTCATTAGACTTTGTCTAAATTTTAAATATATAAAGTGTTGATAAAGATTTTAGGACCGTACATTAAAAACATTGTTTGCACATATGAGTAGGAAGCAGATGTATTAATATAATATGTTACCCAACAAGATACAGGAACAATTATGTACATTTAATTAAGTAGTTAGTGGACTTAAAACATGCAGTAGAAACTCCAGTTTTTATAAAACAAATAGGGAGAGAATTGAAGATTTGATGTTTGTAAATGTTATATCTATTTTCTTCACAAGTAACTAATGGCTGGTTATTTGTAATCACGTTTTCTCATAATGTATGTTGTTAATGACCTTTTTTTAAGGGTATGAAAAACAACAACAGATATTGGTATTTGAAAAAACGTGAATTTTATTGGTACATACTAAAGTATAGAGTCAAATTTGTTTCTATTCATTAACAAAGGTACGTAATGTAATAATTTTGTGTGTAATATACAAGCATTCTTTAATATGTTTATGAGATTCTCCCAATTTTATTTGCATTAATTTAGATCGTAGTAACATTAAATTCCACTGTAACCCATTATTAATACTTAATCATTTGCATGTTAACAGAAACTGCACATTGCTTTTTATTGCATTATGTTGAAAAAAGGATTTTAATGTACTTGTTTGGTTATACAAACATTATAACATTAGTACATTAGATTGTACTAGGTTCTAAATTGGAAGTACGTCTTAATTCCGGTACTTTGAATAAATACAGCCTTTAATGTTATATACAGCCTTTGAATATACACTAACTAAGGAAATGTCTGTTAAGTCTAATTAATTTTAAAAATCTAAAAGGTTAAGTTAAATAATTAAACGTAGCCACAACCTCCCAAAATCGTCTCTGTACCGTAATTATGTGCGATAAATGTAAACTAATTTCTGTACATACTTCCAATAAATACACCCTTTTAATGTACACTAACAAAGTAAATTTTATTTAAGTTACATTGTCGTACATAACCTCCATAAGCTGGCATCACTTACTTCGAATAAATACAGTCGTTAATGTTATATACAGCCTTTGAATCTACACTAACTAAGGAAATGTCTGTTAAGTCTAATTAATTATAAAAATCTAAAAGGTTAAGTTAAATAATTAAACGTAGCCACAACCTCCCAAAATCGTCTCTGTACCGTAATTATGTGCGATAAATGTAAACTAATTTCTGTACATACTTCCAATAAATACACCCTTTTAATGTACACTAACAAAGTAAATTTTATTTAAGTTACATTGATGTACATAACCTCCATAAGCTGGCATCACTTACTTCGAATAAATACAGCCGTTAATGTTATATACAGCCTTTTATCCATACAATAAATACAGCCTTTGAATGTACACTAACTAAGGAAACGTTTGTTAAGTCTAATTAATTTTAAAAATGTAAAAGGTTAAGTTATATTGTTAAACGTAGCCACAACCTCCCAAAATCGTCTCTGTACCGTAATTGTGCGATAAATGTAAACTAATTTCTGTACTTCCAATAAATACACCCTTTTTATGTACACGAACAAAGTAAATTTTATTTAAGTTACATTGTCGTACATAACCTCCATAAGCTGTAATTAGTTACTTGTGAAGAAAACAGTTGGATGTACACATCGGACACCGAAATATAGTACACGCGCGGCGACGGAAGTTAATTTTGCCGCTGACTATTCCCCAAGACCCTTAATTTTTCGCTAACGATGTCCGTAGCGTTGCGGTAATCACCAGTATAACACTGCAGTAACCTTACCTGTTTATAATTATAGGGGTGCGTAAATCCCGGGTGGCGCCAAATTGTTTATTAAAACAATTAAAATTACTGAATAAAGTGTTTTCAGCGGTGACGGTCGGGCGTTCAAATAATTCGCGCTCGCGCCGCCTTCTGGATCGTATGGACAGCTGTGCAAATGACGACTTGAGTGCTGCTCGTCAAACCTAGTCTTCGTAAATAAACACAAGAAATGTAATGCACTCCCTATGAAATAATAACAACGGTTACTCCCTGTAATAGTTATTTTAATGGGTGATTATTAAAATGTTCAATTTGACAATTAGATTATAATAAATTTGCACCGACTTTTTACATGAAACACTTGCTCTCAAGGCTGACGAAAATCGATTCTGTAACGATATATCCGTATCAGCAAGGCAGCTGAACGTTAGACATTACTATGTTTTTCGTTAAAAAATCGTTGGATTCTTGTGATTATAAAGCATAGAATTCTTATGGTTACAATAAAAATATTTTACCTTACTCTAAGTGTACGTAAACAATAATGTGTGATGTTACAATCTGTTCTGTAGTGTCGTTAAATGTGTTTTGAAAGTTCGTGTGTAAACAATAGGTTAGATTTTATGTTAACAATTTTCAGTGTATTTATTTTACTTAAATAATCTTTGAAAGAGAAATATTCGGTTTATAGTGAGATTAATGTACTTGTATTAAAATTTAGAGTGATTAGGTTTTTGAAAATAGGTAATTCAACACTATACTTACTTACACCTCATTGTACATTAACACCTCAGCATGACTTGGTGTCTTCGTTCATTGGATCGGGTAGGATTGGGCTGCAATAAGTTCTTTTTTCATTAATTTTTGGACTTCAATAGGTCTGGCGTCCGTTTCTTATAATGTCTGGTCATAAATTTCCGTTAATTCTCAGTTGTATGGTCCTGGATCTTGCGTGGACTGTGCTAATGGTCCGTCAACATCTTATACAGTCATGGTTATGAACTTCCATTACTGTTTTACCTTATTTTATTAGAAAATTGGTCTTCCAAACTTTGGCTTCTGTACTGCTTGACTGACGCTTCACGAGTAACGGTATTCAACGGTAATTTTTCCATCAACGTCCGTTTCTATGGTAACTGAATAATTCTGATTGGCTGATTTTGATATAAACCCATTGTTATCAAAATTTGAATTCTTTTCAAAATCCTCGTGTATCTTCCGACTGCTGTTATTCCTCTATCTTCCTTCCTGGTTATTAAATATTGTCACTATATTATGTATTTCCTTTCATAGATTATTTTGATGCCCCACAAGTTTGAGTTATTCAGGTTTTATGTTTTTACAATTATGTTAATACTTGTTAATTACATTTCTTTTTGTATTCAAATGCTTATTATAATATTTTGTTTCACAAATGATTTACAATTTATTCTGGGTGATTCCTTCACCTCGGATTTGCTAATTTCTTTGTTAATTTGTTATAATTTGTAGTTGTTTGTTTCTGACAGTTAGGCATTTTCATAGGCCTAAGAAGCCATTATGGTTTTTGACTTAATTTATTTAAATTACATTTCATTTCAGCCTAATGGGGTTTATTTTGTTATTATAATTGGTTGTGTTGTGTTTTGGGTCTGTTTATGTGTTATTATCTTGTCACTATTATTTTACACTTAATTGTTTACTATTTGGTTTCCACGTTTCCTAGTCATACATTTCTTAACTTTTATACTTATTTACTTAGCCAATAATACAATGTGGCTATTATGTACTATTTTTTAATCTTATTACATATAATAGTTAGGCCTATGGTCTGTATGATTCTTACAGCCATATCCAATTCATAAACTGGTTTGAATAATTATTTAACTATTATTTGCTAATCTTTGTTTACAATTTATCTTATTTTATATTATTTTTTAGTGTGATAAACAACATCACTTTTATGAACTTATAACGATCCCTTATAACATGGGTGTTTTTTGATTTGTTCCTAACTCCTTAACTTTTTAAACAATATTTTCTTTCCCTCCATGTTAACACTATCTGGTCTTCTTCCCTTCAATTATAATTGCATTTACTTAAACTATATAACAACATTCTTTCTTAACCCTGGAATGGTATGATGTCGTGATTTTTACGAAACGAAACACAAATATGATTGTATAGAACAGGTTTCTACGCGGACTGTACCGGCCCTCCCAATGTATTCCCCCACTCAACTCACAAGGTCAGTGCACATGCAACCGTCGTGCTGGCAGTACTTGTTTTTGAGCTATTGACGTCAGTTCGTGAATGTTACGATATCATACCGATGGTGTAACTATTTTACGTAGTGTTGTGTTTCAGTTTTAGTTTTATTCTTATATCAAATTTTCGTTGTTGTTGACTTAGTGTGTTGAAAATTAGTGCCATATATTAAGTGCATCTTTTTACTTGGTTTTGTCAAGTTTTACGCTGTTTTTGCTATACTACTCGTTTTTTTTAAATGGCTTTGTCACCATCGGAGATTGAAAAAATTTTAAATGATGATAGCTTTTTTGATACAGACGAAGATGAAGGAGCTAGCGGAAGTGAGTCAGAAAATAACATTTTAGCATACTCTGGGAGTGACGACTATAAACCTTCATCCTCAGATGAATCCTCAGATGATGAATTTCATGAACAATTGAAGAGAATACGTCGTGGTCATTCAGCAAATGAAAAGGATTCAATGTACACATCAGGAGTGGTTGGCCCACACAGCGCTATTACACAAGTTCTTTACACCCCTGGTCCCTCTGGTAGTTGTGGGACAAAATCTGTTACAACTCTATCTGCTGAATCAAGACATGATAGTAGTAATACATATACTACTCTTGCTACTACTACTGGTTCTTCAGGATCTGCAAGCTCGACTCCACAACGAACAACAACAATAATCAAAGGAAAAAACGGTTATTCCTGGACTGAAAATCCTCCAACCATAAGTACAAGAAATACCCCTAGAAATATTGTAAATATCCGACAATGGCCTAAAGGTAGAGGTAAAGATGTTCTAACCCCTTTGGATGCGTTTCAGTTGTTCTTTACTGACACTATGGTAAACTTAATCGTTACTCATACAAATGAAGAAATAGTGAGAAAACAAGCCAATTACAAAACAATTCAGTTTTCAAACAGTCAAACCTCTCCCACAGAGATAAAGGCACTCTTGGGCATTATGATATTCTCTGCTCTCCACAAGGACAATAGCCTAAATACAGCAATAATGTTTGATCCTTCTGCAAGTGGTAATGTTTACAGAGCTTGCTTTAGTGAAAAGCGATTCCAATTTTTATTAGATTGTCTTAGATTCGATGACAAAACTACCCGAGCTGAGAGAGTAGCGACGGATCGCTTCGCACCTATAAGGGACCTTTGGGAAGCTTTCATGAAATCATGCATAGACAACTACGAGGCTGGCCCATATCTCACCATTGATGAGCAGCTGCTTGCATTTAGAGGCAGATTTGCATTCAAAATGTATATGCCTAAAAAGCCAGCTAAGTATGATTTAAAAATTGTTATGGTTTGTGATGCTGGTTCTAAGTACATGTTAGTTGCTGAGCCATACTTAGGGAAACAAAACACAACTGTCCAAGGCCCTCTTTCCCAATACTATGTGAAAAAGTTAATGGCTCCATTTCACGGATCGAACCACAACTTAACAATGGATAACTGGTTCACAACCGTTCCGTTGGCTGATGAATTGCTCAAGGATCCTTATAAGCCGACACTTTTAGGAACGATCCGCTTAAACAAACCAGAGATACCTTTGAGTATGAGATCGACAAAGAACAGGGACATTGGTGATTCAAAATACCTTTTCAGCAACACGACAACACTTCTATCGCACAAGGCTAAGAAGAACAAGGTAGTTTGCCTTATTTCCACAATGCACCAAGACAAGGGAGTGAATCAAGATGGCAAACCAGTTATGATTGACCATTACAACCAGACCAAAGGAGGAGTAGATACGTAGATACTCTTGACCAAATGGTTTCAGTCAGATCGTGTTCAAGGAAAACAAAAAGATGGCCACTCTGCATTTTTTATGACTTGATCGACATCGGAGGAGTTAACTCACTTATCATTTTGAACAGGGTCTTGAGTTCTAGAAAAGAACAAACCATGACAAGAACATCTTTTTTGAATCAGTTGTATCAGCAGTTGGTTTTCCGTCTAGAACAGCGCTTGACAATCAAAAATCTTCCAAGGGAGCTAAGAAGTATGGTCTTCAGTGTTCTTGGCCGAAAAGAAGCAGCAGATCCAGTTCTTCCTAGGGTGGATAAAAAGAGAACAACTTGTAAGATATGCCCAGCTGAAAAGTGAAGAATGACAGTCAACTACTGCAGCAAGTGCGACACTGAGTTCTGTGCGGAGCACCGTGGGGAAGTCTGCAAAGACTGCAGCGCCTGAATCAACTGCAGCATCATCAAGACATCACATCATTGCAAGTAAGATTTTTTTTGAGCTAATACCAAAAAGTTTTTGATCATTAGCCCTCTGTTTTAACATACAACTCGTTTTTTTTAAATAAATATAGTAATTTCAATTTTTTTTTAATTTTTCAGACGGACCTAACTGCTAGGTGACGTCGACGACTAAACAATGTTTGACATTTTACCTCAATAAACTTTTCTTTTATATTAAATGTATTTTCAACTCTTAAAAGTATGTAAAATTAAAATATGTTCTATAAGTTTTGATTTTTTATTTCCATCTTACCAAACAATTTTTTTTTTCTCAAGATCGTAAAAAATACGACATCATACCAATTATGTAAGTTTTAAGTATCATACCATTCCAGGGTTAACTACTTATTGTCTTATCAGTTTATACTGTTATTCTTAATTACTAATATTTTCCACCTTTAATTATTTAGTGTTTCATTAGGATTTATTAATTGTTAATTATTTTATCATTCACTATTTTTCACTATATTTCCATTCTATATCTTACACTATTTTCATTCAATCATCACCTTCACTTTTAAATTATTTATAGTTAATTATAATTTAATTAGTGCACCTTCTTTATTACTACACTTTGGGGTTTTTACAGTTTCATTTTGCACTTCACAAATGTTTTTGTTTTTTAAGTGTTTCTGGATGGGTAATCCCTCTAATTATTATCTCACTACCGTACTATCTCTTTCATTACAATATCTTATCAATAATATTAACAATTTTATGTCCTTAAATTTCTATTATTACATCTAACTCTAAATTGTGGGTTAGTTTGCTTTTTTATATTTATCTTTAATCTTGTTTAATTGGGTTTCTTCCCTATATTATTATTGTCCATTAATGGATAATAATATTTACTTTTGTTTTTATTTTATTTTCATAGGTTACTTATTGGTCTTGTTTCCAATATTACATTTGAGTGCATTATTTCTCCTGCTCATATTCTTTATTACTTGTTTGTGTATCACCATTGGTCTTCATTTTTATTTATTTATTTCCCTTCGTTTTGGGTTTGTTCCTTTTTCATTCCCCTTCTTCTTCATTTTAATTGTATTTGTTTAATACTTTGGTTTTCCACCTCCTCCTTTGGGTTCATTTTAACATGTTACATTGATTCATTCACTTCCATGAACTTGTTTCATTTTTGTTTAGTTTTGGTTTTTCCCCTCTTCTTTTGGTTTGGTTAATCACCTTCTTCTCTTCTTTGGTTTTATTCTTGTTTGTTTCTTGTGGTTCCCTTCTTCTTTTGTTTCCTTTTGTTGGATCAATCACTTGGGTTGGGTCATGTCGTCGTCTGTCGAGTCATTGTCTTTATATTTTATTTAAATTAAGCATTTTATTTAGTATGAAGTATTATTTTATATTCAAAATTATCTTTTTCATCCCTGGTACTGGGGTGGCTTATTTGTGTTGTAACATAATGCCTCTCCTTCAAAATTGATCATTTTGATAAAACACTAGCATAGTTTTTTATGAAATTATCAGTTATATATAATCTTTTTCCTTTTCTTTCTTGTTTGTTTCTTCATTCTTATTTCTCTTCTTACTTGATTCATTCCATTTTGTTTGGATCTGTTTTTATTTTATTTCCATTGGTGCGTTCTCCCTTATACAATTTTTTCCCTAACTTTTTAGTAGCTGGTTTCTTCCATTACTACTCATTTTTTTCTGAGATCAGAGGAACATCATCTCTGCTCAGTTTATTTTGATTGGTGGACTTTTCAACAGTCAATCTTAAATACCTTTTTTGTCAACTCGTGACTTAAATTAATAATAATAATATATTTTGGGATTGTCCACCTTGTGGTTTGTTTTTAGATCGCTTTGGCCTTTTACTCATTCTTCCTTCCGCTGTACCCTTGCTATATCCTGTCATCTACTCATACAGTTGATTGTTTTTTTTTTATTTATTCATATGTTAATTTCATCATATCTAACCTTTCATTAGTTTCTTTTTCTATTCTTCTTGTGATCATTTTAATTATCTTAGACATCTTTATTCTTTTTCTTGGTTGTTTAGCAATATTCTGCTTTAGCCATTTTTTGTATACATTATTTGTTTTATACATAACTTCTTTTCTTTCCTTGTACCAGTTCATATATATATATATATATATATATATATATATTACTATAATACTTATAACTATTTTACCTCAAGATGTATTTTTTCCTTTAGGGACATGTTTCGGGAGATCCTGTTCTCCCATCTTCAACCTTCGCCATCTTGCTTCTGGTGCAGTATTTGTGTGTTGGCTTCTGGATGTTATTATGGTGGTTTGTTGGTCTTTGGTCCTTCAATGTTGCATTATTGTGTGTGGTTGTGGTATCTGTTTTTGTATTTTGTGTATTTTCGATGTTGAGTGCTTTGAATATTGTGTCATGTTTTGTATTGGTTTGTATTTGTTCTGGTATTAATTTGTTTTGTGTTTTATGTTTGTAAATCTGTGAATTTTCCCAAATGTTCATTATGGTGCCTTTGTGTGGTATATGTTTTATTAGTGTTACATTGGTTATGTCTGGGAATTCATGTCCTGTGTTTATTGCATGTGTGGCTAAATTGGATTTATATATGTTTGGTTTTTTGTATGCATTTAGGTGTTCAAAATAACGTTTTTTCAGCTGTTTTTTTGTTTGTCCTATATAACATTTATTGCAATCTTGGCATTCAATTTTGTATATACCGTTGGTTGTTGTATTATCTTTGTTGTGTGAGTTATTTAGATTTTGTAATTTATTTTTATTAGTTTTGTATGCTATTTTTATATCTGTGTTTTTAAATAGTTTTGTTAGTTTTGACATTTTATTATTTATATATGTGAATGTGGCCCATTTGTTGTTGTTGTTATTATTTATGTGTTGTTCAGTTTGATTAATTCTTAATTGTTCAGTTTTTATTTTGTATTTGATTTTATTTTCTATTTTGATCATAGTATTTTTATTGTATCCATTTGCATAACCAATTTGGTATATTATATTTCTTTCTTTGTCAGTTTCTTGTTTGTTTAGGGGTATTTTGTACATTCTGTTAAATAACGAATAAAATGCTGCCATTTTATGTTGTGGTGGGTGGTCAGAATGGTTAGGTATAATGATGTTAGTGGAAGTTGGTTTTCTATATATTGCATATTGTATGTGTTTGTTGTATCTTGTGATGGTTATGTCTAAATAGTTGATTTTGTTATGTTTTTCTTTTTCTTCTGTGAATTGTATTTTGGGATGTATGTTATTGATTTGTTTCAGTATGTTCTCTGCATTTGTGTTTTTGTTATTTGATACATATAGTCCATCATCTACATATCTTATCCATATGCCATCTGGGTCATGTGTTTTTATGATATTTTGTATTTTGGTGTCTATATGTTGTAGGAATATTTCTGCTATTATGCTTGATAATGGTGATCCCATTGCTAAACCTTCTTTCTGTTGATAAATTTTGCTATTAAATTCAAAGTAATTTTGTTTTAGTATTAGTTGGAGACTATTTTTTATTTCGGTTATATATTGTTTGTTTTCATTTTGTTCTTTCATATATATATATATATATATATGTTCTTTCATATATATCATTTTGTTCTTTCATTTTCTTTTCATATATATATTTCTTTGAACACATTAAATTCATTATTATTTCAGGTATATTTTTGTTTATTTTATTTTGTTTTAATCATTATTTTAAATAATTTTTTGTAAGTTAGTTTTTCTTACTTTATAGGAATTTTTGTAACTTATTCCTTTCTTGGTACTTTTCATTTAAATATTATAGTAAGTTTGTGGTTCTTACTTTTTTATAGGAATTTGTGTAGCTTATTCCTTATTATAATTTTTTATTTTATACTTCATATGTCAACTTTTTTTGATTGTAAGTTGATCTTACTTTGTAGGAATTTTTGTAACTTATTCCTTTGTTTTTATATTTATTCCTTTGTTTTTTTTATTTATTCATATGTTAATTTCATCATATCTAACCTTTCATTAGTTTCTTTTTCTATTCTTCTTGTGATCATTTTAATTATCTTAGCCATCTTTATTCTTTTTCTTGGTGGTTTAGCAATATTCTGCTTTAGCCATTTTTTGTATACAGTATTTGTTTTATACATAGCTTCTTTTCTTTCCTTGTACCAGTTCATATATATATATATATATATATATATATATATATATATATATATGCTTTAGCCATTTTTTGTATACAGTATTTGTTTTATACATAACTTCTTTTCTTTCCTTGTACCAGTTCATATATATATATATTTTTTTTCTTTGAACACATTAAATTCACTATTATTTCAGGTATATTTTTGTTTATTTTATTTTGTTTTAATCATTATTTTAAATAATTTTTTGTAAGTTAGTTTTTCTTACTTTATAGGAATTTTTGTAACTTATTCCTTTCTTGGTACTTTTCATTTAAATATTATAGTAAGTTTGTGGTTCTTACTTTGTTATAGGAATTTGTGTAGCTTATTCCTTATTATAATTTTTTATTTTATACTTCATATGTCAACTTTATTTGATTGTAAGTTGATCTTACTTTGTAGGAATTTTTGTAACTTATTCCTTTGTTTTTATATTTTTATTTATTTATTTATTTTTTTTCATTCCTCACATGTCATCGAAATAATGTAGTAAGTTGTTCTTACAGACTTTTTGAATTTTGAAATTTGTTTATTTTATTTATTGTAATTTATTTTTCTACATAAAACTTTTTTATTGAAGCTTGATTGTAAACTCCTTTTATTTTCTTGGTGGTTATATTACTTATTTCATAAGTGTTGTTTCCATTATCTTTCGTGATG
The DNA here is from genome assembly GCA_034769895.1 of Magicicada septendecula. Lineage (NCBI taxonomy): Eukaryota > Metazoa > Arthropoda > Insecta > Hemiptera > Cicadidae > Magicicada > Magicicada septendecula. The sequence continues at coordinate 797,421,887 of CM068368.1, forward strand.
ACGTAGGGTCCTATATAGAGTAATAGCAGTTTTTTGGCTATTCCTTCAAGTGTACTGGGTAGTTCCCTGTTTTTGATTAGTACTCTCTCTCCCTTGTTGTATTTTATTATTTTAGCTTGGTTTTGTGAATACCTTGCTCTTTGTTTTTCTATTTTCTCCATAATACGGTTATAACATTGGTTTTCATCATATGGGTCTTCTGGGTTGACTGGGAAGTCTATTAGTTCTTGTATCTCTCAATGGGGCTTTCTTCCAAACATCATTAAGTATGGGGTGTTCTCAGTAAACTGGTGGTAACTAATATTTAGAAATACTTCGGTTGAAGCTAAATATTTTTGCCATTCTTTTTGGTTATCATGACAATAAGTTCTTAGTATACGTCGTTCTCTTAGCACTCTTTCTGCAGGGTTACTACTAGGGTGGTATTTGGATGTTTTATAGGTTTTTATGTTTTCTTTTAGTAATTCATTTCGCCACTTCTTTCCTTTGAACTGCGTCCCATGGTCAGTTATTATCATGCATGGTCTTCCAACTTCCGTGATGTATTTAGTTTTTATTATTTCTAATATTTTCTTAGTAGTAGCTCGGTTTATTGCATATAGTTTCGTGTACTTTGTGTAATGGTCTAATATTATTACAATAAACTTGTATTTATGTCTCCCTCCGCTACGTGGGAATGGTCCACATATGTCGAGGAATACCTTTTCTAACTTTGTGGTTGAGGTGATGGGTATCATTGTTCCCTCTTTTTTCTCGTTATTGGTTTTTACCATTTGATATATTGTGCACGTTTTAATATTCTGGTTTACTTTTCTTGTTATATTTTTGATAAAGACTTCCTCCTCCAATGCTTTTACAATTTTTACAGTTCCCATATGTCTGTATCGAACATGATAATCTTTAATTATCTTATTTTCTAATGATTTTGGAACTACAAGTTTCCATGTGCTATTATTCTTTTTTGTTCTAACAAAGAGTATATCTTGGTGGATACAATAATATTTATTTACAACTTCTTCATCTTCTAACAGTCTTTTTCTTATGTTTAATAATTTTGAATCTTGTTTCTGCTGTACCACTATTTTGTTTAGAATATCTTCCAGGTCCTTTCTATCCTTTATTATACAAAACACTTTGACGATCTTCTCCTTTTCTCCTTCAAATGTTTGGTCTACAACATTTATTCTGGATAATACATCTGCGGCAACATTCTTACATCCTGGAATGTACTCCCACGTTATATGGTGCTCTTGTAATGCGAGTATCCATCGTGTAAGTCTCCCATGACTTAATTTACACTGTTTCAAGAATGAAATGGACTTATGGTCGCTTCGGACGGTGATTGGATATCCCAGGATGTACGTTCTAAACTTTCCACATGCGAATAAAATACTGAGTAGTTCCTTTTCAGTAACATTGTAGTTACGTTCGCAGCTGTTTAGTATTGTGCTGGCAAAGCTGATAACCAGATGGTGTCCATCCTTATCCTCTTGATATAATTCGGCACCTAGGCTCACATCACTGGCGTCACAATTTAGGTAAAAGGGTTGTTCAAAATTGGGGTGGTGTAGTATTACTGTTTCAAGAAATTTTAGTTTGATTAATTTTAACACTTCTTCTTGTTCGTTCCCCCAAGTCCATTTTTCCTTAGCTGATAGTTGTTTAGAGAACTTTGCTGTTAGGTATGAATAATTTGTTTGAAACTTTCTATAATAGTTACAAATACCTAAGAAGGATTGTAGCTGCTTCTTATTCTTTGGTATGGGGAATTTCTGAATAGCTTCCACCTTCTCTTGGGATGGTGATATTCCCTGTTCTGTTAAGTTGAAACCTAAGAATTTGACTTGGTTTGCTATAAATTTGGACTTTGTAGCGGGTCGAATTTTGGGTGTTTTTATTTTTACCGTATGGGGCAAGTACATTTTTATTCATTTCATTTTCGGGCGGGTTTGGATAAAATATTACGAAAACTGTATTATTGTGCAACGTATGTGTCAGTATAACAGTCAGTGTAACAGAACAGTGAAACAACGCAATAGGACGCAGTTGTTGAGGAATGCGGCAGAGCATTTGCACCTCCACAAAATTCTAAGAACTCTGTACTTGTGTAAACAGCACACAGACTCAACTGTATCACTGCAAATCTGAGTGACGCATCCAGACAAAAAACCGGATGTCCTGGTACTAACAAAATTCCGCAATGTGCTTTTTGAGCGGCAGGAAGTCATGGCTAAATCCGGTCTTTCCAATGACATCAGCAGAGCCAAGCCCAATATTCAGCTCTGGTCATCCACATATGTCAGCTCCATTCCCTATATAAAATGGTTACACGACAGCAGAGGAACAAGGAGCGACGACGAAAACATCGTGGCATTGAAGAACAACTTCCATGCAGGAACAGGTAGATGTACCTGTTACGTTCACAGCCACACAGTCGACATTAAGCAGAGACGCCATATAGTCAGCTAGAGCCGCACCCAGGTAGAGACGCTTACAACTCTGTCAGCGTCCCGGTCGGTGTTGTTTTATACGATGTGATGTGAAACAACAATATCGTTAATACCGACCGGGACTCGTGAATCAACGACGTAATAAACTAGTGTAGCGAAAGTGCGAAACGCCAAGAGTGAAATCGGACATTAAACACGTGTTCGGTCGGCATCAGGACAGTTAATGAATGTAACGAAACAGGAATGTATAAAGGCTAACTATTTTCTATATTGACTATAATATTTAAAAGGGGTTTAATTGGTGTGATAGAGTGTGTGGCAAAGCTGGGCGGCTTTCTGTGTATATTTGTGTTTGCCTTTTATGTTTGTGTCCTAGAAAAAATAAGGTAAGCCGTAGATTGTAAGTCAGATTATAACAGAGTCACGTGTTGCACAACACCTGAAACATGTATTTACTAAATGTATGTTCTTAATTTCACTAAAGTAACAGTAAAACATTAAATGGAAATTCTCTTCATATAAATGTGTTGTGCAAATTATTCTCACAACCTTCAGAAATTACGTCTGCATCCCAAACATACGTATGACGCAACCTTGAAGCCACGCAATGGTAAGTAGGAGTGTGTTAACATTAATTTTAAATTATTATGATATCAAGTAAAGAGTAGAACGTTTCAACTTATCTAATTTTAATGTAATATTATTTTCAGATAGCTTTTGTAATACTTGTGTGACTCGTTCACAGTGCTCATCCCAGTCTGACGATGTTATTAGAAGGTCATCCACGTACACTGTTGTGAACTGCAATGCTTCTTGACCTATGACTTGGTCCATGCACTTGACGAACACTGCGACGGAATTAATGAGGCCGAAAGGTAACCTCTTAAACTGGTAATCCTTCCGTCGAAGATGAATGCCATGTATTTCCTACTGTGTGGGTGTAGCTCCACCTGCCAGTACCCACATACAGTATCCCAAGTACTTATATATTTGGTGCCATGAAATTTTTTAAGTATCTCTTCAATTTCTCCCGGTGACGTTTGGTCATTGATGATCATCTTATTGATCTCTCGGCCGTCTAAACATATTCTCACCTTACCATTCTTTTTAGGTATGGCGACTATAGGACTCGTGTAAGGAGTTTGACTGTATTCAATGATGTCCTCTTCCATCATTCTATTTATTTCTGTCCTTACTTCGTTTTTTAGAGAGTAGGCGATTGGGTAGGATTTTCTGTGAAAGTCTATGGGTTCTCGAAAGTTTATTTTGCACTGGTACCCCTTGACTTTTCCTGGAGTATTTGAGAAAACGTGCTGGTATGTTTGATAAAGAGTTATTAGTTTTTCAGCCTGTTCACCCGTTATCTCTTGTTGAGGTCTCTCTCTTTGGAACGTTCTGATTTCTTCTATTTTTCTCTTCCACAATTCTCCCTCTCCCTCTTCATCTCCCATAGTAATTGATGGTTTATATGTTTGACAATAATAACTTTTTACCCCATTATTATGATTTAGGGCTATTGGTGTTGGATTACAGTTGATTATATTGGCCGACCACACACCCTTCTCAGAAGTAAGCACTACTGTTCCCTTCTGCATGTTAATGATTGCTGAGTGTTGTCTCAGTGCATCGTATCCAATCAGCATGTTAAATGGTAGTACATTGGCGACAAGAAAAATAATAGGTATTATGGCATTTTTACTGGTTAACTCTAAAGAAACTTGTTTTCTGATTGTCTTATTCTGTCTGCCTGTGGCACCAATTATTACAATATCGTTTATAGGTAGAGTTGGAATAGGTATATTGGAGTTGGCTTGTATTCGCTCCAATTCGGGTTGGTTTATGAGAGATATATTCGATCCAGTATCGATCATAATTATAGTGATGACTCCGTTAATGTTAGCTTTTATATGCACTATCTCACTATTCGTTGTTGGCAATTGGTTATCCTCTTCCTCCAGAAGTTCTTCCCTGATGTCTTTTAAGTAATTAGTTGATATTATTGTGATCCTCTTGTTGTCACTTATCGTCATTGTTCGTCGATTTAACCCAAGTGATTGGTCATGTGAAGGGTCCTGTTGGTTTCTCACTGACCTTTTTAGTTTAAAGGTTGCTGGGAACTACTGGCCAGACTATTTGCTTGGTCTGCCGTCTCATTGATCGTCGTTGGTTGATCATGTATGTGATTCCTCGGCGCTTCCATTGTTCTGATTTCTGGAGATTGCTGGTTATCATAATGGGAATTGTTGTACATAGAGTTTGTTCTTGTAATGGGACAATATCTTCTATGATTGTTTTGCCTCCTCCCACTGATAAAATTGACTTGGCGCCTCATGTCGCCTCTATTTTGGTTACCCCTGATTCCCCTGTTATACTGGTAATTCGGGTCGTACCGGTTGCCATAGTAGTTGTGATTATTTGGGTGGCCATTTGGATTTCGACTTTGTTCTGTTCCCCTGTAGTTATTATTGGGTGTATTAGGGTTTTGCGCATTCCTGTTAATTGGCTGGTTCCCCTGGTTGTAATTCTGGTGATCTCTGTTGTTCGGTTGGTTATTTGGATTATAATTGGGTTGATTCCTATGGAATTGTTGGTCACCCTGATAATTGTTCAAATTTCAGTTCATATTGTTCCGGTTATTGTTCTGGGTATTATTATAAGGAAGTTGTAGTTCGGTGCATTGGGATTTTCATTCCACTGGTTGTACTTCTGATTTACCATGCGATTTTTCTTATATTGGTTGTCGTTTTCGTGGTCTTCTAGCAAGCTGGCCATTCCTTGTATGGTCTTAATTTGTCCCTGTCTCCTGGCCCTCTGAATGGCGTCTTCATAATGATATCCTAGTTGTATGACTAGAGATTCTTCGGGTATCTTTGGTTCGAGGTTTCGGGCTAGGCAGACCTTTCCTAAGAAGTACGAAGTTAATGTATGTCCTGCCTGTGGCTCATATCTTCCGTTACTGATGTCATTTCTCACCACATTTTGAGTCGATTCTGACCAGTATTTTTCGCTGAACAATGCTTTGAATTCTTGTGTACAGCTGATTTCTGGTCGAGTGGCTGTCCACCAATTGTCATTCGTATCCCTAAACATCTCATCAATAAGGCTCCTCACTGTTGTCCATCTGGTTTCTCGGTTCTTCTCTATGAGCTCCTCCACCCTCTTCAGGAATTCTATGGGGTTTCTTCGGTAACTCTTAAAGTTTATTACCTCCCTATTTTCACTTGTAATGATGTGGGTGTTATTGCAAGGCTTCTCCCTCAAAGCGTCTAGTTCCTCCTGCATCTGTTTCTCCCTCTGACTGATTTCTATGATTTTCTCTTTATTTTCTTGCGTCTTCTCGTCGATCTTATTGATAGTGGTATACACTCTTTCGACGCGTTCGCTGACATCCATCTGGATTTCCTTGTGCCTCTCCTTCAGTTTCTGAAGCACCTCCTGTTTATTTTGAATGCACTCTTCGGTGGTGGTTTTCTGCAGTTCTTGGACTCTGATAATTCCTTCCTCCTTGACATGATTTATTTTATCGGTCAGCTCTTCCTGGACATGTATTACCGTTTCGTTCATCTCGGTTATAGTCTGTTCAATTTCTTCTCTGCATTCCACCAACTGTTGTCTCCATTCTTCCTTTGTCTTCTCGCTGTCTTCCTTTAACTGTCTTTGGAGTGTTTCACTATTATTTTCAATCTTGTTATTTAATATTTCAAGATCCCTCTTTATTTGCCTCTTCAGCTCCTCACTCTTCTTTTCTAATATTTCTTGGCTTCTCTTCAGGGCTTCATGGTTGCTTTCCATCTTATTATTTAGAAGTTCTATGTTCTCCTTCAAGAATTCCCTGTCTTCCTTTCTTTGTTCTCTGATCTCTTCCTTCATTTCCTCTTGTAATGATTCTATTTTTTATTCAATTCTTCCTTGTCCTCCTTTCTTTGTTCCCTAGTTTCTTCCTTCATTTGGTCTATTTTGTCATTATTTCTGTCTAGTTTTTCGTTAATTTTTTCCTCTTGTTTCTTAAAATTTTCATCGGTTTTCTCCTGGTTTCTGTTTAATTGTTCCACCATGATACTCATCATTTCTTGGAAATTGGTGTCCATTAATTAGGTTGGTTTGACTGGTTGGACGTCAACTACTACTTCTATTTCTGGTTCTGGTTGGTTTGGATTTTCCGGTTGGTCTTCTTGGGGATCCTCTTCGAACAATCCTCCAATCATTTCTTCAATTTCTTCCATTTCTTCTTGGTTGGTTCCTTTCTTAATGTCGTATCTGGTAACCATGGAATGTCTCTTCATAATCGCCGCTGGCCTTCTTTTAAAGCCTCACTGGTTGGTCGCCAATCTGTAACGAAGTAGAAAGGGTGGTGCATGTCTGTGTAAGCCCCGCGATGGAAGCCAAACTGTAACGAAGAATTTCGGGCGTATCTGTAATTTTGCTACACGTTGGATTCGTCAATCTGTAACGAATGTATTTCGTTGTGTATCTGTAAAATGTACACCAATTTTGTATGTGTATAATGTGTTAGTGCGTTCGTCTCGCACTGGGGTCGTTACATTAATTTTTCGCTAACGATGTCCGTAGCGTTGCGGTAATCACCAGTATAACACTGCAGTAACCTTACCTGTTTATAATTATAGGGGTGCGTTAATCCCGGGTGGCGCCAAATTGTTTATTAAAACAATAAAAATTACTGAATAAAGTGTTTTCAGCGGTGACGGTCGGGGCGTTCAAATAATTCCCGCTCGCACCGCCTTCTGGATCGTATGGACAGCTGTGCAAATGACGACTTGAGTGCTGCTCGTCAAACCTAGTCTTCGTAAATAAACACAAGAAATGTAATGCACTCCCTATGAAATAATAACAACGGTTACTCCCTGTAATAGTTATTTTTAATGGGTGATTATTAAGATTTTCAATTTGACAATTAGATTATAATAAATTTGCACCGACTTTTTACATGAAACACTTGCTCTCAAGGCTGACGAAAATCGATTCTGTAACGATATATCCATATCAGCAAGGCAGCTGAACGTTAGACATTACTATGTTTTTCGTTAAAAAATCGTTGGATTCTTGTGATTATAAAGCATAGTATTCTTATGGTTACAATAAAAATATTTTACCTTACTCTAAGTGTACATAAACAATAATGTGTGATGTTACAATCTGTTCTGTAGTGTTAAACACAAGAAATGTAATGCACTCCCTATGAAATAATAACAACGGTTACTCCCTGTAATAGTTATTTTTAATGGGTGATTATTAAAATGTTCAATTTGACAATTAGATTATAATAAATTTGCACCGACTTTTTACATGAAACACTTGCTCTCAAGGCTGACGAAAATCGATTCTGTAACGATATATCCGTATCAGCAAGGCAGCTGAACGTTAGACATTACTATGTTTTTCGTTAAAAGATCGTTGGATTCTTGTGATTATAAAGCATAGAATTCTTATGGTTACAATAAAAATATTTTACCTTACTCTAAGTGTACATAAACAATAATGTGTGTTACAATCTGTTCTGTAGTGTCGTTAAATGTGGTTTGAAAGTTCGTGTGTAAACAATAGGTTAGATTTTATGTTAACAATTTTCAGTGTATTTCTTTTACTTAAATAATCTTTGAAAGAGAAATATTCGGTTTATAGTGAGATTAATTTACTTGTATTAAAATTTAGAGTGATTAGGTTTTTGGAAATAGGTAATTCAATTGTACTTAACACCTCAGCATGACTTGGTGTCTTCGTTCATTGGATCGGGTAGGATTGGGCTGCAATAAGTTCGTTTTTCATTAATTTTTGGACTTCAATAGGTCTGGCGTCCGTTTCTTATAATGTCTGGTCATAATTTTCCGTTAATTCTCAGTTGTATGGTCCTGGATCTTGCGTGGACTGTGCTAATGGTTCGTCAACATCTTATACAGTCATGGTTATGAACTTCGATTACTGTTTTACCTTATTTTATTAGAAAATTGGTCTTCCAAACTTTGGCTTCTGTACTGCTTGACTGACGCTTCACGAGTAACGGTATTCAACGGTAATTTTTCCATCAACGTCCGTTTCTATGGTAACTGAATAATTCTGATTGGCTGATTTTGATATAAACCCATTGTTATCAAAATTTGAATTCTTTTCAAAATCCTCGTGTATCTTCCGACTTCTGTTATTCCTCTGTCTTCCTTCCTGGTTATTAAATATTGTCACTATATTATGTATTTCCTTTCATAGATTATTTTGATACCCCACAAGTTTGGGTTATTCAGGTTTTATGTTTTTACAATTATGTTAATACTTGTTAATTACATTTCTTTTTGTATTCAAATGCTTATTATAATATTTTGTTTCACAAATGATTTACAATTTATTCTGGGTGATTCCTTCACCTCGGATTTGCTAATTTCTTTGTTAATTTGTTATAATTTGTAGTTGTTTGTTTCTGACAGTTAGGCATTTTCATAGGCCTAAGAAGCCATTATGGTTTTTGACTTAATTTATTTAAATTACATTTCATTTTAGCCTAATGGGCTTTATTTTGTTATTATAATTGGTTGTGTTGTGTTTTGGGTCTGTTTATGTGTTATTATCTTGTCACTATTATTTTACACTTAATTGTTTACTATTTGGTTTCCACGTTTCCTAGTCATACATTTCTTAACTTTTATACGTATTTACTTAGCCAATAATAACAATGTGGCTATTATTTACTATTTTTTAATCTTATTACATGTAATAATTAGGCCTATGGTCTGTATGATTCTTACAGCCATATCCAATTCATAAACTGGTTTGAATAATTATTTAACTATTATTTGCTAATCTTTGTTTACAATTTATCTTATTTTATATTATTTTTTAGTGTGATAAACAACATCACTTTTATGAACTTATAACGATCCCTTATAACATGGGTGTTTTTTGATTTGTTCCTAACTCCTTAACTTTTTAAACAATATTTTCTTTCCCTCCATGTTAACACTATTTGGTATTCTTCCCTTCAATTATAATTGCATTTACTTAAACTATATAACAACATTCTTTCTTAACTACTTATTGTCTTATCAGTTTATACTGCTATTCTTAATTACTAATATTTTCCACCTTTAATTATTTAGTGTTTCATTAGGATTTATTAATTGTTAATGATTTTATCATTCACTATTTTTCACTATATTTCCATTCTATATCTTACACTATTTTCATTCAATCATCACCTTCACTTTTAAATTATTTATAGTTAATTATAATTTAATTAGTGTACCTTCTTTATTACTACACTTTGGGGTTTTTACACTTTCATTTTGCACTTCACAAATGTTTTTGTTTTTTAAGTGTTTCTGGATGGGTAATCCCTCTAATTATTATCTCACTACCGTACTATCTCTTTCGTTACAATATCTTATCAATAATATTAACAATTTTATGTCCTTACATTTCTATTATTACATCTAACTCTAAATTGTGGGTTAGTTTGCTTTTTTATATTTATCTTTAATCTTGTTTTATTGGGTTTCTTCCCTATATTATTATTGTCCATTAATGGATAATAATATTTACTTTTGTTTTTATTTTATTTTCATAGGTTACTTATTGGTCTTGTTTCCAATATTACATTTGAGTGCATTATTTCTCCTGCTCATATTCTTTATTACTTGTTTGTGTATCACCATTGGTCTTCATTTTTATTTATTTATTTCCCTTCGTTTTGGGTTTGTTCCTTTTTCATTCCCCTTCTTCATTTTAATTGTATTTGTTTAATACTTTGGTTTTCCACCTCCTCCTTTGGGTTCATTTTAACATGTTACATTGATTCATTCACTTCCATGAACTTGTTTCATTTTTGTTTAGTTTTGGTTTTTTCCCCTCTTCTTTTGGTTTGGTTAATCACCTTCTTCTCTTCTTTGGTTTTATTCTTGTTTGTTTCTTGTGGTTCCCTTCTTCTTTTGTTTCCTTTTGTTGGATCAATCACTTGGGTTGGGTCATGTTGTTTTGTGACAGTACATAAAAGCCTGTTGTCATAGTTATGGGATTCAGGGATTTCGTATTGTATTTTTATTATATTTATGAATGTCAACCATGGTTAGGTCAGTTTTACCCATGTCCAAAGAAACAACGCATATTCAACAAGAGTGGAATGATTCCAAGGTCACCGGCTGACGTGTGAAACCGAATACATACAATGGCGGTATAAGTGAAGACAAACTCTAAATATAAAATCTCATTGCTCCACAATGTGTGTCGTCATTAATAAATGATAATGACGTATCAACAATAACGTATAAAGCAAGGCGTTGGCCGTAGAAACAAAAGACGGTGACGTCATATATACTACTACATACGCAGATTTTGCGTATAACCCGTTCTCAGTCTGCATTACCAACTCAGACCGTACACACGTTCATTTGTGTGCTGGTCAGTTATTGCCAGCAAAGGTGTTGAAAACTTTGTAAAAATGTAATCACACAATGTAACTAGCTTCAGTGAACAGTTTAAAAAGGCGGAAGTCATGAAGCCGCCATTTTGATAATTGTTTAGATGAGAAATGACTCCAATTGTTCATAACATTTGAATATTGAAAATAAAATAAATCATAGATTGTTTAACTACATGTTGTACAAATGGTTATTTCGAAAAACCCGACTACCTCTGCCTTTCGCTTAACGAAGCCCTGGACCCGAAAGATAAAATTAAAGGTGATAATGAAGCCACATGTTTACACCGGATGTGTGGTGAGTACTGTTTTATTTAGAATTAAAAACATAAAAATTAGCTTATTATATTTGTACGAAGATATCGAAAGTTAACAGATGTCGCCCAGAACTAGGGACTTATTATTTGTATTGTTTTTTTGAAAGTTAACAGATGGCGCCCTGAACATGAGACTTTATATAAAAATTTACATTATATAAATAAGCCAAAAGCAGAGGCAGACGGGTAGCAAAATATACGTAATACAGAAGCAACGTAGGTTAACAGTATAGGTTATGTTATTGTTTGAATGAAGTACAGAACAACTACTAAAAATAAAATTTATTATTAATTTGATCAAAATGGCAGATAACGAAAACATTAGTATAAATAATACAGCAACAGAATCTCTATTATTAAATGAACCACAAGCTAACTCAACACCCATTATAAATAATAAAGTGTCATTAGAAGACCTTTTTCAGTTAATGAAGGTACAGAATAATGAATTAAACGATAAATTAAACCAATTTGATGAACAATTTAATGATATCAAAAAAGAAATTAAGAAACAAAGTTATAATTTTGACAAAAGAATAAACGAAATAGAAATACAGTGTGACAGTATTCAAAAACAAACAGAAACCAGTAATGAGCAATTTCATAACAAAATAAGTAAGTTAGACAACAAAATTAAGCAAATCAATGAGACAGTTCAGAACCAAATAGAAACACAATATGGAGAAATAGAGAATAAATGTTTAACTACAGTTAATGAGCAGATAGAGAGTAGAACTAATTGTGAAGTAAATAAACAGATAGAAATGAAAACTAGTGTTTTACAAAATAAAATAGAGAAATGTGAATTAGATGTAATAGACATAACCAAACATATTGAAACAATAGACCAAACAGTATCAAAACATAAGAATAATGCTAGTGATAGAATGAGCATGTTACAAAGTAAGATTAAAGAAATTGATGACCTAGCTATACAAAACAACAATAATATGCATGTTAAATGTGATGTGATTGAAAATGATTTAATGAAAGTGAAAAATGAGTTACGGGGAGAAATTCAGAAAAGAATTACCGGTATTACGGAAAGAATAATCGTGACTAGGGACATGTACAACGAAATAGAGTTAGAAAATTTTAATCATGAGAACAGAGTAATACACCCTATGAGATTTTTAAACCAGACACGAGAGTACAATCATTTCAGCAACCATAACTGGGAAATACAACTAACGAAAATTGTCAAATGTTTTAAGGGTAATTCAATCATATGGGCGGAGGCACACAGAGTAGAATGGAACAATTTTGAAACTTTCGAAAGGGCATTTAAAGATAAATTTTGGCCGGAAGAAGAACAAGAGAGTTTAAGAAGTCGTATTATGGGAGAGGGTAACTTTGTAGGACATAATAATATAATGATGTATGTGACAAAGCTATATAACGAGGCAAAATACCTCGAACCGCCTATACCGTTCAAATCATTCGTCAGATATGTGAGTAAACACATACCTAGAGAAGCACAGATTACCTTAATGACGAAGGAGATAGAGAATTTAAGCGAATTAGAACGAATTTTAGACATTTTGCAGAGTATTAGGGATCGTGAAACAGTTAGACGACCTATACAGAATAACCACAATAATAGTAACACGGAATTTAACCGACATAGGAATAATTACCAGGGAAATAATGAAAATAATAATAATTATAGACATAGAAATAATTTCCAGCAATCAGGTGAGTGGAGTTGTTTCAGGTGCGGGAGAGAGAACTACGCTCACAGACAACAGTGTTTCAGGTGTAAACTGCCAAGAGAAGAACAGAGGAGGAGAGAACACACGAAACAGTATGTACCAACCGACAAAGGAGGACCAAGTACCAGTGGAACGTCGAACCACAAACAAAGATGGTCGAGTGGTCAACAACAACAACAAGATATGAACAATAGTGGACGACAGCCGGAAAACTAAAACAGACAGTGGTAGCCAGGACCCGACCACTGTGCAGAGAAGCGCATGAGGTCCAACCAACAGAAGACATCCCAAGTAACGTCATTAAAACGGACATGATAGCTGACTTGTTGGAGGAGGAGAACAGTACTCTAAAGGAGGTGAGAGCAGGACTGACGGAAATCCAGGTAACTATAGAAAGTAAGCATTTTAGAATACTGGTTGACACCGGAAGTGAAATTTCAGTTATAGCAGAAAATATTTTGAATGATTTGAGAGAATTTAACAAGAATATTCCAATTTTGCCAGTAGCAGGGGTTACGGTGATAGGAGTCACAGGGGTACGAAGCAAGCGTGTGACGAAACAGATACATTTGAACTTTTTGATAAATGGTATAGATTTTGATAGTACATTTTTGGTAGTTAAGGGTTTGAGTTTGGACATTATTTTGGGTAACGATTTTTTATAGAGGAATAGAGCGGTGATAAATTTTAAAGAGAAAGTGATAGAATTAGATGGGGGTGACCGGTCGGTGAGAGTTAATTTTGAACGGGTGATAGATAAAACTAAAACAACTGGTGTAAAGTTACTAAAGAAACGAGTAGATGAAAATAATAGCGATACTAGAATCAATTGGTGTAGAGAGGCGGAGTATATTAATGATGATGATAACGAAATGAGTAATATTAATGATGCAGTGTGGGAGATAAGGGCAGATAAGTTTCGGAGTGAAGGGTCCGGTGTAGGGAGTGGCCAGCGTGCGGCGTTATGGCAGGTAATAGAGCAGTTTAAGGGAGTGTTTGCCGATGTTCCAGGAACGGCAAAAGATTATGAATGTATGTTACAGATAAGGGAACACACACCATTCATGCAACGGAGTTATCCTGTGCCTTACTCCAAAAGACGAGCGGTGCAAGAGGAGTTAGATAAAATGCTGGAAGGAAAAATTATAGAGAGATCAGTATCGCACTACTCGAATCCTTTGGTGGTAGTGATAAAGAAGGACGGCAGAGTCAGGTTGTGTTTAGATGCGAGAAGAATAAACCCGATCATAATACCCGACCGAGAGTCACCAGAAGCGATTAATGAAATATTCCAGAAATTCAGCGGCGTGAAGTACATGACATCGCTGGACCTTACTGCAGGATATTGGCAGGTACCATTAGCTGAGGTGAGTAGAAAATACACCGCATTTTTATTCAATGGAAAGAATTACTAGTTTAGGAGACTACCTTTTGGATTAAATACCAGTGTGGCGAGTTTCATCAAATGTTTGGATAAAATTTTGAGACCCAAGGACTTGGATTACTTGACAGTCTATGTAGACGACATTTTGATTGCATCCAGGACTTTCGAGGACCATTTGGAACATTTAAGGTATGTACTGACAGAATAGGAGACAGGAGGACTTACGGTGAATTGGGACAAGTCGAAATTTTTACAGACAGAGGTTAAGTTTTTAGGTTTTATTATTATGTCGGAAGGGATCTCAGCAAACCCGGACAAGGTCGAATCGATCATGCGCTTCCCTGAACCAAGGAACATAAAGCAACTTCAGAGTTTTCTAGGGCTGTGCAACTTCTACAGAAAATTTCAAAGGAACTACGCACACGTGACAGCAAGGTTAAGTGCAGTACTGCAAAAGAACCGACAATGGAAATGGGGCGATACAGGGTGTGGAGCTTTTGAGGAAATTAAAAGGAAATTTAGTGAGATGATCATGATGAACCACCCGGATTTTGAAAAAGTGTTCTATTTACAGACAGACGCCAGTAATGTAGCAGTCAGCGCGGAGCTTTATCAAGAGGATGAGGAGAAGGAGCACCGCACTATCGCCTTCGCGAGTAGGTCATTGCTGCCAGCGGAAAAGAACTATACAACGACTGAAAAAGAATTACTTAGTATTGTATTCGCCGTTGGAAAATTCAGAACTTATATCCTGGGAAACAAGACCATCATACGAACGGATCACAAGGCGTTATCCTTTCTGAACACTTGCAAGCTTGCTCACAGCCGTCTAACAAGATGGGTGCTCATACTACAGGAGTACAACTTCGAGTGGGAATACATTAAAGGGACAGAGAACAAGGTACCCGACACTCTTTCCAGAGTAGACTGTGAGGATAACAAGACAGGTAGGGATTTAAAGGAAATTGAAATTTTTAAAATAAGTAGGGAGGACAAGATCTTTGGAGAAGAGTTGAAGGATATCAGGACCATGCAAAGAGCAGATGGTAAGTCGGGTAGGATAATAAACAGCTTAGAAACGGAGTTAGAGGAGTCAGAATACAACCAACTTTAGCAAATTTACAAAGGATTGTTGTTTAAAAGAGTAGTAGGGGCTGAGCGTGACTGGAGGTTAGTAGTACCAGAAGAGTTGGAAGAGAAGATTATTTGGGATTGTCATTTTAGATACGGTTATTTTGGGGCGAAGAAGCGTGTCAATGTGTTGAAAGAATCATGTGTTTTCAGGAATATGGAGAGACGAGTGAGAAAATTGCTGAGGAGTTGTGATTTGTGTCAGAAGTCGAAGGTAGTAAACTACAGGGTGGAAGGTGAGTTGAATTTTATAAGGGTAGAGAGACCATTTGATTTAGTTGCTGTGGATTTGTTTGGACCATTGCCGAAGGGTAGAGGCGGAGTTGTGTATATTTTTGTATTACTTGACACTTTTTCGAAGTATGTGAAATTGTATAGCGTAAAGAGAGCTACCAGCAAGGTATTGAGTGAGAAGGTGACTAAAGATTATATGATTCATGTGGGTAAGCCGATGGTGATTTTGTCAGACCATGGGCCACAGTTCATCAGTGGGAAATGGCGCCAGACCTTAGGATGGGAAGGAATCCTCACGAAGCATACGGCTGTGTACCATCCCCAGTCAAACCAGGCTGAGCGTGTAATGAGAGAGATAGGCAGGATATTTAGAGCCTATTGTCACGCTAAACACAGTGAGTTGCCGTTGTATGTAAAAGGGGTAGAAAATTGGCTGAACAGTACCACCCACGAGTCCACCGGCTATACACCTCACGAATTGGTAAAGAGAACACGCCCCCAAGAATTTTGGAGCAGCTGTTTGAGTATCCAACGGAGAGCGAGCGTACAGATGTGAGCATTAAGATCCAGTTGGCCAACGAGAAGTTGTTAAGCAAGGGTGAACAGAGAAAACGTAGGCACGACGCAAAAGGTAAGTGGGTGAAATATGAAATTGGACAATTGGTATTAGTAAGGAGACACGATTTATCGAGCGCTCAAGACAAGGAAATTAAGAAGTTCTTCCTGCTCTACGAAGGACCTTATGAGGTACTAGGAATCAAGATGACAAATTCATATGTTTTGCAGGACAGGGAGACTAGGGAGATAGTAGGAACACACAATGCAACAAATTTAAAGTTATATTGGTCATCCTAGGATTTGGATAAGGGTTGTATATTAGAGTATGAATGAGTTTAGTTTGATGTTTATGTTTCCAGGAGGGACACTCCCCCATTTTCGGGCGATCACAGATTCACCACCTCTGATCGTGGTTTTTGGAATTAGGGTCAGACTATGGTTGCCAGTAGCCTCAACAGCGGGGTGAAACTAACGGTGGTCTGACTCCACAAAAATGTGTGAGTAGAAAATTTTAACGTACAAGAATGGGGAGGGGGACCCAGAGTTCGTGGAAAGGTAAAGTAGAGTCATGTTTAAAATAAAAAAAATAAAAAAAAAAAAAAAGGAGAGAGAAACTTAATGATGGTTATGTGTTCCACGAACTAATGTAGTTTCGTTGAGAGATTGTGAAACGAAACGTTTAAAATTATTGTAATTTAAATAGTTAAAATTTTTTTGTGCTTGCTTTCCTTCAGAAAACAAGAGAGTGTATGTTATCTTAATGTAAAAGTATCAGATGATCCATTGTTGTAATTCCTATTTTGTCTTGGAAGAAATTGTCAGTGAAAGTGAAAGCTTGAACTTGCAAAGTGTATATGTGAAAACTTTTAAATAATTAAAAACTTGTTTTTGAGCAAGGTTAAAAGGTGTTTTTATAGTCGTTTGGTGTTAGTAAAAATGTAAGTCAAAAATGGACTGTAAGGACAGCATATGTAGGATGAGTTAAGTTGAATGTAATTGGGCCAGTGCGGTAGTGGCATGTGCTACTGTAGCTAGCGGAGTGGGTTGATGAGTAACGCACAGACCGTTACCATCATCGGAGGCCTCAAGAAGGCGTGACTACACTGTACAATTTTAATATAATTTTATATTATATGTGATTTTTGACGGTACAGTGTATAAAAATGATGTGATGTAAGACATGCTAATGAAGTTGATTTCCCCGCTTTTCGGGCGATTACTGCCTTACCAGCACTAATCGTGGTTTTGGAGAGCGGTCAGCTATGGCCAAAACGTTAGAACCTTGACCATAGCTGGCTTGAAATTGGTGTATATTTGAAATTAATGGGGGGTGAATTTAGGGGAATGCCCGGAACTATGGAACAGCGGCTGCCACTCTGTTCGCGTGGGAACAGTAAATCAGGTGGTAGACCCGTTTTAAGGGCTTATTAATATATAACATAGATATGTTGATGTCTAAATATTTTAAAATGTAATGCAGAAGCAAGGACACGGAGATGTTAAATTCCTCCAACAATGCCGTCCTTGTGGATGAAAATGGGCGCAACAGTCCACCCTTAGAAAACAATAGTGTGTGTGGCTGGGCGGTTACTACAAGGGTAGTAACGATGATACAATATTAAAATTTTAAAGAAATGATAGTGATATTGGTGTTGGTCGTTAAGTCTGCAATTATGATTCTGTTGTAAAAAAAAAAAAAAAATAAGTGTAAAGAAAGTTGAGTAAAGAAAATATAAATAGTTTTGAAGTGTTTGCCATAATAGGTATATATGTTGATTTTATCTGAAGTAAAATAATGGAGATAGTGGTTGTTGTTTGAAAGAGTGAAATTTGTTTTATGCTTAGTATAATAATGTGTTTTCTTGAAGTGAGAGAAGTAAGTTGATGTTGACTGGAGTCAGAGAATTTGTTAAAAAATACAGGAATGTTGAAAAATGGAAGGATTTATCTGTCTTAAATCTTGTTTTTTGTTATTTGCAAACTTATGAATTAAGAAAACCAACGCCTCAAAACACAAACCAATGCATCTAAGGGGAGACATATCAGTTGCGGAGATGGAAATAGATGAGGTAGGGATTATTTTAAAATTTTGTATTGCATGTTTCAGAGTTTTGTGGTGTTGTCACCACGGTCCTGAGCTGGCCGGTGCGTCAGAACAGGAGCGTTAAGTGCCTCATGGCCTTATGGTGTTGGGATCTCTCCTGAGAAGTCCAGTAAGGTCAGACAGGTACGATCAGCATCATTGGACCAAGGGTAAGTGATTGTATTTCTTTTATATTTACACTACAGGGGGTTGTGGCAACATATCTGAACTGATCCTTTTAGAAACGTGTGAATGAGTCAATGAAAGTTTTTATGTTTCGACATAAAACCTTTCATTGAGGGGGTTTTGTGACAGTACATAAAAGCCTGTTGTCATAGTTATGGGATTAAGGGATTTCGTATTGTATTTTTATTATATTTATGAATGTCAACCATGGTTAGGTCAGTTTTACCCATGTCCAAAGAAACAACGCATATTCAACAAGAGTGGAATGATTCCAAGGTCACCGGCTGACGTGTGAAACCAAATACATACAATGGCGGTATAAGTGAAGACAAACTCTAAATATAAAATCTCATTGGTCCACAATGTGTGTCGTCATTAATAAATGATAATGATGTATCAACAATAACGTATAAAGCAAGGCGTTGGCCGTAGAAACAAAAGACGGTGACGTCATATATACTACTACATATGCAGATTTTGCGTATAACCCGTTCTCAGTCTGCATTACTCAGTCTGACCGTACACACGTTCATTTGTGTGCTGGTCAGTTATTGCCAGCAAAGGTGTTGAAAACTTTGTAAAAATGTAATCACACAATGTAACTAGCTTCAGTGAACAGTTTAAATGAAGTAATCTCAATTCAGTGCACTCAGAAACAGACAGATCACAAAGTTCGGCCGAACATCCGCCGCCAATCATGGGAAATGGGAAACGTCTGAGGAACGCCATCACCACTACAACTCAGGGAAGTCCTTTTAAATATTCAAAATTCTAAATAGTCACATGAGCTCAGAAATATTATTAATCCAAAATGTAATCACAATCAACGTATGAAATGTGCGAGTGAGATTGAGAGTGAATGGTTGCCGGCATTTAAAAACAATAATCTGAGGCGTTGGTTCGTGTTATGCACATATTTTATTTAATGAGTATAACGAAACAAGGAAATTTGAATTCAGTACTGCAGTTTTAAAATACATTTGTTTGAAAGATTAAAATCCAGAATAAAGCAAATGCTATATAGAGGTTAAAGCATGGTAAAAAGGCGGAAGTCATGAAGCCGCCATTTTGATAATTGTTTAGATGAGAAATGACTCCAATTGTTCATAACATTTGAATATTGAAAATAAAATAAATCATAGATTGTTTAACTACATGTGGTACAAATGGTTATTTAGAAAAACCCGACTACCTCTGCCTTTCGCTTAACGAAGCCCTGGACCCGAAAGATAAAATTAATGGTGATAATAAAGCCACATGTTTACACCGGATGTGTGGTGAGTACTGTTTTATTTAGAATTAAAAACATAAAAATTAGCTTATTATATTTGTATGAAGATATCGAAAGTTAACAGATGTCGCCCAGAACTAGGGAGTTATTATTTGTATTGTTTTTTTTTGAAAGTTAACAGTTTGTCGAGTCATTGTCTTTATATTTTATTTAAATTAAGCATTTTATTTAGTATGAAGTATTATTTTATATTCAAAATTATCTTTTTCATCCCTGGTACTGGGGTAGCTTATTTGTGTTGTAACAATATATATAGATATATATATATATATAATTATTAGGTAAATTTAGTTATAAATATTAAATGTAATATATATATTGTAGCATAACAGAATTATCTCCTTAAAATTTAACTTAATACAACATGAATAAAGAAGAAAAGGTCAATAGTGAGTGAGAAAAAGTAAAAGATTAAAGAATAAACTAAAGAAACTGTTCATT
The DNA here is from genome assembly GCA_034769895.1 of Magicicada septendecula. NCBI lineage: Eukaryota > Metazoa > Arthropoda > Insecta > Hemiptera > Cicadidae > Magicicada > Magicicada septendecula. The sequence continues at coordinate 797,442,093 of CM068368.1, forward strand.
AAGTCGATAAAATGTTAATAAAATTAAACTGAATAACAAAGAAAACTCTTGGTCCATATATAAATAACCAACTATATGAAACCCCAATAAAACAGCAGTATACCCAGTAGGTTGGGGAGCAGTAAAAGAAAAGACAAAGGTAAAAAGGTAAACATAATATTAATAAGGGGAAATTTATTAAATTAAGAAGCAGAAAACCCCAAGATACAAAACCAATAACAAATTAATAAGGAGCTGTAAAGGAGAAAAGGAATGAAACCGAATAATTAAATCAGAGTCAATGAATTAATATACCCAATTTTTACAAAATTAAAACCAATGATAAATGTCAGACCAAATAACAAGTTACAGGATACAATACAGTTAAAATAAAATTGTAAACTAAATTGTAAGCCTAGTTTAAGAATACAGTGAAAACAATTAAAAAGACTACCATTAGTGTAGACAATAATAAGTGACACACTATAATAAAGAATAGTGTAAGAAATAGAAATCAATTAAAAAAACTACCATCAGTGTAGAGAATTACCCTATAAAAAAAACCTAAAAATAAAAGACAGTCTCATGACTAAGAATAGTTTTAATGATAAAAATGTTTTAAAAATTAAGTAATATAAGAATTTAATAGGTATAAGACGTTTTTATTTTATTGTATTAGCAAATTAGGTATAGTGGATACAAGAGACAGTTAATAACTGAAAGTGTCATTAGTTATAAGATGTTTTTATTTCATTGTGTTATCAAAATAGTTATAGTAATTAAAAGAGACAGTTAATAACTGAAGGTGTTATTAGGAATAAGATGTTTTAATAGGGTTAGGTTTGTTATAAAAGGAAACATAAAAACAAAGGACAGCCAATGACTGATAATATTGCTGATAATAAGATGTTTCCATTATAATTCTATATATATATATTGCAACGAATCACAGGATCATGATAGGCGGGGCAAGTCATATATTACACAGACAATGGACATTCATATTATATTGGTAGATGGTTAAGTTTGGTTGTTATCATTTGTATTTAGTAAGGTTAAGGGTTTAGTTTAGAAAAACTGTGCATTATTAGTTATGGTGATTCATGTACTGTGTTAGTGGAAATGTGCGCGCGTGTGCGTGTGGAAAACGTTTCCCGGGCGGTGCGTGAAGTATTATCGTTGTTTTGACATTAGCTGAACTGAGACATGTGTATCGCTACAATCCCTATACCTGTCGGACTATTGTTTACGTTCTTGTATATTATTAGTATGTAGTCAGCATGCATGAGATACGAGTAGTCTGATTACCGCTATGCATGCTGTTTCAAAGTAAATGCACTCTACTGCATGAAAAGTGCTTGGTCACTTTACTAACCATGTGACTTCCATCCACCAATAGAATGCTGACTGGTGGTTGAAAATTTTCTTATGCCTGTCGTTACACAGGCAGTTCTTCTACGCCATCTACCGCGAACGGAACGTGCACTCCTTGTACAAGAATTCTACCGCTTGCAAGGTGTTGTAAAAACTATTCGTCGTTAGTGACACGGGAAGACTCAGAACTGTGTGTGTAGTACATTTGCACACATCAGTGTTTTAACGCATTGTGCGTAAAATTACAAGCAGTTCTTCACTGCTGCTACCGTGAACGGTACATACAATTCCTTGTACAAGACTCTACCGCTTGCAAGGATCTGTTAAGACTTTTCGGGGATAGTAACGCGTGTGTCGCATAACAATTGATTTTATATCTTTACACACGATATTAATATTGTAGTATTACGTGTGTAAGAAGTGAGTGTAACTGTATCACTGTGGGAGATTTGTCCGCAGTGACAGTATCATTAATTGTTACGCAATAGTTCCATCAAGACGTTTCCGTGCTAGTGCAAGATTTCCTCATAGGGTGGTCTGCCGATCGCGGTAGACCTTTGTATTCGCGAGAACACTTGAAGAAGCCGGAGAGGTATAAGTTCAATATACCGTTATTGATTAAACTCACTGTCACCTGAGATATTACTTGGTCTTAAAATCTATATAAGTTTTGCGAGTAATAACATCCGTAGTACCGTTGTGTGTGCGAAGTGTCGGATTCATCGTGGGAATTGCAGGACATCAGTCCAGCTGTTACAGGACATCAGCCCAGCTGTTACAGGACATCCGCCCAGCTGTTACAGGACATCAGCCCAGCTGTTACAGGACATCCGCCCAGCTGTTACAGGACATCAGCCCAGCTGTTATAGGACCAGCCCAGCTGTTACAGGACATCAGCCAAGCTGTTACAGGACGCCAGCCCAGCTGTAAACGTTTCTGGGAAAACGTCTGTCATTTGTAAGCCACACCTGACGATCCTACTACACCGCAAAGATCGGCCCTTCTATTCAACAACATCATCGTGGGAGTCTTCTTATGTAACGTATCACGTCTTGCGTATGAACATTATTTAACACTTTAAAAGAAAGACTCTATATCAAACATTACATTCTGTACATTTCAAATATACCATATAAACTATAACTTGTGTTTGTACAATAAATAATCTTAAACCCTCCAATATAGACTTGTAATTTGAAATACACATACTATCATATCCTATGCGCCAATAGTTCAGTAATTTGTGTTGTCGCATAGAGATATTTTGGCGCTTAGCAACGTAGGGCTCGTAAAATAGCGGAAATTTACGCTATTACATATTTGTCTATGAATATAAAATTTGTTGGAAAAATCCGACGTATAAATATAATTAACGTAATAATTGTATGTGTATTGTTCATGTGAAAAGCTGAGGATATAATTTTTCAAGTGTGCATATTCTCTTGTATATCATATATGAACAGATTTTATCAGTATATTGGAGGTAGATTATTAGTTGTTGTATGTTAGATAAGGTATTTACATGTTGATATTTTGAACTGCTTTTTCTGCGTGCATATAAACTGGTTACCATATGTTCTAATCTTGTTGTGATAATAATAACTTGCTTTGCGTATAAATCAATAAATTTAAATTTATTAAATTTTAAATTAAATTTTAATCACTATGGCGGAGTCACAAGGGATAGAGAATGCTTTAGCGGCCATATTAGCGAAGATGAAAACCATGGAAGAAAAGATGGAGAAAATTTCAGCAGAAAATAAAGAAGAGCGGAAAACTGATAAAGAGGAAAATAAGGCCCGTCAAGAGGAGGTGAAAGTGAGTATACAGAAGCTTTCAGCAGAAGCCGAGAAAAGAAGTAAATCGATCCACGACGAAAACAAAAGAATATATGCGGCCGTGCAGGAGCAATCTAAACAAAGCAAACAAATGATAGAAGCGGCAGAAAAGCGTATTAGCGAGACCGTGGAAGCTATGAAAGCTGATATAGAGGCGAGTTTGGAGGTTAATAAGTCACGACTTAATGAATATGGTGCGAAACTCGCTGGAGTGGAGGAGCAGGTAATACAACACAGATCCACGGTGAGTGAATTAATGGCTGAGCAAGACGTGCGGATTCAAGAGCTGCAACAGCAAGTGTCACGATTGCAAAGTACCTCGTCACCACTAAACTGTACTACGTATGTATATAAGACTTTGGATGACGTTAATTCACAGCAAAGATTTTATGGACAGCAGAATGAAAACCCCATGGATTTCATTCAAAGTTGCCAGCGGGATCTGGAGCAAATTGGTGATACCTTAAGTGAAGCGGATAGAATTAATTTCATAGTGCGGCGACTTAAGGGTACCGCTGCGGAGTGGTTTAGTATCGTCCAGGATAAAATCAATACGTTGGAAGACCTGGTAAGACATTTCAGAGCTAGATACTGGAATGAGGAGATCCAGCGGAAGATACGTACGCAGCTGGAGTTTGGAAAATATTCCAATACCAGAGGTCCTAAAGATGAATATGTGATGCAGTTGATATCCAGAGCTAGATATCTTGAGCCTAGCTTAACCGAACCTGACATGGTAAGTAAACTTGCGCACCACTTTGGACGCGGGATACAGGTGGCCGTCCTTACGCAAGGAGTTAAGTCGTGGAATGAGCTACTCACATTACTTGCAAAATGGGAAGGTATCGACAACCCGAATATAAATGGTAACAGTAATGAAACACCGCATAAAAGTTTTCAATATCAGAATCAAACCAAGCAAACACAGTCGCAACAACAACAACGACCTAAGATGTCTAATAGAAATACCAATCAAAAATTTAATGCCAATAAAGTAGCAGTAGTAGCGGAAGAGGATTCCGATATAGAACAGTCAAAAAACGTGTAAGGCTGCACGGCGTGAGTCCGTGCAACAAAATAACTAGTACACGTAAAGGTAGGAATGAAGTTTCAAAAGCCCGGGGTAACTATAAAAAGCAGTTCAATAAATCAAGTGTGAAAGATGTTAATTGTAAGAAAAACTTTGTAGTGTCCGGCCTATATCCTGCCGTAATTAGAGATAGTTTAATTTGCAATAACCATAGTAAAGAAAATGAGAAAGGTATTAGCGTTGAAAATGACACTGACCTCATTGTCAACGCGAAAATTAACGGATGTGTCGGCGAAGTTTTATTTGACAGCGGCGCAGAAATTTCGTTAATGGATGAGCGATTCCTAGAGAGGCACAGGAAACATTTAAAAAAAATCCCGATTCTGCCAGCAGCCCACAAAATCATAAAATCAGCGACGGGTGAATCTCAGAGGGTTGACCGTCAAGCTATGATAACAGTATCCATTCAGGGAATGGAAATAGAGGTCACCGTGCTTATGGTCAAGAAACTCGTGTATAATGTTATTTTGGGAGTGGACACATTAAATAAACTGCACGCGACCATTGATTTTCCAAATAAAAGACTAAAATGTACTGTAAATAATAGTAAACACAATATCAGGTTAGGACGCAGGAGGGGTAAGACGGGGTCTGATTGTGAACCTATTACTATAACTCGCCCAGCGGTTCAACTTGCCGATAAGATAACACATAATCTGCGGACTCACAGCAGGCAGATAACGAGCAATGAGCAAGATAAGCTGCAAAGTATGCTTGATAAATTTGAATCTGTGTTTTCCAAAAATCCTACCGTCACGAATGTTTATGAACACAGTATTCAGGTCACGGATGAAAATAAATTTGTACGGAAGACGTACCCCATCCCCCTTCACTATCAACAACAGGTTGATGCCGAAGTTAAGAGTATGCTTCAGAATGGTGTGATTGAACGAACTGATAGCAATTTTTTAAATCCTATGGTTGTTGTTAAAAAGAAAAATAACGACATTCGATTATGTCTCGACATGAGAAATCTAAATTCTATTACAAAAAAATGCTACGACTGTGCTCCGAATGCGGAGAACTTATTCATAAAATGTCAAGGGGTTAAATACATGTCTCGCCTTGATCTCAAAAGTGGATTCTGGCAGATTCCCCTTGCCAAGGAGTCGAGAAGATACACAGCATTTCTATATCGAAATAAATGCTATCAGTTTAAAGTAGTTCCATTTGGTTTGGTTACCAGTTTAGCGGCCATGGTCAGATGTTTGGAGTTAGCTCTGGGACCCGAGGTGGAGGACTTCGTCAGCATATTTGTTGATGATATTTTGGTCATATCCAAATCATTTGAAGAACATCTTGAACATCTCAAGATTGTATTTCAGAAATTGCAAGCCGCTAACCTGACTCTCAATCTTGAAAAGTGTGAATTCGGGAAATCGCAAATTAAATTTTTGGGTCATATTATCTCAGCGGAAGGTATAACAACGGACCCGGAAAAAATACATGCGATCATGGAGTTCCCGAAACCCACAAAACCCAGGGATATCAGAGCGTTCCTCGGATTGACTGGTTACTTCAGACGTTTTACTCCAGAATATTCTGGGACAATTGAGCCGTTGTTAGAACTACTTCGTAAGAGTAATAAATGGAGATGGGAGGAGCGTCATCACCATGCTTTCGACGCGACTAAAAATTTGTATAGTAGAAACCTGCACGTGTTCCATCCTGAGAAAAGGGGCACATATGTCCTGAATTGCGATGCTTCTGATTATGCCATTGGGGGGGTACTCTACCAACGGAATGAGAAGGGCGAAAACAAAATAATTGCGCACAGTAGTAGGTCACTAAAAGGGGCCGAACGTAACTATTTCACATCGGAAAAAGAAATATTGGCTATTGTGTACTGCATTAGTAAATTTCGTTATTACCTGGTTGGAAAACACTTCGAAATCCTTTCGGACAACCAGGCCTTATCGTTCATGTTGCGCTGCAAGTTAGCGAATGCTCGCATATCCCGTTGGATCATGGCCATCCAAGAGTACGACTTTACCATTAAGTACTGTAAGGCAAGCGAGAACCAAGCAGCTGACACGTTAAGCCGATACCCTCCAATGGTGGAAGAACGTCATGCGTCTAATAACCAGGAGGTTCAAATTCTAGCTGTCAAATATAAATTAGAAGACAGTCTCAAAAATAAGCTAAGAAATATTGGTATGGAACAGCAGCGTGACACAAAGTTGAAGCGGATATGTGACGCTATCCGGATACAAGAAAACCCTAAGTACAGAATATATAAAGACGTAGTGTATAAAATTATCAATGGCGGATGGAAGATTATGGTACCGGACGCCATGGTGGAAGACCTCACCTGGATGTGTCATGAGAGTCTGGCTCATGCGGGGCCTTATAAATGTTACCTGGCAATGCGGGAGGATTTTGTGTGGCTAAATATGACCAGGAAAATAAAGGCCATACTCCGCTCTTGCCACATCTGCCAAACAGCGAAATATCCGAACCAACATACACAGGTTGAAATGGGTAACATTGTCGTCCGTAATAAAAATGACCTTGTATGCATTGATTTTTTGGGTCCACTTCCTCGGGCGGCACGTGGAATGAAGAACCTGGTGGTTGTGACGGATGCCTTTACCAAACATGTTAGCCTATATGCTATTGGTAGACCTACTACGTCGGCTGTCATAAACATTATGCTAAATAAATACATGCCGAAAAATGGTCCCGTAAGGAAGATACTCTCAGATCAAGGTAAGCAATTTACGAACACCAAGTGGCACTCCGAGCTTGAGAAACACGGGGTCCAGACGGTCTTGACTGCGATCCGGAGACCGCAAGGTAACTTGGCCGAGCGGGTCAACAAGGAGTTGGGACGGTTGTTCCGTACGTACTGTAATACTAACCAGAGTAAGTGGCCGGAATTCCTAGAATTTTTTGAGTATGCCATAAATGGAAATTATAATTCTACTACCGGGTATACTCCGAATGAACTCCAAACCGGAGAAATGCCAGGCCGGGTCTGGGGTAAACACATTGAAAGGATAGCGATGCATAATATGCCTATACCAGTTGAGGTAAAGAAAATCGAAGCTAGAAGACGCATTAAAAAGTGCGCCGAGGAGCGCACGGAAAAATTTAATGCGGAACATAAACTAGTCAAGTTCAAGACTGGAGAGAGTGTGTTTTTACGAGCATTAAATGTTGGAAGAAGGGAGGACAACACAGCTGCGAAGTTTTTTAGGCTGTATAATGGTCCGTATACCCTGTCGGAACAAGTTGGGAAAAATACTTTTATCTTAACCAACCCAAATACCAACCGTGCGATTGGTAAATTCCATGCGTCCTCATTGAGGAAGTATTATACAAAGGATCCGTAAACTTAGAAATAAATGTCAGGATATAGGGGTAAGAATGTGTAGTGATTTAAATATGTCAATTCAGGTTTAAATGTTGTAAGTAAGTTGGCTCTGTGAATGAACAATAATCTAGTTTTGATAAGGAATGTTGTCTGTGTACGCTATGATCCTGCATTAGATGTCGTTATCTGTGTGTCAAGAACATGTGTGTTTGTTTTGGTTCGAAGGTTACCACGTGTCTTGTGAATTGATGCTTCTGTCAAAGTGACAGTTGGAAATGTTAGTATTAATTGAGGATGTTTATTTGATTTTAGTTTGAAGATATTATTATTATTTCAGGATTAGGAAGTTGTTTTGGGTATATTGAAAAAAAAAAATTTTATTTTTTGTTAGTTAACTAAAAAAAAAAAAAATTTTTTTTTTATGCGGGAAGGAGTTAATCCTGCAACGAATCACAGGATCATGATAGGCGGGGCAAGTCATATATTACACAGACAATGGACATTCATATTATATTGGTAGATGGTTAAGTTTGGTTGTTATCAATTGTATTTAGTAAGGTTAAGGGTTTAGTTTAGAAAAACTGTGCATTATTAGTTATGGTGATTCATGTACTGTGTTAGTGGAAATGTGCGCGCGTGTGCGTGTGGAAAACGTTTCCCGGGCGGTGCGTGAAGTATTATCGTTGTTTTGACATTAGCTGAACTGAGACATGTGTATCGCTACAATCCCTATACCTGTCGGACTATTGTTTACGTTCTTGTATATTATTAGTATGTAGTCAGCATGCATGAGATACGAGTAGTCTGATTACCGCTATGCATGCTGTTTCAAAGTAAATGCACTCTACTGCATGAAAAGTGCTTGGTCACTTTACTAACCATGTGACTTCCATCCACCAATAGAATGCTGACTGGTGGTTGGAAATTTTCTTATGCCTGTCGTTACACAGGCAGTTCTTCTACGCCATCTACCGCGAACGGAACGTGCACTCCTTGTACAAGAATTCTACCGCTTGCAAGGTGTTGTAAAAACTATTCGTCGTTAGTGACACGGGAAGACTCAGAACTGTGTGTGTAGTACATTTGCACACATCAGTGTTTTAACGCATTGTGCGTAAAATTACAAGCAGTTCTTCACTGCTGCTACCGTGAACGGTACATACAATTCCTTGTACAAGACTCTACCGCTTGCAAGGATCTGTTAAGACTTTTCGGGGATAGTAACGCGTGTGTCGCATAACAATTGATTTTATATCTTTACACACGATATTAATATTGTAGTATTACGTGTGTAAGAAGTGAGTGTAACTGTATCACTGTGGGAGATTTGTCCGCAGTGACAGTATCATTAATTGTTACGCAATAGTTCCATCAAGACGTTTCCGTGCTAGTGCAAGATTTCCTCATAGGGTGGTCTGCCGATCGCGGTAGACCTTTGTATTCGCGAGAACACTTGAAGAAGCCGGAGAGGTATAAGTTCAATATACCGTTATTGATTAAACTCACTGTCACCTGAGATATTACTTGGTCTTAAAATCTATATAAGTTTTGCGAGTAATAACATCCGTAGTACCGTTGTGTGTGCGAAGTGTCGGATTCATCGTGGGAATTGCAGGACATCAGCCCAGCTGTTACAGGACATCAGCCCAGCTGTTACAGGACATCCGCCCAGCTGTTACAGGACATCAGCCCAGCTGTTACAGGACATCCGCCCAGCTGTTACAGGACATCAGCCCAGCTGTTATAGGACCAGCCCAGCTGTTACAGGACATCAGCCAAGCTGTTACAGGACGCCAGCCCAGCTGTAAACGTTTCTGGGAAAACGTCTGTCATTTGTAAGCCACACCTGACGATCCTACTACACCGCAAAGATCGGCCCTTCTATTCAACAACATCATCGTGGGAGTCTTCTTATGTAACGTATCACGTCTTGCGTATGAACATTATTTAACACTTTAAAAGAAAGACTCTATATCAAACATTACATTCTGTACATTTCAAATATACCATATAAACTATAACTTGTGTTTGTGCAATAAATAATCTTAAACCCTCCAATATAGACTTGTAATTTGAAATACACATACTATCATATCCTATGCGCCAATAGTTCAGTAATTTGTGTTGTCGCAATATATATATATATATATATATATATATATATATAAACTAATAGGCATAAGATGTTTTTGTTATGTTTAAGTGATATAAAAAAAAAATTAGTAGATATAAGATATTCTGTTGTATTTGAAATAATGTTCAATAATTTCCAAGTTTGTTAAGGCAGAGAAGGCAAGTAGGTAATAGGAATATTGTATTTTTATTAAACTGTCAACCATATAAAGAGTAATAAGGCAAATTAACTAACACACCACAATAGAAAAACAAAACAGCATGGTAAACCAAAAGTCAAACCCAAATAAACAAATTCAATCAAACTGTATATAATGAATAGAAACTAGTCCATACAAAACAAAGATATGAAAATGTAATCAGTACAGAAACAAATATTAGCAAATGTAATGACAAAAGAATAAAATTAACTTTATTTGGAAATAAGTAATACTAGGCCTAAGGGGTACTCAACTCAGATAAAAAGTAAATTAATCAATATTGGAGTATTATAACAACAAATTATTAACAACAAGCAATAATCATGGAGTGAGTAAGATTATTTAAGGGAAATATTAACATAAAATCACTTGTAAACCATTTAAATACTAAAATTGTAAAAAATACAAGGCCATAATAAATAGCAAAAATTGTAAATTTTAGGCTTATCTGAACATAAAACAGACCCAGTTATATATCAAATTATGTAAAATTAGCTTAAGAGTATTGCTGAATAGTTAGATTTTCGTAAAATTAATAAATAACTAAGTTACAGCAATAAATAGGAAACTTGTCATGTATGTTTATGAGTTGAAATCAAATCCAAGACATGTAAATTTGTAAAAAAACAATGGGAAGAGGAAAAAGACATTTTATAAATTACCACAAAACGACGACTTTAAGTCATCAGTCTATTGTTAATCATGAAAGTGTACAGATCAGAATTTACTGACGGAAGATCTAAAAAATAGAAATAGTGTAAAAACAATGACGTACAACCTCAAAAAGTGTTACTGAGGTTACAAAATGGAAAACAACACCACTACTTAATAACTAACACCAAACTGAACCAGAACAACTACAATAGTAATATCCATTACTAGAACGAGAAATTAACCGCCATTTTGAGCAAAATTCAACAAACATTATCTGGACACGAACTCAACAGATTTGAACACAGAACACTGCACCAATAAACTATCACCAAACGACATCGCCGAGGAGGGAAGAACACTTCACACAATTTTCCAGGGATACTACAACCTCGCAGAGGAAGGAATTCGCATTTATTTCTGAGGGAGAAGAACATAGCGTCAGTGTTGTGTAGCAGAAATCCACGAGGTGAACGGTGGCCATTTTCATTGCAGAGCGACCAGCACATAGACACTGCCTCCACGAGTCAGTGACGTCATTCTACGAAATGGTTCGATCTTTACTTAATAATTGACAATTTTCATAATCCTGTTATTTTTCAGCAAATATTAATTTATTTTAAGATAGATGTAAGTATTGTATCTTGTTCCTTGTCCTCTCTGACCATTTCGACAGTTAAAAGAACCCGAAATAATTAATTTTGTAACATTATATTTTGTTATTTTTGTTCACAATCGACCTGAGCGAATCTCAATCAATGCCTGGTCCATGCGCGTAAGATTGGCGCACAATTTCAAATTTTAAGAAATAAACATCACAATTACTCAATTACATGTGTTCATAATTATTTGTACAATAAATATTAGTTTCTTCTTTCTTCTAAAAATAATTTAGAGTTATTAGAGAAATATACCCAAAAGAAGAAGAAGAGGAGCGAAGTTTGAAAAGAGAATACTAGATCCGACTACATAACTAGATTATCTATAGAGAACAAATATTAAAAAAAAAAACACACAATATCTCATTTATTTAATTGAAGGTAATAAAAAAACTTACAGTTAATTAATTATTCAATTAATTAATTAAACAAACAAAAAATTTTAATTAATTATATAACTAACAACAAAATTTTTTATTATCAACATAATACACATAACACATTATTATCTATCTATTTTATTTGTTTTATAATAAATTGGCGTCCAACTAAGGGGCTGAAAATAGGAATCGATAGATCTATAAAATAAGGACAATTCGTCCAGTTTCCTATTTTAGCTCGGCAGCTGTCAACAGGTCAGAAAAAGAAACAAGATGCACAGGAAGGCGACATCAAAGAAAAGGGCGATGGAGGCCGAACAGGAAATAGTTATGGAGGATAAGGAAGCAACACCCGTGGAAGATATAGAATCGAGATTACCTCCAGCAGAACCAACCGAACCAGAATCACAAGGGAAACAACCCGACAAACAGACACGAACAGAGAATGTGGAAATGAAGGAAATGCTCCGGCTAATGATGGAGAGGATGGAAGAAAACAGTAAGAAAATGGAGGAGAAAATGGAAGAAAATAGTAAGAAGGCAGAAGAAAATAGTAAGAAGTCAAGGGAAGAATTAGCCCAGCAAATGAAGGAAGAGTTAAGGGAAAATAGTAAAGAAATGAAGGAAGAATTGGGTAATAAAATTGGAGATACCAGTAAGAAGATGGAGGAGAAGATGGACGAAATAAAAAATGAAAATAAATTATTAATGGAGGAAAATATTAAGAAGATAGAGGAGAAAATGGAGTAGAATATTCAGAAAATAGAGGAGAAAATGGAGGAAATAAAGACTGACAATAAACAGTCGAAGGAGGAATTAACTCGGATAAGCCAAAAACTGGAAGAGACCAACCAGAGGATGGAAGAAACAAGTCAGAAAATGGAAAGCAATAATCAACAATTAAGAGAAGAATTGAGGGAGACTAACCAAGAGAACATGAACCGGTTAGATGGAAGGATGGAAATATTAAAGGAAGAATTGAGCCAGAAGATAGCTGAAAACAATGAAACAATCAGCAAGAAAGTAGAAGAGGAAATAACAGTGATCGAACAAAGGATTACAAGGGCTGATGAAAGATGGAGTCAGACCGAACGAGAAGTACAGAGTATCAAGACTGAAATAAATACTAAGGTTACCAACATCGAAGAAACGAATAGGAAGAATTTAGAGGAAAAATTAAAGGAAACACGTGAAGACTGGGAGATAGTGCAGGACCGGTTTACAGAAAAATGTGACGGCATTGAAGCTGCTGTGACCAGTACCAACAGTCAGGTGCGACAGAATCAAACAGATATAGATCTGTTCCATAGTCGACCAACCAGCATTACCAGTTGTCCGAATAACGAAAATCGTGAAGGGATTAACTTCAAGTCTTATAAAAATAAATCCATGGCGTTCCTAGCCAGAATCGAAGAGTACTTCACTAAACACAGAGGCAACCGCTGGAGAGAGAATAAAGAAGTACTGGAGAATCCTTCAAGGAGATAGCTGATAATTGGTGGATGGTGATCAGAGATGAAGTGACAGACTACCAACAATTCAAAAGGCTATTCAAGGCCAAATATTGGTCTGAATCGACACAAAATATCGCCAGAGACGGGATCTGTCACGGAAAATATAACCCGTATGGAAACCAAACTCTAACAGCGTATTTCTTGGGAAAGGTGTGTGTGGCCAAACATTTAGAGCCCCGAATACCGGAAGAATGCTTGGTCAGCAAGCTCTCATACCACTATGAAGAAGATATTATCAGAGCTAGAAGAAACAGTCAAATAAAAACTGTACAAGCAATGACCGAACTTTTAGAAATGTATGAGCACGAGGATTACTACCGCCAAAGTCGCAGGAGATACGAAAGGCCGGAGACAAGAAATAATACGAGTAGTACAAATAATAATAATCGGCAGAACGGCGACAACAACAATAATTATAGTTCCGCAAACCGGAATAATGCCGAATACAATAATAACCCTCGTAATAATAATAATGCTCCTAGATATAATAACAATAATAATAATAATAATGTTCCCAGAAATAATAATAGTGAGGGTAACAATAATAATAATAATAATAACCGTCCGCCTAACAACAACGGTTATTATAATAACCGTAATTATGTTCCGAATGGTCAGAGAAACCCCAACCCACCTAATAACAATTATTATGGTAACTATAACAGAAATTACCTGAATGGAGGTAATAATAATTACAGGACATATCGACCCCATATCAACTACATCAGAACGGAAGGCAGTGGACAGAGGAGATACCAGCCCCAACGAAGGAGCCGATACTACAAGTATGAAACCTTTCAAGGGAATCAGGGAAGTAATCGTTACAGAGAGTATGAACCCAGACGCAGTTCAAGCCTGGACAATCAAAGAAGACTGCCTGTAACGGAGGCCCAACAAGATGATCGTGCTGAACCAAACGAAGCAGTTTCAGGACTCCAAGTTGATGCTGCTAACAGCCTAATCCGTAATGATGCGGAGCATTTAAATGAACAGAGGCAGTAATAAATCCCAATAACCCTTTACTGCTCCAATCTGCTGGGTATGGACAAGAGGTAAAATAGCGTGAAGAAAAGAAGAATTTTACGATAATATATAACAATTACTTAAAAGATATCTGAGAGGACTTGTTAGAAGAGAACGAGGTAAACATTAATAATAATGACAACGAGATCATTTACATAATTGCAGAAATCGAGAGTATTTCTGTTCCCATAATGATAGACACTGGAGCAAATTTCTCTATAATTAACCATAATGAATTGGACCGGATACAGCAGGAATGCCACAAAAACTTACCAGTACTACCTATTAATAATATTGTGCTTGTAGGAGCTACCGGCCGACAGAACAAAACAATAAGGAAACAGGTATCCCTAAGTGTCAACAGTCAGGGCGTAAGTGTGGATATGATATTTCTTGTTGCAGCCGGATTACCCTTCAACATCATGATAGGGTGTGACATATTACGTAGGAACTCAGCAGTTATCGAGTTGTGCCGAGGGAAGGTATCACTCTTTTCGGAAGGTTCGACCTGGGTAGCCAATTTAACTATCAATAAGATGTTAGACACCAGACAACTTATTGACCACAAAAATAAAGTGACTTACTTGTCAAACTACTCGTCAGACAATAAGCCAGTAAGTCAGAATACGGAAGATGACCTATGGCCACAAAAGATTCAGGAGATAAGTGAATTCCAGTGCCACAATACCACCGAACGATTAAATGAAAACCAGCTGAATCAATTGGTCAGCATATACAAAAAATATCGAGCTGTATTTTCAGACGAACCAGGAAAGATCAGGAACTACCAATGTTCAATACGATTCAGAGAACCGGTAGAGTTCAATCGAAAATCATATCCCATAGCACAATCTTTGAAGGAAGCCGTACGCACAGAGATCCAGAATATGATTAGTAAGGATATTATCGAAAGCAGTCAGTCGCCATACACTAGTCCGATTGTGGCTATACAAAAGAAGAATGGGAAGGTAAGACTTTGCCTTGACGCACGTGAGATAAATAAAATGATTATTAATGATCGTACCTCACCTGGCGAAATTGATGAAATATTGAAGAGATTCCATGGAACCAAGTTTATTACTACGTGGGATACCGTGTGCGGGTATTGGCAGGTGGAGTTGCACCCAGCAAGCCGGCAATACATGGCGTTCATCTTCAAAGGGCGCAACTATCAGTTTAAGAGGTTGCCCTTCGGGTTAGTGAACTCAGTAGCTGTTTTTGTTGCCTGTATGGACCAAATACTCGGACCAGAAGCGCTCCAATTAACGACTGTCTATGTTGATGATCTCTTAATAACATCAACCAATTGGGAAGAACATTGTTACCGTGTGGAGCATGTCTTGAAGAAGCTGGCTGAGAATAACGTTACCCTTAAGCTAGACAAGTCCAAGCTTATAGCTAAAGAAGTCCAATTTTTGGGTTTCCAGTTGAACAGTCAAGGAATAACACCGTCAACAGAAAAGGTAGACGCCATACAGCGATTCCCTATACCGAAAAACAGAAGGCAACTACAATCATTTTTAGGCCTGCGTAACTACTACAGGAAGTTCCAAAATAATTATTCCGAGCTGACGGCCTGATTTCAGTATCAGTTATCGTCCAAGAATAAATGGCGATGGGGTCAAGAACAAGACGAAACATTCAAATCGATTAAGGAGAAGTTCTTAGAAGCAGTAATGCTTAACCATCCAGATTTTAACCGACCTTTCTTCCTAAACTGTGACGCTAGTAATATTAGCTTGGGATCAACGTTGTACCAAGAAGACGAAAGTGGAAACCATCTAGTAGTGAGCTTTGCTAGCAGAACCCTTAACCAGTGTGAAAAGAACTACAACGTGACGGAAAAGGAACTGCTAAGTGCAGTCTTTGCTTGTGGGAAGTTTCGAACGTATATTCTAGGATATCCGTTGACCATTCGCACAGATCGCAAATCAATATCATTTCTTAGAAGATGCAAGTTAAGCCACGGTAGGTTGACCAGGTGGGTACTTGCCCTGCAGGAATACGATATACAGTGGGAGTATGTTCCTGGGAGTAAGAATGTAGTAGCCAACGTATTGTCAAGAGTAAATTTGGAAGAACAGACGTTCGAAGGTGAAAAGGAGAGCATCCTGAAGATCTATAATATTATTAAGGACAGATCCGATTTAGAAAAAATAGTGCAGGACATCAGCAAACACCAGCAGTCCGACGCGAAGCTAAACAATATTAAACTTCGTCTCTCCAACCTAGATGATACAATAACCAAGTTTTATTGCACTCATAATGATATATTATTCATCAAAACATCCCTTGATGAAGAGATATGGAAGATCATAATCCCTACTACAGTCGAGAAGGATATCATCCTGGATTATCATCTCCGATACAGTCACATGGGGGCCATGAAGGTGATCAAGGCGATAGAAGAGAATTGCCATATAAAAAATATAAATCGAAAGACGAGAAACTATCTCAAAACCTGTCTTATATGTCAATTGGTAAAAACCAACAATGAGAGAAAAGAGGGTATGATGATACCAATTACATCACAAGCAAAGCTGGAAAAGGTCTTTCTGGACATCTGTGGTCCATTTCCCCGCAGTGGCGGACGCCATCGTTACAAATACATTATTATAATGATGGATCACTTCACGAAATTTATAAAACTGTACCCGGTGAACAGAGCCACCACTTTGAAGACTTTAGGAGTGATAACAAATCATTACATTCCAGAGATAACACAGCCCAGCATCCATAATCACAGACCATGGAACGCAATTTAAGGGTAGGAGGTGGAAAAACACTCTAAATACATTAGGCATTAAGACGTACAAGACATCAGTCTACCATCCCAGTAGTAATCCAGCGGAGAGGGTGCTACGAGAAGTCGGAAGAATATTACGGACTTATTGCCATAATCAACAAAGGAAGTGGCAAGAATGTTTATCAGCTACCGAAGAATTCCTTAATTTGGCATATCACCCCGCTATAGGTACCACGCCATATACGGCAATGTATGAAAAACCGCCTCCAAGAGAAATACAAGACATCATAAAATTTCCCATGAGTCAAGAATACAAGTTTAATCGACTAAGGTTCTACAATAAATTGGCAGAAGACCAGGAAAGGCGCCAGAACAAGTATCAAAAGGCGATTAAAAAGGTAATAAACTATGAAGTCAGAGAAAAGGTACTATTGAAAAACAGGGAACTACCCAGTACTTTGGAAGGCATTACCAAAAAGTTGTTACTGCTGAATACCGGCCCATACCTGATTATTAAAAATAATAACAACAATACTTATGTTTTAAAAGATATTAATTCAAATAAAGTAAAAGGAACTTATAAACAATTATCAATCAAAAAATATATAGAGGAGAGATAAATAAAAGAATTTAGTTGAAGAAAAATAACAAAATTCAAAAATTTGTAAGACCAACTTACAGGAATCATTTGAAAAAACTATTATGAATAAAAAAGAATTTGGATGAATAAAAATAACAAAATCAGGGTTCCCAGCGACCTGGAAAGTCAGGCGAAGTCAGGGATTGTCAGGGAATTACAAAATTGTCAGGGAAAATCAGGGAAGTCTTTTAAAAATTGGCGTGTGTCAGGGAAAGTCAGGGTAGTTGACTCAAATTTGTTATGTGTCAGGTAATTCATACTGATGACAAACTGCAACCTGTGAATCCTTTGAAGCGAGGAAAAGTGATCAATTAATGAGGTAAGTTGAATTTTATTTAAAAAAATTAAAATTGTACATGTTTCGGGCTATGGCAGCATTAAAACAAGATGAGTTTGTTGAAATGCTGAACAGAGTGTGGCGGCTCTGGCCCTACCAACCTGTACAAGTATATTTTTATCCCAACAAGGTATCTTTACATTGCTGAGATAAATGTATTTGTGCTTTGATATAGTTTTTGTGTACAATTAACATGCTTTTCTTTTGTTTCAGATTAGGCCTATGCATTAGATAAGATGGCAAGAAAAACAACTTTCAACTATCAGTGGCTGGATTCAACCCTTAATCCAGAGTTTGTAGATTGGCTCAGTGATGTACCGGACAATAAATTTGAAGCCTACTGTAATGTGTGCAGAAAGAAGTTTAAACTCAGCAATATGGGGCGTCAGGCAATTCATTCACATAGAACTGGACCAAAACACACTCAGCTTCAGATATTAAATCAAGACAGCCATCATTGTCATAATTTTTTGACAAACCTAGCGCTCGTTCAACAGAATTAAGAAGTGTAGCTACTAGTTCAACAGAAACAAGAAGTGTAGACATTGGACATGAATCTCTTGATAATGCCGCTGTCAAACCGTGTGTTAGTTCAACAGAAACAGTAAAGACTGAGGCAGGGATAGAAAGTGGAAAGTCGGTACACTGTGCTACTTCTTATTTTAATAAAGATGAAGTAGCCAAAGCAGAAATTTTATGGGCGTTAAAAGTTGTTGCTAGTAAATACAAGAGGAGTTCATGTGCAGATATACGTGATACATTTATACTTATGTTCCCAGATAGTGCAATTGCATCGAAATTCACCTTTGTTGAAAGTAAGTGTTCCTACGTGATTAATCATGGTATTGCACCACATTTCAGTGAGTTATTAACAAACAATTTGAAAACTTGTGAGGATTATGTAGTTTCTTTTGATGAGTCACTCAATAAGGTAACACAACAAGGACAAATGGATCTCATTGTCAGATTTTTTGATATCAACACTCATAAAGTGGTTTCTAGATATTGGAACAGTATTTTTCTGGGTCGTGCTACTGCCCAAGATCTGCTGCAGAAATTTAATCATGGACTGCAACCTCTTCAAAGAAAAAACTTGTTGCAGGTCTCAATGGATGGGCCTAATGTGAACTTGAGCTTTCTCAGGAAGCTTGAAGTGGAAATGGAGACATTTTTCCTGATGGGAAAAAGTTATTGAACCTGGGAGTGTGTGGTTTGCATGTCATCAATGGAGCTGTTAAAACAGGTTTATTGACTGTAAATTGGGAGCTTAACTCATTCCTGCGTAACATGTATTATTTATTCAAAGACTCACCAGCTCGCCGGGCCCAGTTCACTGCAGTGACTGGTAGTACAGTGTTCCCACTGAAGTATTGTACAGTACGATGGCTTGAAAATGTTCATTGTCTGGAATGAGCCTTAGAAGTATTTCACCATATCAAGGCATATGTTGCAAATGCTAAGTTGCCAGAAAGTAAGTCCTGTAAAAATATTAAAGAACAAATCCAAGACCCTTTAATAAAATGCAAACTAGCATTTTTCAAAACCATTTCTTTGGAATGTGAGCCTTTTCTCAGGCGATTTCAAAGTAACAAACCGCTTGCTCCATTTTTGTACTCCCATCTGAATGAACTATTAAGAAGTTTGATGAATTGCTTTGTCAAGCGTAGTAAAATGGCAAATGCCATTGATATTAGGAGTGTGATTTTGCTTGATCTACAGGACCCAACAAACGTAATTGAGGTAGGTAAAGTTGATGTTGGATTTAGTACGAAAAAGGTACTTAAAGAACTAAAATTGTCAGAGAGAGAAATTCTTGGTTTTAAACACGAATGTCAGAAAATATTGATTTAAATGGAATAAATCCTATTGTAGTCCCAAGCCACGTGTTTGTTAACCATGTCATTATTTATGACATAGATTGATTTTATAAGTTCTGATGATGAGGCAAGCGCCTTGAAACATGTAAACTGGAAAAAACATCAAGGAAAAAAGCCATAGACGGTGAGTACAGTGTATTTGTCAGAAAATATTAGTGGCAGTTGTGACAAAACTGTTGGATAAGAGTCCTTTAAAGTATAGATTAGTGAAAGGTCTTACGAGTTTGAACCCACATATAATATATCAGCAACCAAGTCTTGGTCAGACCCGAATGGAATATGTCTTGGAAGCGTTGCATGAAGCTAACAGAATAACTGAAAATGTGGCCGATAGGGCTAAAGAACAATACATTTCTCTGTGTTGTGAATCAAAGGAAGCTTTGGAAACTAAATTCAAAGAATATATCTCAATATCTGATGATAGTATGGGTTTAGACATTTTCTTTGCTGATATTTTAGCAGAAAACAAACAGTATAGTGAACTTTGGCAAGTAATAAAGCTTTGTCTTATACTGTCTCATGGAAATGCTGCAGTGGAGAGTGGCTTTTCTATAAATAAGTCAATGTTGGTAGAAAACATGCATGAGGAGTCAATTATTGCACAAAGACAAGTGTATGATTCCATTTTGTACTATGGAGGTGTCAGATGCATACCAATTAATCATAGAATGTTGTTATCGGTGAGATGTGCTCATAAGAAATACCAGGATTACTTGGAGAAGACACGCCTGAAGGTCAAAGAAGAGGACAGAAAAAAGCTGAGAAATGAAGAATAAGTGATGAAATAAGAAAGTTGGAAGACGAAAAAAAAGTTAAAAGAATGCAGTCACAAGAATGTGAAGCCAGAATTGAAGATAAAATACGCCTACTTGAAACCAGAAAAAATTGTGTGTAATTTTGTTGTTGTGCTGCATTTTGTTTTTTTTTTACATTATTACCAACATTGTGTGTTCATTAGTAATTTTAATAGTAATACTTTCATTATTCATTTATAAATAAAATGTATTAACATTTATTATTATCTGGCAGATCATTATTAAATTGTATGTACTTTACTGTTCAAAATGTTGTATTTCCTATTTGAGTAATAAATATTGTGTACAGGTGTGTGTTGGACAGCTAATAGGGGTGGAGGAGGCTGTTAAAAATTGTGCAAATGCCAAATTTTTGTCAGGGAAATACAATATTTTGGTCAGGGAAAGTCAGGGAAATGTCAGGGAAATTAGTTTGACTTTCTGGCTGGGAACCCTGAAAATTCAAAAAATTAGTAAGGACAACTTACAAGAACTATTCGAATTAATTATGATGTAACAAAAAGAATTTGGATGAAATAAAATAACAAAATTCAAAAAATTTGTAGACCAACTTACATGCATTATTTGAAAAAACTATCAGGAATAAAAACGAATTTAGATGAAGAAAATATCTAAATTCAAAAGTTGTAAGACCAACTTACAAGAATTATTTGGAAGAAACTATTAAAATAACAAAAATTCAAAAGGTTGTAAGACCAACTTACTTGAACTGTTTGAGAGAAACTATTAAAAACTTATATATAAAAAGAATTTTTGAGAAAAGATCTAAAGTCAAAAAAATAGTAAGTACAACTCACATGAATGAGGAGATGTAGCTATTCAATATAAAAAGAATTTTTGTAAGAAAAAGCTACAAAATTCTAAAAGAGTAAGAACAAATTACACTCATAATTTGAGTGAACTCTTACATAAAAGAATTTGAGAGTAAATGGAGTACAAATGTGTAAACTTTCTCAAACTCTCCAGAGACAAAGCAAAAAGAACATGTTCCAGTAAATAAAGAGAACAACCAATATTAAACAATTGAATAATTTAATGTTACCAGAAGGATATATTAATAAATGTTAAAGGTGTCATAAGAAGGAACGTAGCAAATCTTCATAAAAACCTGTGTTAATAAAGAAAAAAAAAACCTAAATAAACTATCACAGCTATAAAAACTATGCTAACTATAACCACTATTATAAACAATGTAAATGAGACAATTTAAGACAAAAATGATACAGAATTTTAAACGAAAAAGAAAGAAGAAACCAGAATATTTTATAATTTAATCAAAATAACTTAACCAAACTCACGAAGAAGATAATTTGATAAAGATGAAACAATGAAGAAGGACCAACTAAGAAAAAACCAAGTATTAAGACCAGAAACTAAAAAACCTGGTACCATGATGATAATATTGTTGTAATAACCACTATTATAGTGATAATTGATAAAGAAGGAATTAATGTTATGCCGTGAGCAATAAAATAACTCATTGGATACCAAATGAAAAAAAATCTATATAAATGCTAATTACTATGTAAACAAGATAAAAAGATGAAATGATGAAACGATGAAATGTATATTATACCACATACCTACATCACATAATATGGAATGAGCTTTGATAGAGAAGAAGAGTCAAGTGTATAAAAGTATTAATTGATATAAAATATTATGAAGTGAAGAATCCAAGGATGTTTATTATTAGTCAAAAGAGACTACTTTTACTGATTATTTATTTTTATGACTGGATGTAGAAAAATTCCATCAGTCTTATATTTTGAGCAGAGATGATAATTCCTCTGGGCTCAGTTAAGTGAAGTATTGACCAGCAGAGATTGAAGCCAAATGTGCCACTCTGAACTGTTCCAACTCACATGTTAGGGAATGTTAGGGAGTAAACATACAGGTGAGGAAGCACCAAATAAGAAAAGATATAAAATGATAATGTTATACACAAGATTGATGATTACTTATTAACGAAAAAAGAAGCTAATGAAGGAGATACATATCATCTGAGAGAAAGCAACAGTGGAAAAAGAAGGTATATAAAGTGAAATAACGAATAAAATATGGTAAATAAAAAGAATTAGTAGTAATTATTTCATCCATACTAAGAGTATGATCTGAACTACTCACTTTTACAGGAGAGCATATGTAGCATAACAGAATTATCACCTTAAAATTTAACTTAATACAACATGAATAAAGAAGAAAAGGTCAATAGTGAGTGAGAAAAAGTAAAAGGTTAAAGAATAAACTAAAGAAACTGTTCATTAAGTCGATAAAATGTTAATCAAATTAAACTGAATAACAAAGAAAACTCTTGGTCCATATATAAATAACCAACTATATAAAACCCCAATAAAACAGCAGTATACCCAGTAGGTTGGGGAGCAGTAAAAGAAAAGACAAAGGTAAAAAGGTAAACAAAATATTAATAAGGGGAAATTTATTAAATTAAGAAGCAGAAAAACCCCAAGATACAAAACCAATAACAAATTAATAAGGAGCTGTAAAGGAGAAAAGGAATGAAACCGAATAATTAAATCAGAGTCAATGAATTAATAATACAAGGACATGAAACCACAAAATAAGAAAATACTAAATATCACTATAATATTGACGATTCGGAACACAAAGTTTTTATAAGTAAAAACGTAAAGTTTTACCTTACAGCCTAAACCAGCTTTCACCTATAGAAGGCCTCTGATGAAGCCTTCTATAGGTGAAAGCCGGTTTAGGCTGTAAGGTAAAACTTTACGTTTTTACTTATAAAAAACTTTGTGTTCCGAGTCGTCAATATTATAGTGATATTTAGTTAAGTAACGGACACGTCATGGACAATGAAATCCAAGAAGAAAATACTAATATAATGAGAAGGAAGAGACAAAATATGTCAAGGTTCATAAAAGGAATATATCAACAAGAAAGGATATTCACTAAAACATTATGATGAATGAATATACCCAATTTTTACAAAATTAAAACCAATGATAAATGTCAGACCAAATAAGTTACAGGATACAATACAGTTAAAATAAAATTGTAAACTAAATTGTAAGCCTAGTTTAAGAATAGGGTGAAAACAATTAAAAAGACTACCATTAGTGTAGACAATAATAAGTGACACACTATAATAAAGAATAGTGTAAGAAATAGAAATCAATTAAAAAAACTACCATCAGTGTAGAGAATTACCCTATAAAAAAAAAACCTAAAAATAAAAGACAGTCTCATGACTAAGAATAGTTTTAATGATAAAAGTGTTTTAAAAATTAAGTAATATAAGAATTTAATAGGTATAAGACGTTTTTATTTTATTGTATTAGCAAATTAGGTATAGTGGATACAAGAGACAGTTAATAACTGAAAGTGTCATTAGTTATAAGATGTTTTTATTTCATTGTGTTATCAAAATAGTTATAGTAATTAAAAGAGACAGTTAATAACTGAAGGTGTTATTAGGAATAAGATGTTTTAATAGGATTAGGTTTGTTATAAAAGGAAACATAAAAACAAAGGACAGCCAATGACTGATAATATTGCTGATAATAAGATGTTTCCATTATAATTCTATATATATATATATATATATATATATATATATATATATATAAACTAATAGGCATAAGATGTTTTTGTTATGTTTAAGTGATATAAAAAAAAAATTAGTAGATATAAGATATTCTGTTGTATTTGAAATAATGTTCAATAATTTCCAAGTTTGTTAAGGCAGAGAAGGCAAGTAGGTAATAGGAATATTGTATTTTTATTAAACTGTCAACCATATAAAGAGTAATAAGGCAAATTAACTAACACACCACAATAGAAAAACAAAACAGCATGGTAAACCAAAAGTCAAACCCAAATAAACAAATTCAATCAAACTGTATATAATGAATAGAAACTAGTTCATACAAAACAAAGATATGAAAATGTAATCAGTACAGAAACAAGTATTAGCAAATGTAATGACAAAAGAATAAAATTAACTTTATTTGGAAATAAGTAATACTAGGCCTAAGGGGTACTCAACTCAGATAAAAAGTAAATTAATCAATATTGGAGTATTATAACAACAAATTATTAACAACAAGCAATAATCATGGAGTGAGTAAGATTATTTAAGGGAAATATTAACATAAAATCACTTGTAAACCATTTAAATACTAAAATTGTAAAAAATACAAGGCCTATAATAAATAGCAAAAATTGTAAATTTTAGGCTTATCTGAACATAAAACAGACCCAGTTATATATCAAATTATGTAAAATTAGCTTAAGAATATTGCTGAATAGTTAGATTTTCGTAAAATTAATAAATAACTAAGTTACAGCAATAAATAGGAAACTTGTCATGTACGTTTATGAGTTGAAATCAAATCCAAGACACGTAAATTTGTAAAAAAACAATGGGAAGAGGAAAAAGACATTTTATAAATTACCACAAAACGACGACTTTAAGTCATCAGTCTATTGTTAATCGTGAAAGTGTACAGATCAGAATTTACTGACGGAAGATCTAAAAAATAGAAATAGTGTAAAAACAATGACGTACAACCTCAAAAAGTGTTACTGAGGTTACAAAATGGAAAACAACACCACTACTTAATAACTAACACCAAACTGAACCAGAACAACTACAATAGTAATATCCATTACTAGAACGAGAAATTAACCGCCATTTTGAGCAAAATTCAACAAACATTATCTGGACACGAACTCAACAGATTTGAACACAGAACACTGCACCAATAAACTATCACCAAACGACATCGCCGAGGAGGGAAGAACACTTCACACAATTTTCCAGGGATACTACAACCTCACAGAGGAAGGAATTCGCATTTATTTCTGAGGGAGAAGAACATAGCGTCAGTGTTGTGTAGCAGAAATCCACGAGGTGAACGGTGGCCATTTTCATTGCAGAGCGACCAGCACATAGGCACTGCCTCCACGAGTCAGTGACGTCATTCTACGAAATGGTTCGATCTTTACTTAATAATTGACAATTTTCATAATCCTGTTATTTTTCAGCAAATATTAATTTATTTTAAGATAGATGTAAGTATTGTATCTTGTTCCTTGCCCTCTCTGACCATTTCGACAGTTAAAAGAACCCGAAATAATTAATTTTGTAACATATTTTGTCATTTTTGTTCACAATCGACGTGAGCGAATCTCAATAAATGCCTGGTCCATGCGCATAAGATTGGCGCACAATTTCAAATTTTAAGAAATAAACATCACAATTACTCAATTACATGTGTTCATAATTATTTGTACAATAAATATTAGTTTCTTCTTTCTTCTAAAAATAATTTAGAGTTATTAGAGAAATATACCCAAAAGAAGAAGAAGAGGAGCGAAGTTTGAAAAGAGAATACTAGATCCGACTACATAACTAGATTATCTATAGAGAACAAATATTTAAAAAAAAAACACAATATCTCATTTATTTAATTGAAGGTAATAAAAAAATTTTACAATTAATTACTTAAACAAACAAAAATTTTGTTATTAAATTTATAACTAACAACAACATTTTTTATTATCAACATAATACACATAACACATTATTATCTATCTATTTTATTTGTTTTATAACAATATATATATATTATAACTTTACTTTCTGCGTGTTGTTGTGTTGTGTGAATGTATGAGCACCTACCTGCTGTCCGATCTTGCGGTTTTCTTCCGACTAGGGCGTGTGGATTTTGGATTTGATTTCGCAAGTATGTAAACTTAAGTGTATAACAACAGCACACTAAATAAGTTATTTTAAAAGTGAAGAGTTTTGTGAGGTTGGTAGGCTCCGTAGTACAGCAATAAAAAATACAATACGGGGTAATAAAATGGTGTTTATTACTCCAATGACACACAAGAATGAAATGCTTATCTGATCAAATATTCTTACAAACTAAACAATAAATAAATCTTGATTAATGTTTTCTGAATGCTTAATAATTTTCAGAAGTTGAGCTCGTTATTTTGAAAGAGTTTATTTTAACTGAGAATTTAATTAATCAATTTACTTTAATTCAATTTAATTTCAATGTCTTTAAAAATTTGATTCTAATGAAATAAAACTCTAAAGTTACTTGAAATA
The DNA here is from genome assembly GCA_034769895.1 of Magicicada septendecula. Taxonomy (NCBI): domain Eukaryota; kingdom Metazoa; phylum Arthropoda; class Insecta; order Hemiptera; family Cicadidae; genus Magicicada; species Magicicada septendecula. The sequence continues at coordinate 797,468,768 of CM068368.1, forward strand.
TTCAAAAAATAAACTAGGCGTGACAATCTAGTTCACGTCCCTTTATTTACTAGCGATCTGACTCACGTATACTGCAGTATGAGCAAATTATTTAATTCTTTGTTAAGATTTGTATAGCGCTTTTTGTTTTATCTACTATTAATTCTTAACTAATGCTTATTAATTACTTATACTGGCTATACAGATTATCACACATGAATAATTCTTATTTAACTAGAGTCTTTGATTTCTGGCATCTGAATGATTTATATTACATTGATTTTAATTAAAAAAGAAAGAAAAATTTAACGGTTGAAAAATAAATAACTTGATTTTGACTTTCCTGATTCTGAAGTGGATTGTAGAGATGCTCCGGATGTCCCTCGCTGTCCTTGTCCAATCGGCTAGAGATAGTGATCTACTTGAGTGTCCTGGGTTTTGGTGGTGAGCTCGGAAATCAGCAACACTCTGCTCTCCTGCTATTTGATGAGGTTTTTACGTCTGTAGCTTTCTGCGAGAACTGCTTCATGTCCCTCGTCGATTCACGTTCCACGTCAGCGTGTGTGTGTGTCGTTTCGAGTTGTAGCTCTGCTTGTCAGCTTATTCGCAAATGGTTTAGACGGCCTCTCTGTCGTATTCTTGAAGTAAGGTCTTGTAGTCTTGTAGATCTCTTGCGTGCGTACGCCCACAGTTAATGTAGTGCACAATACGCTTGTTTGTTGATGTGGAAGAGTATCTTGACTGGACGCTGTAATTACGAGTCGTTACAGTTGATCTGTTTTATGATGATCGTAATTAGGCGTGTTGACCACGTAGAGTCTTCAGATGAGTCTTCACAAAACTATGGTTTTTAGACGATCGAAGATATACATCTGTTCTTCTTGAATACTGGCAGTAGAGTGTTTGATCAGCTCCAAAACTCCGCGTTGGTTCCAATTTCTTCGAATGATTTGATTGGCTGACACATTCTCCCTACTACTCAAAATTTGAATCACCTCAGCCCGTGAGAACGAAACTACTTTCCCACAGACGGAGAATTTATATTATTATTAATATTCTTAACACAACGGAACTGAATTGTCGTTCAGGATTTCCTGTGGCACTTTTATATTGCAATTATCTTGGCTGCAAGCCAATTTGTGCTAATTCTAAAATATACATTTGGTAGATAATTCTTATAGCTATAACATATTAAAAGCTCTTTTATGTAGCTCAATTATTACTGAAGTTATTCACATAAAATTAATTAGCTCTGTTATTATTTAATTATATTGCATAAAATTCGCACACCCTATTATTAATATTTCGGCAAACATTTTGGCTATAATGGATTTCACCTGAATTTACTGGTTTCCGAAATATTAATAATTGAAAGTTTGGGTGTGGTCGTATTCGTACACAGTGAGTTGATTATGTAACAGCCGCGTGTGCGCCTTGTACAATGTATTATTATGTACGCTATAACATATGAGTGGAGTTTCGACTATTAAAATTTATTTAAACATCAATATAGTATACCCTTAACATATAAATCCAAATTAATGATATTTGGTCCTGTCATAATATATATTATAACATCGCCAAATTCAGATCATATCTGATATCTATAAGTATGAAAGAAATGCTAAAAAGTAATATAATTTGATAAATAAATAATGAAGAAAAAATATAAAATGTAGTTAAGAAAGAAGAAGGAAGAATGGTAAACAAAAGTAATTATTAAAAGAATAGACTAGACTGACAAACAAACGACTTTGACCCAACCCCAGAGATTGGCCAGATAAAACCCAAAATAAAATGAAACAAAATGGAAATGAAGGAGAAGAAGAAGGAAAATAGAAATGAAACAAACCAAATATAAAGGAAATAAAGTGAAACCAAATGATAAAACACAGACAAATAATATAGAATATGGAAGGGAGAAATGATACACTTAAATATCATAAAGGAAACGAACCCTGTAACTAACCAATGTAAAAAACAAGTATTAGTATTGACTAAATGATAAATGTAAATAATAATTGACAAAACCTGAAAAATAAAAGTACACTAACCCAAGAATTAGAGTTATATGTAAGAAAGAACTATATAAAGACATGAACTTATTAATAGTATAAATAATATTTGTAAAGAGAGAGATAGTGAGATAGTGAGAAAATAAAAATAACTAAGTGACAAAGAAAAAGTAATGGTAGGGATTACTCACTAATAAACACTTAAAATAAAAATTTAAGAAGTGCCAAAAGTGAAAGTTTAAAAAACCCCAAAATAATGAGAAAATCTAGTGATAGATAAAAAAAACACTTAGTAAATCAGTGATAAACGCTAAATGGTTTAAAAGTGGATGTTATTAATAAATAAGAATATTGTTATTGATAGAATTAGAAAATAGAGTGATAGTTAAAGAACACTTAATAAATCAGTGATAAACACTAAACGATTTAATGGTGAACATGAATAGTAAGTAAGAATTTTGTTAATGATAGTAGTTAAAGGTAGTATTAAGATTAAATATAAATAAAGGATACGATGTTATTCAGGGGAGAAAGCCTATAGAATGTCAACAGTGAGTGTTAACATGGATAGAAAGTAGAGATAATATAAGAAAAATATATATAGTAAAGAAATTAAAACAAAATCAATAAACACCCCATGTTATAAGGGATAATCAATTAAATAAGTTTAAATGGTGTGATGATGTGTTATCACCTAAAAATAAATAAGAATGAAACCAATAATTAACAAACATTGCTCAATAGCTGTTAAAAAATTGTTCAATTGAATTTATGAATAGGATATGGCTGAAGGAATGATACAGACCATAGGCCTAGATGTTATGTTTTATGTAATAAAGAATAGTGAGTAATAGCCAAATTATTAACAATAGCAATCTAAATAAATAAGAAGGTGAATCAATACAGATCAAATAACACTGGAAAATCAGTTAGGAAATAGTTAACAGACCATAATGTAAAAACTAATGGGAACATACAATTAGTATAAAAACAGATCCAAAACACAACAACAAATAAACAAATCAATTATAATAACAAAACAAAACACATTAGGGTAAAATAAGATGTAATTTGTGTAAAATAAGTAAATAGAATCAGTTACTACTTAGGCCTATGAAATGCATAACTGTCAAAAAACAAATAACTACAAATTGTAAAAAATTAAAAAACTATATCCAGACCCTGTATGAACGAGTTTATGTCAGTGAAATAATAGGGAAACAGGACCCCTAATTAACATAAACTTACAGAACAGTAAATATAACGAATAAGGTGTGAAGTACCACCACTTAATTAATATTATATGCCTTAAAAATGAGTAGGCCATGTAAAAATGTAATTAGAGAATAAGGAATTTTCAGAATAATGTATTGACATAATTATACTAAGATTTAATATTGTTCAGCTGTAGGCAGCATTTAGTTTTAATAACGTATGTACTTTTATTCATTTAATAACGTTCAAAAGAGAAAACAGATGTAAATAATCAAATATCAAAGAAAGGAAAATAGTCGCATTTTGCATTATTAGCAGATGACACTAAGAAACCATGTTTTAGGACGGTATTTCAAAGTATTGTTAATGAAAACTATGTTCAAACCGGCCTCGAGCCACATCAAAGTAAAGATCAGAAACTAAGCGTTAATTTGGTAATAATAGCATAAAGAATGGAATTGTAATAGTTGAATAATTGGCGTTAGCATCATTTTTTAACAAGATTTAAGAAAGTGCAAGTAAATACTATCAACAACGACTGTGAGTACAGAAATACGTATCGGCGTAGTTTATTAAGAACATTACATCATCATGACATAATTTTGTACCAATCACAAATGAGTTTACTTAGCAAAAATTACTCCTAGCGGCGATCGAGAGAGGGGTATATAATCAAAAGGACGCTAAGAAATTGGCATTTGCATTTTTATCCACAAGCTAATCAGTTGCGTCTCTGTTCATGTTTTAATAACCAACAACAGTACAATTGTAGTAAATACATTGAATTTTGTAAAATTAACCATTGGAAAGACGAGGCATCGCATCTAAGTGCATCAAAAGTTAATTGAGAATTTATATAAACAGTGCATGTATCGGAACGAGTAAAGTTAACATAACCTGTAAAGGCTGTAACCTATTGTTAGTCAGAATAAGGTTGTTTCTCGTTTCCAAGTGCGATTAAAGTGAAGTGTATTAGCGATCAATATAATCCGATAGTTAAAGTGTTCATTTTTAATCAATACGATTAAAAATCCAGGTAGTACTGTGACCAAATTTATTGTTTATATACCATCCATTGATTGTAGGAATTAACATACTTGTACTGACGCAAAAACAATCAAACTATTCGTAGAGAACAATGTATTAATTTATTTAGAGGGATTAATATATCCCAACGTAAGAATATATGTATTAGAATTTTTTATAACTAATATCAATTAGAATATAAGCAAACGAAATTCTCGTTAATCAATTATTTAATTGAAATTTATTAAAGAGGCTTAAAACGAATTATTACATCATAGTAGTATTTTTTAAAGAAATTAATATCGTTCTATTCTGTATTTCAAAGAACTTACCCTTGAGGTACTTAGTCCAGTAAGATAAATATTTTGTTAGTAAAAATAAGAGTTTTTTATTGTGCTTAAACTGAGCTAGACCAATCATTAAACAGATAACTTGTGATCCGAATTATATTATTGTTAAATGTATTTTTCAAATCAATTCTAGAGGTTATAATAAACCAATAATATTATACAGCATTAACTTTTGTTTTAATTATTTTAGAATAGGTAATCAACCCTCAGTATTGCAGACACTGAGTTACATCAAAACATAAATTTTTAAGTATACTATTTAAATTATTTTCAATTCAATTAACATTTAAAAGATAGAAACAGTAAAAAGTCAATACACACAATTATAGAAAGAAGTTTTTTTTTTTTATGGGACATTTCTTTAAGAAAACCCATATGGCGCCCAAATAACATTCAAGGTGTTGTAAAACCTTGTTTATGAAATATTATACTGGTCAAAAGGGAACTTGACAGTTTATTCATTAGCTGTGAACGTCTGAACCTCAAGTACGTCAACCAGGTACGTGAAGTGTTAATTATATTAATATATATTTTGTCCAGACAACACTTGACTTACACATACACAGACGACATTTTTATATAGAAGAGGATTTCGACTTCAAGTTCGACGCAACCGTTGCATTCACCAGCGGATCAACAAGTTAATATTTTATTCATAATAAACCATATCACTACAAATAAATTATACTTTATCAATTATAAAAATAATTACTGCATACAAGAGACCCCATTAAACATTTTTAACCAGTAACATAATTATTGAACAGAGTGACATTCAATAGCGGGACCTGAACACGTATACCCGTTAATTAAAGTAAATACAACGTAACCGTCTAGTTACAGATTGACGAATCCAACGTGTGGCATTATACTACAGGGAATCGTAACCGTTTGGTTACAGATTGGTGACCAACGAGTGCGGCTTTAAAAATATACAGAATTAGTATATTTTAATATTAAATTAGCCCGGCAAGTACAGTAGAACGATCATGCCTCACACACATAGACATGATACCAGCTACAAGGCCAGCCAAGGAGAAGGTGCACAGGCAAACACCGAAGTAAATATAGAGGTACAGGAGACACAACCAACAACCGAAATGGAAGTTGCAACAAATAATACCTTAGAAAACCAACAAGAAGGAACGCCTCCTGCAGAACCCGAGCAACCCAAACAAACTGAGAGACTCGCACGAACTGGGGATATTGATCTCATGGAGACGATGAAGAATATGATGGAAGAAAATAGGAGATATAACGAATCGATCAATAAGAATATAGAGTCATTGAAGGAGGATAATTGTGACCTGAATAAGATAATGGACGACAACAGTAAGACCTTGAAGGAAGATTTAAATAAAAAATTAGACGACAACAGCAAGAAAATGGAGGAGAAAATGGACGATATCAGCAAGAAGATGGAGGAGAATAACAAGAAAATAAACACCAAAATAGACAGAGAAATAACAGTAGTCAGAAGGTAGATCACGGAAGTACACGAGAGGTGTGAACAATACAACCAAGAGTTACAGCATACTAGAGAAGAGGTTGATGGGCGGATCAACAGTATAGAAGAAATGAATGAAGCCCGAATCGAGTCTCTGAAGAAGATGAGCCAGGACAAGATAAAACGAGTAAGAACGGACGTAGGAGAAAGATGTGAGGAAATAGACGCATCAGTGAACAACATAAGAACCCTGACTGTTAACAACAAAGAAAAAATCGAAGAGTTGCATCAACGAGAGATCCTACAAATACGAGAGGAACTCAAACCATCCGTAACCGACCAACGCAGGGTCTATACCTACAACCCATAGACAACCGCGATATTATAAATTTCAAAAATTATAAAAAGAACCCGATCAAATTTCTGGAACGAGTAGAGGAAAACCTGACCAGAATCCGGGAAAACAGATGGACAGTAATCCGCAGTTTGATCGACGAGTATTTTAAGGAAATACACGATAACTGGTGGACTGCAACCTGCCACGAGATCCAAAGTTATGAGGAGTTTAAGACGCTGTTCAGGGCCAAATACTGGTCAGAGTCTACCCAAAACATAGTACAAGATGATATATGTCATGGCAAGTACGACGCCAGTCGAGGGACAACTCCAACTTCTTACTTCCTTGGTAAGGTATGTTTGGCCAGAAACCTCGAACCAATGATACCAGAGGAGTGCCTGGTCACCAAGCTAGCATATCACTATGAGGAGGGAGTAGCACAATCACGACAAGGGGGGCAGATAAAACCTATCCAAGCCATGGCAGCACTGCTCAAAGATAACGAACACGAGGGTTACTATAAAAGAAGCCGTAAAAAGAATGATAATTACCAAGATAGAAATAATAACCAAAATAATAACAACAACCCTAACTTCCGGAATTACCAAAATAATTATAACAATTATAATAATAATGTAAATAACAATAATGAAAACAATTATCTGCCAAATAATCAGGGTAATAATTACACTAGTAATAATAGCAATAATATGAGACGGCTTCAGTATAATAACAACAACCCCAACCGACCACAGAACCAAGGTGGAAACAACCAACCCCAACAATATAGGAGGGCTAATTATATACAGGCCAATAATGAGCAGGGAAGAAGGCGGTATTACCCAAGACGCCGTAGCTTCAACGGAAATGATGACGAGGAGTACCAGTGCAAAGACAGGAGAAATTCACGGGGCGGACAATGAAGGAGCAGGAGTATCGAAGGCGACAGCCGAAACAACGATTATCGACCCCAAGTACATTTCATACCAACCAATGACCAAATTAACCATGGGGGACGGCCCGATATGGAGGAGAGGAGTCAAGTAAACACGCCGGACAGACGCGAAGAAGAGAATGAACTATCTTTAAACGCACCACAGCAGTGAGAAACCAACTAGACCCCTCGCTGAACCATTCTATTGGGTACAATTACAAACCAACTTTAGACAAAACCATAACAATAATACGAAGTCATTATTTGAAAAATATCAGACAAGAACTGCTTGAAGAAGAAGAAATTGACCACCACCAATGTAACAATGAAATAGCATATATGACTGCCGAAATAAACGGGGTGGCCACCACATTGATGATCGACACGGGTGCAAATGTCTCTTTAATTGATAGCACCGAAATCAACCGCATACAGGAAGAAGGTAAATCAGTAATACCAACCCTACCGATTAACAACATAATATTAGGGGGAGCGACTGGACGACAAAATAAAACTGTCAAGAAACAGGTCAATCTTGAAGTGACCAGTCATGAAGTCAAAATCCCAATGATATTTTTGGTAGCTAATGGATTACCATTTTGCAGTTTAATTGGCTGCGACATCCTGCGGAAATACTCAGCAATTATCGACATGAGCAGAGCAAAAATAACTCTGAGTACACAAGATTTGGAATGGACGGCTGAGATCATTGGAAGTAAGATAGCCCCTTAAGACCGCACCATTTTCCACATAAGAGAATTGCTAAATCCTAGAAATCAGACACCTACGGAAGAAATTAAGTATCAACCAAACAATGACATTTTGTGGAACGAAAAAATCGAAGAAATCCGCCAATTAAAGTCAACAAAGAGAGACAACTCACCAAACCCAGGACACTAGAAAAGGAAATCATCACAGATTATCACATACGTTATGGACACATGGTAAGAGCACTGGAAGAACACCTGTACATTAAGGACATAAAACAGAAGAGTGCGTAATTATGTCAGGAGTTGCCACATATGTCAACTAGTGAAATGCACTAACGAAAAGAAAGATGGAATAATGATACCTATAACGTCATCAAATAAACTAGAAAAAGTTTTCGTAGACATCTGCGGTCCATTCCCTAGAAGTGGAGGTAGACATCAGCATAAATACATCATAATAATTTTCGAACGTTACACAAAATTCACGAAGTTATACCCAATAAATCATGCAACCACAAATAAGATACTCAATATTATTATTCAAAACTATATACCTGAAGTGGGAAGTCCGAAAACTATCATAACGGATCATGGTACCCAGTTCAAGGGTAAAAGGTGGAAAGACACACTACTGGATCATGGGGTAAAAACCTATAAAACCTCAGTATACCATCCTAGCAGTAACCCGGCAGAAAGAGTGTTAAGAGAAGTTGGGAGAATTTTCAGGACATATTGTTCCAACCAACAAAGGAAGTGGAGTGAGTACATATCAGCAGCAGAAGATTTCATAAATCTAGCTCACCACCAATCCATTGAAACCACACCTTATAATGCCATGAAACCCCCACCACGAGAAATCAGTGACATTATTAATTTTCCCCAAAGCCAGGAATACCAATTCAACAAAATCCAATTTCATACTAAGATTGCAGAGAAGATAGAACAAAGGAGAAGAAAGTACCAAAACAAGGTACCATTGAAAATAATACAGTACCAAGTAGGTGATAAAATATTACTAAAGAATCGAGAATTACCCAGTACAATGGAGGGTATCATGAAAAAACTACTATTACTGTATACAATCACAAAAAAACAATCAGAACAACACATATGAAATTTCTGACCCAGTAAGTAAGAAAATCAAGGGTACCTTTAACCAAGCATCTTTGAAGAAATATTATGTATAATGAAAACTATCATAAAATGCTATATGTCATAATATCTACAGTATCAAGGTATACAATACTCAAAGCAGAGATAAATAAAATGACTCAAACGAAATGTAATTGACCCATAATGAGCCCAATAGAATGGTGAAAGTGTGAAAACCCCAGATAATCCAGGAAATGATAACGAACAAAGTGTTAAAAACCCATGTATAAACAGTGTTAAAAATAAATTATGGTGAAACTAAAGAAGAATAGAAGACTATGACATAAAGTGATGAAGAATTTAAGAACTAACTGCATAATTATATAGTGATGAAAATAAGTGTGTAAATTAAAAACATTGAAATAACCAAAACAACTTGCAACCTAGTATTGATGAATAGCAGCAAGGCTGATAATAATATAACAAATATGTCAAGTTCTAACTAATAATGACCTGTGAAGAGAAATATGTTAAATAAAATGATAAAGCATTAGCAGTGATAAATATGGAACCTCTAATCCCTTGAGTATTCTAATGAATATGATGTCTTATATTGAAAAATAAATGATATATTATGTTTTATATGTTGTGATAGTGCAACTGTTGTTATGTGCAACTTTTTATTGTCCCAGACAGAGATGAAGATTCCTCTGATTCTGTGGGTGTATAGTTGAGGAACGGCGGAGAATGGATGCCAAATAGAGCCCCTCTGACTCCGAACCTGCTATAAATGTTAGGGAAATATGATATTTCAAGGATTAAATCAACAACTGTGAGGTAAATAAAAGAGCAAAGGAGATTGTCACAAGAATCAAGATGTGTGTAATGTAAAGAAAAAATGTATTATTGAAAAACAGGGAAATTGTTAAATTAAGAACCAATATATGATATAACTAAATGACCAAGAGTATAAAAACTTGACCAATACTAGTAAGCTGAAAATAATACTAGCAGTGAACTTAGTCTAGATCAACACACCAACAGACTATTAAATTCAATAAAGAGAGAAGCAGTAATCTTATAATTAAACAAAATAAAGTGATAATTTCTTCAAACCATAAAACTATGTTCTCAAATTATCAATTTTGAGAGGGGAGTATATGTAACATCACAAAATGTTCCATAACCATAATGCACACCAGAGGGGTGAAATATAACACTAGAGTTGTAAAATGAATAATTATAATGAATGTAACAAAGAAGAGAAGGGACCAGCAAAGAAGAAAGAAGAGGAGGGATCCCAAGAAGCAGTGATGAATACACTGCATGACACTACAACTTAAATACAATGACTGACTGTGACTAATGGACAAGCAAAGTTCACAAATAAGCTGTCAAGTGAGCCAGTTCAAGACATTGATGTGTAGAGTCATATAGTATAAACAAAATAACCAATGACTTTAACAAGATAATAACAAGTAACAGCATATTGGCTGAAAGAAATAGAACAATGATACAGAAATAACAAAGACTATGTACTATGCTAGCTGTAGCCACGAAGCTATAAAAAAAAATAGAATTACCAACAAAGATGTAGCAGTATAGATTAAGGGTAATTATAAACGGAAGCCTTATGTGTAAATAAGCAACTTCCTAAATAAATGAAATGTAAGTAGAGATAATAATAATAGATAAGGGGAATAAACCTTGTACTAAAACTATATCCAGACCCTGTATGAACGAGTTTATGCCAGTGAAATAATAGGGAAACAGGACCCCTAATTAACATAAACTTACAGAACAGTAAATATAACGAATAAGGTGTGAAGTACCACCACTTAATTAATATTATATGCCTTAAAAATGAGTAGGCCATGTAAAAATGTAATTAGAGAATAAGGAATTTTCAGAATAATGTATTGACATAATTATACTAAGATTTAATATTGTTCAGCTGTAGGCAGTATTTAGTTTTAATAACGTATGTACTTTTATTCATTTAATAACATTCAAAAGAGAAAACAGATGTAAATAATCAAATATCAAAGAAAGGAAAATAGTCGCATTTGCATTATTAGCAGACGACACTAAGAAACTATGTTTTAGGACGGTATTTCAAAGTATTGTTAATGAAAACTATGTTCAAACCGGCCTCGAGCCACATCAAAGTAAAGATCAGAAACTAAGCTTTAATTTGGTAATAATAGCATAAAGAATGGAATTGTAATAGTTGAATAATTGGCGTTAGCATCATTTTTTAACAAGATTTAAGAAAGTGCAAGTAAATACTATCAACAACGACTGTGAGTACAGAAATACGTATCGGCGTAGTTTATTAAGAACATTACGTCATCATGACATAATTTTGTACCAATCACAAACGAGTTTACTTAGCGAAAATTACTCCTAGCGGCGATCGAGAGAGGGGTATATAATCAAAAGGACGCTAAGAAATTGGCATTTGCATTTTTATCCACAAGCTAATCAGTTGCGTCTCTGTTCATGTTTTAATAACCAACAACAGTACAATTGTAGTAAATACATTGAATTTTGTAAAATTAACTGTGAACGATTTCATTAATAAAAATATGGTAATTAATAAATAGGTAATGTGTAGGCTGAGAAATTTTAAATTTTTAATAAAATCGCACATTTAAACTACATCTTATTGCTATCATTAAATAATAATATTTAATAAAGAGTTTTAATAATAAAATGAAAAGGAATACGAGTGTACGGAAAGGGTAAACTTGTTAATTAATCCTGCATAGACATGCGCTAACCGGAATTAACTTGAATTCCGACCCCTAAACAAACTAATAATACTTGTAAATTTGACATTATTTAAATAATTAAACAAGACCACTGTAATGTACTTTAATAACGTCTGTAATTAAGAATATCTCTGCTTAATTAAATAGTCAAACTTTAATCCTTTAAATAAAGAAGGAACATGGAACTACTTTTATGCTGAAGAGTAAATGACGCGAGATTACTACTCTCACCCCTTGACTATTAACCCACTTGCAATGGAGCGCTCACGCCGTAAGCTGCACACAGTGTTGGTTCATGACGCAGAGATAAATATGTGAAAGTTCGCTAAAGAATATATTAATAACTAAATTGTGCGCCGATGACATCTCTATCAAATCTTAAATAAGAAAGTATGTAATTAATACAGTACTAGAACCATGAGGTGAAATTCAACTAATAAATAATCATGTGAAGTGAATACCAGTGAAACAAACTTTCGCTTTATTTATTCTACCAACAAGAATTACTACAGTCATCTAAGAAGAGAGTACCACACCCAGAATGATTTAACATACGTCAGGAACTTCACCGTCACCGGATACTAAGGTAACGACAGACCTTCAGGAAACACACCGAGGACCGAAGAGCCAAATCTGCATCAACTACAGGAAACCACAGGTGACATGGAGGCTTGTCTTCCATGCTTATGAGATACTAAAATTATAACCAACAAAAGACAATTTAACTAACACTTTAAGACTTTTAAAAACAGACATTATATGTAAGATGTAGTCTGTAATCAAATAAAACTGTTTATAGTAAAAGAGTAAAAGTTTAAACTGAAAGCATTATTGTTTTAAAAAGGTTAATAAAGTCCATTCTTCAAATGGCACAATTTTCAAGATTGTATAATGGGGAGGTGACCATTATTAACATACTATATTCAATCCCGGATCCGTGGAATAAATTAAATTGATGTACATCTTTATTTTGAGGGCCCTTGTGAAAGAATAAAATATATAATCATATTGTAAACTGTAAGCTGTTGAGCCATATATGTTGAGAACTTTGAGTACTTTGAGAACTTTAATCTCATTATGTAATAACGAGATGTCATCTTTAATACAGACTAAACTGAGTGCATAAATCAACAGTCTCCCCTTCCCAGTTTCCTTTTATATTAATTGTTTTGGTGTTGTGATTAATTTTCAGCTCGTCACAACGAAGGCAGCCTGTATAATTGGCAGAACCAATGAATGTGGGTTCCCTATGTTATAACACAAGTTAAGATGTAATAAATTGCGCAACTCTGCTAATAAACTCTGCTGCTATTGCTGCTTTGCTTTTGCTTTGTTAAATTTAAATTTGCTGCTCCTTTAAAAAAAAATAATTGTGTCTTGTGTTGTTTAAGAAGTAATTGTGTCCCAATATTACACACACAAGCTGTTGATCTATTCACTCATGTACTTTAATATGTGTCAAAATTTTAAATAAAACAAAAATCATAATTATTATTATAGTAATATAGTGTAGGTAACTTTAATTGTAAATATAATATGTGTAAACTTATATTAACATATTGACCCACGTAAACAAAACCATGTACGTACTTGTCCAAAAATTTCATTCATCAACGTGTCAATTTGACGACAAACTCGGACAGGTAAATATCCTGTTGCTGCCTGTGTAAAACTGTCATAGTTACCCTCCCGCAAGTTGAGTTAGACAATACGCCACCCTCTTTGATAGTTCTATTGTTATAAGAAGCGTGTATTATCCTGTGTTTAGTAACCGAGGTTTCCCCCTTTGTTGAACGTATATTGAAGCCTGTGTGAGATTTCTCTCTCTCTACCAATGTAAAATGATTAAAGTTCACATTTTAATCGTTTATGTAAAAAAAAAAAGAAAGAGTAGTATAGAATTTAATGCGAATAGTAAAATAAGTTTTAGTGTGCGAAAACTACTATCTCTATTGTTAAATAAAGTGTTCTACCCCTTATCCCATAAAAAAGTAAAATGTTAACCTTTAAACTAAGTAAAATTAAATCGAAGTATATAAACGTGTCCTAAATAAAAAAATATAAATTCTAAAATTTGTTTTAAGTAAATGATAAATCCTTTAAATAAAAGTTTAATAATATCTTAAACTATACTAACGTGTTATAAAAGTGTATTAGTAAAATAAGTAAAAGGAAATAATCGTGTTAAGAATTGTAGGAAGCGACCGCAATTGTTATGAAATCCTAAAGTGGTACCGAAGTAAACAATAGCCGCGACCATGTGTATAATACTACATCCCTGTGTAAAGTGTTTGTCCCTTCCTGCTTAGTGTGTTACAGCTGTTCGTTTTAAAAGTAAATAAAGATTCCCCTTCGTGAAGTTCCGCTTATCTCATTAGGATTAGAAATAATCTAAAGAGGAGTATGGGATCCGCTTTAGGTTATATTAGAGGTAATTAAGAATTATATATGTAACGTAACACTGTCACAATGGCGCCGCACTGAAAAATTCTTTACAAGGGTTAAAGAAAGTTCTTTACAACGTTAAAGAAAGTGCAGAAAACTAACTACTAGAGTTAGAGTATGCAAAATGTAATCAGTCGGGCCATGATGTTGTGAGGTTACGAAAATTAGTAGTAGAAATAAAATTAAGTTAGCTTTTAAGAAACGAGATAAAGGGAAGTTCACGGAAGAAAAGAAAACGAGTACCAAGAAATTTCACACGGTAATCCCCCAGCATACTCCCGGTACATTGCTGACCAAATAAGCCGGAGTCTGTTCTTAAGCGGCGGAGTATGTGACGATTTCATTAATAAAAATATGGTAATTAATAAATAGGTAATGTGTAGGCTGAGAAATTTTAAATTTTTAATAAAATCACACATTTAAACTACATCTTATTGCTATCATTAAATAATAATAATATTTAATAAAGAGTTTTAATAATAAAATAAAAAGGAATACGAGTGTACAGAAAGGGTAAACCTTGTTAATTAATCCTGCATAGTGTAATAAAATAATACAAGCTGTGTGTTTAATTGGTGTGGCTCTCGACGTCTTACTGGCCTGTAACACTTCCTTAAGTTTCCCAGTTGATCGAGTCCCAAATGTAGCAAATATTGTCAAATAGAGTTACTCTGTTGAAAAGTTAAATGTGCAGTTTCACCAAAGTGTTTTAAAACAAAAATTGTTGGTTGTTGAAGAAAATAAAAAAAAAATTTATAATTAAAAAAAAAATTCCTTTTTATTAATTAATTAATTAAAATCAATTAATTAATAGGGTACTGTGAAGTTTTAAAATGTGTATCACTCGTCTAAAAAATTTTATTGAAGTTCTTGTATTTTGCAAATAAACTACAACCACTCATAAAATTGTCTCCAGGACAATCGATACTTGTTTACCTTTTCGTTTTGTAGGTTATCTTCCCTTATATGTGGTAAAGTCCTGGTAGTTATTATTTAAAATTATATTAGTGGTAATTTGTAATACTATTGAAATAAAGAACTATTTTGTGGTGAAAAGTATTAATGTTTTATTATATAATTGCAATATTGACTCTTTTCGATTATAATATCGACTCTCAGGGTATCAAAACAGTTACAAGATATAGTATATAAAATTCAACAAGGTTCTTTAAACAGCTAATTATTATCAAAGTCAGAGAAATCGGGCCAATATTTAAAAAGTATAACGTTACAACAAGTTAATTACTAATACTAGATACACACATTGAATAATAAATTTGAAATAATATAATTTGTTGTCACCAACAGCTGACGTGGACAAGAAGGCGTTGAGATCGACAAAGGAAAATGGCTGCCATCAAGCTGGTCAAAATGTCACTCATTTCTGCGATGTTCCAAATAATATATTTTCTGGCAGTATTCCCGTTCTGGTGTCTGCAAATCTCTTTTTTGACGTTGTATAGTGCCTTGTGTAAAGTTTCCGGGTTGTATTTTGTGTATCTGTGTATTTATAAGTTCAGTCACTTTTTACGATTCCGACACTAATATATGTTTATGTGTTATACTGTTTTCTTGTGTTTTGTAGTGTTTTCCGGGGTAGTTATGTACTGTCCAGTGTTATTTAGTCTTTCTTGATTGATTTTGTCACTATGTGGATGTTCTAGAAGGATTTTATACGCCACTCGCGGTTTCACAAAAACGTACCGTTCACTACCGTTTTTTGTTAGGTAAGATTGGTTATAAAACGCTTGTCAAGTTCACCGTACAAATTCCAATAATCAACTATCTTATTTCCTCCAGTTTCAACTAAACTCTTAGCCAATATAATATTATTCTTAACATTGTTCAAATATAATTTCCATCCTGTACATATTAAAAAATACACTATATAATAGCCTAAACTTTGGTTATTTATCAATTTTATTTACTAGATGTTATTTAAATTAATCCTTCAGTTCATTCGGCGTATTTTAAGATTAAATAATGCCGTTTTATAATGTTTTCTGTCCAAAATTAGTAATTTTACTTTCATTTTGTATTCAATGAAAAATTAAAACATTTCCAAAACTAACTTCCTGTCATTATGTAAATTCAGCCATTTTATGAGTTATATTTAATATTAATAATCTTATTATATTACAAGGATTTATGAGAAATATTTTGCCATTAAATAAAAAGAAGAGTTTGAATTTTACATTAAAACTAACCAAGTTCCAAAGAATAATTATGTGTCATTTATAATTGAATTGAGAAGAAAATAAAGTGATTAATTCAGAAAAGAGAATTAACTTTAATCCAGATTAAATGCTAGATATTCACAATAGCATTTGAAGGAGTAGAGAAGAATAACAAAAAAGAGTGTAATATGCAAGAGAAGAAAAAAATATGGAAGCAAAGAGACTAATTACTTATGAAACGATAATGAAAACAGTTAATTAAGAGCAAAGAAGAACAACTCATACCAAACAGATGGAGAAGATGATTTCGAACAAATGATAATAATAAAACCTATATGAAATGCAAAGAGAAGAAATACCACATGAAATCTAATATAAATGAATTAATGTTAATAAATGCGAAGGCGGATTAATAACTTTCTAAGAGAAAGGAAAGAACCAAAATGTTTAAATAAAATGATCAATATAACAACCTGTATATCTAATATAGAGATACAAATTTAAAAATTAAATATAATACATTAAGACCATTCAAATAATGAATAAGAAGGACTATATATAAAGACCATGCTAACACTATAAGTAACATGTTATGGATATAGTTTTAGTACAAGGTTTATTCCCCTTATCTATTATTATTATCTCTACTTACATTTCATTTATTTAGGAAGTTGCTTATTTACACATAAGGCTTCCGTTTATAATTACCCTTAATCTATACTGCTACATCTTTGTTGGTAATTCTATTTTTTTTATAGCTTCGTGGCTACAGCTAGCATAGTACATAGTCTTTGTTATTTCTGTATCATTGTTCTATTTCTTTCAGCCAATATGCTGTTACTTGTTATTATCTTGTTAAAGTCATTGGTTATTTTGTTTATACTATATGACTCTACACATCAATGTCTTGAACTGGCTCACTTGACAGCTTATTTGTGAACTTTGCTTGTCCATTAGTCACAGTCAGTCATTGTATTTAAGTTGTAGTGTCATGCAGTGTATTCATCACTGCTTCTTGGGATCCCTCCTCTTCTTTCTTCTTTGCTGGTCCCTTCTCTTCTTTGTTACATTCATTATAATTATTCATTTTACAACTCTAGTGTTATATTTCACCCCTCTGGTGTGCATTATGGTTATGGAACATTTTGTGATGTTACATATACTCCCCTCTCAAAATTGATAATTTGAGAACATAGTTTTATGGTTTGAAGAAATTATCACTTTATTTTGTTTAATTATAAGATTACTGCTTCTCTCTTTATTGAATTTAATAGTCTGTTGGTGTGTTGATCTAGACTAAGTTCACTGCTAGTATTATTTTCAGCTTACTAGTATTGGTCAAGTTTTTATACTCTTGGTCATTTAGTTATATCATATATTGGTTCTTAATTTAACAATTTCCCTGTTTTTCAATAATACATTTTTTCTTTACATTACACACATCTTGATTCTTGTGACAATCTCCTTTGCTCTTTTATTTACCTCACAGTTGTTGATTTAATCCTTGAAATATCATATTTCCCTAACATTTATAGCAGGTTCGGAGTCAGAGGGGCTCTATTTGGCATCCATTCTCCGCCGTTCCTCAACTATACACCCACAGAATCAGAGGAATCTTCATCTCTGTCTGGGACAATAAAAAGTTGCACATAACAACAGTTGCACTATCACAACATATAAAACATAATATATCATTTATTTTTCAATATAAGACATCATATTCATTAGAATACTCAAGGGATTAGAGGTTCCATATTTATCACTGCTAATGCTTTATCATTTTATTTAACATATTTCTCTTCACAGGTCATTATTAGTTAGAACTTGACATATTTGTTATATTATTATCAGCCTTGCTGCTATTCATCAATACTAGGTTGCAAGTTGTTTTGGTTATTTCAATGTTTTTAATTTACACACTTATTTTCATCACTATATAATTATGCAGTTAGTTCTTAAATTCTTCATCACTTTATGTCATAGTCTTCTATTCTTCTTTAGTTTCACCATAATTTATTTTTAACACTGTTTATACATGGGTTTTTAACACTTTGTTCGTTATCATTTCCTGGATTATCTGGGGTTTTCACACTTTCACCATTCTATTGGGCTCATTATGGGTCAATTACATTTCGTTTGAGTCATTTTATTTATCTCTGCTTTGAGTATTGTATACCTTGATACTGTAGATATTATGACATATAGCATTTTATGATAGTTTTCATTATACATAATATTTCTTCAAAGATGCTTGGTTAAAGGTACCCTTGATTTTCTTACTTACTGGGTCAGAAATTTCATATGTGTTGTTCTGATTGTTTTTTTGTGATTGTATACAGTAATAGTAGTTTTTTCATGATACCCTCCATTGTACTGGGTAATTCTCGATTCTTTAGTAATATTTTATCACCTACTTGGTACTGTATTATTTTCAATGGTACCTTGTTTTGGTACTTTCTTCTCCTTTGTTCTATCTTCTCTGCAATCTTAGTATGAAATTGGATTTTGTTGAATTGGTATTCCTGGCTTTGGGGAAAATTAATAATGTCACTGATTTCTCGTGGTGGGGGTTTCATGGCATTATAAGGTGTGGTTTCAATGGATTGGTGGTGAGCTAGATTTATGAAATCTTCTGCTGCTGATATGTACTCACTCCACTTCCTTTGTTGGTTGGAACAATATGTCCTGAAAATTCTCCCAACTTCTCTTAACACTCTTTCTGCCGGGTTACTGCTAGGATGGTATACTGAGGTTTTATAGGTTTTTACCCCATGATCCAGTAGTGTGTCTTTCCACCTTTTACCCTTGAACTGGGTACCATGATCCGTTATGATAGTTTTCGGACTTCCCACTTCAGGTATATAGTTTTGAATAATAATATTGAGTATCTTATTTGTGGTTGCATGATTTATTGGGTATAACTTCGTGAATTTTGTGTAACGTTCGAAAATTATTATGATGTATTTATGCTGATGTCTACCTCCACTTCTAGGGAATGGACCGCAGATGTCTACGAAAACTTTTTCTAGTTTATTTGATGACGTTATAGGTATCATTATTCCATCTTTCTTTTCGTTAGTGCATTTCACTAGTTGACATATGTGGCAACTCCTGACATAATTACGCACTCTTCTGTTTTATGTCCTTAATGTACAGGTGTTCTTCCAGTGCTCTTACCACCTTAAGTGCTCCCATGTGTCCATAACGTATGTGATAATCTGTGATGATTTCCTTTTCTAGTGTCCTGGGTTTGGTGAGTTGTCTCTCTTTGTTGACTTTAATTGGCGGATTTCTTCGATTTTTTCGTTCCACAAAATGTCATTGTTTGGTTGATACTTAATTTCTTCCGTAGGTGTCTGATTTCTAGGATTTAGCAATTCTCTTATGTGGAAAATGGTGCGGTCTTAAGGGGCTATCTTACTTCCAATGATCTCAGCCGTCCATTCCAAATCTTGTGTACTCAGAGTTATTTTTGCTCTGCTCATGTCGATAATTGCTGAGTATTTCCGCAGGATGTCGCAGCCAATTAAACTGCAAAATGGTAATCCATTAGCTACCAAAAATATCATTGGGATTTTGACTTCATGACTGGTCACTTCAAGATTGACCTGTTTCTTGACAGTTTTATTTTGTCGTCCAGTCGCTCCCCCTAATATTATGTTGTTAATCGGTAGGGTTGGTATTACTGATTTACCTTCTTCCTGTATGCGGTTGATTTCGGTGCTATCAATTAAAGAGACATTTGCACCCGTGTCGATCATCAATGTGGTGGCCACCCCGTTTATTTCGGCAGTCATATATGCTATTTCATTGTTACATTGGTGGTGGTCAATTTCTTCTTCTTCAAGCAGTTCTTGTCTGATATTTTTCAAATAATGACTTCGTATTATTGTTATGGTTTTGTCTAAAGTTGGTTTGTAATTGTACCCAATAGAATGGTTCAGCGAGGGGTCTAGTTGGTTTCTCACTGCTGTGGTGCGTTTAAAGATAGTTCATTCTCTTCTTCGCGTCTGTCCGGCGTGTTTACTTGACTCCTCTCCTCCATATCGGGCCGTCCCCCATGGTTAATTTGGTCATTGGTTGGTATGAAATGTACTTGGGGTCGATAATCGTTGTTTCGGCTGTCGCCTTCGATACTCCTGCTCCTTCATTGTCCGCCCCGTGAATTTCTCCTGTCTTTGCACTGGTACTCCTCGTCATCATTTCCGTTGAAGCTACGGCGTCTTGGGTAATACCGCCTTCTTCCCTGCTCATTATTGGCCTGTATATAATTAGCCCTCCTATATTGTTGGGGTTGGTTGTTTCCACCTTGGTTCTGTGGTCGGTTGGGGTTGTTGTTATTATACTGAAGCCGTCTCATATTATTGCTATTATTACTAGTGTAATTATTACCCTGATTATTTGGCAGATAATTGTTTTCATTATTGTTATTTACATTATTATTATAATTGTTATAATTATTTTGGTAATTCCGGAAGTTAGGGTTGTTGTTATTATTTTGGTTATTATTTCTATCTTGGTAATTATCATTCTTTTTACGGCTTCTTTTATAGTAACCCTCGTGTTCGTTATCTTTGAGCAGTGCTGCCATGGCTTGGATAGGTTTTATCTGCCCCCCTTGTCGTGATTGTGCTACTCCCTCCTCATAGTGATATGCTAGCTTGGTGACCAGGCACTCCTCTGGTATCAATGGTTCGAGGTTTCTGGCCAAACATACCTTACCAAGGAAGTAAGAAGTTGGAGTTGTCCCTCGACTGGCGTCGTACTTGCCATGACATATATCATCTTGTACTATGTTTTGGGTAGACTCTGACCAGTATTTGGCCCTGAACAGCGTCTTAAACTCCTCATAACTTTGGATCTCGTGGCAGGTTGCAGTCCACCAGTTATCGTGTATTTCCTTAAAATACTCGTCGATCAAACTGCGGATTACTGTCCATCTGTTTTCCCGGATTCTGGTCAGGTTTTCCTCTACTCGTTCCAGAAATTTGATCGGGTTCTTTTTATAATTTTTGAAATTTATAATATCGCGGTTGTCTATGGGTTGTAGGTATAGACCCTGTGTTGGTCGGTTACGGATGGTTTGAGTTCCTCTCGTATTTGTAGGATCTCTCGTTGATGCAACTCTTCGATTTTTTCTTTGTTGTTAACAGTCAGGGTTCTTATGTTGTTCACTGATGCGTCTATTTCCTCACATCTTTCTCCTACGTCCGTTCTTACTCGTTTTATCTTGTCCTGGCTCATCTTCTTCAGAGACTCGATTCGGGCTTCATTCATTTCTTCTATACTGTTGATCCGCCCATCAACCTCTTCTCTAGTATGCTGTAACTCTTGGTTGTATTGTTCACACCTCTCGTGTACTTCCGTGATCTACCTTCTGACTACTGTTATTTCTCTGTCTATTTTGGTGTTTATTTTCTTGTTATTCTCCTCCATCTTCTTGCTGATATCGTCCATTTTCTCCTCCATTTTCTTGCTGTTGTCGTCTAATTTTTTATTTAAATCTTCCTTCAAGGTCTTACTGTTGTCGTCCATTATCTTATTCAGGTCACAATTATCCTCCTTCAATGACTCTATATTCTTATTGATCGATTCGTTATATCTCCTATTTTCTTCCATCATATTCTTCATCGTCTCCATGAGATCAATATCCCCAGTTCGTGCGAGTCTCTCAGTTTGTTTGGGTTGCTCGGGTTCTGCAGGAGGCGTTCCTTCTTGTTGGTTTTCTAAGGTATTATTTGTTGCAACTTCCATTTCGGTTGTTGGTTGTGTCTCCTGTACCTCTATATTTACTTCGGTGTTTGCCTGTGCACCTTCTCCTTGGCTGGCCTTGTAGCTGGTATCATGTCTATGTGTGTGAGGCATGATCGTTCTACTGTACTTGCCGGGCTAATTTAATATTAAAATATACTAATTCTGTATATTTTTAAAGCCGCACTCGTTGGTCACCAATCTGTAACCAAACGGTTACGATTCCCTAACCAAACGTACAATAACCATGTAACCAAACGGTTATGATTCCCCGTAGTATAATGCCACACGTTGGATTCATCAATCTGTAACTAGACAGTTACGGTGTATTTACTTTAATTAACGGGTATACGTGTTCAGTTCCCGCTATTGAATGTCACTCTGTTCAATAATTATGTTACTGGTTAAAAATCTTTAATGGGGTCTCTTGTATGCAGTAATTATTTTTATAATTGATAAAGTATAATTTATTTGTAGTGATATGGTTTATTATGAATAAAATATTAACTTGTTGATCCGCTGGTGAATGCAACGGTTGCGTCGAACTTGAAGTCGAAATCCTCTTCTATATAAAAATGTCGTCTGTGTATGTGTAAGTCAAGTGTTGTCTGGACAAAATATATATTAATATAATTAACACTTCACGTACCTGGTTGACGTACTTGAGGTTCAGACGTTCACAGCTAATGAATAAACTGTCAAGTTCCCTTTTGACCAGTATAATATTTCATAAACAAGGTTTTACAACACCTTGAATGTTATTTGGGCGCCATATGGGTTTTCTTAAAGAAATGTCCCATAAAAAAAAAAAACTTCTTTCTATAATTGTGTGTATTGACTTTTTACTGTTTCTATCTTTTAAATGTTAATTGAATTGAAAATAATTTAAATAGTATACTTAAAAATTTATGTTTTGATGTAACTCAGTGTCTGCAATACTGAGGGTTGATTACCTATTCTAAAATAATTAAAACAAAAGTTAATGCTGTATAATATTATTGGTTTATTATAACCTCTAGAATTGATTTGAAAAATACATTTAACAATAATATAATTCGGATCACAAGTTATCTGTTTAATGATTGGTCTAGCTCAGTTTAAGCACAATAAAAAACTCTTATTTTTACTAACAAAATATTTATCTTACTGGACTAAGTACCTCAAGGGTAAGTTCTTTGAAATACAGAATAGAACGATATTAATTTCTTTAAAAAATACTACTATGATGTAATAATTCGTTTTAAGCCTCTTTAATAAATTTCAATTAAATAATTGATTAACGAGAATTTCGTTTGCTTATATTCTAATTGATATTAGTTATAAAAAATTCTAATACATATATTCTTACGTTGGGATATATTAATCCCTCTAAATAAATTAATACATTGTTCTCTACGAATAGTTTGATTGTTTTTGCGTCAGTACAAGTATGTTAATTCCTACAATCAATGGATGGTATATAAACAATTTAGTTATTAATATATTCTTTAGCGAACTTTCACATATTTATCTCAGCGTCGCGAACCAACGCTGTGCGCAGCTTACGGCGTGAGCGCTCCATTGCAAGTGGGTTAATAGTCAAGGGGCGAGAGTAGTAATCTCGCGTCATTTACTCTTCAGCATAAAAGTAGTTCCATGTTTCTTCTTTATTTAAAGGATTAAAGTTTGACTATTTAATTAAGCAGAGATATTCCTAATTACAGACGTTATTAAAGTACATTACAGTGGTCTTGTTTAATTATTTAAATAATGTCAAATTTACAAGTATTATAAGTTTGTTTAGGGGTCGGAATTCAAGTTAATTCCGGTTAGCGCATGTCTATTGTAACGTGACAGATATATGCATAATATTGAATGGCAATTGATCATTAGAATAATAAAATTATAACATTTAAATCTGGAAGAAAGCATTAAGTTTAATATAAAAAATTAATTCATAGCAACTGTGGAAAGAAATCATTATTATTAAAAAAAAATACAAGTTCAAATAAAATGAGTTACTAGTGATGAGTCATCCAAAACCAGTCTCATAACCAAAGGTTTTCAAACTATAACCCAGGAAGGTAAAAAGTAAATAACAAAGTAATACAGAATATGACCAAACCCACAACGAGGAAGTATAAATGGAAAAGAAACCCTGAATAAGCCAAGATCAACCAATACAGGTGGTGTATTTCTAAAAATGACGAAGAAGATGAAGAAATCCCAAGAAACCCGAAGAAGATGGAGAAATCCCAAGAAACCTGATGGCATCAAGAAGAAGATGGAGAAGATACCAGTCCCAGAAGACAGAAGAAAAGAAGACAGAAGAAAGAAGAAGAAGAAGGCAGCATCCTGAGGAATATGTCATGCCCTTATAAAAGACACCCAAATCCCCATACCCCCAAAATAAATAATAACCAATAAAAGTATAACGAAATGGTAACAATATGTACATAAAATTAAGAGAGAGAAGTGTGTAAAGTAAGAGTTGCCAGTGAACTAAGATGAAACAATAATATAGTACCCAAGGAACAAATCTCCTTTGTAAAACACTAACCAATTTATTATGTTAATAAGACTACACGACCATTTAGCAATAACATAAAATAAAAGTGTAAAGTGAACCAGTGATAGTTTTGGGTATTATAGAAAATAAACCTTGTGTTTCATTCTTGGCAATCACAAACATTGAATACAATGAAATATGCAACTTTCAGTGACTTAAAATGTGTACTATGAGAATATGTTACTTACAAGATATAAATCTGTTTAAAATAACATTTTGTTTTATATAATGAAAAAAAAGGAAAACATTTAATTATACTAATGACAGGGTACAATTCCCCAAAGAAAATATTTAAAAGACGGTGTGAAAACTGTATAATCCTACTTACCATAATAGTTAGCAATAAGAATATAGATATAAGGTTTTTGTGAAAATAGCATAAGGATGTTAAAAAATGTATTAGATATAAGGCCATTTATTTAAATCTACAACAACTAACATCAGAACTGTAAATATAATTATTACTTGTGAATAGTAAGAAGTAATTAAGATGTTAGTTGGTAAAAAACCTTTTTTGTGAACCATATTTCAATGTTAGAAATAAGGATTTAATTGTAAAATGTCTGAAGGTTGAAGACAACCATTTATTTAAAAATATTCTTTATTTGTTTAACTGTTCTTTATATTGTAACCAATACTAATTATTGTTGTGTAATTTGAAAAACTGTTTAGTTTATAATACCATATTTAAAAGTCAGAGAGGGTATCACACATCATATATTGTTTGTAAAAATATTTTGTAAGGAAAAATTGTTAAAAAACCTAGGCCAAAGAAAGAAAACCAAACTTCATCAAAACAGAGAAATTACTCATTTAAATGCAATTAAACAAAAGGGGTTTAGACAAAATAAACTTGAGATCAAGCCATATAATTGCACATACCATTTAGAAAGATTTTATAAAATTATATACAGAATTATAAATAAAAATGAAAAACTCAGAAATTTGGACAGGGGAGTCATATATTCCAGAATAATGTTTTAGAATTCAACTAATTCAATTAATTACAAGAAAATAAGGGAATATAAACCTTTTAATACAATATAAGATTATTAATATTAAATATAACTGATAAAATGGCTGAATTTACATAATGACAGGAAGTTAGTTTTGGAGATGTTTTAATTTTTCATTGAATACAAAATGAAAGTAAAATTACTAATTTTGGACAGAAAACATTATAAAACGGCATTATTTAATCTTAAAATACGCCGAATGAACTGAAGGATTAATTTAAATAACATCTAGTAAATAAAATTGATAAATAACCAAAGTTTAGGCTATTATATAGTGTATTTTTTAATATGTACAGAATGCGAAATTATATTTGAACAATGTTAAGAATAATATTATATTGGCTAAGAGTTTAGTTGAAACTGGAGGAAATAAGATAGTTGATTATTGGAATTTGTACGGTGAACTTGACAAGTGTTTTATAACCAATCTAACCTAACAAAAAACGGTAGTGAACGGTACGTTTTTGTGAAACCGCGAGTGGCGTATAAAATCCTTCTAGAACATCCGCATAGTGACAAAATCAATCAAGAAAGACTAAATAACACTGGACAGTACATAACTACCCCGGAAAACACTACAAAACACAAGAAAACAGTATAACACATAAACATATATTAGTGTCGGAATCGTAAAAAGTGACTGAACTTATAAATACACAGATACACAAAATACAACCCGGAAACTTTACACAAGGCACTATACAACGTCAAAAAAGAGATTTGCAGACACCAGAATGGGAATACTGCCAGAAAATATATTATTTGGAACATCGCAGAAACGAGTGACATTTTGACCAGCTTGATGGCAGCCATTTTCCTTTGTCGATCTCAACGCCTTCTTGTCCACGTCAGCTGTTGGTGACAACAAATTATATTATTTCAAATTTATTATTCAATGTGTGTATCTAGTATTAGTAATTAACTTGTTGTAACGTTATACTTTTTAAATATTGGCCCGATTTCTCTGACTTTGATAATAATTAGCTGTTTAAAGAACCTTGTTGAATTTTATATACTATATCTTGTAACTGTTTTGATACCCTGAGAGTCGATATTATAATCGAAAAGAGTCAATATTGCAATTATATAATAAAACATTAATACTTTTCACCACAAAATAGTTCTTTATTTCAATAGTATTACAAATTACCACTAATATAATTTTAAATAATAACTACCAGGACTTTACCACATATAAGGGAAGATAACCTACAAAACGAAAAGGTAAACAAGTATCGATTGTCCTGGAGACAATTTTATGAGTGGTTGTAGTTTATTTGCAAAATACAAGAACTTCAATAAAATTTTTTATATGAGTGATACACATTTTAAAACTTCACAGTACCCTATTAATTAATTGATTTTAATTAATTAATTAATAAAAAGGAAATTTTTTTTAAACATAATTTTTTTTTTAATTTTCTTCAACAACCAACAATTTTTGTTTTAAAACACTTTGGTGAAACTGCACATTTAACTTTTCAACAGAATAACTCTATTTGACAATATTTGCTACATTTGGGACTCGATCAACTGGGAAACTTAAGGAAGTGTTTCAGGCCAGTAAGACGTCGAGAGCCACACCAATTAAACACACAGCTTGTATTATTTATTACAAATTGGCGCACAACTGAGGGGCTTTAATTAGTCGATTGAAAGGCCACTACAATTTGCCCAATCACTAGTTGGAGCTAGGTAACAGTTACAAAGCCAGAGAAATTAACAGAAAAATGCAACGACGTGCAACATCCAAGAAACGGGCGGCGGAGGCCGAAAAAGAAATAGAGATCGACATGGACAATAAGGAGACGATGCCAGTAGAGGTGGAAGAGTTATTACCGCCGGTGTTGTCCAAACAAACTGAACAACCAGAGGAACGACCGGAGATACCCACGCAAACAGGGGAAGTCAATGTCCAGGAAAGACTGGTAGAGAAATCCAAAGTAACGGAAGAGAATAAAATGGACAGATTCATGGAAATGTTTCTACAAAAGATGGAAGGAATGGACAAGAAAATGGACGAAAATAATAAGAAATTGGACTCTACAAAGGAAGACTTGAGTAAGAAAATGGGAAATGATAACCAGTCCCTGAGTAAGAAGATTGAAGAAACAAATAAGAAGATGGAAGAGAAGATAGAAGAAAACAGCAGGAAGATGGAAGAGAGGATGGGAGAAAAGTTAGAAGAATTGAAGAAGGATAACCAATCCACAAAAGAAGAGTTGACTGGGATGAACAAGAACATGGAAGCTTTGAAGGAAGACAACCAATCTTTCAAGGAAGAATTCAAGCCGACTAAAGAAGAATTGATTAATAAAATTGAGAACACCAATCAGAAAATCGATGAAACCAGGAAGAAGATAGAGAAGAACAACCGACAATTGAAGGAAGAGTTGAAAGAAGATAACAAGAAGTTGGAAGAATTAAGAGAGGACAATCAAATTTAAAAAATTCTCAATTAACTTTCGATGCACTTAGATGCGATGCCTCGTCTTTCCAATGGTTATATAACATCTTAACTTTTGTTATAATATAGGGAACCCACATTAATTGGTTCTGCCAATTATACAGGCTGCCTTCGTTGTGACGAGCTGAAAATTAATCACAACACCAAAACAATTAATATAAAAGGAAACTGGGAAGGGGAGACTGTTGATTTATGCTGAATCCTGACATATTCCTCAGGATGCTGCCTTCTTCTTCTTCTTTCTTCTGTCTTCTTTTCTTCTGTCTTCTGGGACTGGTATCTTCTCCATCTTCTTCTTGATGCCATCAGGTTTCTTGGGATTTCTCCATCTTCTTCGGGTTTCTTGGGATTTCTTCATCTTCTTCGTCATTTTTAGAAATACACCACCTGTATTGGTTGATCTTGGCTTATTCAGGGTTTCTTTTCCATTTATACTTCCTCGTTGTGGGTTTGGTCATATTCTGTATTACTTTGTTATTTACTTTTTACCTTCCTGGGTTATAGTTTGAAAACCTTTGGTTATGAGACTGGTTTTGGATGACTCATCACTAGTAACTCATTTTATTTGAACTTGTATTTTTTTTTAATAATAATGATTTCTTTCCACAGTTGCTATGAATTAATTTTTTATATTAAACTTAATGCTTTCTTCCAGATTTAAATGTTATAATTTTATTATTCTAATGATCAATTGCCATTCAATATTATGCATATATCTGTCACGTTACAATAGACATGCGCTAACCGGAATTAACTTGAATTCCGACCCCTAAACAAACTTATAATACTTGTAAATTTGACATTATTTAAATAATTAAACAAGACCACTGTAATGTACTTTAATAACGTCTGTAATTAGGAATATCTCTGCTTAATTAAATAGTCAAACTTTAATCCTTTAAATAAAGAAGAAACATGGAACTACTTTTATGCTGAAGAGTAAATGACGCGAGATTACTACTCTCGCCCCTTGACTATTAACCCACTTGCAATGGAGCGCTCACGCCGTAAGCTGCGCACAGCGTTGGTTCGCGACGCTGAGATAAATATGTGAAAGTTCGCTAAAGAATATATTAATAACTAAATTGTGCGCCGATGACATCTCTATCAAATCTTAAATAAGAAAGTATGTAATTAATACAATACTAGAACCATGAGGTGAAATTCAACTAATAAATAATCATGTGAAGTGAATACCAGTGAAACAAACTTTCGCTTTATTTATTCTAACAACAAGAATTACTACAGTCATCTAAGAAGAGAGTACCACACCCAGAATGATTTAACATACGTCAGGAACTTCACCGTCACCGGATACTAAGGTAACGACAGACCTTCAGGAAACACACCGAGGACCGAAGAGCCAAATCTGCATCAACTACAGGAAACCACAGGTGACATGGAGGCTTGTCTTCCATGCTTATGAGATACTAAAATTATAACCAACAAAAGACAATTTAACTAACACTTTAAGACTTTTAAAAACAGACATTATATGTAAGATGTAGTCTGTAATCAAATAAAACTGTTTATAGTAAAAGAGTAAAAGTTTAAACTGAAAGCATTATTGTTTTAAAAAGGTTAATAAAGTCCATTCTTCAAATGGCACAATTTTCAAGATTGTATATGGGGAGGTGACCATTATTAACATACTATATTCAATCCCGGATCCGTGGAATAAATTAAATTGATGTACATCTTTATTTTGAGGGCCCTTGTGAAAGAATAAAATATATAATCATATTGTAAACTGTAAGCTGTTGAGCCATATATGTTGAGAACTTTGAGTACTTGAGAACTTTAATCTCATTATGTAATAAAGAGATGTCATCTTTAATACAGACTAAACTGAGTGCATAAATCAACAGTCTCCCCTTCCCAGTTTCCTTTTATATTAATTGTTTTGGTGTTGTGATTAATTTTCAGCTCGTCACAACGAAGGCAGCCTGTATAATTGGCAGAACCAATTAATGTGGGTTCCCTATATTATAACAAAAGTTAAGATGTTATATAACCATTGGAAAGACGAGGCATCGCATCTAAGTGCATCGAAAGTTAATTGAGAATTTATATAAACAGTGCGTGTATCGGAACGAGTAAAGTTAACATAACCTGTAAAGGCTGTAACCTATTGTTAATCAGAAGAAGGTTATTTCTCGTTTCCAAGTGCGATTAAAGTGAAGTGTATTAGCGATCAATATAATCCGGTCGTTAAAGTGTTTATTTTTAATCAATACGATTAAAAATCCAGGTAGTACTGTGACCAAATTTATTGTTTATATACCATCCATTGATTGTAGGAATTAACATACTTTTACTGACGCAAAAACAATCAAACTATTCGTAGAGAACACTGTATTAATTTATTTAGAGGGATTAATATATCCCAACGTAAGAATATATGTATTAGAATTTTTTATAACTAATATCAATTAGAATATAAGCAAACGAAATTCTCGTTAATCAATTATTTAATTGAAATTTATTAAAGAGGCTTAAAACGAATTATTACATCATAGTAGTATTTTTTAAAGAAATTAATATCGTTCTATTCTGTATTTCAAAGAACTTACCCTTGAGGTACTTAGTCCAGTAAGATAAATATTTTGTTAGTAAAAATAAGAGTTTTTTATTGTGCTTAAACTGAGCTAGACCAATCATTAAACAGATAACTTGTGATCCGAATTATATTATTGTTAAATGTATTTTTCAAATCAATTCTAGAGGTTATAATAAACCAATAATATTATACAGCATTAACTTTTGTTTTAATTATTTTAGAATAGGTAATCAACCCTCAGTATTGCAGACACTGAGTTACATCAAAACATAAATTTTTAAGTATACTATTTAAATTATTTTCAATTCAATTAACATTTAAAAGATAGAAACAGTAAAAAGTCAATACACACAATTATAGAAAGAAGTTTTTTTTTTTTTATGGGACATTTCTTTAAGAAAACCCATATGGCTCCCAAATAACATTCAAAGTGTTGTAAAACCTTGTTTATGAAATATTATACTGGTCAAAAGGGAACTTGACAGTTTATTTATTAGCTGTGAACGTCTGAACCTCAAGTACGTCAACCAGGTACGTGAAGTGTTAATTATATTAATATATATTTTGTCCAGACAACACTTGACTTACACATACACAGACGACATTTTTATATAGAAGAGGATTTCGACTTCAAGTTCGACGCAACCGTTACATTCACCAGCGGATCAACAAGTTAATATTTTATTCATAATAAACCATATCACTACAAATAAATTATACTTTATCAATTATAAAAATAATTACTGCATACAAGAGGCCCCATTAAAGATTTTTAACCAGTAACATAATTATTGAACAGAGTGACATTCAATAGCGGGAACTGAACACGTATACCCGTTAATTAAAGTAAATACACCGTAACTGTCTAGTTACAGATTGATGAATCCAACGTGTGGCATTATACTACGGGGAATCATAACCGTTTGGTTACATGGTTATTGTACGTTTGCGACGGACACAATCTGCGGGAGTTACGTTCCAGAGCGACGACGGATTGGTAAGACTTGAGAGTATACACATTACCCCAATTACACTCTTACACTTTACAATTAGGCGGACGATGTTTGATAACAGATTGACGCATCCAACGTGTGGCAAAATAACACGGGAGCTACAAAGCAACGTAACAAATTGGCGACCAACTGGTGAGGCTAGAAGAAAAGAAAATACGACGTTCTAGCGGCGATTACGAAAGGATAACAAGATGCATACAAGAGGAGTGACGAAAAGGTTGGCAAAGGACCAAGAAACAGAAGAAGGTAGAGGGGAAGAAGAGGAAGGAACATCGATTGAAGAGGTGGAGACAATATTGACCCCAGCAGAACCGAGCAGAACAATGGAAGGAATCAACTTGAGTAACATCATGGAAATGTTGCAGGAAGCGCTGAAAAAACAGAGTAAGGAGGACAAGCAGGAAAGCGAGAAAATCAGGAAGGAAGAAATGAAGAAAGATTTAAAACAAATTAACGAAAAATTCGACAAGAATGAGGAAAGTCTGAAACAGATGAACGATAAATTCGATAAGAATGAGGAGAGTCTGAAACAGATGAACGATAAATTCGACAAGAATGAGAAGAGCCTGAAACAGATGAAAGAAGAAACCAATAAAAATTTTAAGAAACAGAAGGAAGAAACTGAAGAACAAAACGAGGTTTTAAGGGAAAACTTAAAGAAACAAATAAGTGAAAATATAGACACACTGAACGCTAGAATCGAAAGCAATAATGAGACATTGAAACAACAAATAGACAAAAAAATGGAGGAACATGGCGATAATGTGAGGAAGAACCAGGAGACATTGCAACAACGATTGATGGAGGACATTCAATGAAGAAATGAAGAGTTGAAGGAAGAATTGAAGTAACAATTGAAGGAGGACCACGAGAAAAACAAAGAAGAAATGAAGCAGCAAATGATGCACCAATTAATGGAATACCGGGAAGAAGCAAAACAGCAGGTCACAAAAACCAATGAGAAATTAGAGGAGACGTTGGAGCGATTGGAGAAAACTAACGAAACTGTTTCAGAAGTCCGTAAGGAGGTAATAAATAAGATAAATGACCTCGAAGGAGAAAACAAAAGGAGATTTGATGAATGTCACGAAGAAACAACCAAAAAATGGGAACAAGTGAAACAGGACATACGTCAAGCCCGAGAAGAAAACCAGAAGGAGATAACAGTAATACGGACGGACCTGGGAGAAAGAATGGAAGGAGTATACAGCAATCTAAATAAAATCAACAGCAAGGTCGACAAAAATAAACAAAGAATAGATGAAATAAATAAACGAGAAGAAAAAATACAGGAAGAAGTGGACGCCTGGCGTGACCGGCCATGTAACAGTAATCATATAGTTAACAATGATAATCGGGATACAATCAACTTCCGCAATTATAAACGTAATCCAATAGAATTCCTGGAAAGAGTGGAAGAGTTAATTGTAAAAAACCGCGAAACCCGATGGACAACTGTGAGGGGAATGCTGGACGAGATGTTTAAGGAAACCTATGACAACTGGTGGACCACCACAAGACCAGATATCCAGAGCATACAGGAGTTCAAGACACAATTCAAGGCAAAATACTGGTCAGAATCAACCCAGAATATGGTCCGCAACAACTTGAGTAATGGGAGGTATGAGAACCAGAACGGACAGTCTCTCACGTCATACTTTCTGGGAAAAATCTGCATGGCCAGAAATTTGGAACCCCGCATTCCTGAAGAGTGCCTGGTCATTCAACTATCATACCACTATGATGATGCGATACAGAAGGCCCGTATGTATAGTCAAGTTAAAACAATTCAGGACATGGCCAGTCTATTAGAGAGCCATGAACACGAGTGGCAATACCGAAAGAACCGATTCATGAGTTTCCGGAATAATAAGATTAACGAAGGGCCATCCTCACCAAACCAGCAGAGTGATAACAAGCCACCGACGAACAACACCAATAATTACCAAGGGAATCAACGCGGGAATAATGCACCAAGGAATTATAACCAAAATGGTAATAACAATGGGAATGTTAGAAACGACTACAGGGGTAACTACCAACGGAACGGTCCAAACAATTATTATCGTCCAGGGAACGGTAATAACACCAACCGAGGATATCGACCGCAAGTAAATTACGTACGATTTCAAACCCAACGAAGTCCAGGAAGAAACTATTCTCGTACAAATAACCAACGAACGTACTATAACCAGGTACCAAACACCCGAACCCATTCATTCGAAGAAAACACCGGAAATGATGGAGATAACTCGAACAACCGACATGAGCCACCAACGAGCCACAATATAAACCCCACTGAAGCCAGGAGCAATGAGGTAATTCCTCATTTAAACGAATAAGGTCGGTGAGAACTGAAAACAGCCCATCACTAGACCAATCTCCTGGGGAATTAAAGACTATGACAGGACAAGAAGATTACCATAATACAGACATTGCCACACGTTGGATGCGTCAATCTGTTATCAAACATCGTCCGCCTAATTGTAAAGTGTAAGAGTGTAATTGGGGTAATGTGTATACTCTCAAGTCTTACCAATCCGTCGTCGCTCTGGAACGTAACTCCCGCAGATTGTGTCCGTCGCAAACGTACAATAACCATGTAACCAAACGGTTATGATTCCCCGTAGTATAATGCCACACGTTGGATTCATCAATCTGTAACTAGACAGTTACGGTGTATTTACTTTAATTAACGGGTATACGTGTTCAGTTCCCGCTATTGAATGTCACTCTGTTCAATAATTATGTTACTGGTTAAAAATCTTTAATGGGGCCTCTTGTATGCAGTAATTATTTTTATAATTGATAAAGTATAATTTATTTGTAGTGATATGGTTTATTATGAATAAAATATTAACTTGTTGATCCGCTGGTGAATGTAACGGTTGCGTCGAACTTGAAGTCGAAATCCTCTTCTATATAAAAATGTCGTCTGTGTATGTGTAAGTCAAGTGTTGTCTGGACAAAATATATATTAATATAATTAACACTTCACGTACCTGGTTGACGTACTTGAGGTTCAGACGTTCACAGCTAATAAATAAACTGTCAAGTTCCCTTTTGACCAGTATAATATTTCATAAACAAGGTTTTACAACACTTTGAATGTTATTTGGGAGCCATATGGGTTTTCTTAAAGAAATGTCCCATAAAAAAAAAAAACTTCTTTCTATAATTGTGTGTATTGACTTTTTACTGTTTCTATCTTTTAAATGTTAATTGAATTGAAAATAATTTAAATAGTATACTTAAAAATTTATGTTTTGATGTAACTCAGTGTCTGCAATACTGAGGGTTGATTACCTATTCTAAAATAATTAAAACAAAAGTTAATGCTGTATAATATTATTGGTTTATTATAACCTCTAGAATTGATTTGAAAAATACATTTAACAATAATATAATTCGGATCACAAGTTATCTGTTTAATGATTGGTCTAGCTCAGTTTAAGCACAATAAAAAACTCTTATTTTTACTAACAAAATATTTATCTTACTGGACTAAGTACCTCAAGGGTAAGTTCTTTGAAATACAGAATAGAACGATATTAATTTCTTTAAAAAATACTACTATGATGTAATAATTCGTTTTAAGCCTCTTTAATAAATTTCAATTAAATAATTGATTAACGAGAATTTCGTTTGCTTATATTCTAATTGATATTAGTTATAAAAAATTCTAATACATATATTCTTACGTTGGGATATATTAATCCCTCTAAATAAATTAATACAGTGTTCTCTACGAATAGTTTGATTGTTTTTGCGTCAGTACAAGTATGTTAATTCCTACAATCAATGGATGGTATATAAACAATAAATTTGGTCACAGTACTACCTGGATTTTTAATCGTATTGATTAAAAATAAACACTTTAACGACCGGATTATATTGATCGCTAATACACTTCACTTTAATCGCACTTGGAAACGAGAAATAACCTTCTTCTGATTAACAATAGGTTACAGCCTTTACAGGTTATGTTAACTTTACTCGTTCCGATACACGCACTGTTTATATAAATTCTCAATTAACTTTCGATGCACTTAGATGCGATGCCTCGTCTTTCCAATGGTTATATAACATCTTAACTTTTGTTATAATATAGGGAACCCACATTAATTGGTTCTGCCAATTATACAGGCTGCCTTCGTTGTGACGAGCTGAAAATTAATCACAACACCAAAACAATTAATATAAAAGGAAACTGGGAAGGGGAGACTGTTGATTTATGCACTCAGTTTAGTCTGTATTAAAGATGACATCTCTTTATTACATAATGAGATTAAAGTTCTCAAAGTACTCAAAGTTCTCAACATATATGGCTCAACAGCTTACAGTTTACAATATGATTATATATTTTATTCTTTCACAAGGGCCCTCAAAATAAAGATGTACATCAATTTAATTTATTCCACGGATCCGGGATTGAATATAGTATGTTAATAATGGTCACCTCCCCATATACAATCTTGAAAATTGTGCCATTTGAAGAATGGACTTTATTAACCTTTTTAAAACAATAATGCTTTCAGTTTAAACTTTTACTCTTTTACTATAAACAGTTTTATTTGATTACAGACTACATCTTACATATAATGTCTGTTTTTAAAAGTCTTAAAGTGTTAGTTAAATTGTCTTTTGTTGGTTATAATTTTAGTATCTCATAAGCATGGAAGACAAGCCTCCATGTCACCTGTGGTTTCCTGTAGTTGATGCAGATTTGGCTCTTCGGTCCTCGGTGTGTTTCCTGAAGGTCTGTCGTTACCTTAGTATCCGGTGACGGTGAAGTTCCTGACGTATGTTAAATCATTCTGGGTGTGGTACTCTCTTCTTAGATGACTGTAGTAATTCTTGTTGTTAGAATAAATAAAGCGAAAGTTTGTTTCACTGGTATTCACTTCACATGATTATTTATTAGTTGAATTTCACCTCATGGTTCTAGTATTGTATTAATTACATACTTTCTTATTTAAGATTTGATAGAGATGTCATCGGCGCACAATTTAGTTATTAATATATTCTTTAGCGAACTTTCACATATTTATCTCAGCGTCGCGAACCAACGCTGTGCGCAGCTTACGGCGTGAGCGCTCCATTGCAAGTGGGTTAATAGTCAAGGGGCGAGAGTAGTAATCTCGCGTCATTTACTCTTCAGCATAAAAGTAGTTCCATGTTTCTTCTTTATTTAAAGGATTAAAGTTTGACTATTTAATTAAGCAGAGATATTCCTAATTACAGACGTTATTAAAGTACATTACAGTGGTCTTGTTTAATTATTTAAATAATGTCAAATTTACAAGTATTATAAGTTTGTTTAGGGGTCGGAATTCAAGTTAATTCCGGTTAGCGCATGTCTATTGTAACGTGACAGATATATGCATAATATTGAATGGCAATTGATCATTAGAATAATAAAATTATAACATTTAAATCTGGAAGAAAGCATTAAGTTTAATATAAAAAATTAATTCATAGCAACTGTGGAAAGAAATCATTATTATTAAAAAAAAATACAAGTTCAAATAAAATGAGTTACTAGTGATGAGTCATCCAAAACCAGTCTCATAACCAAAGGTTTTCAAACTATAACCCAGGAAGGTAAAAAGTAAATAACAAAGTAATACAGAATATGACCAAACCCACAACGAGGAAGTATAAATGGAAAAGAAACCCTGAATAAGCCAAGATCAACCAATACAGGTGGTGTATTTCTAAAAATGACGAAGAAGATGAAGAAATCCCAAGAAACCCGAAGAAGATGGAGAAATCCCAAGAAACCTGATGGCATCAAGAAGAAGATGGAGAAGATACCAGTCCCAGAAGACAGAAGAAAAGAAGACAGAAGAAAGAAGAAGAAGAAGGCAGCATCCTGAGGAATATGTCAGGATTCAGCATAAATCAACAGTCTCCCCTTCCCAGTTTCCTTTTATATTAATTGTTTTGGTGTTGTGATTAATTTTCAGCTCGTCACAACGAAGGCAGCCTGTATAATTGGCAGAACCAATTAATGTGGGTTCCCTATATTATAACAAAAGTTAAGATGTTATATAACCATTGGAAAGACGAGGCATCGCATCTAAGTGCATCGAAAGTTAATTGAGAATTTTTTAAATTTGATTGTCCTCTCTTAATTCTTCCAACTTCTTGTTATCTTCTTTCAACTCTTCCTTCAATTGTCGGTTGTTCTTCTCTATCTTCTTCCTGGTTTCATCGATTTTCTGATTGGTGTTCTCAATTTTATTAATCAATTCTTCTTTAGTCGGCTTGAATTCTTCCTTGAAAGATTGGTTGTCTTCCTTCAAAGCTTCCATGTTCTTGTTCATCCCAGTCAACTCTTCTTTTGTGGATTGGTTATCCTTCTTCAATTCTTCTAACTTTTCTCCCATCCTCTCTTCCATCTTCCTGCTGTTTTCTTCTATCTTCTCTTCCATCTTCTTATTTGTTTCTTCAATCTTCTTACTCAGGGACTGGTTATCATTTCCCATTTTCTTACTCAAGTCTTCCTTTGTAGAGTCCAATTTCTTATTATTTTCATCCATTTTCTTGTCCATTCCTTCCATCTTTTGTAGAAACATTTCCATGAATCTGTCCATTTTATTCTCTTCCGTTACTTTGGATTTCTCTACCAGTCTTTCCTGGACATTGACTTCCCCTGTTTGCGTGGGTATCTCCGGTCGTTCCTCTGGTTGTTCAGTTTGTTTGGACAACACCGGCGGTAATAACTCTTCCACCTCTACTGGCATCGTCTCCTTATTGTCCATGTCGATCTCTATTTCTTTTTCGGCCTCCGCCGCCCGTTTCTTGGATGTTGCACGTCGTTGCATTTTTCTGTTAATTTCTCTGGCTTTGTAACTGTTACCTAGCTCCAACTAGTGATTGGGCAAATTGTAGTGGCCTTTCAATCGACTAATTAAAGCCCCTCAGTTGTGCGCCAATTTGTAATAAATAATACAAGCTGTGTGTTTAATTGGTGTGGCTCTCGACGTCTTACTGGCCTGAAACACTTCCTTAAGTTTCCCAGTTGATCGAGTCCCAAATGTAGCAAATATTGTCAAATAGAGTTATTCTGTTGAAAAGTTAAATGTGCAGTTTCACCAAAGTGTTTTAAAACAAAAATTGTTGGTTGTTGAAGAAAATTAAAAAAAAAATTATGTTTAAAAAAAATTTCCTTTTTATTAATTAATTAATTAAAATCAATTAATTAATAGGGTACTGTGAAGTTTTAAAATGTGTATCACTCATATAAAAAATTTTATTGAAGTTCTTGTATTTTGCAAATAAACTACAACCACTCATAAAATTGTCTCCAGGACAATCGATACTTGTTTACCTTTTCGTTTTGTAGGTTATCTTCCCTTATATGTGGTAAAGTCCTGGTAGTTATTATTTAAAATTATATTAGTGGTAATTTGTAATACTATTGAAATAAAGAACTATTTTGTGGTGAAAAGTATTAATGTTTTATTATATAATTGCAATATTGACTCTTTTCGATTATAATATCGACTCTCAGGGTATCAAAACAGTTACAAGATATAGTATATAAAATTCAACAAGGTTCTTTAAACAGCTAATTATTATCAAAGTCAGAGAAATCGGGCCAATATTTAAAAAGTATAACGTTACAACAAGTTAATTACTAATACTAGATACACACATTGAATAATAAATTTGAAATAATATAATTTGTTGTCACCAACAGCTGACGTGGACAAGAAGGCGTTGAGATCGACAAAGGAAAATGGCTGCCATCAAGCTGGTCAAAATGTCACTCGTTTCTGCGATGTTCCAAATAATATATTTTCTGGCAGTATTCCCGTTCTGGTGTCTGCAAATCTCTTTTTTGACGTTGTATAGTGCCTTGTGTAAAGTTTCCGGGTTGTATTTTGTGTATCTGTGTATTTATAAGTTCAGTCACTTTTTACGATTCCGACACTAATATATGTTTATGTGTTATACTGTTTTCTTGTGTTTTGTAGTGTTTTCCGGGGTAGTTATGTACTGTCCAGTGTTATTTAGTCTTTCTTGATTGATTTTGTCACTATGCGGATGTTCTAGAAGGATTTTATACGCCACTCGCGGTTTCACAAAAACGTACCGTTCACTACCGTTTTTTGTTAGGTTAGATTGGTTATAAAACACTTGTCAAGTTCACCGTACAAATTCCAATAATCAACTATCTTATTTCCTCCAGTTTCAACTAAACTCTTAGCCAATATAATATTATTCTTAACATTGTTCAAATATAATTTCGCATTCTGTACATATTAAAAAATACACTATATAATAGCCTAAACTTTGGTTATTTATCAATTTTATTTACTAGATGTTATTTAAATTAATCCTTCAGTTCATTCAGCGTATTTTAAGATTAAATAATGCCGTTTTATAATGTTTTCTGTCCAAAATTAGTAATTTTACTTTCATTTTGTATTCAATGAAAAATTAAAACATCTCCAAAACTAACTTCCTGTCATTATGTAAATTCAGCCATTTTATCAGTTATATTTAATATTAATAATCTTATATTGTATTAAAAGGTTTATATTCCCTTATTTTCTTGTAATTAATTGAATTAGTTGAATTCTAAAACATTATTCTGGAATATATGACTCCCCTGTCCAAATTTCTGAGTTTTTCATTTTTATTTATAATTCTGTATATAATTTTATAAAATCTTTCTAAATGGTATGTGCAATTATATGGCTTGATCTCAAGTTTATTTTGTCTAAACCCCTTTTGTTTAATTGCATTTAAATGAGTAATTTCTCTGTTTTGATGAAGTTTGGTTTTCTTTCTTTGGCCTAGGTTTTTTAACAATTTTTCCTTACAAAATATTTTTACAAACAATATATGATGTGTGATACCCTCTCTGACTTTTAAATATGGTATTATAAACTAAACAGTTTTTCAAATTACACAACAATAATTAGTATTGGTTACAATATAAAGAACAGTTAAACAAATAAAGAATATTTTTAAATAAATGGTTGTCTTCAACCTTCAGACATTTTACAATTAAATCCTTATTTCTAACATTGAAATATGGTTCACAAAAAAGGTTTTTTACCAACTAACATCTTAATTACTTCTTACTATTCACAAGTAATAATTATATTTACAGTTCTGATGTTAGTTGTTGTAGATTTAAATAAATGGCCTTATATCTAATACATTTTTTAACATCCTTATGCTATTTTCACAAAAACCTTATATCTATATTCTTATTGCTAACTATTATGGTAAGTAGGATTATACAGTTTTCACACCGTCTTTTAAATATTTTCTTTGGGGAATTGTACCCTGTCATTAGTATAATTAAATGTTTTCCTTTTTTTTCATTATATAAAACAAAATGTTATTTTAAACAGATTTATATCTTGTAAGTAACATATTCTCATAGTACACATTTTAAGTCACTGAAAGTTGCATATTTCATTGTATTCAATGTTTGTGATTGCCAAGAATGAAACACAAGGTTTATTTTCTATAATACCCAAAACTATCACTGGTTCACTTTACACTTTTATTTTATGTTATTGCTAAATGGTCGTGTAGTCTTATTAACATAATAAATTGGTTAGTGTTTTACAAAGGAGATTTGTTCCTTGGGTACTATATTATTGTTTCATCTTAGTTCACTGGCAACTCTTACTTTACACACTTCTCTCTCTTAATTTTATGTACATATTGTTACCATTTCGTTATACTTTTATTGGTTATTATTTATTTTGGGGGTATGGGGATTTGGGTGTCTTTTATAAGGGCATGACATATTCCTCAGGATGCTGCCTTCTTCTTCTTCTTTCTTCTGTCTTCTTTTCTTCTGTCTTCTGGGACTGGTATCTTCTCCATCTTCTTCTTGATGCCATCAGGTTTCTTGGGATTTCTCCATCTTCTTCGGGTTTCTTGGGATTTCTTCATCTTCTTCGTCATTTTTAGAAATACACCACCTGTATTGGTTGATCTTGGCTTATTCAGGGTTTCTTTTCCATTTATACTTCCTCGTTGTGGGTTTGGTCATATTCTGTATTACTTTGTTATTTACTTTTTACCTTCCTGGGTTATAGTTTGAAAACCTTTGGTTATGAGATTGGTTTTGGATGACTCATCACTAGTAACTCATTTTATTTGAACTTGTATTTTTTTTTAATAATAATGATTTCTTTCCACAGTTGCTATGAATTAATTTTTTATATTAAACTTAATGCTTTCTTCCAGATTTAAATGTTATAATTTTATTATTCTAATGATCAATTGCCATTCAATATTATGCATATATCTGTCACGTTACAATAGACATGCGCTAACCGGAATTAACTTGAATTCCGACCCCTAAACAAACTTATAATACTTGTAAATTTGACATTATTTAAATAATTAAACAAGACCACTGTAATGTACTTTAATAACGTCTGTAATTAGGAATATCTCTGCTTAATTAAATAGTCAAACTTTAATCCTTTAAATAAAGAAGAAACATGGAACTACTTTTATGCTGAAGAGTAAATGACGCGAGATTACTACTCTCGCCCCTTGACTATTAACCCACTTGCAATGGAGCGCTCACGCCGTAAGCTGCGCACAGCGTTGGTTCGCGACGCTGAGATAAATATGTGAAAGTTCGCTAAAGAATATATTAATAACTAAATTGTGCGCCGATGACATCTCTATCAAATCTTAAATAAGAAAGTATGTAATTAATACAATACTAGAACCATGAGGTGAAATTCAACTAATAAATAATCATGTGAAGTGAATACCAGTGAAACAAACTTTCGCTTTATTTATTCTAACAACAAGAATTACTACAGTCATCTAAGAAGAGAGTACCACACCCAGAATGATTTAACATACGTCAGGAACTTCACCGTCACCGGATACTAAGGTAACGACAGACCTTCAGGAAACACACCGAGGACCGAAGAGCCAAATCTGCATCAACTACAGGAAACCACAGGTGACATGGAGGCTTGTCTTCCATGCTTATGAGATACTAAAATTATAACCAACAAAAGACAATTTAACTAACACTTTAAGACTTTTAAAAACAGACATTATATGTAAGATGTAGTCTGTAATCAAATAAAACTGTTTATAGTAAAAGAGTAAAAGTTTAAACTGAAAGCATTATTGTTTTAAAAAGGTTAATAAAGTCCATTCTTCAAATGGCACAATTTTCAAGATTGTATATGGGGAGGTGACCATTATTAACATACTATATTCAATCCCGGATCCGTGGAATAAATTAAATTGATGTACATCTTTATTTTGAGGGCCCTTGTGAAAGAATAAAATATATAATCATATTGTAAACTGTAAGCTGTTGAGCCATATATGTTGAGAACTTTGAGTACTTTGAGAACTTTAATCTCATTATGTAATAAAGAGATGTCATCTTTAATACAGACTAAACTGAGTGCATAAATCAACAGTCTCCCCTTCCCAGTTTCCTTTTATATTAATTGTTTTGGTGTTGTGATTAATTTTCAGCTCGTCACAACGAAGGCAGCCTGTATAATTGGCAGAACCAATTAATGTGGGTTCCCTATATTATAACAAAAGTTAAGATGTTATATAACCATTGGAAAGACGAGGCATCGCATCTAAGTGCATCGAAAGTTAATTGAGAATTTATATAAACAGTGCGTGTATCGGAACGAGTAAAGTTAACATAACCTGTAAAGGCTGTAACCTATTGTTAATCAGAAGAAGGTTATTTCTCGTTTCCAAGTGCGATTAAAGTGAAGTGTATTAGCGATCAATATAATCCGGTCGTTAAAGTGTTTATTTTTAATCAATACGATTAAAAATCCAGGTAGTACTGTGACCAAATTTATTGTTTATATACCATCCATTGATTGTAGGAATTAACATACTTGTACTGACGCAAAAACAATCAAACTATTCGTAGAGAACACTGTATTAATTTATTTAGAGGGATTAATATATCCCAACGTAAGAATATATGTATTAGAATTTTTTATAACTAATATCAATTAGAATATAAGCAAACGAAATTCTCGTTAATCAATTATTTAATTGAAATTTATTAAAGAGGCTTAAAACGAATTATTACATCATAGTAGTATTTTTTAAAGAAATTAATATCGTTCTATTCTGTATTTCAAAGAACTTACCCTTGAGGTACTTAGTCCAGTAAGATAAATATTTTGTTAGTAAAA
This sequence comes from Magicicada septendecula, assembly GCA_034769895.1. NCBI lineage: Eukaryota > Metazoa > Arthropoda > Insecta > Hemiptera > Cicadidae > Magicicada > Magicicada septendecula. The sequence goes on from CM068368.1 coordinate 797,512,815, forward strand.
ATAAGAGTTTTTTATTGTGCTTAAACTAAGCTAGACCAATCATTAAACAGATAACTTGTGATCCGAATTATATTATTGTTAAATGTATTTTTCAAATCAATTCTAGAGGTTATAATAAACCAATAATATTATACAGCATTAACTTTTGTTTTAATTATTTTAGAATAGGTAATCAACCCTCAGTATTGCAGACACTGAGTTACATCAAAACATAAATTTTTAAGTATACTATTTAAATTATTTTCAATTCAATTAACATTTAAAAGATAGAAACAGTAAAAAGTCAATACACACAATTATAGAAAGAAGTTTTTTTTTTTTTATGGGACATTTCTTTAAGAAAACCCATATGGCTCCCAAATAACATTCAAAGTGTTGTAAAACCTTGTTTATGAAATATTATACTGGTCAAAAGGGAACTTGACAGTTTATTTATTAGCTGTGAATGTCTGAACCTCAAGTACGTCAACCAGGTACGTGAAGTGTTAATTATATTAATATATATTTTGTCCAGACAACACTTGACTTACACATACACAGACGACATTTTTATATAGAAGAGGATTTCGACTTCAAGTTCGACGCAACCGTTACATTCACCAGCGGATCAACAAGTTAATATTTTATTCATAATAAACCATATCACTACAAATAAATTATACTTTATCAATTATAAAAATAATTACTGCATACAAGAGGCCCCATTAAAGATTTTTAACCAGTAACATAATTATTGAACAGAGTGACATTCAATAGCGGGAACTGAACACGTATACCCGTTAATTAAAGTAAATACACCGTAACTGTCTAGTTACAGATTGATGAATCCAACGTGTGGCATTATACTACGGGGAATCATAACCGTTTGGTTACATGGTTATTGTACGTTTGCGACGGACACAATCTGCGGGAGTTACGTTCCAGAGCGACGACGGATTGGTAAGACTTGAGAGTATACACATTACCCCAATTACACTCTTACACTTTACAATTAGGCGGACGATGTTTGATAACAGATTGACGCATCCAACGTGTGGCAAAATAACACGGGAGCTACAAAGCAACGTAACAAATTGGCGACCAACTGGTGAGGCTAGAAGAAAAGAAAATACGACGTTCTAGCGGCGATTACGAAAGGATAACAAGATGCATACAAGAGGAGTGACGAAAAGGTTGGCAAAGGACCAAGAAACAGAAGAAGGTAGAGGGGAAGAAGAGGAAGGAACATCGATTGAAGAGGTGGAGACAATATTGACCCCAGCAGAACCGAGCAGAACAATGGAAGGAATCAACTTGAGTAACATCATGGAAATGTTGCAGGAAGCGCTGAAAAAACAGAGTAAGGAGGACAAGCAGGAAAGCGAGAAAATCAGGAAGGAAGAAATGAAGAAAGATTTAAAACAAATTAACGAAAAATTCGACAAGAATGAGGAAAGTCTGAAACAGATGAACGATAAATTCGACAAGAATGAGAAGAGCCTGAAACAGATGAAAGAAGAAACCAATAAAAATTTTAAGAAACAGAAGGAAGAAACTGAAGAACAAAACGAGGTTTTAAGGGAAAACTTAAAGAAACAAATAAGTGAAAATATAGACACACTGAACGCTAGAATCGAAAGCAATAATGAGACGTTGAAACAACAAATAGACAAAAAAATGGAGGAACATGGCGATAATGTGAGGAAGAACCAGGAGACATTGCAACAACGATTGATGGAGGACATTCAAAGAAGAAATGAAGAGTTGAAGGAAGAATTGAAGTAACAATTGAAGGAGGACCACGAGAAAAACAAAGAAGAAATGAAGCAGCAAATGATGCACCAATTAATGGAATACCGGGAAGAAGCAAAACAGCAGGTCACAAAAACCAATGAGAAATTAGAGGAGACGTTGGAGCGATTGGAGAAAACTAACGAAACTGTTTCAGAAGTCCGTAAGGAGGTAATAAATAAGATAAATGACCTCGAAGGAGAAAACAAAAGGAGATTTGATGAATGTCACGAAGAAACAACCAAAAAATGGGAACAAGTGAAACAGGACATACGTCAAGCCCGAGAAGAAAACCAGAAGGAGATAACAGTAATACGGACGGACCTGGGAGAAAGAATGGAAGGAGTATACAGCAATCTAAATAAAATCAACAGCAAGGTCGACAAAAATAAACAAAGAATAGATGAAATAAATAGACGAGAAGAAAAAATACAGGAAGAAGTGGACGCCTGGCGTGACCGGCCATGTAACAGTAATCATATAGTTAACAATGATAATCGGGATACAATCAACTTCCGCAATTATAAACGTAATCCAATAGAATTCCTGGAAAGAGTGGAAGAGTTAATTGTAAAAAACCGCGAAACCCGATGGACAACTGTGAGGGGAATGCTGGACGAGATGTTTAAGGAAACCTATGACAACTGGTGGACCACCACAAGACCAGATATCCAGAGCATACAGGAGTTCAAGACACAATTCAAGGCAAAATACTGGTCAGAATCAACCCAGAATATGGTCCGCAACAACTTGAGTAATGGGAGGTATGAGAACCAGAACGGACAGTCTCTCACGTCATACTTTCTGGGAAAAATCTGCATGGCCAGAAATTTGGAACCCCGCATTCCTGAAGAGTGCCTGGTCATTCAACTATCATACCACTATGATGATGCGATACAGAAGGCCCGTATGTATAGTCAAGTTAAAACAATTCAGGACATGGCCAGTCTATTAGAGAGCCATGAACACGAGTGGCAATACCGAAAGAACCGATTCATGAGTTTCCGGAATAATAAGATTAACGAAGGGCCATCCTCACCAAACCAGCAGAGTGATAACAAGCCACCGACGAACAACACCAATAATTACCAAGGGAATCAACGCGGGAATAATGCACCAAGGAATTATAACCAAAATGGTAATAACAATGGGAATGTTAGAAACGACTACAGGGGTAACTACCAACGGAACGGTCCAAACAATTATTATCGTCCAGGGAACGGTAATAACACCAACCGAGGATATCGACCGCAAGTAAATTACGTACGATTTCAAACCCAACGAAGTCCAGGAAGAAACTATTCTCGTACAAATAACCAACGAACGTACTATAACCAGGTACCAAACACCCGAACCCATTCATTCGAAGAAAACACCGGAAATGATGGAGATAACTCGAACAACCGACATGAGCCACCAACGAGCCACAATATAAACCCCACTGAAGCCAGGAGCAATGAGGTAATTCCTCATTTAAACGAATAAGGTCGGTGAGAACTGAAAACAGCCCATCACTAGACCAATCTCCTGGGGAATTAAAGACTATGACGGACAAGAAGATTACCATAATACAGACAAACTACTTAAAAAATATAAGGGACGAATTAATTGAAGAAAATAATGACCCGATGCCTAGCAGGAACAGTGAAATAGTGTACATAAGTGCCCAAATAAATGGAACCACCTCAATCATAATGATCGATACAGGATCCAACATCTCTTTGATTGACCAAGTAGAATTAAATAGACTACAGCAAGGAAGTAGCTTACCAATACCAACTCTGCCAATAAACAATGTGACAATCATCGGTGCTACAGGCAGGCAAAATAAGACAATCAGGAAACAAGTATCCTTGGAGATTATCAGTAAAGGAATAACATTAACTATGCCATTTCTTGTTGCAAGCGGCCTGCCCTTCTCAACACTTGTTGGGTGTGATATACTCAGACAATTATATACTGTGTTATATACAATGATATACTCTGCCATAATTAATCTACGGCAAGGAGAAGTATCACTAACCACTGAACAAGGAACATGGACAGCCGATCTAGTGAACAACAGCAACTTACCTTCAATAACAACCAGCTGCACGATGATTCAAAACTATTATTGCCACCAATCACACGGAAGGGTATTAAATGAAGAGAGGGAGGAAGAATTATGGTCAAGTAAGTTGGAGGAGATCAGAAACTTCCAACGAGAAGGACAAGACCAACAGATCAGTGTACACCAAGCAGAGGAGCTCATAAACATATACAATCGATATAGACATATTTTTTCCGATACCCCGGGTAAGGTAAAGGACTACCAGTGTATGATCAGATTTAAAGAACACGTAAATTTCAAGAAAAAGTCTTATCCTATCGCATACTCGCAAAGATAACGCAGTGAGAGCGGAGATTAACCAAATGATGGAAGACGATATTATCGAATTGAGTCAATCACCCTATACCAGTCCAATAGTGGCAATACCAAAAAAGGATGGAAAAGTGCGAATATGCCTTGATGCAAGAGAGATCAATAAAATGATAGTGAACGACAGAACATCCCCAGGTGAAATCGAGGAAATTTTGAAGAAGTTCCATGGTACGAAATACATCAGCGCGTAGGATACGGTATGTGGATATTGGCAGGTGGAGCTACATCCGAACAGTAGAAAATACTTAGCTTTTCTGTTCGATGGAAGGAACTATTAGTTCAAGAGATTACCATTTGGACTGATAAATTCGGTCGCAGTATTTGTCAAATGCATGGACCAAATATTGGGACAAGATGTACTGAATTTTACCAACATATACGTAGATGACCTGCTGATAACATCCTCAAATTGGAATGAACACTGTGCTAGAGTGGAAATAGTATTAAAGAAATTATCAGATAACAACATAACCCTTAAGCTGGATAAGTCAAAATTTATAGCCCGCAAGGTACAATTTTTAGGATTTAATTTAACGGAGGAAGGCATCTCTCCATCGTTAGAAAAAGTTGAAGCTATACAACGATTCCCCATACCTAAAAACAAAAAACAGCTGCAGTCTTTCCTTGGAATCTGCAATTATTATAGGAAATTCCAAGACAATTATTCCAATTTAACAGCAAAATTCAAAAAACAATTATCGACTAAGGATAAATGGACATGGGGGTCCGAACAAGATGAGATATTTAATCAAATAAAAGAAAAGTTTTTAAACACCGTTATTTTACACCATCCAGACTTCAAAAAGCCATTCTTCATGAACTGTGATGCGAGTGACGATAGTGTAGGTGCTGTATTATACCAGGAAGATGAGAAGGGACACAACGTATGGTCATAAGTTTCGCTAGTAGGATTTTAAATGGATGTGAAAGGAACTATCACATCACGGAGAAAGAATTACTTAGTGTTGTATTCGCCTGCAACAAATTCAGGACTTATATTCTGGGATACACCATCACCGTGAGAAGTGACCATAGATCCATTTCGTTCCTCAAGCAATGTAACCTCAGTCACGGAAGATTAACTCGATGGATATTGTTGCTGCAAGAGTATCATATTAACTGGGAATACGTACCAGGGAAAAGAAACACAGCCGCTGACATATTATCATGTATCAACATCCAACAACAAACTTTCGAGGGAGATAAGGAACAATTAGTCAAAGTATATAACATTCTAAAAAATAGAATGGATCTAGAAAACATAACACAGGAAATAAGAAAATGTCAAAGTGTAGACCCAAAAATAATGAGTATCCAGGAGAGACTATTGAATGAGGAAGAGAACATTGTACAACATTATAATATACACAATAGTCTATTATTTATTAAAAACAACCCCAACAATGGAGAATGGAAACTAGTGATCCCATCTACAGTGGAAGAACAATTAATACTGGACTACCACATTAGGTACGGCCATATGGGGGCAATGAAGGTGATAAAAGCATTGGAGGAACAAGTTTATATAAAAAACATTTATAGAAAAGTAAATAAAATGATCCAAAAATGTAATATTTGCCAAATGGTAAAGTGTAACAATTCGAAAAAAGAGGGTATGATGATACCAATAATATGAAGTCAAAAGGTAGAAAAAATATTCCTTGATATATGTGGTCCGTTTCCCCGCAGTGGAGGAAGACACAGATTCCGATTCGTAGTAATCATATTCGATCACTTCACCAAATATATGAAATTATACTCAATTAACCATGCAACAACTAAGAAAATTATTGAAATTATAATAACCAAATTTATACCTGAAGTAGGGAAACCTATGTCAATAGTCACGGATCACGGGACCCAATTTAAGGGAAATCAATGGAAAAACAAACTCTGGGAACATGGTATCAAAACATACAAAACATCCGTTTATCACCCCAGCAGTAACCCAGCTGAGAGAGTACTTATAGAGGTGGGTCGAATCCTAAGGACCTACTGCCATGATAAACAAAAAGAATGGCACAATTACCTAAAATCGACAGAGGAGTTTATAAACCTAGCATACCACAACTTCATTGAAGCCACACCATATACAATGATGTTCGAGCGACAACCACCTAGAGAGATAAATGACATGATCAATTTTCCCACCAACCCCGAATATCAATTCGAGAAAAGAAAATTTTACAACAGAATAGCCGAAAAGGTAGAACAACAAAAGAATAAATATTCCAAGAACCAGCAAAAGACTATCAAATACAATATAGGAGAAAAGGTGCTAATAAAAACAGAGAATTACCCAGCACAATAGAAGGCATTACAAAGAAGTTACTATTATTATACGTGGGACCGTACACTATAACAAGAGACAAGGGCAATAACACTTATGAGATCACTCACCCCATCACTAAGCAAATTAAGGGCGTATACAATCAGGCATCGATTAAGAAATATTATGACAATCAGCACTGACTGAAAAAACCAAAGGTGAATAAACAACCAAAGTAAATTAAATAAAAACGATATAACCAAGCAAACGAATGATTTTACAAATAGAGGTGAATCAAAGAATAAGGGTAGATGGAGTATAAAATCTATCAAAATTCCAAAATTATGTAAGATCAGCTTACACTGTTATTTAGAGGAAAATATGAGATAAAATAAACTAATCAATGATAAATAATAACAAAGAAATTATGTGAGATCAACTTGCAATACCATGTATAAAATATTTGAGATAAATGATGAAATAAGAAAATATAGATAAGATCAATTTACAATAACGTTTGGACAACATATGAGGAAAAATGAAAAAAAATAAAATAAAATAAAGGAATGAGCTACAAAAATTCCTAACTAGTAAGAACGACAAACTTACTATGATATTTAAAAAATTGTAATAAAATATAAAAAACTTGGAGACTGTATGTTCTTATGTGTTTAATTGGTGTGGCTCTCGACGTCTTACTGGCCTGAAACACTTCCTTAAGTTTCCCAGCTGGTCGAGTCTCAATGGTAGCAAGACCGGTCGAGTAGCGTAATGTTGATGAAGAAATATATGTCCAGCTTCACCGAAAGTTTCAAAACAAAAATTGTTGTTTTGAAGAAAATTTTAGAAAAAAAATTATGTTTATTAAAAAAAATAGTTAAAAAAAATTTTCTTTTTATTAATTAATTAATTATAATCAATTAATTAATATAGGGCTGTGAAGTTTTAAAAAGTGTAATGCTCTTCTGAAAAATTTTATTAAAGTTTTGGTATATTTTAAATAAACTATCACCACTCATAAGATTGTCTTCAAACCAATCGATACTTGTTTACCTTTTTATTTTTTAGGTTATCTTCACTTATAGGTGGTAAAGTCCTGGTAGATTATTAATTAGAATTATATTAGTGATAACTAGTAATATTTATGAAATAAAGAATTATTTAGTGTTGAAGAATATTAATGTTTTATTAGTTAATAGCAATATTGACTCTTATCGATTATAATATCGATTCTCAGGATATCGAAAAAGTTACAAAGTATATTATATAAAAATCATACAGGGTTCTTTAAACAGCCAATTATTATCAAAGTCAGAGAAATCGGGCTAATATTTAAAAAGTATAACGTTACAACAAATTAATAATTATTACTAAATACAGACATTGAATAATAAATTTAAAAATCGTATAATTGTTTTCACCAACAGCTGATGTGAGCACGGAGAAGGCACTGGGATTGTCAAAAGCAAATGGCGGCCATCAAGTTGATCAAAATGTCGCTCGTTCCTGCTACGTTCCAAATAATGTATTTTCTGGCAGTATTCCTGTTCTGGTGTCTGCAAATCTCTTGTTAAATGTTGTGTAGTGCCTGGTGTAATGTTTCTGGGTTGTATTTAGTGTATCCGTGTAATTATAAGTCAAAACACTTTTCCCTATTCCGACACTAATTTGGTTAATGTATTATTCGGTTTTCTGGTGTTTTGTGGTATTTTTTGGAGTAGATGTGTATTGTTCAGTGTTATTTATTGTTTCTTGATTGTTTCTGTTATAATGTGAGAGTTCTATATGTATTTTATAAGTCACTCGCGATTTCACAATAACGTACTTTTCACCGCTCAACTTTACCGTTGTAAGTTAGGTTAGATTCGACACGAAACTCTCGTCATGTTAACCGTTCAAATACCAATAATCAACTAACTATTTCCTTCAGTTTCAATTAAACTCTTAGCCCATATAATATTATTCTTAACATTGTTCAAATATATTTTCATATCCTGTGCATACTTTAAAATTCACTATATAAATGCCTAAACTTTGGTTGTTTATCAATTTTATTTACTAGATGTTATTTAAATTAATCTTTCAGTTCATTCAGCCTATTTTCAGATTAAATAATGCCGTTTTATAGTGTTTTCTGTCCAAAAATAGTAATTTTACTTTCAGTTTGATATTCTCTGATAAGTCAAAACATTTCCAAAATTTACTTCCTGTTATAATGTAAATTCAGCCATTTTATCAGTTATATTTAATATTAATAATCCTATATTGTATTAAAAGGTTTTTTACTAACTAACATCTTAATTACTTCCTACTATTTACAAGTAGTAATTATTTTTATAGTTCTGATGTTAGTTGTATCAGACCCAAACAAATGGTCTTATATCTAACACATTTTTAAACATTCTTATACTATATACATAAAAACCTTATATTTATATTCTTATTTCTAACTATTATTATAAGTAGGATTCTACAGTTTTCATACCGTCTTTTACACATTGTCTTTGGGGAATTGTACCCTGTCATTAATAAATAAATAGTATAAATTGTTCGAAAAGTATTATGAAATCTGTTTTTCTTTTTGCATATAAAACAAAATGTTATTTTAAACAGATTTATGTCTTATAAACAACATATTGTCACAGTACACATTTCAAGTCATTGAAAATTGCATATTTCATTGCATTCAATGTTTGTGATTGCCAAGAATGAAACACAAGGTTCATTTATTATAATACCCAAAACTATCACTGGTTCACTTTGCACTTTTATATTATGTTATTGCTAAATGGTCGTATAGTCTTATTAACATAATAAATTGGTTAGCGTTTTTCAATGGAGATTTGTTCCATGGGTACTATATTATTGTTTCATCTTAGTTCACAGGCAACTTTTACTTTATACACTTCTCTCTCTTAAATTTATATACATGTGGTTTTCATTTCGTTATACTTTTATTTTTTAAATATTTATTTTGGGGATATAGGGATTTGGGTGTCTTTTATAAGAGCATGACATCTTCTTCAGGATGCTGCCTTCTTCTTCTTTCATCAGTCTTCTTTTCTCCTGCCTTCTGGGATTGGTATCTTCTCCATCTGCTTCTTGATGCCATCAGGTTTCTTGGGATTTTCTCCATCTTCTTCTTTATTTTTAGAAATACACCACCTGTATTGGTTGATCTTGGCTTATTTTAGGGTTTCTATTCTATTTATTCTTCCTCGTTGTGGGTTTGGTCATATTCAGTACTGCTTTGTTATTTACTTTTTTACCTTCCTGGGTTATACCTTGAAAACCTTTGGTTATGAGACTGGTTTTGGATGACTCATCACTAGTAACTCCTTTTATTTGAACTTGTATTTTCTTTATAATAATGATTTCTTTCCACAGTTGCTATGAATTAATCTATTTATATTAAACTTAATGCTTTCTTCCAAATTTAAATATTATAACTTCATTATTCTAATGATCAATTGCCATTCAATATTATGCTTATATCTGTCACGCTACAAAATATGTGAAAAAAAATGAAATGATCAACTTCCACTACAATTTAGAAAAAATATGTGAGATAAAATAAACAAACCAATGATCAAGAATGAAATAAATAAATAAAATAAATATTCTAAGAGTTATAATATAAAATGAGATGAATCAGAGAGTAATTGAAAGTGAATAAAAAGGTTAATTGTATCAATAAATATCAACGGCTTCCATGTGGGGCATTCCACCATTTATCAGCTGATGAGAATTGTGGACGCCGGGTGTCCACTAAATCACTAGGATTTAGTGAAAGATCTTGATAATAATATAAAACACATTATCATTAACCAACCAGCAAGAAAGTGACAGTGACAGAGATGGCCAGACAGGAAGTGATGACAAAAAATGCAACATTTAAAACTGTAGAGGTACATAATTAACACTTAGGTCTATAGTGAATAAATAAAGCAGTACTGGCAGGTTGATCAAACCTCTTTTCCCCACATACCTACTCAATATTTCCCCATTGTCACAAATTTGTGAGCTTTATGCTAAGTGTAGTATTTTAAAGAATGTGAGTATATTCTAAATGGTTAAATACTATTACAATACTAACATAAATATTATTATAAATAAGTACGGTACTTTTGAAATTCCCTTCTTCCATTTAGTTCATTACAGCCTACTATGTTTACACAACTATCCAATTGTTTAATTCATAAAAACAGTTTGCAACTAGTGACATCTGTTTTTAGTTTACATACAAACAGTTCCTATGTTTGGTCAGCATTGTAGCATTTGTTGTGAAATCCAGAAAAAAAATACTTTGTTTGCTTAGGACACTTTTTCGGTGTAATAGAAAGTGTTTCAGTACCTAATTTATTCCAAATTTTGTGTTTATTAAGGTTAGTGGCAGTAAAATTCCTTTCCACACATCCGTTACTTAGTGGTGAAGAATAGGGAAAAGTCGGCTAGTACCAGAGAATTAAGCATTTTCTCAGAATAAGGTGGAGTATAATTAAGGTAAATATTTATAAATTTTATTTCATTACATCTTTAAAAAAGTACACATACAAAATGCTATTAAATAATGATAAAAATATAATATTCCAAAAAAAATTCTAGTCACATATATACTTCACATTTTTAAAATTTTGGCAGGTAGCGCTGGACACCTTAATAAAAGTAAATTATTATCAAAAATAAAACACACAAAATATACAGTGGACAAACAACTGTAATATTTTAGTAATAAGACTATCTTAAAGCATGTTGTTATAAATTGGTCTAATTATTTTTAGCATTTAAACAAATTTGACCAGTAAAATTTAGTTCATATTATTCTTTTCCTCTGCACTTAATGTGAGCCCAAATGTATTTCTCGCACTATACCATTCTTTCTCAAATGTTTCTCCACAAAACAAGCAAAGAAATATGATAGTTACTGACTGGTTGATACCTCTGGAACCATTCTGTGATGGCGGCTAGAGAACAATGTTTTAGGCGCAGATTCTGTTTCAGTCCTAGTTAAATGTTCTCCTTCAAAAGTCACAATTTAGGAACACTTCCTGTTAATTATTGATATTTTTTGTAATTTAGGCTTCCTTTGCCAGTTCTCCAAGTGCTATTTATATGGTATGGTTTTAATATTTCACTCTCTTCTGTGTGTCTTTTTCTTTTTTGTAATATTCCCTGAGTGTATCAAGAAACTGCTGACAGTTTAGTCAGTAGATCTAGGTTACTAAAGTCAGGTCTAAGATCCAGATTAATAGGCTGACTTTCTTCTAGCAGCCACTTTTCTACATGCTTAGGCCTATTTTCTCTTGTAATTTGATTTTTAGGGTGCTGGTAATTGGCAGCTGGAAGACCTTAGGTTTTCCCCTCCATCTTCTTTTTGTTTCTGCCTAATCGAGTAGATATGTCAACATTATTCCCACATTTTATAGCAGTTGTATGGTCATGAAGTGTGATTTTTAACACATCAGATCTGGAAGATGCTTCTATAACGCTTAAAGTAGTTGACAACACAAGTTCCATTGCTTTTTTTGTATCCCTCTCAACCCAAGACCTCCTCTTTTTGTTTGCTTCTTTAGACAGGAATGTTCTAAATTACAACAAAATTACCTGTAAAGTAAAACCACTTAGTTGGTTGAATTTAACTTTGAATTATGTCTGGTGCTAACCAAATAGCACTGTCTCTGATACAAGCCGCTGCTCTACATTACAAAAACTGTTAATATTTTTTAGGATGTACACCCTTTTAAACCTATCTCATTAGGGAACATACCTTATATGCAGCTCAAAGAATACATTAAGTAATAAAAGCATTAAGCTCACCAGAAAAGGTTATACAAGATGACAAATATTAGAAAGTGCAGCAAAAATACATAAATAAGGCAACAGGTGATTCTTGTTTAAACACAGACCTAATAACTCCCACCAACTACAGGCTGTTGACCATAAAATAAGTTAAGCAACGAGTACATAGTAGAATGATACTGGTACCTATGTAGAATTTCATATTATAGTACTGTTTAGGGCTACACCTTGTCTGGGCCAAGTCGACTCTCCCCATATGCCACAAAAGTTTTTAAACTAGGAAAAGCTTGAGTATCATCACTTCATCCCTTCCTTTGTCTTTTTTATTTTCCTCAATAATCTTACACCAGCACTGTGTATATTTGTATTTCTAAGGACATGCCATTACCTGACAATGTCTACAATGTACTGGTATATCCCGGTATATGATTTTCTCAAAGGCTGCTGCTGCTGAGGCCAATGACTGAATTTCTAATTTTTTTCTGCAACATATTCCAAATGTTTGAGACTTTAAACATGGTCACTGTTAAACGGAAATCCACACCAATTCCCCACATTGGATTTTAAGCCTTAAAATTTCGGCACTGTGGGGAAGAGACCTGGCATCTCTGAAGTAAAGTAATAATCAATATTATCTGATTTCAACAATTACATAGTAAGCTGAAATTTTAATAACAAATTAAACCTTTATTATTTCTGTATTTATTTGGGTACACCTATATTAGAAATAATGACATTAATTTATAATTTCTTAAGAAAGCCATTAAGTATTACAAATTATCAAAATCTTTTTGTACAGCAGGTAGTTGTTAAAATGAATTTTTCTAGTGTTTGTCTGTCAGTTGAATTGTTTGAGTTGATTTTAATTAACAATTTATACTCTATTATCTACATAATTTCTTTTCATTTTATACATATTTCTGAAGGACAATGTCAGATTTAAAACACAATCTACATTATACCACACGTTCTTTCTGTTATCATCATGTTCTGTGGTTATGAGTCTTTATATTACAGATACAAAAACAAGCAAAATTAACAGTCGAATCGTAGCAGCAAAGGCGCGATAAGAGGCCTCCCTTGATTTTAGACTGCCGATTGTTTCAGAAAGTGGATGTACGATTGTTTCAGATACGATATGTTCGAATCTGTTCACACCCCACACACACAACATTGATCCTTCAAAAGTCGATACCGTCGCCAAGAACAAGACGGACAGTGCTCCCACCAGCAGCCTCTGAAGAAGCTTTTTAAAAATGCGAAAACTGGTTCAGGCTATAAAGTAAAACTTTTAAGTTTTTACCCATAAAAAAACTTTGTGTTCCAAGTCGGTAGTGATTTAATTATATTTAGTTAATTAATGGGCAATGGACAATGAAATCCAAGAAAAAAATACTTGTTATAAAAACTCTAATAACAATAAAATTAGCGAAAAAATTTAAACTCGTATGAACACCTCTCCCAATACACTTAAAGCACTGCTTAGCGGAAGAAATGGACAACATACATAAAAGTACTAGCAGTCCTTGGGGCTAAATGCCAAACAAAATAACTAAATGAATCTAACTTAACCTTTCTCATTTTCTGTGTGGACTTTTTTTTTTGTAAACCCTTAAAACATTTGAAGATTAATGAAAAATTTATGTCAACTAGTAACTTCAGCAATACTTAACCTTTTTCGTTTTTTCTGTATATGGTGTATTTGATTTTTTTCCGTAACCTCAGCAAAACAAAGAATTATTCACATCAAGGTTATTGTTTACTGTTTTATATCAAATTTAAAACTGCGGGCGTACAAATCCTGCTTTCTCCACGCGAGCCTCCCAGCCAATCAGCAGCTGCAAATCGTTCCCGCGATTCGACCACTAACAGCCACCATCCTATCCTCCGCTTGAACACAACGAAGGTCCAATCATAAAAGAAATCACCAAGACCCGCTACCATGTATCGCCACTTTTGAGATGACACACATGCTTTCGAACACAGGACTTCGCTTCTGCTTCTGGAACAGGAAGGACCTCCTCTTTGGACCAGCTCTTTACTGGACTCATTCGGAAGTGATTTCGCTTTGGTACAGCTGCTGCCCTGCTGCCTTCGTTTGAAGAGGACAGCAACACTACATCTACTGCCCTGCTTGCTGTGAATTCATCAGGCCCAAAGAAGACAGAAGACAACAACTCAGCTGGCTGGTGAACTGAGTAGCCAGCACAAGAACAGCTGAGTCGTCGGACCTTCTAAGGGCCACCACCCAAGCCGACCCTTCTCAGGACCAACATCTCGTCTGTTGAAGAGGAGGAAGCATAGCCTGCCAGAGCTCTATTTGCGCAGCGCATCTTACTCGCTGACGCTCAGGCTCTTAGGTAGCGCTGCCCGGACGATCCTTGCGAGCCCCCACCAGTGGTAAGCAAGCTTGGATATCTCCGAGGTAAAGAGGTCGGTGGACGCCTCTCTTGGTAAGGAGAGGTATCTAACGAAGCCGGTCATTAGCCCAGCTCTAGTAGACAGCCTGAGCGCTCCAGCTCCCCTACTCGAGGTCCGATCTTCACCAACACCAATAGGTATTGAGAACTCTACAATACAGGGCTGTATGCAAAACATCATTTCATTCTGTTTGAATTTGTGGCTGTTATCGTTTACCATAGAAAAGACGTAAAAATTACCCTTGATAAAAAACCGTTGCAGGTAAACTACCCCTTTCCCTTAACCGATCTTCACCAAAAACGATGGGTCTTGAGAACTCTACAATTCAGGGCTGTATGCAAAATATTATATGATTCCGTTTGAATTTGCGGCTGTTATCGTTTGCCATACAAAATACCCTTGATAAAACAAAAAACGTGGCAGGTAAACTACCCCTTTCCCTTAACCGATCTTCACCAAAAACAATAGGTCTTTAGTACTCAACAAATCAGGACTGTATGCAAAAACTTATTTGATTCTGTTTGAATTTGCGGCTCTTATCGTTTGCCATAGAAAATACTCTTTTAAAACATAAAACGTTGCAGGTAAACTACCCCTTTCCCATAACCGATCTTCACAAACACCAATAGGTATTGAGAACTCTACAATACAGGGCTGTATGCAACACATCATTTGATTCTGTTTGAATTTGCAGCTGTTATCGTTTACCATAGACAAAAATTACCCTTGATAAAAAACCGTTGCAGGTAAACTACCCCTTTCCCTTAACCGATCTTCACCAAAAACAAAAAAGTCTTGAGAACTCTACAATTCAGGGCAGTATGCAAAACATTATTTGATTATGTTTGAATTTGCGGCTGTTATCGTTTGCCATAAAAAATACCCTTGTTAAAACATTGTTACGACGGTCTACTCGATCGTCGTAGGTACAGTGGAAACAAAATAAGTACAAGACACCAATTAAGTCACTAATCACACCTTTAATTGTTATAGTAAAACAGTTCGTAATTAACAACACAGTGTCTACAACAAATCAAATGAAATTGTTCATACGCAATAAAATGTCCACTAATATTAAAACTCAACTGTATTACAATTATACCTTCCGAATATAAAACGCAACACTTCACTAATAACTACTTGAACGTACACCGTAATAACCCGAACCGCTCTGTAAATATATCGCACTAATACTCTCGAACCGCACAGTCAAAAATCTCGCATTGAACTGAAAAACTAAGGCCGCGACGCGATGTATTTATAGTTACGCTACACACACCAGAAGCTTCCAAACTGCGTCTTATCTCTCGCGAACTACGTAATTGCTGCGGCCTTGACACAGTCCGAGCGCCCGAGCGAAGGCTGGCAAAGTGCGAGAAAATTCTCGCAACATGCGTTTAGTAGCACGTACACCACACGCTTACGTCGAGATCTTTCTGGGACATTCGATAAACGCCTAGATTGTTCTACGCTGTCGTAGCACTGCCCCCTCCTTCAGCCTGTTCGTCCCGAACTGGCAAAGCGTCTCTAAATTTGTATTTAGCCAGGCGATCTAGGTGGACGACCTTGAACTTTCGCTGTCCTTCCTGTTGAATCCGATAAACAACATCGTTAATCCTTTTTTTTACAGTGTAGGGTCCTTCCCAGTTAGACTGAAGCTTAGGTGAGCGACCACGACGGCAGCCTAAGCACCGCCGGCCACTGGTCGCATCCCGCCCGTGTTCGTTCACGGCGTGAACAACGTCACCGGTTTTTACCGGCGACTGATAGCGGCTTCCGGACTTTCCCGGCCAACGTTGACTTGAAGCTCCTTGGGGGCGATACAGTCAAGATCGTTGTCCGAGGTCTGGACGTGTACCGCAGTGTTGTGGCCTTCGTCGAATCCTCCAACATGCAGTTCCACACCTTCTCATCCAAGCACGTGAAGCCTCTGTCCTTTGTGCTCAGAGGCTTGGACGTGGACTCTCCTCTCGAGGAAATCCTCGATGAGCTGCGCGAGCTGGGCTATCCGGTTCGCTCGGTGCATCGAGTATTTGCTCCAGCCGGACCAAAGCGTTCAGTTCCCCTGGTCGGCATCATAGCGGAGAACAGCGAGGCAGGCGCAAGCCTACTCTCTCTTACGCGACTTTTTGGGTTCCGCGTTAAAGTGGAAAGAAGCCGCGCTCCCGGGGCTCTGCCTCAGTGCTACAGGTGCCAACGCTTCGGGCACCACTTAGAGACTTGTTCAAACGCCCCTGCGTGCGTGAGGTGCTCTTTACCTCACGCCAGTAAACATTGCGATACACCTGCTTTCAAAAGGAGCATCAACTGCGGCGGAAGTCACCCCGCCAACTCCGGGACTGCCTGGTGTTTCGGCGGGAGCTCGAGCGGCGAAAGCCGAAAGGGCGCCTGCCACCACCGAGGCATCCGGAAGCTGGTTCTAGACCTGCAACCGAGCAGCCAGGCCCTTCGCCTCCTGCTACGGCTGCCGTGTCTTTCGCCGCAGTTGCAAACAAGGAACAAAAACGTAGTAAAGGCCCGAAGCAGTCACCTGTGGTTAAGGCAACCCCAACTCAGGCTCCTTCCCAGGCCTCTGCCCCACCTCAGGCGAAAAAGCGCCGATACCTCGCGACATCTCAAACAAGTGAGACAGACCAGCCTTTAACAAACATCTCGGTTGTGGAGCCTGAGACAACTCAACCCTCCCCAACACCGGAGAATCCTGACCCTGCTTTAGAAGCAGCCTCGCCTGACCGCCCCCGCGGTTTGCTAATGCAGGCAAAAAGAAGCGGCATCGTAAGCCCCGTGGCGCTTGCTCCCGAGCTCCTGACAACCCAGCCGGGTTGTCACAGACACAGTCCACACAGTCCAGACAGCCTGCGCATCGCGTTAAGACCGACGAAATCGCACCTAGCACCTCCGCTAGAGACGCTACACCTGGCCCTAAAAGACCCTTGGCTTCCACCAATCCCCCGATTGATAAGTCTCGGCGCTCTTACGCGCAAACAGTCTCCGGCACTCTGCCTCAAAAGCCTAACCTGACGACTACCAGGTCGTCAAAGACTTCCTTGCGGAATTCGACCTCCGCAAAGTTGCCCAGACCTTCAGGTCCATCCGCTCCCGCTTGAAGACTGCTGATACGTATAACCGAGAGGTTCATGCTCTTGGTGGAAGCCGCCACTTGTGTCGGACTTCTATGAGTCGGGTCCTCAAACGTGACCTCTCCATTCTTTCCTGGAACGCCAACGGGTTGGCTAACAAGATCCAGGAACTCCAAGAATTACTGGGCCGACTCAAAACCCGATGTAGTACTTCTCAATGAGACCCACTTGACCCCTGCGAATCGGTTACGACTGGCCAACTATGTGTGCTATCGAAACGAGACAGACCGGGCACTGCTGGTGGCGGTACTGCCGTCGCGGTGAGGCTCAGTCTAGAGCATCACCGAGTCGTCTTGCCTACAACGACTCACCTGGAAGTTACCGCTGTGGAGATCTTGAACACTCTAGGCGGTGTACTGTTGGTAGCGGCGTATAAACCGCCGCAAAAAGAGCTCCTTCACCCCGATCTTGCTGTCGCGTTCGATACACACAGGAGGGTCATCATGGCCGGCGACCTGAATTGTAAGCATCGCGATTGGAACAGTCGCTTGACTGCCCCAAACGGGAAACGCTTACGCAGGTTTGCAGATTCACGCAGGGTGACAGTTATTGGGCCCGCCCAACTTACGTTCTACCCCTCACAACTCCGCGCGGCTCCCGATGTCTTGGACATAGCGGTGGTCCAAGGAATTGACTGCCCGGCCCATGTGTCCGCGCTAACGGAACTATCGTCCGATCATCTCTCCATCTTGATACACGTCGCTACTCAGCACGTCTTACGCAGAGATGTCAGGAAGGTGGTAGAATGGGACCGCTATGGCTCGGCGTTAAGTCGCCGATTGCCAGAGGCGGGACCACTCGAAACCATCCGCCAAGTCGACGAGGGAGTTGCCGCGTTTGACGAAGCTGTCGTATCTGCGATCAACGCGTCTTCCAGGATGAAGCCTGGCATCACGCCCCCACTGGCAGCGGATCCCAGAGGAGACGAGTGCTCTCGGTTGCGAGAGAAATCGCCTCTGGAGACGCTGGCAGCGGACCCGTGATCCGGCCGACAAGGCAGCGTACAACCGGGCGACCGGCATTTTACGTCGTGGAATGCAGGCATACCGGATACGCTGTTGGGAACTCGCCGTGGCCCAAGCAGGGGACGAATCGTTCGAAAGTAGCCCTTACCGGATACCTTCGGCGTTGGTAGGGAAGAGGCGCCGACCTCGTATCCCAGCCATTGCTGGACCTTTGGTCAAATCCTGGCTCGCCCGGAGGCGAAAGCCGAGTACTTGGGCGCGTGTTTCGAGCAACAGTTCGCTCCTAACCCACCCATGGACTGCGACTTCGATGAAGAAGTCGAGAACGAAGTCGAAGACGTTCTGTCTCTTCCGATCACTGCGGAGCCCGAACCAACCCATTACTAGGGAAGAGGTCACAGATCGGCTCGTTGAACTCGTACCGAGAAAAGCTCCTGGCCCGGACGGCGTCTCGAACGCCGCTCTAACTCGACTCCCGGAGCAAGGAGTAATTTTCTTGGTTGCGCTGTTCAACGCGTGTCTAAGACTGGCCTATTTTCCCCAGAAATGGCGTAAGGCGACGGTCATAGTGATCCCGAAGCAGGGAAAGGATGCTTCCCGTCCCGGCAACCTCCGGCACATTAGTTTACTGTCAGCCACGTCAAAGGTTCTCGAACGTCTTGTACAACGGAGAGTCCTAGACCATCTACGAAACTTCGATGTACTGGTCTCCGAACAGTTCGGTTTCCGTGTGGGGCATTCCACCACTCATTAGCTGATGAGAGTGGTGGAATACATCACGGGCGCCGGCTGTCGGAAAGAGCAGACTGTCGCTTGTTTCCTAGATGTGGAGAAGGCCTTTGATAGTGTCTGGCACGACGGGCTCTTGTTCAAGCTCCGGGAAATCCAGCTCCCAGATTGCTACCTTCGCCTGATTGCTAGCTTTCTGACGGAGAGGACTTTCTGCGTGAGAATAGACGACCATGTCTCTTCCGAGAGACGCATTACAGCCGGGGTACCTCAAGGTAGCGTGCTAGGGCCGCTTCTGTTCTCTGTGTACGTCAACGACGCATTCAGAGAGCCTGGAGTCCAGATGTCCCTGTTTGCCGACAACACGGCTGTCTATACCGCTGATCGGAACGCTGACAGGACTATCCCACGACTTCAGCGCGCACTCGATGCGTATTCGACGTGGACGGAGAGCTGGAAAGTTGCCGTCAACGACACCAAGAGCTCCGCGGTGCTATTCTCAAAGCGCCGGAAAGAACCACGGGGACGATTGAGACTCGGTAGAACGTACTTGCCCTGGTCGAGACAGGTTAAATACCTCGGTGTCCACCTTGATCGTCAGCTCACCTGGCGTGCCCACGCTGAGACGATGCGAAAGAGAGCGTCCGCTCGTCTCGCGCAACTGTTTCCGATACTTGTCAACAAGGCTATGACCCGCAAGATGGGTAAGCTGATCGTCAACGCGTATCTGTTGCCGATCATTACCTACGCTATTCCCGTCTGGGGTTACCTCGCAACCGTTCATAAAAGAAAGTTGCAAACCGTTCTCGATAGGGGTCTTCGGCTAGCGGCCAAAGCCCCTATCGGTTTTCTTCTCGACTTTTGAGAAGAGGACTCGGTGTCCGCTCCTTGGAAGACACCGCAAGGCGACTTGCACGTAAATTTTACGTCCGAGTTGCGAGGACCCAGACAAACCCTCTCATAGCTGGCCTTGGCAAGTACCGAACACGTCCAGGTGATTCTTGGAAACGGCCTCGACAAATACTGTACTAGTCGACCTAGTACGAGCATGTCGTTTTAGCGACCACTAAATAATTCATTAATATTCCGTCTGGACAGGACCACTAGGCAGGAGCCCCTACCGGAGGCTCGGTACTAGGAAACCATTGGCTCGTCTCACAACGCGCAACTCAACAGCTCTGGCAGTCGCTACCATGTATTACACACCAGCAACAGGCAGTCATCGGAGACCATCCGGACGCTGCAACCACTGGGGGGCACGCACGAATCTGTGCCCTCTGCATCTGGCATCTGGCAGTTACGTTACTTGATCGAAACCTATGCTTCAGAGTTCACGTCACCAATGTACTCCAGCGTGCCTGCGGCTTAAAAGCCAAAATTACCCATTCTTATCCAATCGAGCGCCACTGCAACTTCGCACGAAGAGCTCAATATATCTGCTCTTCTTAAGAGCCGTCCTTACGTACGCAGCCCCGGCCTATTGGTCCCTACTCAGCGCGGACGAGGTCCCCCCCATGGAAGCCTTCCAATCACTAACTCTCCGACAAATCTCCAGCTCTCCCTGGTTTGTCCGAAATTATGTTATCAGGCGAGGGCTGCAAATTCCATCGCTCGACGAGTTTGTACGCTCTCTTGCGTACAGACTTTTCGACCGTGCCTCCAACTCAATCTATCCTTACCTCCGCCGATTAAATACAGACGAAAGCCCGCCACCTGTAAAACGCAGACGACCCAGAGCCTTACTAGACGAACCCCCATAAGCTCTCTGAGCCCTTCTGCCCCTCCCTACGATCTTTCTTAACTTACCACTCGTTCACATACATCTCCATGCCGTAGCATCCCGCTAGATGTGTCGGGGGTTGCGCCCGCTTTAGGTGAGCCAAGCGCCGCCTTTTGCAGCCGACTTCCCACGCCACCCTCTCTCGCTTACTGCGTCATTGCCGTGAGGCAGTCTCGCGGGACTCTCAACGGGCTGGCAGAAGTGTATCGGCCCGTTGCGGGCGTACAAATCCTGCCTTCTCCGCGGGAGCCTTCCAGCCAATCAGCAGCTGCGAATCGTTCCCGCGATTCGACCACTAACAGCCACCATCATATCCCTCCGCTTGAACACAACGAAGGTCCAATCATAAAAGAAAGCACCAAGACCCGCTACCATGTAGACCTGGGTCCGATGCGGACTCGATCACCTAACGCAGGCCTGCGCTGTTCCTGACAACCACAGGTACTGCATTAACTGTGGAGGCGCCCATGTTGCAAATAACTGGCGCTGTACTATTTACAAAGAGGAGCTGGACAAACTTGTAAAGCCGGTCCATCCCAAGCCTAGACATGCTGTGCAGCCAGTAAAATCGGCCGAAGCCTCTGAGCCTGTGGTACGGAAACCAGCCCCAAGGTCTGCTCCGGTTCCGAAACCACTTAGTGCAGTGAGCCCGAGCAAAGCTAAACAGGCCACACCAGAATCCGCGCCCTCGGAACCGGAATGCGAGATACCCGCGTACGCAAAAGTCCCGTTGCCGCAGGATGACGAGGAAATTGATCCTCCATTGCCGCCGCCACCCAAGCCTCGCTACCCCAGATCAGGCAAGAAGCAAGGTAGACCTCAGGCCAAGAACACGGGCCAGCCAATACCTGCCACTGGACCCAAGCCTGTCCGCCAAAAGCCAGAGCGACCACCCGCTCCAGAACCTGCCCCCAAGGCTTCCACCGCCTCGCCCCGCCGCAGCTATGCAGCTGCCGCCAAGCGTTCTCCCCAATCATCTACCGATGATCTCGCCGTCGTCTCCGACTTTCTGGCAAGCTATGACTTGCAGAAAGTAGCCCAAACTTTCCGCAAAATCAATGAACGCTTGGCCTCGCCTCGCCCTAAGACAAATTCCTCCTCTTGGTGGAAGCCTGCCGTGTTATTGGTCTGTTATGAACAACGGACAACCACGGCAATCCCTTAAGCGAGACCTCGAGCTCGTGGCGTGTAACGCCAACGGTCTCGTTTCCCGGCATTCTGAACTCTTAGAGTTCGTTGCCCGTCACAAGCCCGATGTGCTTCTTCTTGGTGAGACGCACCAGACCCCGCATCGTCGATTCCGACTACCCAACTACGTGTGCTACCGGGACGACCTGTCGGATCGCGCAGGAGGGGGCACCGCCATCGCGGTGAAGGCGAGTCTTCGCCATCACCGCGTTGTCCTGCCTCAGCGGCGGAACCTCCAGTGCACCGCGGTTGAGCTCCATGGTGCTCTCGGCGGTCTACTCGTGGTTTCAACATACAAGCCTCCACAAACGGAGCTCCTGTCGAACGATCTGGAGGCCGTCTTTGGCGCACACAGAAGGGGAGTCCTGGCGGGCGACCTGAACTGTAAGCACCCTGATTGGGGGAGCCGCTTGGTGAACCCAAACGGGGCCCGCTTACTCAGGTATGCTGATGCGGCTCGGGTCACAGTAATGGGTCCTACCGGGCCTACATACTATCCCTCGAGGGCTAACTCCTGCCCTGATGTACTGGACATTGCCGCGGTCAGGGGCGTTTATTGCCCGGTCCACGTCTCCGTCATTTCGGAACTGTCCTCGGACCATTCCCCTATCAGTGTGCATATAGTTACCCAGCACTCTACCGTCCGCGACGAGCGGCGGGTAATCGAGTGGGAACGCTTTGGCCCGGAGTTCAGTCGCCGCCTACCTGAGCATATACCACTCGACACTACCCAGCATTTCGACGAGGCAATTGTCTTATTCGACACAGCCATAGTCTCGGCGGTAGACGTGTCCTCCCGGATGAATATCCGGATGATAATAATATCCGGAATATCAGTATATTTATTATATTTGAGTGTAACATTTCTCCTTTTTGTATTCTATATCATTTGTTTGTGTCTTATCATTTGATTTTATTTTATTTCCTTTATACTTGTTTTGTTTCATTTTCATTTTCCTCCTTCTTCGATTTCATTTTATTTCCTTTTAATTTCATTTTATTTTGCTTTTCCCCTTCTCATTTGGTTTAATTTTATTTGGTTGTATTGAGTCAATCACTTGGGTTAGGTCATGTAGTCGTTTGTCGCGTCATTGTCATTTTATTTTCATTAGTTTAAACATTTTATATAGTTGATTCATCGTTTTTTATCCCTGGTATTGGGGTGGCTTATTTGTGTTGTAACAATATATATTTATTTATGTTTTAAAGTAAAAGATATAACAAAGATAACTGCAAGATTTATTCCTGTACAATCATTATTACAGTTTTGCATTCTTAAGATGTTACATGCTTATATACATTTATATTACAAGAATCATTGTCATAAACGTAATGTAAACTGATAATTATAAAACACTAATAAAAGGGATTGTTACTGTTGAAGCAAGCGTATTATTGCAAGTCCTATCACTATTGGCTCCAGCCATTTTATGCTTCCGTCTAGACCATGTTTCTAGTTTTAAATATTAAATGTAACGGCTGTAGCGGTTACAATACGACATCTGCATCGTACTCCACAAGGAAAGCTGCCAGTTCGGCCCGTCGCGCCGGAACACCATCGGCATTCCACGCGATGAACCGAAACTGTTTAGCCATGGGTAGCTGTCGGGATAATCAAGGCAATCAGAGATGTAAGGATGACCATACGCATGGACGGGACATCCCGAGCAGCAAGAATTTGCGGGACAATGCCGCTGACCCAGGCCACCAGCTGAGCCTCAGTGACCAGTGGTGAACCACTGGCCGCAGGGGCCTGACTAGCCGGCGCTGGGGCCACGGAAGGTGCAGATGCCGCTTCCTGGGGAGGTTGGGCAGTTGGAGCTGGCTGCTCGGGGGCTAGCAAGACTTCCGAGGAAGTCGCAGGGGACTGGGCTACAGAAGCAGGCTCCTGGCCGGGTGGATGTTGGGCAACCGGAGGCGAGTTTGTAGCTTCCGGGTATAGTTGTTTGGCCTCTAATGGCAGTCTAGCCTTACGCTTAGAGCGCCGTTTCTTAGCCGACTGGGTTTGTGAGGGGGGGTACTGCGGGCGATGCCGCTTGAGGAGATAACACTCCGGCAGGTGCCAAGGTTCTGGGGGCCACAGGGGACCACAGGGGACGCCGAGGCGACCGCTGCAGCGTAAGATATGGTTCCTTCAGCGGCAGTGCCGCAGGAAGAGCCGTAAATGCCGAGGCGGGTGGTTGGGTTGCCGCCCGCTTCGAGGGTCGTGGAGCAGGGCGAGGAGGTTCAACCTGACGGTTCTGCTCCCGCTGCTGCTTCTTGAGGGCCTCTTGAAATGAGTACAACCCCTAAAGTTAGCCGGATGACTGCTTCCGCAGTTGCAGCACGTCGCGGGTTTAGGCTTCACAATGGGACAATTGTCGTTGTGGGCCTCCCCGCAGCGTACACAACGCGGCGGCATCTTACAAAAGGCCGATGAGTGGCCGAATCGGTGACACTAGAAGCACTGGGGAGGCCCAGGCTTACTATTAAATGCCCTAACCTGTACCCGGAGGCACAGAATGGTTTCCAGTTGATATACGTCAGCGAAGGAACCAACCTTCTTGATCCTGATGTAAAAGGAATCCATTTTCCTTTTTCGATCACCGGATAGAAGAGGGACGACAGAGGTAGGGAAGAATCCCTTCTCCGCCAGATCCGCAAGATCGGGGTGTCATGGGGAATCCCGGACACCACAATCTTGAGTTCCCTCTCCTCAGGAAGGGGGAACGTGTGAAAGGCGCGACCGGAGTCGGCCAGGAATTTCTGGTAAGCCCGAAAGTCCTGCAGCGACTTCGGCAGCAACCGAATGGACGAACCTTGGCTTTTGGACTCGATTTGTCCAAACGGCATGATTTGCTTAAGCTCCCGAAGGAGGGTATGCCAGTCGCTGCACGACGATTGGCGGAATATTGGGTTGTTTTGGTGTAGGTTCAGGTTCTGTAATATCTGGGGAAGGTGATATGCGGCCTGCCGACGCTGGAGCCACGGCTCGTGTCGCCGGGACAGTCCGTTTTGGGGACGTCGGCCTACTTAAACCGCTACCTCGCCGTTTCCGGCTAGGCACGGGCTGGAAGCCGTCCTCCGTCTCCATCTCGGAGTCCGATGACAACATAGCGCCGAGGGCTGCGGCATAAGCGGTGGATAGTGGGTCCTGAGAAGGACCAGCAGAAGGCTGGTCCCCCACGGGAGGGTCAGATGTTTGGTGGCCCTTAGCAGGACCAGCAGAAGGCTGGACCTGCAAAAGAACAGAAGACGATTTTGGTCCTGAGAAGGAGCAGCAGAAGGCTGATCCCCCACGGGAGGGTCAGATGCATGGTGGCTCTTAACAGGACCAGCAGAATGCCGGACCTGAAAAGGAGCTGTAGACGGTTGGTGGTCCTTAGCAGGACCAGCGGAAGGCTGGGCCCGCGAAGAATCGCCAGATGCTGGGTGGGCCTTAGAAGGACCTTCGCCGCGGACTGCGACAGAATCAAGTTTAGCAGGACCAGCGGAAGGCTGGGCCAGCGAAGAATCGCCAGATGTTGGGTGGGCCTTAGGAGGACCTTCGCCGCGGACTGCGACAATTTCAGGTTTTGATGGAATTGAGGTGGGGATGCTTACTGTTGGACCCTCCGTACTTGTTGTAGCTTGCTTGTAGGGGGTGGATGTACCTCAAGTAAACTCTTAAATAAGTTCTTGGATTTCGTTGTCCATGACGTGTCCGTTACTTAACTAAATATCACTATTGTATTAACGACTCGGAACACTAAGTTTTTTATAAGTAAAATCATAAAGATTTACCTTAAAGCCGAAACCGGTTTTCTCCTTTAAAAGGCTTCTTCAGAGGCTGCCGTAGGTAGCGCTGTCCGTCTTGTTGTTGGCGACGGGATAGATTTTCGAAAGACGATGCTGTGTGTGTTGGGTGAGATGTGTTCGAATAATGCGTGCGATTTGAATTGTGTCTGTTCGTTTAGGATGTCGTTTTTATTTGTTTTTGTGTGTTTGTAGATTTCTAATTGTTCTAGAGTGTCTAGTTTTCGGCCTTTTGTGTGTACGTGTAGAATGTTCATGTTATTGTCGATGTTTTTATATGTGTGGTTTGCTTCAATGAGGTGGTTTGCAAAGGTAGATTCTGTAGTGGAGTGGAGTGCCTTTGTGTGTTCAATGTATCTCTGTTTGAAGCTACGTCCTGTCTGGCCTATGTAGAATTTATTGTAATTTGACCAATTTAGCTTGAAAACACCGGGTAGATCGAATTTGTTTTGTGCTTTGTGCATGTGTTTTGATAGTGTGTGTTCTGTTTTGTTAGTAGTTTTGTAAGCGATTCTGTATCCTGCTTTTTTGAATTTGTGGGCTATTTTTTCAGTTTGTTTGTTGATGTATGTTAGTGTTATGAATTTGTTGTTTTCTGTCTTTGTCTGTTGTTTGTTTTGTGTAGGAGTTTACTGACTATTGTTCTGTCATATCCGTTAGATTCTGCTAGATATTTTATCGTGTTTAGTTCGTTTTTGTAGTCTTTTTCATCTAAGTGGATGTTGTTAAGTCTATGTATCATGGTTCTGAAAGCAGCTAGTTTGTGTTGTATTGGGTGATTGGACATCTGTTATTTCGTTGATAAGTTCGTCTGATGTGTTGTTCTGTTTGAGTTTGTTTTGTAGGATGGTGATTGTTTCAGAGGTGGGGATGTTTGTGTACAGGTTTTTAATGTCAAAGGAGGCTAATGTGGCATTATGGGGGATGTGTATGTCTTTTATTTTTGTTACTAGGTCAGTGTTGTTTTTTACTGCAATGTTGTTGTCTATTTGTGTGTGTTGTCTAATAATTTTGTCTAGATACTTTGCGAGTTTGTGTGCAGGGGCATTGCGGTAGTTGATAATGGGGCGGATCGGAATGTCTTCTTTATGGATTTTGGGAAGCGCTTGGAGGGTAGGTGCTGATGGTCGGATTTGTTTCATGTAGGGCTTTTGTTTATGTGTTATTATGTGTTTGGCTTTGTTGACTAGTTGTTTTACTGTGTTTTGGTATCTATCGGTGGGGTCGTGTTTTAGTTCTGTGATGTTCTGTTCTATGAAGTTTTGTACTTTTTTGTGTAGGTTTTCTGTAGGGATAATTACAGTCGTGTTGCCTTTGTCTGCTTTTACAAATGTGATGTTGTGTTTGTGTTTGTGACAATAACATGAACATTCTACACGTACACACAAAAGGCTGAAAACTAGACACTCTAGAACAATTAGAAATCTACAAACACACAAAAACAAATAAAAACGACATCCTAAACGAACAGACACAATTCAAATCGCACGCATTATTCGAACACATCTCACCCAACACACACAGCATCGATCTTTCGAAAATCTATCCCGTCGCCAACAACAAGACGGAAAGCGCTACCTACGGCAGCCTCTGAAGAAGCCTTTTAAAGGAGAAAACCGGTTTATGCTTTAAGGTAAATCTTTATGATTTTACTTATAAAAAACTTAGTGTTCCGAGTCGTTAATACAATAGTGATATTTACTTAAATAAGTGTTTTAAAAGGTGGGTTATTGACGAGGTAGAGTTTGGAGTTTTGGTAAATGTGCGTAGTGAATTGTGATTAACAGTTGTTGCTATTTTAATAGTAAAAATTGTAGTGCGATTTCGAGATAAATGCGGATTATGACGTGCGAAAAGTGTTGTATGGGACAGTGTTAGGGCTGCACGTTGTGACAGGAATCTGTACACTGTAAGTAGGGTGCAGGTTTATAAATAGTATATAAACGATTATTAGTAGTAGTAAGGTAGTAATAGGGACATTTAATTAAAAAAGTAAATAGGTTGTAGGAAGAAGAACGCTCATATTTGAACAAAAATAACTTTTTAAATAGATAATATTGTTTTGAATAATAATTAATAGAAAACAGCTGATTGGGAATTTTTAATTCCCACCGGCGGGGAGGTTTTCCCCTTTTTCCCTTGGTTGTGGGTAATCAGCTGATTGTATCAGAAGACGATATTTGCGACATCTGGTGTTGAAAGTATTAAGTGCTGACGGGGAATTTATTAATTCCCACCGGTAGGGAGGTTTTCCGTTTTTTTCCCTCGTTGAGGGAAAAAGACTCGTAATTTGAATTTTAATATTTTCTGGTGTGTGACATTTCTGAGTGGTGTTTAAAGTTAGTGAACGTTTGTTAACGGGTGGTTAAGGTTGACGACAAGGACTTGCAAAAAATACGGAATATTTAGAAAGTTGAAGTTGTTTGGAGGGGCTGACGAGAATAGAAAATAGTTATTAAGGATATTTAAAAATAATAATATTAGTGATAAGGATCTTAAATAAAGACAAATATATAGATAAAACAGTTTTTTGAATAAATCAAAAATTTGGAAAATTTTTAAGAAAAGAGAAAAATTTTGAAAAACTTTAAATTTTCAGATTTTGTTTTTGAATTAAAATAAGTGCAAACATTTAGGATAACACTTTAGTATAGTGTTTTTGCGGGGTGCATACCCTGCTGGTTCTGAAGGGGAATAGACATCATGGAGGGATCGAAGGATCAAAGAGAGAGAACTGGATCTGTATCGGGACCGTCGCAGAGAGTGCTTGAACAGCGAGAGATGTCGGGATCGTCTGCATCGCAGAAGAGGAGGAGGGAGGAGGACAAAATGGATGATGAAATGGAAATAGAACAGGAGGAAATGCCAGAGACGGTCGACCAAATGAGGGAGTCGTTGGAGGAGTTCTTATTTAAAGAGACTAACAAGATTAGTAAAAATGCCGGATATTATATTCTGAAACTATGGCGACAGATGGAGAAGATCTGTTATGAGAAGATAGTCCAGAGAGCAGACGCTGTCGCTGAAAATAGAATTCTTAAAGAAGTGTTAAAAGGAACAGAGCAGACGAGGACAAAATCTTATTCTCAGGTTGCATCAGCAACGTTTCCAAAAGTAGTGAAGAAAGTCGTGACGCCCAGGGACGCAGAGAAAGTTGTGTTGGTCTATCAGAAGGACGAGACTAAGACCGATTCTGAAGAGACAAAAAAGGTGCTGAAGAAGGTGATTGCTCCTAAAGATTTAGGAATTCAAATCAGGGCAATAAGGAAAGTTCAGAAAGGAGGTGTCATAGTTGAATCTGGAACTCGTCAGGGGGCCCAGAAAATAAGGGAAATTGCAGGACAAGTCGACAAACTTAAGATAGCCGCTCCAAGGAAGATACTTCCCAAGATGCTGATCTATGACGTAGACCGAGAGCTGACCGACGAAGATATTGCGGAGTATATGTATAAGCAAAACTTAGAGGAGGCCGGAGTTAAACGGACGGAGATGGCAGAAGGATTTCGAATTTGCTACAAGACTGGGAGAAG
This sequence comes from Magicicada septendecula, assembly GCA_034769895.1. Classification (NCBI taxonomy): domain Eukaryota; kingdom Metazoa; phylum Arthropoda; class Insecta; order Hemiptera; family Cicadidae; genus Magicicada; species Magicicada septendecula. The sequence goes on from CM068368.1 coordinate 797,542,602, forward strand.
AGATTTGCCGGTGGTCAATTTGGTGGTGGAAGTGTCGCCCAAGATACGTGAGACCCTACTAGACGCAGGAAGGGTATACATTGATTTTGCAGCCTGCAGGGTGGTGGATCACCTGTCAGTCACCCGATGTTACAGATGCCAAGGTTATGGTCACGGAGTGAAGTTTTGCAAAAAATCTGAGTTTTTTTGAGAGGGATAGTGTCTGCTCTCATTGTGGGAAGGTGGGGCACGACTTTAGAAATTGTAATGTCGGAGGGGAAAAACCCTCTTGTGCCAATTGTTTAGCCGCTAAGAAACCAAGTGAACATAGAGTGGGAACATTGGATTGCCCAATCTACAAATGTGTAGTAGCGCAGAGAGTCAGCATGACCCAATATTGAGTAGATGGAGGAGCGTCAATCTACAACTGAGGTCCATGAAGGGTTAAGAGTTGGACAGATCAATCTACAAGGATCTGCAGTATGTCTAGAAGAATTTAATATTATAACAAGGAATAGGAAATTAGATGTAGTTCTAATCCAAGAACCATATTCCAGGCAGGGTAGGGTACCGTTTATGGAAAGATATCGAGTATATTATGTACCGGAAACACCGGGAGCAATGGTGGTATTTGTGAATGAGAGAGTGGAAGTCATTTTTGTTAAGGAATTATCCAGTCGGAATCATGTATGTGTCAAACTGATTTACAGGGAACAAGAATGTTATGTAGTAAGCTTATACTTTAAATATAAAGAGGATATAAGAGAACACATAAGAGAATGGGAAAGGCTTTTCTAAGGGGTACGAAAAACGGACCAGTAATCTTGGCAGGAGATGTGAACGCCAAGTCACCATTATGGCATTCGTCGAATAGGGATAACAAAGGAGAGGGCATTTTTGACAGGGCATGGTAATTTTGCAGCGTATTTGAAGAGGTTTGGAATTAGGGACAACGAGCTTTGTGGGAGATGTAATGTGGTAGATACTCCAGAACACGTGATATATGACTGTATTGAGATAGCTGATAGCCGATCCCAGTTTAGGATTAAATTGATGGATGTCGGGATAAGATTGGACCTCAGACAGATTCTACAGAATGCAGAGGTGACGACGATCTTAGTCGACTGGCTGAAGGAAGTGGCGTTGGTACGAGAGGGAAGGGAGAGGACGTAGACGGTGGGAGGGTAAGTTACAACAAGGGGACTCAATGATTAACGAACGTCCTAAGGGGGTGGGGAGAGGGATTTTTGGGAAATGAGAGCTTTTTAGAGTCCGGATCGAAGAACTGTGTGGTCGGATAATCTGCAATAGGCGAGCTGCCTGGGAGTGGGTACATATCTGATCACACAGTGGTGATGGGAGGGTAAGTAGAGGGAGGTGCTAGGGCACGACAGATTGGCTTCACCAAGGCCACCGGGTGTGCAGACCCGGAAGGCTGCCCTATGGCCGCTGCTGGTAGACCAAGTAGTTTGCTACGAGGTCGACCCTTGGTCAGTGGGAGGACTTTCGTTTTTAAACGAAAGGACAAAACTGACTCCTCGGGAGATCGGGGGGCCCCAGGAGACGGGTACGCCCGTCTCTTGCCCCGGTCGGGTATGGACGGGGGGCCTGGCAATGTCAGACCCTTCGGCCATATTTGTTGTTGGACTCGAGGTGGTTTGTGGTTTCAGTACGGCGGTATCGTTCCGGGATCCCGGGGGGTTGCCTGCGGACTGGAAAATCCTATATAGTGGATAATCCGAACCCCACGGAGGGAATAGAGCTGCACGTCTCGCAACCCAAGGGCAAGAGGTACCGACCATAACAACGTCGGGCGCTTTGTCAGCGTTATTACAAATAGACTCCTCGCCCATGGGGTGTAGATAGGACAATGTCCTTGGAACACTGTAACCCCTCCTTTTTTTTTTTTTTTTTTTTTAGGAGAGGCTACTAGTTATTTAAAACTAGGCATAGGGCCTAGCAGAAGCATAAAATGCGCTGGGTCCAGTGCAGTGAGACGGGACTTGCAATTAAACTCGCTGTTAACCAACAATAACAACTTTTATTATATCAGAAATTCCTTGCATAATTTCATATTAAATATTACATAATCCAAAAGATTGACATACTATAAATTGTTTGAATCCCTTTGTAATGCTTTATATACAAATCCCTCCCATACAAATAAACACACACACACACACACACACACACACACACACACACACACACACATATATTATAACAGGACCAAATATCATTAATTTGGAGTTATATGTTAAGGGTATACTATATTGATGTTTAAATAAATTTTAATAGTCGAAACTCCACTCATATGTTGTAGCGATTATGTTAACGCATTGTACAGGCGCACACGCCTATGACTGCGACCGTTACATAATCAATCACTGAGTAACGAATAGGACCACGCCCAAACCTTCAATTACTGTATTAATATTTCGGAAACCGGTAAATTCAGGCGAAATCCATTATAGCCAAAATGTTTGCTAAAATATTAATAATAGGGTGTGCGAATTTTATGCAATATAATTAAATAATAACAGAGCTAATTAATTTTATGTGAATAACTTCAGTAATAATTGAGCTACATAAAAGAGCTTTTAATATGTTATAGCTATAAGAATTATCTACCAAATGTATATTTTAGAATTAGCATAACTTGGTTTGCAGCCAAGATAATTGCAATATAAAGTGCCACCGGAAATCCTGAACGACAATTCAGTTCCGTTGTGTTAAGAATATTAATAATAATATAAATTCTCAGTCTGTGGGAAAGTAGTTTCGTTCTCACGGGGTGAGGTGATTCAAATTTTGGGTAGTAGGGAGAGTGTGTCAGCCAATCAAATCATTCCAAGAAATTGGAATGAACGCGGAGTTTTGGGGCTGATCAAACACTCGACTGCCAGTATTCAAGAAGAACAGACGTACATCTTCGATCGTCTCAAAATCATAGTTTTGTGAAGACTCTACGTGGTCAACACGCCTAATTACGATCATCATAAAACAGATCAACTGTAACGACTCGTAATTACAGCGTCCAGTCAAGATACTCTTCCACATCAACAAACAAGCGTACCGTGCACTACATTAACTGTGGGCGTATGTACGCAAGAGATCTACAAGACTACAAGACATTACTTCAAGAATACGACAGAGAGGCCGTCTAAACCACTTGCGAATCAACTGACGAGGAGAGCGACAACTCGTAACGAGACACACACGCTGACGTGGAACGTGAATCGACGAGGTACCTGAAGCAGTTCTCGCAGAAAACTACAGACGTAAAAACTTCATCAATAGCAGGAGAGCAGAGTGTTGCTGATTTCCGAGCTCACCGCCAAAACCCAGGACGCTCAGTAGATCACCATCTCTAGCCGATTGGACAAGGACAGCGAGGGACTCCAGGAGCATCTCTACAAACCTCTTCAGAACCAGGAAAGTCAAAATCACGTTATTCATTTTTCAACAGTTCAATTTTTCTTTCTTTTTAATTAAAATCAATGTACTATAAATCATTCAGATGCCATAAATCAGAGACTCTAATTAAATAAGAATTATTCACGTGTGATAATCTGTATAGCCAGTATAGTAATTAATAAGCTTTAGTTAAGAATTAGTAGTAGATAAAGAGAAAAGCGCTATACAAATCTTAACAAAGAATTAAATAATTTGCTCATACTGCAGTATACGTGAGTCAGATCACTAGTAAATAAAGGGGCGTGAACTAGATTGTCAGGCCTAGTTTATTTTTGAATATTTTCAAGTAACTTTAGAGTTTTTTTTATTCCATTAGAATCATTTTAAAATCATTGAAATTAAATTGAATTAAATTAAATTGATTAATTAAATTCTCAGTTAAAATAACTTCTTTGAAAATAACGAGCTCAACTTCTGAAAATTATTAATCATTCAGAAAACATTACACAAGATCTATTTACTGTTTAGTTTGTAAGAAGATTTGAATTTATAAGCATTTCATTCTTGTGTGTGATTGGAGTAATAAACCCCGTTTTTATTACCCCATATTGTATTTTTATTTCTGTACTACGGAGCCTACCAACCTCACAAAACTCTTCACTTTTAAAATAACAAATTTAGTGTGCTGTTGTTATACACTTGAGTTTACATACTTGCGAAATCAAATCCAAAATCCACACGCCCTAGTCGGAAGAAAACCGCATGATCGGACAGCAGGTAGGTGCTCACACATTTACGCAACACAACAACACGTTTAATATATTGTTATAATATATATATATATATATATATATATATATATATATATTGTAACGTTCAGTTAATATAATCCTCCTTATGTATCCAGTGAATGTGGAAGGCCCCACTTCTGAGCGTCAATATGTAATATCAAAACAAATTAGTATCTCTTACTAATAAAGTATAACCTGTTTTATTTTTAAATAGAGGATTATTCACCTGAACCTCAGGGTCAACATACAATTTACATATAGAACAGACAATACAACTTTGATGCATGAGACTGGGTAATACAGTGTTGTTAATGTCTTTTGAATGTTTGTGGGTCCTTTTAAACTACTATTAACTACAACAAAAAACTCTTATAATTAACAACCATTTTCATAATAGTGCACTAACGCAAGTCATAATTATTATTATTATTTATTTGTTTATTGTTTATTCAGTTATTGTTTTTGTGGTATGATCTCACCAACTTTGCAGGTTTCACAATGGATTCATTCGTTGATTCCGCTCCTGGTCACCTGGTTTTTCGCTCTCTCTCTATCAAAACATCACTCCTCTAGGTCCCGGGTTGGTTCTCCTGGTCATCTCAGCTTCCACCGGTCCTCAATTTCTATCAACTCAGCAGTCACTTATCTTAAACGTTCTGGCTTGCAATTCACAATTTTTAACAACAATCTTCTTCACTCAAAAAACTAATTTCTTTGACTAAGGCCATGGCTATATTTTTTATGGGTCACAGGTTCGGTTTACCATTTATAATTAATAATAAAATGTATTTCACTGTTATTTTCCCTTCTTAACACTGTCACACAATATAACTTTTAGAATTACCGTTTGACATGATTATATTTGTAACACTTAAATAATTCACTTTAATGTAAATTTTTTTCTTGATAAATAAAATAACGGTCTGAGGTGCGCAGACACCCTCATAGTTTTAATCTAATGCTTATGAACTAACAAATGTCTTTTTACTTATTTTTAAGTAACCCCCGTTTTTATTACCCCATATTGTATTTTTATTTCTGTACTACGGAGCCTACCAACCTCACAAAACTCTTCACTTTTAAAATAACATATTTAGTGTGCTGTTGTTATACACTTGAGTTTACATACTTGCGAAATCAAATCCAAAATCCACACGCCCTAGTCGGAAGAAAACCGCAAGATCGGACAGCAGGTAGGTGCTCACACATTTACGCAACACAACAACACGTTTAATATATTGTTATAAATAGCTTGCCCGGAACGTGGGGCCCGACGAAATTAAATTCAAATTAAATTTAATTAACGTTAAAACAAAGTTTGCTGTTTTAACTTTTAAAACAGCTGGCGTCCAACTCGAACAATCCCCAAAGAAAAGTTTTTTGGATTGGTAGTGGTACAGCAGTGAAATTATTGTGTGTTTGAAATTGTTGTGTAAAAATGGAATCTGAAAAATCGCTTAAACAAATGTTGCAAGAAATGACCGCTAATTGAATGCGAAATTCGAACAAAGTGCATCCAAAGCTGAACTCAATATCGCGGAATTAACGGCTAAAATTGAAGCGCAAAAAGTAAGTTTAACCGAAGCACTAGAACATAGTAACGCGGATATAAATGCCGAAATAAAACAAACTAATAAAGAAATTAAAGAAAGTAATAAAGAATTAACCGCTAAAGTCACGGAAATCGGAGAAAGCAATAAAGAATTGACCGCTAAAGTCACGGAAGTAAGAGAAAAAGTGCATACCGTAGAAACGAAAATAAACGAACGGTTCAAGGTTTTTGAGACCACCATGCAGAAATCGTTTATCGAACAAGTTACGCGTATGGAAGGGCGATTCAAGGAACACATCAGTAGGTGTGAAAAACAGACCGCTGATGTGGCGAAAAAAGTTGATACACTCGAGGTAAGAATTCAAGCAGACGCGACGGAAACACAACGGCGTGTTGACAGGCTTGATGCTTCGATAGTAGAGACCGTTCTAATATAGATTCGAATAAAGAAAGTGTATTGCAAACACTTAATGACGAGCTATTAAAAGTACGACAGGAAGTACGTAGGAGGTCCGCTCCTAATATCCTAGTACAGGGACAAACCGATGAAAAGAATCGAGTATATTTTGTAACCCCTCTTTCCTTTTATGTATTTTTTTGAATATAAAACAACTTCTTTAATTTTAATATTTTTTTTTTGAAAGAGAAGCCACAAGTCAATTAGGACTAGGCTGGAGCCTAGAGAAGCAAAAATTGTGCCGGTCCAGTATGACGGGACTTGCAATGAAACTCAGCTGTAATGTAACAATAACAAGTTTATTGTATGCCTAGAATGAATACATGCAGGCCAACTCTATGACATAATTATCCCCCCCATGAATCATAAATATCACGAATAATTTAATCCCACCTTTGACAGTATTAAAGAAAAACAACATGTGTATAGCATAACAAGTGTGTATAAATTCAGTACATATATATATATATATCAATATAATAGCATAACAAGTGTGTATAAATTTAGTAAATATAGGTATATATAAATATAAAGTTCTCCCCCATCTTGTGGCTAGCTAGACACGGACAAACATAACACACACAGAAACATAAGGCACACAAACTCACAATTACATCAATACTAACACGAATGCCCCTGGAATGCATCCGCCTAGCAGGCAGTGGGGCTACAATACTCATAACCCAGCAGTGATAAAATATTCGCCCATCAACAACCCGTTTTTGCAGAATTACGTAAAAGCCAAAACCCCAGAAAGAATGATAAAACTCATAACGCATAAATAAAACCGGACCGCCCATTTGCATAGCATTCCACTGATCAATAACCCATCATGAGTGTATGAACCTTAAGTTCCTTTCACAGCATTAAATAAAAATTTACAGAACTACATCACCTGATTTCAAACAGTTGTTATACAATTCTAAACGGTTACTTTACTTCACAAATTCCGAAGGATTGAAAAACTCAATATGTACTTTAACAAACAGAAATTAATCACTCGAGGCTTTACAATTTCAGAAAAATTTAGACCATATATGTTTTACAAAAAATAATGAGTATATGTTTTAGAGTTAAAGAAAATTAAACAGCAGATACTACAAGTGAAAGTTAATCAATATGTGTTTTGCCAGTTAAGAAAAACAATCAGTATAGCCCTTTTGTAAGGGGCAAAATCAACTAATATATGTCCAGAAAAAAAAACAAATTATTTTCTATTAACCCCGAATGGCTATATAAATATAATTAAAATGAAAAAATACAATAAGGCGGTTGTGCCCTAGCAACTGTGGCAGCGCGCCAGCATGTGGTTGACAAAGTTTGACAGGCCTCCAACCTGCCTGAGGTTCCATGTTGGTGCAACCTCAGGCAGGTTGGAGGCCTGTCAAACTTTGTCAACCACATGCTGGCGCGCTGCCACAGTTGCTAGGGCACAACCGCCTTATTGTATTTTTTCATTTTAATTATATTTATATAGCCATTCGGGGTTAATAGAAAATAATTTGTTTTTTTTTTCTGGACATATATTAGTTGATTTTGCCCCTTTTTATTAGTATATTAGTAGAAAACGGCCCAAAAAAACACAAAGGAAAACCCCCAACCCTTAAATGTTAAACCCCAAAGTGAAGTTAATATTTATACATTTCTGTTCCAGCCGGAACAGAGTCTATAACATGTTCTATAATTTTTGTAAAGAGTAATGTAATAATGCAATGCAAACGGCAAAGCGTGCAAGTGTAAAAATATCTCTGGCACGCTCCCCCAGTGCAGGACACAATTATAAGCAAAGCACTTAGTGTTAGGTTATTTAGTTATGAAAAGTGTTTCTGAAATTCACTCATGATGATCAGCTGCTCTCATTTATAGCAGACAGCCTGGACACATGGTCACATGGATTCAAATGAATATTACTGGAAAACAGGTGCACTGCCGGCCCGGCCCCAAAAGAAAAATAAAGAGTGCATATCACCTTAATACTGCTGCATAAGTGCTACATCGTGAACCGGTCATCCGCCTCCCTCTCCGGACAGGGTCTTCTCTAATGGTCCATGACTGATGCAGTTGTACGGCTATCAGCAAGGCCAAATCTCCGTCTTAATTCAAGAACCCTGTTAATTCAAATAAATTAGAGAGCTGTTCACTAAAAATGTACACCCGAGTTCAGGTAATTAACCTCAGAACGGGCCTCCAACTAACTCTTAATAAAAGCAAAATTTTCATTAATAAAGTTTTTGCAACCAGCTTAAAGGGTAGAAATCAGCCATGGAATAAGTAAATTTGAATAATGAACAGACTTTAATAAACGTGGCGTAATATAAAAGTGATCAGCACTTGCTCTACATGCTTCGACAGAAATTAACAGGTTATGCGCCACGTGGTAAGTGATAATCGTTATTTGACCAAAATTTCAACTGCAAGGCACTCACAGCATTAAGAATGTTTTAACATTAATAAAATTTCATCTAAGGAAGTTCACACAAAGAAACTCTCTACTGTACAGTTAATTAAATAGCTCCCCGACAGTTTACTGCATGAATGGACAGTTCATTCCCTGACTACGCACTAACTTTAGCCCTTAATTTGTTTTAATGTTGTACACCCCTATCATGACAATGACAATTGCAATACCTCTTACACTATTACAGTAATAATGAAAGGAACATTGACTATATACTGAACATTAAGTAAATTACTGCACCATGAGTTTTCTCTTAATATAAACTTGTCGGGTCGCACACACATAATTACGTATTTTATACGGTTACATACACCTTGTTATTAATTATCCATATATATAAATTACTTATAAACACAAAATAATGAAATTCTTACCGGGAGTCGTGTACGCTTTAGCAAGCCATGAAGCTACAGAACTACGTCGTAAAGTTCGAAGAGAGAGAGCGGACCGTTGTATAACTTAGCTGGGCGATGAATTCGGACTGCCTTCACAGGCAGAGCAAAGCCACGTCTCACTGCAGTTGCGCGCGCAACCGCACTCTCTGCCGTTCACTTACACCGCAGAACAAAGGTCGCTCTGACTAACCGGCGTTATTTTACAATTAAACAAAAACTTTTCTAAAACTTTTTCAACGGCCGGATTTACACCGGCACAATTTCACGGGGGAAAATAATGAAAACCCGATTGAATTCTTATTAACATGTGAAAGAGAAATGGCGAGAGTAGGCTCGCGGTTAGATGATCAAGATCGCATTCAGTGGATTGTAAACGCGATGCGTGATTCTGCGCGAAAATGGTATAACATTGTACGTGATAAAATAGCCACATACGCAGAATTCAAACGGAAGTTCGAAAGCCGGTATTGGAATTATCACACACAAAGACTGTTACGGAACGAGTTAGAATACGGACGTTATGACAGAAAGCTAGGTATAACGCCCGAAAATTATATCATTCAGCAAGTAGAGCGCGCGAAGCATTTGACACCAGCGTTTGCAGAAATCGACATCGTCACGAAATTAGCTTATCATTTCAACCATAACATACGTGTAGCCGTGTTTACACAAGGAATATGCACGGTTGACGAGTTGCTTATTTTAGTGTCACAAAGCGAAACGGTTTTTGATTTAGGCGGGTGGCGATATAACCCGGACTTTCGCCGAAATAACGACGGTCAAAATACACGGGTACAATACCAGACCCAACCTGATCAAAGACCTAGCACGAGCGCGACTCCACCTCAGACACCGTCAAAACCCCCATATAAGACCTTTGAATACAAAGGTAAGCCAAATGTTGGCAGACCGAAAGGGCAATATAAGGGCAACGATGGTACTCAGATGAGAACTATACAGACAATCGAAATAATATCGAAAAGCGATACGACTACGCAAGACGGCGAAACACAAAGCGTTAGGGACCCTAGCGAAAAACCAAAACGCCATCAATCTCAAAAAAACTTAGCAAGGGGCGCCTCCAGGGGGGATGCGCCATAAATCATGCAAAATTATTTAAAGCTAAAATAGGTAGAAATAAAAAAATACTAGGTTTAAGAAAGGTGATTTTTGTCCAGAAATTTGTGTGCCGGTTAATAAGGTATTCCAACCGGAAAGTACAAAACCATTATTCGAGGTGAATACAATACAACAAAGCACTCCGATAATTGTATGTCCGGTACAACAGGAACTTGTAGGCGACGTTCCCACGCAAGGAGCCTGGGAAGACGTTGTTGTAGTATCCGGTGACGCCGAAGGACTTAACGAGTGGCTAGAAGAATATTGTAGAACCACCCATAAAAACGGTTACCAAATATTAGAGGCACTTTGAAAATAAATCATGTTTAGGGTTAATAATAATTTAAATAATAATAATTAGTATTAAAATAAATTAAATGTATTATATAATATTAATAATAATTGTAAATAAGTTGTGTATGAACGACAGTTCGTTTGTAGCGCGATAATAAACAAACACGCGGGCGAGGCGAAGCGAACCGCAGCGGCCGGAAACGATTACACAACGCGGTGTAGCACACAATGGATAGCGCTCAGCTGATAGAATGTGGGTCAAGTTAATTAGCGTCGCGCATACTTTGGGTCTCACTGTAAACAAACCCAAGCACATTCCTGGAGCGCGGGCGTGCCGCTGTTGTCTGGCGCTTATCTCACATTCTTAAACGCTGCAATTAACTACTAACCTTACTACAAACATTTGCTGCACAATAATTTTCATGCACAGTAATATTATTAATTTTGTTCAATTAGAATTAAGTTATATATGTAAAGAACATTGACACCAATGTATGTGTCCATAGATAATTAATACAATGTATTGTAGCAAGCATAATCAATGTACATTTAAAATAATTGAAAAAAAAAAATTGTATATACTACATTCATTTTTTTTTTTAACGGGTGGGGGTGTATATAACAGGACCAAATATCATTAATTTGGAGTTATATGTTAAGGGTATACTATATTGATGTTTAAATAAATTTTAATAGTCGAAACTCCACTCATATGTTGTAGCGATTATGTTAACGCATTGTACAGGCGCACACGCCTATGACTGCGACCGTTACATAATCAATCACTGAGTAACGAATAGGACCACGCCCAAACCTTCAATTACTGTATTAATATTTCGGAAACCGGTAAATTCAGGCGAAATCCATTATAGCCAAAATGTTTGCTAAAATATTAATAATAGGGTGTGCGAATTTTATGCAATATAATTAAATAATAACAGAGCTAATTAATTTTATGTGAATAACTTCAGTAATAATTGAGCTACATAAAAGAGCTTTTAATATGTTATAGCTATAAGAATTATCTACCAAATGTATATTTTAGAATTAGCATAACTTGGTTTGCAGCCAAGATAATTGCAATATAAAGTGCCACCGGAAATCCTGAACGACAATTCAGTTCCGTTGTGTTAAGAATATTAATAATAATATAAATTCTCAGTCTGTGGGAAAGTAGTTTCGTTCTCACGGGGTGTGGTGATTCAAATTTTGGGTAGTAGGGAGAGTGTGTCAGCCAATCAAATCATTCCAAGAAATTGGAATGAACGCGGAGTTTTGGGGCTGATCAAACACTCGACTGCCAGTATTCAAGAAGAACAGACGTACATCTTCGATCGTCTCAAAATCATAGTTTTGTGAAGACTCTACGTGGTCAACACGCCTAATTACGATCATCATAAAACAGATCAACTGTAACGACTCGTAATTACAGCGTCCAGTCAAGATACTCTTCCACGTCAACAAACAAGCGTACCGTGCACTACATTAACTGTGGGCGTATGTACGCAAGAGATCTACAAGACTACAAGACATTACTTCAAGAATACGACAGAGAGGCCGTCTAAACCACTTGCGAATCAACTGACGAGCAGAGCGACAACTCGTAACGAGACACACACGCTGACGTGGAACGTGAATCGACGAGGTACCTAAAGCAGTTCTCGCAGAAAACTACAGACGTAAAAACTTCATCAATAGCAGGAGAGCAGAGTGTTGCTGATTTCCGAGCTCACCGCCAAAACCCAGGACGCTCAGTAGATCACCATCTCTAGCCGATTGGACAAGGACAGCGAGGGACTCCAGGAGCATCTCTACAAACATCTTCAGAACCAGGAAAGTCAAAATCACGTTATTCATTTTTCAACAGTTCAATTTTTCTTTCTTTTTAATTAAAATCAATGTAATATAAATCATTCAGATGCCATAAATCAGAGACTCTAATTAAATAAGAATTATTCACGTGTGATAATCTGTATAGCCAGTATAAGTAATTAATAAGCTTTAGTTAAGAATTAGTAGTAGATAAAGAGAAAAGCGCTATACAAATCTTAACAAAGAATTAAATAATTTGCTCATACTGCAGTATACGTGAGTCAGATCACTAGTAAATAAAGGGGCGTGAACTAGATTGTCAGGCCTAGTTTATTTTTGAATATTTTCAAGTAACTTTTGAGTTTTTTTTAATCCATTAGAATCATTTTAAAATCATTAAAATTAAATTGAATTAAATTAAATTGATTAATTAAATTCTCAGTTAAAATAACTTCTTTGAAAATAACGAGCTCAACTTCTGAAAATTATTAATCATTCAGAAACATTACACAAGATCTATTTACTGTTTAGTTTGTAAGAAGATTTGAATTTATAAGCATTTCATTCTTGTGTGTGATTGGAGTAATAAACCCCGTTTTTATTACCCCATATTGTATTTTTATTTCTGTACTACGGAGCCTACCAACCTCACAAAACTCTTCACTTTTAAAATAACAAATTTAGTGTGCTGTTGTTATACACTTGAGTTTACATACTTGCGAAATCAAATCCAAAATCCACACGCCCTAGTCGGAAGAAAACCGCATGATCGGACAGCAGGTAGGTGCTCACACATTTACGCAACACAACAACACGTTTAATATATTGTTATAATATATATATATATATATTTCAATCACTTTCTGCTACAGTCCGTTTCTTGATGTATATAATACTATAATACTTATAACTATTTTACCTCAAGATGTATTTTTTCCTTTAGGGACATGTTTCGGGAGATCCTGTTCTCCCATCTTCAACCTTCGCCATCTTGCTTCTGGTGCAGTATTTGTGTGTTGGCTTCTGGATGTTATTATGGTGGTTTGTTGGTCTTTGGTCCTTCAATGTTGCATTATTGTGTGTGGTTGTGGTATCTGTTTTTGTATTTTGTGTATTTTCGATGTTGAGTGCTTTGAATATTGTGTCATGTTTTGTATTGGTTTGTATTTGTTCTGGTATTAATTTGTTTTGTGTTTTATGTTTGTAAATCTGTAAATTTCCAAATGTTCATTATGGTGCCTTTGTGTGGTATATGTTTTATTAGTGTTACATTGGTTATGTCTGGGAATTCATGTCCTGTGTTTATTGCATGTGTGGCTAAATTGGATTTATATATGTTTGGTTTTTTGTATGCATTTAGGTGTTCAAAATAACGTTTTTTCAGCTGTTTTTTTGTTTGTCCTATATAACATTTATTGCAATCTTGGCATTCAATTTTGTATATACCGTTGGTTGTTGTATTATCTTTGTTGTGTGAGTTATTTAGATTTTGTAATTTATTTTTATTAGTTTTGTATGCTATTTTTATATCTGTGTTTTTAAATAGTTTTGTTAGTTTTGACATTTTATTATTTATATATGTGAATGTGGCCCATTTTTTGTTGTTGTTATTATTTATGTGTTGTTCAGTTTGATTAATTCTTAATTGTTCAGTTTTTATTTTGTATTTGATTTTATTTTCTATTTTGATCATAGTATTTTTATTGTATCCATTTGCATAACCAATTTGGTATATTATATTTCTTTCTTTGTCAGTTTCTTGTTTGTTTAGGGGTATTTTGTACATTCTGTTAAATAACGAATAAAATGCTGCCATTTTATGTTGTGGTGGGTGGTCAGAATGGTTAGGTATAATGATGTTAGTGGAAGTTGGTTTTCTATATATTGCATATTGTATGTGTTTGTTGTATCTTGTGATGGTTATGTCTAAATAGTTGATTTTGTTATGTTTTTCTTTTTCTTCTGTGAATTGTATTTTGGGATGTGTGTTATTGATTTGTTTCAGTATGTTCTCTGCATTTGTGTTTTTGTTATTTGATACATATAGTCCATCATCTACATATCTTATCCATATGCCATCTGGGTCATGTGTTTTTATGATATTTTGTATTTTGGTGTCTATATGTTGTAGGAATATTCGCAGAGCAAGCATAATAGCAGAAATATTCCTACAACATATAGACACCAAAATACAAAATATCATAAAAACACATGACCCAGATGGCATATGGATAAGATATGTAGATGATGGACTATATGTATCAAATAACAAAAACACAAATGCAGAGAACATACTGAAACAAATCAATAACACACATCCCAAAATACAATTCACAGAAGAAAAAGAAAAACATAACAAAATCAACTATTTAGACATAACCATCACAAGATACAACAAACACATACAATATGCAATATATAGAAAACCAACTTCCACTAACATCATTATACCTAACCATTCTGACCACCCACCACAACATAAAATGGCAGCATTTTATTCGTTATTTAACAGAATGTACAAAATACCCCTAAACAAACAAGAAACTGACAAAGAAAGAAATATAATATACCAAATTGGTTATGCAAATGGATACAATAAAAATACTATGATCAAAATAGAAAATAAAATCAAATACAAAATAAAAACTGAACAATTAAGAATTAATCAAACTGAACAACACATAAATAATAACAACAACAAAAAATGGGCCACATTCACATATATAAATAATAAAATGTCAAAACTAACAAAACTATTTAAAAACACAGATATAAAAATAGCATACAAAACTAATAAAAATAAATTACAAAATCTAAATAACTCACACAACAAAGATAATACAACAACCAACGGTATATACAAAATTGAATGCCAAGATTGCAATAAATGTTATATAGGACAAACAAAAAAACAGCTGAAAAAACGTTATTTTGAACACCTAAATGCATACAAAAAACCAAACATATATAAATCCAATTTAGCCACACATGCAATAAACACAGGACATGAATTCCCAGACATAACCAATGTAACACTAATAAAACATATACCACACAAAGGCACCATAATGAACATTTGGGAAAATTTACAGATTTACAAACATTACACAAAACAAATTAATACCAGAACAAATACAAACCAATACAAAACATGACACAATATTCAAAGCACTCAACATCGAAAATACACAAAATACAAAAACAGATACCACAACCACACACAATAATGCAACATTGAAGGACCAAAGACCAACAAACCACCATAATAACATCCAGAAGCCAACACACAAATACTGCACCAGAAGCAAGATGGCGAAGGTTGAAGATGGGAGAACAGGATCTCCCGAAACATGTCCCTAAAGGAAAAAATACATCTTGAGGTAAAATAGTTATAAGTATTATAGTAATATATATATATATATATATATATATTGTAACGTTCAGTTAATATAATCCTCCTTATGTATCCAGTGAATGTGGAAGGCCCCACTTCTGAGCGTCAATATGTAATATCAAAACAAATTAGTATCTCTTACTAATAAAGTATAACCTGTTTTATTTTTAAATAGAGGATTATTCACCTGAACCTCAGGGTCAACATACAATTTACATATAGAACAGACAATACAACTTTGATGCATGAGACTGGGTAATACAGTGTTGTTAATGTCTTTTGAATGTTTGTGGGTCCTTTTAAACTACTATTAACTACAACAAAAAACTCTTATAATTAACAACCATTTTCATAATAGTGCACTAACGCAAGTCATAATTATTATTATTATTTATTTGTTTATTGTTTATTCAGTTATTGTTTTTGTGGTATGATCTCACCAACTTTGCAGGTTTCACAATGGATTCATTCGTTGATTCCGCTCCTGGTCACCTGGTTTTTCGCTCTCTCTCTATCAAAACATCACTCCTCTAGGTCCCGGGTTGGTTCTCCTGGTCATCTCAGCTTCCACCGGTCCTCAATTTCTATCAACTCAGCAGTCACTTATCTTAAACGTTCTGGCTTGCAATTCACAATTTTTAACAACAATCTTCTTCACTCAAAAAACTAATTTCTTTGACTAAGGCCATGGCTATATTTTTTATGGGTCACAGGTTCGGTTTACCATTTATAATTAATAATAAAATGTATTTCACTGTTATTTTCCCTTCTTAACACTGTCACACAATATAACTTTTAGAATTACCGTTTGACATGATTATATTTGTAACACTTAAATAATTCACTTTAATGTAAATTTTTTTCTTGATAAATAAAATAACGGTCTGAGGTGCGCAGACACCCTCATAGTTTTAATCTAATGCTTATGAACTAACAAATGTCTTTTTACTTATTTTTAAGTAACCCCCGTTTTTATTACCCCATATTGTATTTTTATTTCTGTACTACGGAGCCTACCAACCTCACAAAACTCTTCACTTTTAAAATAACATATTTAGTGTGCTGTTGTTATACACTTGAGTTTACATACTTGCGAAATCAAATCCAAAATCCACACGCCCTAGTCGGAAGAAAACCGCAAGATCGGACAGCAGGTAGGTGCTCACACATTTACGCAACACAACAACACGTTTAATATATTGTTATAAATAGCTTGCCCGGAACGTGGGGCCCGACGAAATTAAATTCAAATTAAATTTAATTAACGTTAAAACAAAGTTTGCTGTTTTAACTTTTAAAACAGCTGGCGTCCAACTCGAACAATCCCCAAAGAAAAGTTTTTTGGATTGGTAGTGGTACAGCAGTGAAATTATTGTGTGTTTGAAATTGTTGTGTAAAAATGGAATCTGAAAAATCGCTTAAACAAATGTTGCAAGAAATGACCGCTAATTGAATGCGAAATTCGAACAAAGTGCATCCAAAGCTGAACTCAATATCGCGGAATTAACGGCTAAAATTGAAGCGCAAAAAGTAAGTTTAACCGAAGCACTAGAACATAGTAACGCGGATATAAATGCCGAAATAAAACAAACTAATAAAGAAATTAAAGAAAGTAATAAAGAATTAACCGCTAAAGTCACGGAAATCGGAGAAAGCAATAAAGAATTGACCGCTAAAGTCACGGAAGTAAGAGAAAAAGTGCATACCGTAGAAACGAAAATAAACGAACGGTTCAAGGTTTTTGAGACCACCATGCAGAAATCGTTTATCGAACAAGTTACGCGTATGGAAGGGCGATTCAAGGAACACATCAGTAGGTGTGAAAAACAGACCGCTGATGTGGCGAAAAAAGTTGATACACTCGAGGTAAGAATTCAAGCAGACGCGACGGAAACACAACGGCGTGTTGACAGGCTTGATGCTTCGATAGTAGAGACCGTTCTAATATAGATTCGAATAAAGAAAGTGTATTGCAAACACTTAATGACGAGCTATTAAAAGTACGACAGGAAGTACGTAGGAGGTCCGCTCCTAATATCCTAGTACAGGGACAAACCGATGAAAAGAATCGAGTATATTTTGTAACCCCTCTTTCCTTTTATGTATTTTTTTGAATATAAAACAACTTCTTTAATTTTAATATTTTTTTTTTGAAAGAGAAGCCACAAGTCAATTAGGACTAGGCTGGAGCCTAGAGAAGCAAAAATTGTGCCGGTCCAGTATGACGGGACTTGCAATGAAACTCAGCTGTAATGTAACAATAACAAGTTTATTGTATGCCTAGAATGAATACATGCAGGCCAACTCTATGACATAATTATCCCCCCCATGAATCATAAATATCACGAATAATTTAATCCCACCTTTGACAGTATTAAAGAAAAACAACATGTGTATAGCATAACAAGTGTGTATAAATTCAGTACATATATATATATATATCAATATAATAGCATAACAAGTGTGTATAAATTTAGTAAATATAGGTATATATAAATATAAAGTTCTCCCCCATCTTGTGGCTAGCTAGACACGGACAAACATAACACACACAGAAACATAAGGCACACAAACTCACAATTACATCAATACTAACACGAATGCCCCTGGAATGCATCCGCCTAGCAGGCAGTGGGGCTACAATACTCATAACCCAGCAGTGATAAAATATTCGCCCATCAACAACCCGTTTTTGCAGAATTACGTAAAAGCCAAAACCCCAGAAAGAATGATAAAACTCATAACGCATAAATAAAACCGGACCGCCCATTTGCATAGCATTCCACTGATCAATAACCCATCATGAGTGTATGAACCTTAAGTTCCTTTCACAGCATTAAATAAAAATTTACAGAACTACATCACCTGATTTCAAACAGTTGTTATACAATTCTAAACGGTTACTTTACTTCACAAATTCCGAAGGATTGAAAAACTCAATATGTACTTTAACAAACAGAAATTAATCACTCGAGGCTTTACAATTTCAGAAAAATTTAGACCATATATGTTTTACAAAAAATAATGAGTATATGTTTTAGAGTTAAAGAAAATTAAACAGCAGATACTACAAGTGAAAGTTAATCAATATGTGTTTTGCCAGTTAAGAAAAACAATCAGTATAGCCCTTTTGTAAGGGGCAAAATCAACTAATATATGTCCAGAAAAAAAAAACAAATTATTTTCTATTAACCCCGAATGGCTATATAAATATAATTAAAATGAAAAAATACAATAAGGCGGTTGTGCCCTAGCAACTGTGGCAGCGCGCCAGCATGTGGTTGACAAAGTTTGACAGGCCTCCAACCTGCCTGAGGTTCCATGTTGGTGCAACCTCAGGCAGGTTGGAGGCCTGTCAAACTTTGTCAACCACATGCTGGCGCGCTGCCACAGTTGCTAGGGCACAACCGCCTTATTGTATTTTTTCATTTTAATTATATTTATATAGCCATTCGGGGTTAATAGAAAATAATTTGTTTTTTTTTTCTGGACATATATTAGTTGATTTTGCCCCTTTTTATTAGTATATTAGTAGAAAACGGCCCAAAAAAACACAAAGGAAAACCCCCAACCCTTAAATGTTAAACCCCAAAGTGAAGTTAATATTTATACATTTCTGTTCCAGCCGGAACAGAGTCTATAACATGTTCTATAATTTTTGTAAAGAGTAATGTAATAATGCAATGCAAACGGCAAAGCGTGCAAGTGTAAAAATATCTCTGGCACGCTCCCCCAGTGCAGGACACAATTATAAGCAAAGCACTTAGTGTTAGGTTATTTAGTTATGAAAAGTGTTTCTGAAATTCACTCATGATGATCAGCTGCTCTCATTTATAGCAGACAGCCTGGACACATGGTCACATGGATTCAAATGAATATTACTGGAAAACAGGTGCACTGCCGGCCCGGCCCCAAAAGAAAAATAAAGAGTGCATATCACCTTAATACTGCTGCATAAGTGCTACATCGTGAACCGGTCATCCGCCTCCCTCTCCGGACAGGGTCTTCTCTAATGGTCCATGACTGATGCAGTTGTACGGCTATCAGCAAGGCCAAATCTCCGTCTTAATTCAAGAACCCTGTTAATTCAAATAAATTAGAGAGCTGTTCACTAAAAATGTACACCCGAGTTCAGGTAATTAACCTCAGAACGGGACTCCAACTAACTCTTAATAAAAGCAAAATTTTCATTAATAAAGTTTTTGCAACCAGCTTAAAGGGTAGAAATCAGCCATGGAATAAGTAAATTTGAATAATGAACAGACTTTAATAAACGTGGCGTAATATAAAAGTGATCAGCACTTGCTCTACATGCTTCGACAGAAATTAACAGGTTATGCGCCACGTGGTAAGTGATAATCGTTATTTGACCAAAATTTCAACTGCAAGGCACTCACAGCATTAAGAATGTTTTAACATTAATAAAATTTCATCTAAGGAAGTTCACACAAAGAAACTCTCTACTGTACAGTTAATTAAATAGCTCCCCGACAGTTTACTGCATGAATGGACAGTTCATTCCCTGACTACGCACTAACTTTAGCCCTTAATTTGTTTTAATGTTGTACACCCCTATCATGACAATGACAATTGCAATACCTCTTACACTATTACAGTAATAATGAAAGGAACATTGACTATATACTGAACATTAAGTAAATTACTGCACCATGAGTTTTCTCTTAATATAAACTTGTCGGGTCGCACACACATAATTACGTATTTTATACGGTTACATACACCTTGTTATTAATTATCCATATATATAAATTACTTATAAACACAAAATAATGAAATTCTTACCGGGAGTCGTGTACGCTTTAGCAAGCCATGAAGCTACAGAACTACGTCGTAAAGTTCGAAGAGAGAGAGCGGACCGTTGTATAACTTAGCTGGGCGATGAATTCGGACTGCCTTCACAGGCAGAGCAAAGCCACGTCTCACTGCAGTTGCGCGCGCAACCGCACTCTCTGCCGTTCACTTACACCGCAGAACAAAGGTCGCTCTGACTAACCGGCGTTATTTTACAATTAAACAAAAACTTTTCTAAAACTTTTTCAACGGCCGGATTTACACCGGCACAATTTCACGGGGGAAAATAATGAAAACCCGATTGAATTCTTATTAACATGTGAAAGAGAAATGGCGAGAGTAGGCTCGCGGTTAGATGATCAAGATCGCATTCAGTGGATTGTAAACGCGATGCGTGATTCTGCGCGAAAATGGTATAACATTGTACGTGATAAAATAGCCACATACGCAGAATTCAAACGGAAGTTCGAAAGCCGGTATTGGAATTATCACACACAAAGACTGTTACGGAACGAGTTAGAATACGGACGTTATGACAGAAAGCTAGGTATAACGCCCGAAAATTATATCATTCAGCAAGTAGAGCGCGCGAAGCACCAGCGTTTGCAGAAATCGACATCGTCACGAAATTAGCTTATCATTTCAACCATAACATACGTGTAGCCGTGTTTACACAAGGAATATGCACGGTTGACGAGTTGCTTATTTTAGTGTCACAAAGCGAAACGGTTTTTGATTTAGGCGGGTGGCGATATAACCCGGACTTTCGCCGAAATAACGACGGTCAAAATACACGGGTACAATACCAGACCCAACCTGATCAAAGACCTAGCACGAGCGCGACTCCACCTCAGACACCGTCAAAACCCCCATATAAGACCTTTGAATACAAAGGTAAGCCAAATGTTGGCAGACCGAAAGGGCAATATAAGGGCAACGATGGTACTCAGATGAGAACTATACAGACAATCGAAATAATATCGAAAAGCGATACGACTACGCAAGACGGCGAAACACAAAGCGTTAGGGACCCTAGCGAAAAACCAAAACGCCATCAATCTCAAAAAAACTTAGCAAGGGGCGCCTCCAGGGGGGATGCGCCATAAATCATGCAAAATTATTTAAAGCTAAAATAGGTAGAAATAAAAAAATACTAGGTTTAAGAAAGGTGATTTTTGTCCAGAAATTTGTGTGCCGGTTAATAAGGTATTCCAACCGGAAAGTACAAAACCATTATTCGAGGTGAATACAATACAACAAAGCACTCCGATAATTGTATGTCCGGTACAACAGGAACTTGTAGGCGACGTTCCCACGCAAGGAGCCTGGGAAGACGTTGTTGTAGTATCCGGTGACGCCGAAGGACTTAACGAGTAGCTAGAAGAATATTGTAGAACCACCCATAAAAACGGTTACCAAATATTAGAGGCACTTTGAAAATAAATCATGTTTAGGGTTAATAATAATTTAAATAATAATAATTAGTATTAAAATAAATTAAATGTATTATATAATATTAATAATAATTGTAAATAAGTTGTGTATGAACGACAGTTCGTTTGTAGCGCGATAATAAACAAACACGCGGGCGAGGCGAAGCGAACCGCAGCGGCCGGAAACGATTACACAACGCGGTGTAGCACACAATGGATAGCGCTCAGCTGATAGAATGTGGGTCAAGTTAATTAGCGTCGCGCATACTTTGGGTCTCACTGTAAACAAACCCAAGCACATTCCTGGAGCGCGGGCGTGCCGCTGTTGTCTGGCGCTTATCTCACATTCTTAAACGCTGCAATTAACTACTAACCTTACTACAAACATTTGCTGCACAATAATTTTCATGCACAGTAATATTATTAATTTTGTTCAATTAGAATTAAGTTATATATGTAAAGAACATTGACACCAATGTATGTGTCCATAGATAATTAATACAATGTATTGTAGCAAGCATAATCAATGTACATTTAAAATAATTGAAAAAAAAAATTGTATATACTACATTCATTTTTTTTTTTTAACGGGTGGGGGTGTATATAACAGGACCAAATATCATTAATTTGGAGTTATATGTTAAGGGTATACTATATTGATGTTTAAATAAATTTTAATAGTCGAAACTCCACTCATATGTTGTAGCGATTATGTTAACGCATTGTACAGGCGCACACGCCTATGACTGCGACCGTTACATAATCAATCACTGAGTAACGAATAGGACCACGCCCAAACCTTCAATTACTGTATTAATATTTCGGAAACCGGTAAATTCAGGCGAAATCCATTATAGCCAAAATGTTTGCTAAAATATTAATAATAGGGTGTGCGAATTTTATGCAATATAATTAAATAATAACAGAGCTAATTAATTTTATGTGAATAACTTCAGTAATAATTGAGCTACATAAAAGAGCTTTTAATATGTTATAGCTATAAGAATTATCTACCAAATGTATATTTTAGAATTAGCATAACTTGGTTTGCAGCCAAGATAATTGCAATATAAAGTGCCACCGGAAATCCTGAACGACAATTCAGTTCCGTTGTGTTAAGAATATTAATAATAATATAAATTCTCAGTCTGTGGGAAAGTAGTTTCGTTCTCACGGGGTGAGGTGATTCAAATTTTGGGTAGTAGGGAGAGTGTGTCAGCCAATCAAATCATTCCAAGAAATTGGAATGAACGCGGAGTTTTGGGGCTGATCAAACACTCGACTGCCAGTATTCAAGAAGAACAGACGTACATCTTCGATCGTCTCAAAATCATAGTTTTGTGAAGACTCTACGTGGTCAACACGCCTAATTACGATCATCATAAAACAGATCAACTGTAACGACTCGTAATTACAGCGTCCAGTCAAGATACTCTTCCACGTCAACAAACAAGCGTACCGTGCACTACATTAACTGTGGGCGTATGTACGCAAGAGATCTACAAGACTACAAGACATTACTTCAAGAATACGACAGAGAGGCCGTCTAAACCACTTGCGAATCAACTGACGAGCAGAGCGACAACTCGTAACGAGACACACACGCTGACGTGGAACGTGAATCGACGAGGTACCTAAAGCAGTTCTCGCAGAAAACTACAGACGTAAAAACTTCATCAATAGCAGGAGAGCAGAGTGTTGCTGATTTCCGAGCTCACCGCCAAAACCCAGGACGCTCAGTAGATCACCATCTCTAGCCGATTGGACAAGGACAGCGAGGGACTCCAGGAGCATCTCTACAAACATCTTCAGAACCAGGAAAGTCAAAATCACGTTATTCATTTTTCAACAGTTCAATTTTTCTTTCTTTTTAATTAAAATCAATGTAATATAAATCATTCAGATGCCATAAATCAGAGACTCTAATTAAATAAGAATTATTCACGTGTGATAATCTGTATAGCCAGTATAAGTAATTAATAAGCTTTAGTTAAGAATTAGTAGTAGATAAAGAGAAAAGCGCTATACAAATCTTAACAAAGAATTAAATAATTTGCTCATACTGCAGTATACGTGAGTCAGATCACTAGTAAATAAAGGGGCGTGAACTAGATTGTCAGGCCTAGTTTATTTTTGAATATTTTCAAGTAACTTTTGAGTTTTTTTTAATCCATTAGAATCATTTTAAAATCATTAAAATTAAATTGAATTAAATTAAATTGATTAATTAAATTCTCAGTTAAAATAACTTCTTTGAAAATAACGAGCTCAACTTCTGAAAATTATTAATCATTCAGAAACATTACACAAGATCTATTTACTGTTTAGTTTGTAAGAAGATTTGAATTTATAAGCATTTCATTCTTGTGTGTGATTGGAGTAATAAACCCCGTTTTTATTACCCCATATTGTATTTTTATTTCTGTACTACGGAGCCTACCAACCTCACAAAACTCTTCACTTTTAAAATAACAAATTTAGTGTGCTGTTGTTATACACTTGAGTTTACATACTTGCGAAATCAAATCCAAAATCCACACGCCCTAGTCGGAAGAAAACCGCATGATCGGACAGCAGGTAGGTGCTCACACATTTACGCAACACAACAACACGTTTAATATATTGTTATAATATATATATATATATATATATATATATATATATATATATTGTAACGTTCAGTTAATATAATCCTCCTTATGTATCCAGTGAATGTGGAAGGCCCCACTTCTGAGCGTCAATATGTAATATCAAAACAAATTAGTATCTCTTACTAATAAAGTATAACCTGTTTTATTTTTAAATAGAGGATTATTCACCTGAACCTCAGGGTCAACATACAATTTACATATAGAACAGACAATACAACTTTGATGCATGAGACTGGGTAATACAGTGTTGTTAATGTCTTTTGAATGTTTGTGGGTCCTTTTAAACTACTATTAACTACAACAAAAAACTCTTATAATTAACAACCATTTTCATAATAGTGCACTAACGCAAGTCATAATTATTATTATTATTTATTTGTTTATTGTTTATTCAGTTATTGTTTTTGTGGTATGATCTCACCAACTTTGCAGGTTTCACAATGGATTCATTCGTTGATTCCGCTCCTGGTCACCTGGTTTTTCGCTCTCTCTCTATCAAAACATCACTCCTCTAGGTCCCGGGTTGGTTCTCCTGGTCATCTCAGCTTCCACCGGTCCTCAATTTCTATCAACTCAGCAGTCACTTATCTTAAACGTTCTGGCTTGCAATTCACAATTTTTAACAACAATCTTCTTCACTCAAAAAACTAATTTCTTTGACTAAGGCCATGGCTATATTTTTTATGGGTCACAGGTTCGGTTTACCATTTATAATTAATAATAAAATGTATTTCACTGTTATTTTCCCTTCTTAACACTGTCACACAATATAACTTTTAGAATTACCGTTTGACATGATTATATTTGTAACACTTAAATAATTCACTTTAATGTAAATTTTTTTCTTGATAAATAAAATAACGGTCTGAGGTGCGCAGACACCCTCATAGTTTTAATCTAATGCTTATGAACTAACAAATGTCTTTTTACTTATTTTTAAGTAACCCCCGTTTTTATTACCCCATATTGTATTTTTATTTCTGTACTACGGAGCCTACCAACCTCACAAAACTCTTCACTTTTAAAATAACATATTTAGTGTGCTGTTGTTATACACTTGAGTTTACATACTTGCGAAATCAAATCCAAAATCCACACGCCCTAGTCGGAAGAAAACCGCAAGATCGGACAGCAGGTAGGTGCTCACACATTTACGCAACACAACAACACGTTTAATATATTGTTATAAATAGCTTGCCCGGAACGTGGGGCCCGACGAAATTAAATTCAAATTAAATTTAATTAACGTTAAAACAAAGTTTGCTGTTTTAACTTTTAAAACAGCTGGCGTCCAACTCGAACAATCCCCAAAGAAAAGTTTTTTGGATTGGTAGTGGTACAGCAGTGAAATTATTGTGTGTTTGAAATTGTTGTGTAAAAATGGAATCTGAAAAATCGCTTAAACAAATGTTGCAAGAAATGACCGCTAATTGAATGCGAAATTCGAACAAAGTGCATCCAAAGCTGAACTCAATATCGCGGAATTAACGGCTAAAATTGAAGCGCAAAAAGTAAGTTTAACCGAAGCACTAGAACATAGTAACGCGGATATAAATGCCGAAATAAAACAAACTAATAAAGAAATTAAAGAAAGTAATAAAGAATTAACCGCTAAAGTCACGGAAATCGGAGAAAGCAATAAAGAATTGACCGCTAAAGTCACGGAAGTAAGAGAAAAAGTGCATACCGTAGAAACGAAAATAAACGAACGGTTCAAGGTTTTTGAGACCACCATGCAGAAATCGTTTATCGAACAAGTTACGCGTATGGAAGGGCGATTCAAGGAACACATCAGTAGGTGTGAAAAACAGACCGCTGATGTGGCGAAAAAAGTTGATACACTCGAGGTAAGAATTCAAGCAGACGCGACGGAAACACAACGGCGTGTTGACAGGCTTGATGCTTCGATAGTAGAGACCGTTCTAATATAGATTCGAATAAAGAAAGTGTATTGCAAACACTTAATGACGAGCTATTAAAAGTACGACAGGAAGTACGTAGGAGGTCCGCTCCTAATATCCTAGTACAGGGACAAACCGATGAAAAGAATCGAGTATATTTTGTAACCCCTCTTTCCTTTTATGTATTTTTTTGAATATAAAACAACTTCTTTAATTTTAATATTTTTTTTTTGAAAGAGAAGCCACAAGTCAATTAGGACTAGGCTGGAGCCTAGAGAAGCAAAAATTGTGCCGGTCCAGTATGACGGGACTTGCAATGAAACTCAGCTGTAATGTAACAA
Organism: Magicicada septendecula; assembly: GCA_034769895.1. Lineage (NCBI taxonomy): Eukaryota > Metazoa > Arthropoda > Insecta > Hemiptera > Cicadidae > Magicicada > Magicicada septendecula. The sequence goes on from CM068368.1 coordinate 797,569,408, forward strand.
TAACAAGTTTATTGTATGCCTAGAATGAATACATGCAGGCCAACTCTATGACATAATTATCCCCCCCATGAATCATAAATATCACGAATAATTTAATCCCACCTTTGACAGTATTAAAGAAAAACAACATGTGTATAGCATAACAAGTGTGTATAAATTCAGTACATATATATATATATATCAATATAATAGCATAACAAGTGTGTATAAATTTAGTAAATATAGGTATATATAAATATAAAGTTCTCCCCCATCTTGTGGCTAGCTAGACACGGACAAACATAACACACACAGAAACATAAGGCACACAAACTCACAATTACATCAATACTAACACGAATGCCCCTGGAATGCATCCGCCTAGCAGGCAGTGGGGCTACAATACTCATAACCCAGCAGTGATAAAATATTCGCCCATCAACAACCCGTTTTTGCAGAATTACGTAAAAGCCAAAACCCCAGAAAGAATGATAAAACTCATAACGCATAAATAAAACCGGACCGCCCATTTGCATAGCATTCCACTGATCAATAACCCATCATGAGTGTATGAACCTTAAGTTCCTTTCACAGCATTAAATAAAAATTTACAGAACTACATCACCTGATTTCAAACAGTTGTTATACAATTCTAAACGGTTACTTTACTTCACAAATTCCGAAGGATTGAAAAACTCAATATGTACTTTAACAAACAGAAATTAATCACTCGAGGCTTTACAATTTCAGAAAAATTTAGACCATATATGTTTTACAAAAAATAATGAGTATATGTTTTAGAGTTAAAGAAAATTAAACAGCAGATACTACAAGTGAAAGTTAATCAATATGTGTTTTGCCAGTTAAGAAAAACAATCAGTATAGCCCTTTTGTAAGGGGCAAAATCAACTAATATATGTCCAGAAAAAAAAAACAAATTATTTTCTATTAACCCCGAATGGCTATATAAATATAATTAAAATGAAAAAATACAATAAGGCGGTTGTGCCCTAGCAACTGTGGCAGCGCGCCAGCATGTGGTTGACAAAGTTTGACAGGCCTCCAACCTGCCTGAGGTTCCATGTTGGTGCAACCTCAGGCAGGTTGGAGGCCTGTCAAACTTTGTCAACCACATGCTGGCGCGCTGCCACAGTTGCTAGGGCACAACCGCCTTATTGTATTTTTTCATTTTAATTATATTTATATAGCCATTCGGGGTTAATAGAAAATAATTTGTTTTTTTTTTCTGGACATATATTAGTTGATTTTGCCCCTTTTTATTAGTATATTAGTAGAAAACGGCCCAAAAAAACACAAAGGAAAACCCCCAACCCTTAAATGTTAAACCCCAAAGTGAAGTTAATATTTATACATTTCTGTTCCAGCCGGAACAGAGTCTATAACATGTTCTATAATTTTTGTAAAGAGTAATGTAATAATGCAATGCAAACGGCAAAGCGTGCAAGTGTAAAAATATCTCTGGCACGCTCCCCCAGTGCAGGACACAATTATAAGCAAAGCACTTAGTGTTAGGTTATTTAGTTATGAAAAGTGTTTCTGAAATTCACTCATGATGATCAGCTGCTCTCATTTATAGCAGACAGCCTGGACACATGGTCACATGGATTCAAATGAATATTACTGGAAAACAGGTGCACTGCCGGCCCGGCCCCAAAAGAAAAATAAAGAGTGCATATCACCTTAATACTGCTGCATAAGTGCTACATCGTGAACCGGTCATCCGCCTCCCTCTCCGGACAGGGTCTTCTCTAATGGTCCATGACTGATGCAGTTGTACGGCTATCAGCAAGGCCAAATCTCCGTCTTAATTCAAGAACCCTGTTAATTCAAATAAATTAGAGAGCTGTTCACTAAAAATGTACACCCGAGTTCAGGTAATTAACCTCAGAACGGGACTCCAACTAACTCTTAATAAAAGCAAAATTTTCATTAATAAAGTTTTTGCAACCAGCTTAAAGGGTAGAAATCAGCCATGGAATAAGTAAATTTGAATAATGAACAGACTTTAATAAACGTGGCGTAATATAAAAGTGATCAGCACTTGCTCTACATGCTTCGACAGAAATTAACAGGTTATGCGCCACGTGGTAAGTGATAATCGTTATTTGACCAAAATTTCAACTGCAAGGCACTCACAGCATTAAGAATGTTTTAACATTAATAAAATTTCATCTAAGGAAGTTCACACAAAGAAACTCTCTACTGTACAGTTAATTAAATAGCTCCCCGACAGTTTACTGCATGAATGGACAGTTCATTCCCTGACTACGCACTAACTTTAGCCCTTAATTTGTTTTAATGTTGTACACCCCTATCATGACAATGACAATTGCAATACCTCTTACACTATTACAGTAATAATGAAAGGAACATTGACTATATACTGAACATTAAGTAAATTACTGCACCATGAGTTTTCTCTTAATATAAACTTGTCGGGTCGCACACACATAATTACGTATTTTATACGGTTACATACACCTTGTTATTAATTATCCATATATATAAATTACTTATAAACACAAAATAATGAAATTCTTACCGGGAGTCGTGTACGCTTTAGCAAGCCATGAAGCTACAGAACTACGTCGTAAAGTTCGAAGAGAGAGAGCGGACCGTTGTATAACTTAGCTGGGCGATGAATTCGGACTGCCTTCACAGGCAGAGCAAAGCCACGTCTCACTGCAGTTGCGCGCGCAACCGCACTCTCTGCCGTTCACTTACACCGCAGAACAAAGGTCGCTCTGACTAACCGGCGTTATTTTACAATTAAACAAAAACTTTTCTAAAACTTTTTCAACGGCCGGATTTACACCGGCACAATTTCACGGGGGAAAATAATGAAAACCCGATTGAATTCTTATTAACATGTGAAAGAGAAATGGCGAGAGTAGGCTCGCGGTTAGATGATCAAGATCGCATTCAGTGGATTGTAAACGCGATGCGTGATTCTGCGCGAAAATGGTATAACATTGTACGTGATAAAATAGCCACATACGCAGAATTCAAACGGAAGTTCGAAAGCCGGTATTGGAATTATCACACACAAAGACTGTTACGGAACGAGTTAGAATACGGACGTTATGACAGAAAGCTAGGTATAACGCCCGAAAATTATATCATTCAGCAAGTAGAGCGCGCGAAGCACCAGCGTTTGCAGAAATCGACATCGTCACGAAATTAGCTTATCATTTCAACCATAACATACGTGTAGCCGTGTTTACACAAGGAATATGCACGGTTGACGAGTTGCTTATTTTAGTGTCACAAAGCGAAACGGTTTTTGATTTAGGCGGGTGGCGATATAACCCGGACTTTCGCCGAAATAACGACGGTCAAAATACACGGGTACAATACCAGACCCAACCTGATCAAAGACCTAGCACGAGCGCGACTCCACCTCAGACACCGTCAAAACCCCCATATAAGACCTTTGAATACAAAGGTAAGCCAAATGTTGGCAGACCGAAAGGGCAATATAAGGGCAACGATGGTACTCAGATGAGAACTATACAGACAATCGAAATAATATCGAAAAGCGATACGACTACGCAAGACGGCGAAACACAAAGCGTTAGGGACCCTAGCGAAAAACCAAAACGCCATCAATCTCAAAAAAACTTAGCAAGGGGCGCCTCCAGGGGGGATGCGCCATAAATCATGCAAAATTATTTAAAGCTAAAATAGGTAGAAATAAAAAAATACTAGGTTTAAGAAAGGTGATTTTTGTCCAGAAATTTGTGTGCCGGTTAATAAGGTATTCCAACCGGAAAGTACAAAACCATTATTCGAGGTGAATACAATACAACAAAGCACTCCGATAATTGTATGTCCGGTACAACAGGAACTTGTAGGCGACGTTCCCACGCAAGGAGCCTGGGAAGACGTTGTTGTAGTATCCGGTGACGCCGAAGGACTTAACGAGTGGCTAGAAGAATATTGTAGAACCACCCATAAAAACGGTTACCAAATATTAGAGGCACTTTGAAAATAAATCATGTTTAGGGTTAATAATAATTTAAATAATAATAATTAGTATTAAAATAAATTAAATGTATTATATAATATTAATAATAATTGTAAATAAGTTGTGTATGAACGACAGTTCGTTTGTAGCGCGATAATAAACAAACACGCGGGCGAGGCGAAGCGAACCGCAGCGGCCGGAAACGATTACACAACGCGGTGTAGCACACAATGGATAGCGCTCAGCTGATAGAATGTGGGTCAAGTTAATTAGCGTCGCGCATACTTTGGGTCTCACTGTAAACAAACCCAAGCACATTCCTGGAGCGCGGGCGTGCCGCTGTTGTCTGGCGCTTATCTCACATTCTTAAACGCTGCAATTAACTACTAACCTTACTACAAACATTTGCTGCACAATAATTTTCATGCACAGTAATATTATTAATTTTGTTCAATTAGAATTAAGTTATATATGTAAAGAACATTGACACCAATGTATGTGTCCATAGATAATTAATACAATGTATTGTAGCAAGCATAATCAATGTACATTTAAAATAATTGAAAAAAAAAAATTGTATATACTACATTCATTTTTTTTTTTAACGGGTGGGGGTGTATATAACAGGACCAAATATCATTAATTTGGAGTTATATGTTAAGGGTATACTATATTGATGTTTAAATAAATTTTAATAGTCGAAACTCCACTCATATGTTGTAGCGATTATGTTAACGCATTGTACAGGCGCACACGCCTATGACTGCGACCGTTACATAATCAATCACTGAGTAACGAATAGGACCACGCCCAAACCTTCAATTACTGTATTAATATTTCGGAAACCGGTAAATTCAGGCGAAATCCATTATAGCCAAAATGTTTGCTAAAATATTAATAATAGGGTGTGCGAATTTTATGCAATATAATTAAATAATAACAGAGCTAATTAATTTTATGTGAATAACTTCAGTAATAATTGAGCTACATAAAAGAGCTTTTAATATGTTATAGCTATAAGAATTATCTACCAAATGTATATTTTAGAATTAGCATAACTTGGTTTGCAGCCAAGATAATTGCAATATAAAGTGCCACCGGAAATCCTGAACGACAATTCAGTTCCGTTGTGTTAAGAATATTAATAATAATATAAATTCTCAGTCTGTGGGAAAGTAGTTTCGTTCTCACGGGGTGAGGTGATTCAAATTTTGGGTAGTAGGGAGAGTGTGTCAGCCAATCAAATCATTCCAAGAAATTGGAATGAACGCGGAGTTTTGGGGCTGATCAAACACTCGACTGCCAGTATTCAAGAAGAACAGACGTACATCTTCGATCGTCTCAAAATCATAGTTTTGTGAAGACTCTACGTGGTCAACACGCCTAATTACGATCATCATAAAACAGATCAACTGTAACGACTCGTAATTACAGCGTCCAGTCAAGATACTCTTCCACGTCAACAAACAAGCGTACCGTGCACTACATTAACTGTGGGCGTATGTACGCAAGAGATCTACAAGACTACAAGACATTACTTCAAGAATACGACAGAGAGGCCGTCTAAACCACTTGCGAATCAACTGACGAGCAGAGCGACAACTCGTAACGAGACACACACGCTGACGTGGAACGTGAATCGACGAGGTACCTAAAGCAGTTCTCGCAGAAAACTACAGACGTAAAAACTTCATCAATAGCAGGAGAGCAGAGTGTTGCTGATTTCCGAGCTCACCGCCAAAACCCAGGACGCTCAGTAGATCACCATCTCTAGCCGATTGGACAAGGACAGCGAGGGACTCCAGGAGCATCTCTACAAACATCTTCAGAACCAGGAAAGTCAAAATCACGTTATTCATTTTTCAACAGTTCAATTTTTCTTTCTTTTTAATTAAAATCAATGTAATATAAATCATTCAGATGCCATAAATCAGAGACTCTAATTAAATAAGAATTATTCACGTGTGATAATCTGTATAGCCAGTATAAGTAATTAATAAGCTTTAGTTAAGAATTAGTAGTAGATAAAGAGAAAAGCGCTATACAAATCTTAACAAAGAATTAAATAATTTGCTCATACTGCAGTATACGTGAGTCAGATCACTAGTAAATAAAGGGGCGTGAACTAGATTGTCAGGCCTAGTTTATTTTTGAATATTTTCAAGTAACTTTTGAGTTTTTTTTAATCCATTAGAATCATTTTAAAATCATTAAAATTAAATTGAATTAAATTAAATTGATTAATTAAATTCTCAGTTAAAATAACTTCTTTGAAAATAACGAGCTCAACTTCTGAAAATTATTAATCATTCAGAAACATTACACAAGATCTATTTACTGTTTAGTTTGTAAGAAGATTTGAATTTATAAGCATTTCATTCTTGTGTGTGATTGGAGTAATAAACCCCGTTTTTATTACCCCATATTGTATTTTTATTTCTGTACTACGGAGCCTACCATCCTCACAAAACTCTTCACATTTAAAATAACAAATTTAGTGTGCTGTTGTTATACACTTGAGTTTACATACTTGCGAAATCAAATCCAAAATCCACACGCCCTAGTCGGAAGAAAACCGCATGATCAGACAGCAGGTAGGTGCTCACACATTTACGCAACACAACAACACGTTTAATATATTGTTATAATATATATATATATATATATATATATATATATATATATATTACAACATTGCCAAACCCTGATCACATTTGATATAAATAAGTATGTAAAAAATGCCAAGAAACAATATATTTTGATAGATAAATGATAACGAGAATGAAAGTAGTAAATATAATCAATAGTGAAGGAAGAAGAATACAACCAAAGGTGGTTACAAAACAAGAAAATACGAACTAGACTGACAGACAACTGACATTGACCCAACCCCAGAGATTGGCCAGATATTAACCAAAGTAAAGCGAGACAAGAAGACAGTGAAGAAAAAAGAAAAAAAAAATTACATGGCCATAACAATTAACTCATAAGATTGTTTTAAAAGAGCATAATTTTTTATTATTATTAATAATTTATGTTTAAATTTTTATTAGTGGTAACTTGTAAATGACAGTATCTCAGCAATTGTTATACATAAAAAACCATGTGTAGATATGATTGTATGTATATCCTTATCTATAGGTGATGTGTCAGCTGTTATGTTTAAAATTACACTCATACAGACAGGGAATAGAAATGTGTGCGTGATTCAATCAGAGAACAAATTGTATAGCCTACTATATACTTTGGAACTTTTACTAGGATTATTTCAGCCGTATGTATGTTATTTCAGCATTATGTGTTTGAAAGTATAAGGTTTTGGAGAGTTTATTTATTCGCTAATATTATTGCTGTTGCTACAGATGTAGTATGTTTCAATTAACACAATATATTTTAACATTATTAAATTGTTGTTATTATTATTAATTATGACATTTCAGACCAATTTTTATCACTTTAATGACAATGTATACAAAGTTATGTTTTATTTGAAAGATGTATTTACAATACCATGTTGTTTGAATATTATAAAATGATATGTGACAGTCTGAAGTTAACAAAAGAGACATGAACTCATTAGATACAAAAACTTTGTAATAATAGTGAGATCGTGAGAAATATAAGGGTAATTAGATATAGGTAGGGAGTGACAAAGATGAACAGTGAAGTGATAAGTGTAATAAAATAAACAGCATATAATCTTAAGAAAAAAGAGTTAAACAAGTGTGACAAACCCAAAACATAAGCACATGTTAAATGAGCAATTAAGTTAAGTATATTAGACTGAAAGACACAGAATAATTGTGAATGTAAAAAACAGAAAAAATATTATCTCAGTATAAAAATCACCAGGGTGATTACTGTTATAAAAGAGATGGTGTAGGTATAACACTCACCAAATTTGTTCATTTGTTAATTTAAAGAAAGAAGTTATTGGCTTAATGTTTAAGGCAATAAATACCAGAAGAAATAGTTTTACAGTAATATGTTAGTATGTTTTAAGTAAGTAAGGAATTTATAAAGAAAATAATAGCAATACCTTTATAAGAAATAATAGGCAAAATATAATAATTATGTGTAACGAAAGGGAACAAGGCAGAATTATATTAAAACTTAGAAATAAGTAAATTATGTATTAACATAGTATTATCAATTTTGGACTAAAACATTAATACATGGCTTAGACCAATCTTGTAAGATATCAAACTAATCTTTGAAAGAAAATAGGAACATCTATGTAAAGATTACAACCATTGAAATTATCCCCAAGTAAATATAGCCATTATAAAATATTTATTCAAATTAAACAAAAAATTCAAAATTTGATAACAATGTGTTTATTTTGAGATCAACCAAGGAGAATAATTACGTTACCATGGAAACTGTTGAGTAACAAGCAAAAAATACCGTTAGATTTTTTTACTGAATGCATGACGCTTTAATGGTATAGACGCTAATTTTCGAGTGACCAAAATTGTCAATTAAAACATAGAAAATATCAGAAGAAGTTACTACTAAGTGTATACCAAGACGTAAGACGAGGACTGGAACCATATTATTGAAGTTGAGGCCAAATTAACGAAAAAAGAAAATAAATTACTACCAATTAAACTGGAAAAGATGCCTGATGTCCTGAACCAAGCAAATTAAAGAAGATTGTAGTATAACCCATGAATAACAGATCGTATGAATTCGCCATAACTACGGAAGTGATAAGTACCTATTAAATTACCCAAAATATATAAATAAACTCACGTTAATTATTTCTCACTAAAGGTCGAAATCTCACTGAACTGAAATTAATTACTTTCAAAGATTAAAAAGAATACTAAGTCACTGACAATTTATAAACTAACCAATATAAACTGTTGTTAATGATCCATAACTTGTAAACACTTTTACTACACTGCGCTAAACAAATTATACCTACACAATATGTTAGTTAAGGTTACTTGATGTAAGGGTGTGTATTTTTATTGTTTTAAACATTTGTAATCCTTTTAACGTAACCTCAAGAACCTATGACAAACAAACATTAATAACTGATGTATTATTTACAACAGACGCCATTATTAAACGTCTGGTTATCAATTCAAATATCGATTTGTCAAACCCTGTAATTGTCTCATATAAACAACCGGAGCATTTGTATTAGAATAATTTGTATTAAATGAATAACAATCACTAATAAAAAATGTGTAAGTATTGAGTGTAACCACGGTGTTATAATTTCATAAGGAGGTGCACAATATTTTATGTACATTTTAGCAGACGACTAACGATTTACACAGCCCACGCATCGAACTGCTGTGCGCTCCAGTGGGCCTAGCTGGCGGAAATATTTGAATTATTCAAACCGCCTGAGCTGCGCTGGTCATACACCTTTGAACTTTATTTTAATTGTTTTAAGAAAACAATTTGGCGCCACCGGGATTTTCATACCCCTAGTGAACATCAGGTAAGAACATCAAGACCTGGTTATTCGTACGTTCGCAACGGACGAAATCTGCGGAAGTTGCACGCATTTGAACTACGGATAGAGAAGACACGTTACACCCATCACACACAAATTGTACATTATTCACATTTTGCAGAGTAAAACGGTAGCCGTACACACGACTCCATTACAAATTGGCGACCAACCGGTGGAGCTAGAAGAGAGAGAAATACGAAATTCTAGCGGCGATTACGAAAGGTTACAATATGCACACCAGAGGATTGTCGAAAAAATTGGCAAAGGAGAAGGAGATGGAAGAAAACAGAGGGGAAGAAGAGGAAGGAACACCGATTGAAGAAGTGGAGACAGTAATAACCACAACAGAACCAAGCCAAGACGAAGAAATGGAAACACAGGCTGGAGATAGGGAGGAAGCCAGAGGAGGAATGGATTTACAAAAATTATGGGAGTTGATTAATGGAAAATTAGACAAGAATGAGGAGAGCTTGAAGGAGATTAACAATAAATTCGACGGCATGAAGAAAGAAACCAGTGACAATTTGAAACAGATCAATGAAAAAATAGTGAGTACTAAGGAAGAATTGAGGAAAACAGTCAACCAAAATAATGAAACACTACAACAACGATTGCTGGAGGAAATTCAGCAAAGAAACGAAGAATTAAAGGAAGAATTGAAGGAACAGCTGAAGGAGGACCATGAGAAAAATAAAGAAGAAATGAAGCAGCAAATAAGACTAATTTTCAGAGAACGTCGTGAAGAAAGCGACCAGACAAAAATGGAGATGAATAAGAAAGGGGAAAAAACCAATTACCAAATAGATCTACTTAATGAGACATTAGGTAACGGGTTCAAGAAGGTGAATGAAACAATAAACACCACTCCAGAAGGAAATAATGAAAAAACAGAAATTCAAGAAGACCCAAATACATTGTTACATCAAAATAAAGGTAACGAAAACAAAGAGAAAAGTAAACACAAAGGAACCAACCGTAGAGGAGTACAGAAAAAACAGATAATTAAGAAGACTAAGAAAATACATCAGAGAAAACGAATCAATACCAGAGAGGAATTGGAGATGATGAAGAACGGACTACTTGAGACGTTTAATCGACCAATTAATGACCATACGGAAATGATGAATGTTATGGAGTGCAGGAGAACTCTGAAGGAAATTCTAGGAGGGATCAACGATCAACCAGCGAGTAAAACTTTCAGCAAACCTATCTTTAAATGGAGGATATCCAAAGTTGAAAAGGAACACAACAAAACAATGTATGACAAATTGAGAAAGTCTACAAGAAAAGGGAAATTACCAGAGATAGAAATACCAAATAAACCAATATCAGTGAGAAGATCAATAACGGAGGTACGATTAACTTCGTTGAGTAGTAAACAACATCATCAAGTGACTGAGGTAGGCACTGATGCCAGAGAACACATGGTATTAGAAGAGTGGCTGTACCAGATAGAAGAGACATATATAACACAGACAGAAACAGTGATGCACACCAGAGCAGTCCGAACAACGGAGGAAACTCGTGTAATCATGGACAATGGATAAACCAAATGCAGATAAACACTGGAATGTGGGACCATACACTATAACAAAAGACAAGGGCAATAACACTTACGAGATCACTCACCCTGTCACCAAGAAAATAAAGGGGGTATACAATCAAGCCTCAATTAAGAAATATTATGACAATCAACAATAACTGTAAAAAACAATTTAAAGTAAAAAACCATCAAAAATACTTTAAATAAAGGAAAAAAAAATAAAGTGACAAACAAACAAGTCTGCCAATGTCATAAAGAAAAGATCTCTAAAGAATGTCAAAATTCCAAAACATTCGTAAGTACAGCTTACACTAAGCATTAGAGAAACCATTATGATGAATAAAAAATTGTAAAAAATCAAAAAAGATATGTAAGAAAAGCTTACCCAAATATCTCGATAATATTTTAGAACAAGTAAAAATGGAGAGATAAAGGTTACAAGGCATTCATACAAAGTAAGAGCAACTAAATTACTACAATATTTAAATAAAAATTAACAATAGAGGAGTGTATTTACAAAACATTCCTACAAAATAAGGTTAAATTACCATAATATTTAGCCAAAAAATGAGGCATAAAAAGCATAACATACTGTAAAGGAATAAGCTACAAAAAATTCCTAACTAGTAAGAAGCCATAACTTACTATGATATTTAAAAATTATGAAAAAAAAAAAAAAAAATCAATCAAAATGATCAGCTTCCACAACTATTTAGAAAGAGGGGAAGTAAAATTACCCAAACCAATGATCACAAAACAATATAAATGAAATCAACATTCTAAGAGTCATAATGTGAGATGAGATGAAACAAAGAGTAATTAAAAATGAATAAAAATGTGAATTGTATCAATAAAAAACAATGCTTCAAATAGTATCTATAAAGAAAGATGAAACAATATATGACTCGAACTGAGCAATAATGAAGTATAAAAGTAAAAGATTCCCAACAAATATTATGATTATGGTTATTATTATTATTATTTTGAGTCACGAGTTGACTATATTTAAGAATTATTAATTGAGATTGTCTGTTGAATGAACCAGCAATCATTTTACTGAGCAGGGATGATGTTCCCTTGATATCAGTATAAGAGTAGTTTTGATGAAAAAATAAGATTTATAGGGAATAAGTTATAATAAAAAATCAATAAGCCAGTTCGCAATGTGAGAAAATAATGAAGAAAAGTCTAAGAAGAATGGACATAAAAGATACCGAATTAATTATAAAAAATGAATGAGAAGCAGGAGAATTTGAAAAAAAAAAAAATTGATACGATACAATTGATAATTTCATCAAACTTAAATTCACGTTTTATAAAATGATCAATTTTGGTGGAAGGGCATTATATAACATTGCCAAACCCTGATCACATTTGATATAAATAAAGTATGTAAAAAATGCCAAGAAACAATATGTTTTGATAGATAAATGATAACGAGAATGAAAGTAGTAAATATAATCAATAGTGAAGGAAGAAGAATACAACCAAAGGTGGTTACAAAACAAGAAAATACGAACTAGACTGACAGACAACTGACATTGACCCAACCCCAGAGATTGGCCAGATATTAACCAAAGTAAAGCGAGACAAGAAGACAGTGAAGAAAAAAGAAAAAAAAAATTACATGGCCATAACAATTAACTCATAAGATTGTTTTAAAAGAGCATAATTTTTTATTATTATTAATAATTTATGTTTAAATTTTTATTAGTGGTAACTTGTAAATGACAGTATCTCAGCAATTGTTATACATAAAAAACCATGTGTAGATATGATTGTATGTATATCCTTATCTATAGGTGATGTGTCAGCTGTTATGTTTAAAATTACACTCATACAGACAGGGAATAGAAATGTGTGCGTGATTCAATCAGAGAACAAATTGTATAGCCTACTATATACTTTGGAACTTTTACTAGGATTATTTCAGCCGTATGTATGTTATTTCAGCATTATGTGTTTGAAAGTATAAGGTTTTGGAGAGTTTATTTATTCGCTAATATTATTGCTGTTGCTACAGATGTAGTATGTTTCAATTAACACAATATATTTTAACATTATTAAATTGTTGTTATTATTATTAATTATGACATTTCAGACTAATTTTTATCACTTTAATGACAATGTATACAAAGTTATATTTTATTTGAAAGATGTATTTACAATACCATGTTGTTTGAATATTATAAAATGATATGTGACAGTCTGAAGTTAACAAAAGAGACATGAACTCATTAGATACAAAAACTTTGTAATAATAGTGAGATCGTGAGAAATATAAGGGTAATTAGATATAGGTAGGGAGTGACAAAGATGAACAGTGAAGTGATAAGTGTAATAAAATAAACAGCATATAATCTTAAGAAAAAAGAGTTAAACAAGTGTGACAAACCCAAAACATAAGCACATGTTAAATGAGCAATTAAGTTAAGTATATTAGACTGAAAGACACAGAATAATTGTGAATGTAAAAAACAGAAAAAATATTATCTCAGTATAAAAATCACCAGGGTGATTACTGTTATAAAAGAGATGGTGTAGGTATAACACTCACCAAATTTGTTCATTTGTTAATTTAAAGAAAGAAGTTATTGGCTTAATGTTTAAGGCAATAAATACCAGAAGAAATAGTTTTACAGTAATATGTTAGTATGTTTTAAGTAAGTAAGGAATTTATAAAGAAAATAATAGCAATACCTTTATAAGAAATAATAGGCAAAATATAATAATTATGTGTAACGGAAGGGAACAAGGCAGAATTATATTAAAACTTAGAAATAAGTAAATTATGTATTAACATAGTATTATCAATTTTGGACTAAAACATTAATACATGGCTTAGACCAATCTTGTAAGATATCAAACTAATCTTTGAAAGAAAATAGGAACATCTATGTAAAGATTACAACCATTGAAATTATCCCCAAGTAAATATAGCCATTATAAAATATTTATTCAAATTAAACAAAAAATTCAAAATTTGATAACAATGTGTTTATTTTGAGATCAACCAAGGAGAATAATTACGTTACCATGGAAACTGTTGAGTAACAAGCAAAAAATACCGTTAGATTTTTTTACTGAATGCATGACGCTTTAATGGTATAGACGCTAATTTTCGAGTGACCAAAATTGTCAATTAAAACATAGAAAATATCAGAAGAAGTTACTACTAAGTGTATACCAAGACGTAAGACGAGGACTGGAACCATATTATTGAAGTTGAGGCCAAATTAACGAAAAAAGAAAATAAATTACTACCAATTAAACTGGAAAAGATGCCTGATGTCCTGAACCAAGCAAATTAAAGAAGATTGTAGTATAACCCATGAATAACAGATCGTATGAATTCGCCATAACTACGGAAGTGATAAGTACCTATTAAATTACCCAAAATATATAAATAAACTCACGTTAATTATTTCTCACTAAAGGTCGAAATCTCACTGAACTGAAATTAATTACTTTCAAAGATTAAAAAGAATACTAAGTCACTGACAATTTATAAACTAACCAATATAAACTGTTGTTAATGATCCATAACTTGTAAACACTTTTACTACACTGCGCTAAACAAATTATACCTACACAATATGTTAGTTAAGGTTACTTGATGTAAGGGTGTGTATTTTTATTGTTTTAAACATTTGTAATCCTTTTAACGTAACCTCAAGAACCTATGACAAACAAACATTAATAACTGATGTATTATTTACAACAGACGCCATTATTAAACGTCTGGTTATCAATTCAAATATCGATTTGTCAAACCCTGTAATTGTCTCATATAAACAACCGGAGCATTTGTATTAGAATAATTTGTATTAAATGAATAACAATCACTAATAAAAAATGTGTAAGTATTGAGTGTAACCACGGTGTTATCATTTCATAAGGAGGTGCACAATATTTTATGTACATTTTAGCAGACGACTAACGATTTACACAGCCCACGCATCGAACTGCTGTGCGCTCCAGTGGGCCTAGCTGGCGGAAATATTTGAATTATTCAAACCGCCTGAGCTGCGCTGGTCATACACCTTTGAACTTTATTTTAATTGTTTTAAGAAAACAATTTGGCGCCACCGGGATTTTCATACCCCTAGTGAACATCAGGTAAGAACATCAAGACCTGGTTATTCGTACGGACGCAACGGACGAAATCTGCGGAAGTTGCACGCATTTGAACTACGGATAGAGAAGACACGTTACACCCATCACACACAAATTGTACATTATTCACATTTTGCAGAGTAAAACGGTAGCCGTACACACGACTCCATTACAAATTGGCGACCAACCGGTGGAGCTAGAAGAGAGAGAAATACGAAATTCTAGCGGCGATTACGAAAGGTTACAATATGCACACCAGAGGATTGTCGAAAAAATTGGCAAAGGAGAAGGAGATGGAAGAAAACAGAGGGGAAGAAGAGGAAGGAACACCGATTGAAGAAGTGGAGACAGTAATAACCACAACAGAACCAAGCCAAGACGAAGAAATGGAAACACAGGCTGGAGATAGGGAGGAAGCCAGAGGAGGAATGGATTTACAAAAATTATGGGAGTTGATTAATGGAAAATTAGACAAGAATGAGGAGAGCTTGAAGGAGATTAACAATAAATTCGACGGCATGAAGAAAGAAACCAGTGACAATTTGAAACAGATCAATGAAAAAATAGTGAGTACTAAGGAAGAATTGAGGAAAACAGTCAACCAAAATAATGAAACACTACAACAACGATTGCTGGAGGAAATTCAGCAAAGAAACGAAGAATTAAAGGAAGAATTGAAGGAACAGCTGAAGGAGGACCATGAGAAAAATAAAGAAGAAATGAAGCAGCAAATAAGACTAATTTTCAGAGAACGTCGTGAAGAAAGCGACCAGACAAAAATGGAGATGAATAAGAAAGGGGAAAAAACCAATTACCAAATAGATCTACTTAATGAGACATTAGGTAACGGGTTCAAGAAGGTGGATGAAACAATAAACACCACTCCAGAAGGAAATAATGAAAAAACAGAAATTCAAGAAGACCCAAATACATTGTTACATCAAAATAAAGGTAACGAAAACAAAGAGAAAAGTAAACACAAAGGAACCAACCGTAGAGGAGTACAGAAAAAACAGATAATTAAGAAGACTAAGAAAATACATCAGAGAAAACGAATCAATACCAGAGAGGAATTGGAGATGATGAAGAACGGACTACTTGAGACGTTTAATCGACCAATTAATGACCATACGGAAATGATGAATGTTATGGAGTGCAGGAGAACTCTGAAGGAAATTCTAGGAGGGATCAACGATCAACCAGCGAGTAAAACTTTCAGCAAACCTATCTTTAAATGGAGGATATCCAAAGTTGAAAAGGAACACAACAAAACAATGTATGACAAATTGAGAAAGTCTACAAGAAAAGGGAAATTACCAGAGATAGAAATACCAAATAAACCAATATCAGTGAGAAGATCAATAACGGAGGTACGATTAACTTCGTTGAGTAGTAAACAACATCATCAAGTGACTGAGGTAGGCACTGATGCCAGAGAACACATGGTATTAGAAGAGTGGCTGTACCAGATAGAAGAGACATATATAACACAGACAGAAACAGTGATGCACACCAGAGCAGTCCGAACAACGGAGGAAACTCGTGTAATCATGGACAATGGATAAACCAAATGCAGATAAACACTGGAATGTGGGACCATACACTATAACAAAAGACAAGGGCAATAACACTTACGAGATCACTCACCCTGTCACCAAGAAAATAAAGGGGGTATACAATCAAGCCTCAATTAAGAAATATTATGACAATCAACAATAACTGTAAAAAACAATTTAAAGTAAAAAACCATCAAAAATACTTTAAGTAAAGAAAACAAAAATAAAGTGACAAACAAACAAGTCTGCCAATGTCATAAAGAAAAGATCTCTAAAGAATGTCAAAATTCCAAAACATTCGTAAGTACAGCTTACACTAAGCATTAGAGAAACCATTATGATGAATAAAAAATTGTAAAAAATCAAAAAAGATATGTAAGAAAAGCTTACCCAAATATCTCGATAATATTTTAGAACAAGTAAAAATGGAGAGATAAAGGTTACAAGGCATTCATACAAAGTAAGAGCAACTAAATTACTACAATATTTAAATAAAAATTAACAATAGAGGAGTGTATTTACAAAACATTCCTACAAAATAAGGTTAAATTACCATAATATTTAGCCAAAAAATGAGGCATAAAAAGCATAACATACTGTAAAGGAATAAGCTACAAAAAATTCCTAACTAGTAAGAAGCCATAACTTACTATGATATTTAAAAATTATGAAAAAAAAAAAAAATATCAATCAAAATGATCAGCTTCCACAACTATTTAGAAAGAGGGGAAGTAAAATTACCCAAACCAATGATCACAAAACAATATAAATGAAATCAACATTCTAAGAGTCATAATGTGAGATGAGATGAAACAAAGAGTAATTAAAAATGAATAAAAATGTGAATTGTATCAATAAAAAACAATGCTTCAAATAGTATCTATAAAGAAAGATGAAACAATATATGACTCGAACTGAGCAATAATGAAGTATAAAAGTAAAAGATTCCCAACAAATATTATGATTATGGTTATTATTATTATTATTTTGAGTCACGAGTTGACTATATTTAAGAATTATTAATTGAGATTGTCTGTTGAATGAACCAGCAATCATTTTACTGAGCAGGGATGATGTTCCCTTGATATCAGTATAAGAGTAGTTTTGATGAAAAAATAAGATTTATAGGGAATAAGTTATAATAAAAAAATCAATAAGCCAGTTCGCAATGTGAGAAAATAATGAAGAAAAGTCTAAGAAGAATGGACATAAAAGATACCGAATTAATTATAAAAAATGAATGAGAAGCAGGAGAATTTGAAAAAAAAAAAATTGATACGATACAATTGATAATTTCATCAAACTTAAATTCACGTTTTATAAAATGATCAATTTTGGTGGAAGGGCATTATATAACATTGCCAAACCCTGATCACATTGATATAAATAATGTATGTAAAAAATGCCAAGAAACAATATGTTTTGATAGATAAATGATAACGAGAATGAAAGTAGTAAATATAATCAATAGTGAAGGAAGAAGAATACAACCAAAGGTGGTTACAAAACAAGAAAATACGAACTAGACTGACAGACAACTGACATTGACCCAACCCCAGAGATTGGCCAGATATTAACCAAAGTAAAGCGAGACAAGAAGACAGTGAAGAAAAAAGAAAAAAAAAATTACATGGCCATAACAATTAACTCATAAGATTGTTTTAAAAGAGCATAATTTTTTATTATTATTAATAATTTATGTTTAAATTTTTATTAGTGGTAACTTGTAAATGACAGTATCTCAGCAATTGTTATACATAAAAAACCATGTGTAGATATGATTGTATGTATAATCCTTATCTATAGGTGATGTGTCAGCTGTTATGTTTAAAATTACACTCATACAGACAGGGAATAGAAATGTGTGCGTGATTCAATCAGAGAACAAATTGTATAGCCTACTATATACTTTGGAACTTTTACTAGGATTATTTCAGCCGTATGTATGTTATTTCAGCATTATGTGTTTGAAAGTATAAGGTTTTGGAGAGTTTATTTATTCGCTAATATTATTGCTGTTGCTACAGATGTAGTATGTTTCAATTAACACAATATATTTTAACATTATTAAATTGTTGTTATTATTATTAATTATGACATTTCAGACTAATTTTTATCACTTTAATGACAATGTATACAAAGTTATATTTTATTTGAAAGATGTATTTACAATACCATGTTGTTTGAATATTATAAAATGATATGTGACAGTCTGAAGTTAACAAAAGAGACATGAACTCATTAGATACAAAAACTTTGTAATAATAGTGAGATCGTGAGAAATATAAGGGTAATTAGATATAGGTAGGGAGTGACAAAGATGAACAGTGAAGTGATAAGTGTAATAAAATAAACAGCATATAATCTTAAGAAAAAGAGTTAAACAAGTGTGACAAACCCAAAACATAAGCACATGTTAAATGAGCAATTAAGTTAAGTATATTAGACTGAAAGACACAGAATAATTGTGAATGTAAAAAACAGAAAAAATATTATCTCAGTATAAAAATCACCAGGGTGATTACTGTTATAAAAGAGATGGTGTAGGTATAACACTCACCAAATTTGTTCATTTGTTAATTTAAAGAAAGAAGTTATTGGCTTAATGTTTAAGGCAATAAATACCAGAAGAAATAGTTTTACAGTAATATGTTAGTATGTTTTAAGTAAGTAAGGAATTTATAAAGAAAATAATAGCAATACCTTTATAAGAAATAATAGGCAAAATATAATAATTATGTGTAACGGAAGGGAACAAGGCAGAATTATATTAAAACTTAGAAATAAGTAAATTATGTATTAACATAGTATTATCAATTTTGGACTAAAACATTAATACATGGCTTAGACCAATCTTGTAAGATATCAAACTAATCTTTGAAAGAAAATAGGAACATCTATGTAAAGATTACAACCATTGAAATTATCCCCAAGTAAATATAGCCATTATAAAATATTTATTCAAATTAAACAAAAAATTCAAAATTTGATAACAATGTGTTTATTTTGAGATCAACCAAGGAGAATAATTACGTTACCATGGAAACTGTTGAGTAACAAGCAAAAAATACCGTTAGATTTTTTTACTGAATGCATGACGCTTTAATGGTATAGACGCTAATTTTCGAGTGACCAAAATTGTCAATTAAAACATAGAAAATATCAGAAGAAGTTACTACTAAGTGTATACCAAGACGTAAGACGAGGACTGGAACCATATTATTGAAGTTGAGGCCAAATTAACGAAAAAAGAAAATAAATTACTACCAATTAAACTGGAAAAGATGCCTGATGTCCATGAACCAAGCAAATTAAAGAAGATTGTAGTATAACCCATGAATAACAGATCGTATGAATTCGCCATAACTACGGAAGTGATAAGTACCTATTAAATTACCCAAAATATATAAATAAACTCACGTTAATTATTTTCTCACTAAAGGTCGAAATCTCACTGAACTGAAATTAATTACTTTCAAAGATTAAAAAGAATACTAAGTCACTGACAATTTATAAACTAACCAATATAAACTGTTGTTAATGATCCATAACTTGTAAACACTTTTACTACACTGCGCTAAACAAATTATACCTACACAATATGTTAGTTAAGGTTACTTGATGTAAGGGTGTGTATTTTTATTGTTTTAAACATTTGTAATCCTTTTAACGTAACCTCAAGAACCTATGACAAACAAACATTAATAACTGATGTATTATTTACAACAGACGCCATTATTAAACGTCTGGTTATCAATTCAAATATCGATTTGTCAAACCCTGTAATTGTCTCATATAAACAACCGGAGCATTTGTATTAGAATAATTTGTATTAAATGAATAACAATCACTAATAAAAAATGTGTAAGTATTGAGTGTAACCACGGTGTTATAATTTCATAAGGAGGTGCACAATATTTTATGTAC
The DNA here is from genome assembly GCA_034769895.1 of Magicicada septendecula. NCBI lineage: Eukaryota > Metazoa > Arthropoda > Insecta > Hemiptera > Cicadidae > Magicicada > Magicicada septendecula. The sequence continues at coordinate 797,589,990 of CM068368.1, forward strand.
ATTTTAGCAGACGACTAACGATTTACACAGCCCACGCATCGAACTGCTGTGCGCTCCAGTGGGCCTAGCTGGCGGAAATATTTGAATTATTCAAAACCGCCTGAGCTGCGCTGGTCATACACCTTTGAACTTTATTTTAATTGTTTTAAGAAAACAATTTGGCGCCACCGGGATTTTCATACCCCTAGTGAACATCAGGTAAGAACATCAAGACCTGGTTATTCGTACGTTCGCAACGGACGAAATCTGCGGAAGTTGCACGCATTTGAACTACGGATAGAGAAGACACGTTACACCCATCACACACAAATTGTACATTATTCACATTTTGCAGAGTAAAACGGTAGCCGTACACACGACTCCATTACAAATTGGCGACCAACCGGTGGAGCTAGAAGAGAGAGAAATACGAAATTCTAGCGGCGATTACGAAAGGTTACAATATGCACACCAGAGGATTGTCGAAAAAATTGGCAAAGGAGAAGGAGATGGAAGAAAACAGAGGGGGAAGAAGAGGAAGGAACACCGATTGAAGAAGTGGAGACAGTAATAACCACAACAGAACCAAGCCAAGACGAAGAAATGGAAACACAGGCTGGAGATAGGGAGGAAGCCAGAGGAGGAATGGATTTACAAAAATTATGGGAGTTGATTAATGGAAAATTAGACAAGAATGAGGAGAGCTTGAAGGAGATTAACAATAAATTCGACGGCATGAAGAAAGAAACCAGTGACAATTTGAAACAGATCAATGAAAAAATAGTGAGTACTAAGGAAGAATTGAGGAAAACAGTCAACCAAAATAATGAAACACTACAACAACGATTGCTGGAGGAAATTCAGCAAAGAAACGAAGAATTAAAGGAAGAATTGAAGGAACAGCTGAAGGAGGACCATGAGAAAAATAAAGAAGAAATGAAGCAGCAAATAAGACTAATTTTCAGAGAACGTCGTGAAGAAAGCGACCAGACAAAAATGGAGATGAATAAGAAAGGGGAAAAAACCAATTACCAAATAGATCTACTTAATGAGACATTAGGTAACGGGTTCAAGAAGGTGGATGAAACAATAAACACCACTCCAGAAGGAAATAATGAAAAAACAGAAATTCAAGAAGACCCAAATACATTGTTACATCAAAATAAAGGTAACGAAAACAAAGAGAAAAGTAAACACAAAGGAACCAACCGTAGAGGAGTACAGAAAAAACAGATAATTAAGAAGACTAAGAAAATACATCAGAGAAAACGAATCAATACCAGAGAGGAATTGGAGATGATGAAGAACGGACTACTTGAGACGTTTAATCGACCAATTAATGACCATACGGAAATGATGAATGTTATGGAGTGCAGGAGAACTCTGAAGGAAATTCTAGGAGGGATCAACGATCAACCAGCGAGTAAAACTTTCAGCAAACCTATCTTTAAATGGAGGATATCCAAAGTTGAAAAGGAACACAACAAAACAATGTATGACAAATTGAGAAAGTCTACAAGAAAAGGGAAATTACCAGAGATAGAAATACCAAATAAACCAATATCAGTGAGAAGATCAATAAACGGAGGTACGATTAACTTCGTTGAGTAGTAAACAACATCATCAAGTGACTGAGGTAGGCACTGATGCCAGAGAACACATGGTATTAGAAGAGTGGCTGTACCAGATAGAAGAGACATATATAACACAGACAGAAACAGTGATGCACACCAGAGCAGTCCGAACAACGGAGGAAACTCGTGTAATCATGGACAATGGATAAACCAAATGCAGATAAACACTGGAATGTGGGACCATACACTATAACAAAAGACAAGGGCAATAACACTTACGAGATCACTCACCCTGTCACCAAGAAAATAAAGGGGGTATACAATCAAGCCTCAATTAAGAAATATTATGACAATCAACAATAACTGTAAAAAACAATTTAAAGTAAAAAACCATCAAAAATACTTTAAGTAAAGAAAAAAAAAATAAAGTGACAAACAAACAAGTCTGCCAATGTCATAAAGAAAAGATCTCTAAAGAATGTCAAAATTCCAAAACATTCGTAAGTACAGCTTACACTAAGCATTAGAGAAACCATTATGATGAATAAAAAATTGTAAAAAATCAAAAAAGATATGTAAGAAAAGCTTACCCAAATATCTCGATAATATTTTAGAACAAGTAAAAATGGAGAGATAAAGGTTACAAGGCATTCATACAAAGTAAGAGCAACTAAATTACTACAATATTTAAATAAAAATTAACAATAGAGGAGTGTATTTACAAAACATTCCTACAAAATAAGGTTAAATTACCATAATATTTAGCCAAAAAATGAGGCATAAAAAGCATAACATACTGTAAAGGAATAAGCTACAAAAAATTCCTAACTAGTAAGAAGCCATAACTTACTATGATATTTAAAAATTATGAAAAAAAAAAAAAATATCAATCAAAATGATCAGCTTCCACAACTATTTAGAAAGAGGGGAAGTAAAATTACCCAAACCAATGATCACAAAACAATATAAATGAAATCAACATTCTAAGAGTCATAATGTGAGATGAGATGAAACAAAGAGTAATTAAAAATGAATAAAAATGTGAATTGTATCAATAAAAAACAATGCTTCAAATAGTATCTATAAAGAAAGATGAAACAATATATGACTCGAACTGAGCAATAATGAAGTATAAAAGTAAAAGATTCCCAACAAATATTATGATTATGGTTATTATTATTATTATTTTGAGTCACGAGTTGACTATATTTAAGAATTATTAATTGAGATTGTCTGTTGAATGAACCAGCAATCATTTTACTGAGCAGGGATGATGTTCCCTTGATATCAGTATAAGAGTAGTTTTGATGAAAAAATAAGATTTATAGGGAATAAGTTATAATAAAAAATCAATAAGCCAGTTCGCAATGTGAGAAAATAATGAAGAAAAGTCTAAGAAGAATGGACATAAAAGATACCGAATTAATTATAAAAAATGAATGAGAAGCAGGAGAATTTGAAAAAAAAAAAAATTGATACGATACAATTGATAATTTCATCAAACTTAAATTCACGTTTTATAAAATGATCAATTTTGGTGGAAGGGCATTATATAACATTGCCAAACCCTGATCACAATTTGATATAAATAATGTATGTAAAAAATGCCAAGAAACAATATGTTTTGATAGATAAATGATAACGAGAATGAAAGTAGTAAATATAATCAATAGTGAAGGAAGAAGAATACAACCAAAGGTGGTTACAAACAAGAAAATACGAACTAGACTGACAGACAACTGACATTGACCCAACCCCAGAGATTGGCCAGATATTAACCAAAGTAAAGCGAGACAAGAAGACAGTGAAGAAAAAAGAAAAAAAAAATTACATGGCCATAACAATTAACTCATAAGATTGTTTTAAAAGAGCATAATTTTTTTATTATTATTAATAATTTATGTTTAAATTTTTATTAGTGGTAACTTGTAAATGACAGTATCTCAGCAATTGTTATACATAAAAAACCATGTGTAGATATGATTGTATGTATATCCTTATCTATAGGTGATGTGTCAGCTGTTATGTTTAAAATTACACTCATACAGACAGGGAATAGAAATGTGTGCGTGATTCAATCAGAGAACAAATTGTATAGCCTACTATATACTTTGGAACTTTTACTAGGATTATTTCAGCCGTATGTATGTTATTTCAGCATTATGTGTTTGAAAGTATAAGGTTTTGGAGAGTTTATTTATTCGCTAATATTATTGCTGTTGCTACAGATGTAGTATGTTTCAATAACACAATATATTTTAACATTATTAAATTGTTGTTATTATTATTAATTATGACATTTCAGACTAATTTTTATCACTTTAATGACAATGTATACAAAGTTATATTTTATTTGAAAGATGTATTTACAATACCATGTTGTTTGAATATTATAAATGATATGTGACAGTCTGAAGTTAACAAAAGAGACATGAACTCATTAGATACAAAAACTTTGTAATAATAGTGAGATCGTGAGAAATATAAGGGTAATTAGATATAGGTAGGGAGTGACAAAGATGAACAGTGAAGTGATAAGTGTAATAAAATAAACAGCATATAATCTTAAGAAAAAAGAGTTAAACAAGTGTGACAAACCCAAAACATAAGCACATGTTAAATGAGCAATTAAGTTAAGTATATTAGACTGAAAGACACAGAATAATTGTGAATGTAAAAAACAGAAAAAATATTATCTCAGTATAAAAATCACCAGGGTGATTACTGTTATAAAAGAGATGGTGTAGGTATAACACTCACCAAATTTGTTCATTTGTTAATTTAAAGAAAGAAGTTATTGGCTTAATGTTTAAGGCAATAAATACCAGAAGAAATAGTTTTACAGTAATATGTTAGTATGTTTTAAGTAAGTAAGGAATTTATAAAGAAAATAATAGCAATACCTTTATAAGAAATAATAGGCAAAATATAATAATTATGTGTAACGAAAGGGAACAAGGCAGAATTATATTAAAACTTAGAAATAAGTAAATTATGTATTAACATAGTATTATCAATTTTGGACTAAAACATTAATACATGGCTTAGACCAATCTTGTAAGATATCAAACTAATCTTTGAAAGAAAATAGGAACATCTATGTAAAGATTACAACCATTGAAATTATCCCCAAGTAAATATAGCCATTATAAAATATTTATTCAAATTAAACAAAAAATTCAAAATTTGATAACAATGTGTTTATTTTGAGATCAACCAAGGAGAATAATTACGTTACCATGGAAACTGTTGAGTAACAAGCAAAAAATACCGTTAGATTTTTTTTACTGAATGCATGACGCTTTAATGGTATAGACGCTAATTTTCGAGTGACCAAAATTGTCAATTAAAACATAGAAAATATCAGAAGAAGTTACTACTAAGTGTATACCAAGACGTAAGACGAGGACTGGAACCATATTATTGAAGTTGAGGCCAAATTAACGAAAAAAGAAAATAAATTACTACCAATTAAACTGGAAAAGATGCCTGATGTCCTGAACCAAGCAAATTAAAGAAGATTGTAGTATAACCCATGAATAACAGATCGTATGAATTCGCCATAACTACGGAAGTGATAAGTACCTATTAAATTACCCAAAATATATAAATAAACTCACGTTAATTATTTCTCACTAAAGGTCGAAATCTCACTGAACTGAAATTAATTACTTTCAAAGATTAAAAAGAATACTAAGTCACTGACAATTTATAAACTAACCAATATAAACTGTTGTTAATGATCCATAACTTGTAAACACTTTTACTACACTGCGCTAAACAAATTATACCTATACAATATGTTAGTTAAGGTTACTTGATGTAAGGGTGTGTATTTTTATTGTTTTAAACATTTGTAATCCTTTTAACGTAACCTCAAGAACCTATGACAAACAAACATTAATAACTGATGTATTATTTACAACAGACGCCATTATTAAACGTCTGGTTATCAATTCAAATATCGATTTGTCAAACCCTGTAATTGTCTCATATAAACAACCGGAGCATTTGTATTAGAATAATTTGTATTAAATGAATAACAATCACTAATAAAAAATGTGTAAGTATTGAGTGTAACCACGGTGTTATAATTTCATTAGGAGGTGCACAATATTTTATGTACATTTTAGCAGACGACTAACGATTTACACAGCCCACGCATCGAACTGCTGTGCGCTCCAGTGGGCCTAGCTGGCGGAAATATTTGAATTATTCAAACCGCCTGAGCTGCGCTGGTCATACACCTTTGAACTTTATTTTAATTGTTTTAAGAAAACAATTTGGCGCCACCGGGATTTTCATACCCCTAGTGAACATCAGGTAAGAACATCAAGACCTGGTTATTCGTACGTTCGCAACGGACGAAATCTGCGGAAGTTGCACGCATTTGAACTACGGATAGAGAAGACACGTTACACCCATCACACACAAATTGTACATTATTCACATTTTGCAGAGTAAAACGGTAGCCGTACACACGACTCCATTACAATATATATATATATATATATATATATATATATATTGTAACGTTCAGTTAATATAATCCTCCTTATGTATCCAGTGAATGTGGAAGGCCCCACTTCTGAGCGTCAATATGTAATATCAAAACAAATTAGTATCTCTTACTAATAAAGTATAACCTGTTTTATTTTTAAATAGAGGATTATTCATCTGAACCTCAGGGTCAACATACAATTTACATATAGAACAGACAATACAACTTTGATGCATGAGCCTGGCTAATACAGTGTTGTTAATGTCTTTTGAATGTTTGTGGGTCCTTTTAAACTACTATTAACTACAACAAAAAACTCTTATAATTAACAACCATTTTCATAATAGTGCACTAACGCAAGTCACAATTATTATTATTATTAATTTGTTTATTGTTTATTCAGTTATTGTTTTTGTGGTATGATCTCACCAACTTTGCAGGTTTCACAATGGATTCATTCGTTGATTCCGCTCCTGGACACCTGGTTTTTCGCTCTCTCTCTATCAAAACATCACTCCTCTAGGTCCCGGGTTGGTTCTCCTGGTCATCTCAGCTTCCACCGGTCCTCAATTTCTATCAACTCAGCAGTCACTTATCTTAAACGTTCTGGCTTGCAATTCACAATTTTTAACAACAATCTTCTTCACTCGAAAAACTAATTTCTTTAACTAAGGCCATGGCTATATTTTTTATGGGTCACAGGTTCGGTTTACCATTTATAATTAATAATAAAATGTATTTCACTGTTATTTTCCCTTCTTAACACTGTCACACAATATAACTTTTAGAATTACCGTTTGACATGATTATTTTTGTAACACTTAAATAATTCACTTTAATGTAAATTTTTTTCTTGATAAATAAAATAACGGTCTGAGGTGCGCAGACCCCCTCATAGTTTTAATCTAATGCTTAAGAACTAACAAATGTCTTTTTACTTATTTTCTAAGTTTAACATTTGTACATTATAATTCTATTAATTAATCATTATTTACATGTTTGTTTGTCACTTGGTCTTCACTTCTGGGTATTATTGTCATCGTCAGTCATTGTTTGTTACTGTCATTAAATTATTTTTTAGCTAGTATGTTATGTTTTATGTTTGGTGAAACGACACGTTACATAAAGCCCCGTTTAAGACAAGTTATTTCAGTAATGGTAGTTTTAGGAGTTACTGAAATAAATGGCAAAAATCTACAAAAACTGTCTTCACTTTTCATAAAACCTCTTTATCTCGGTTTGTTTATATATTCCTTGGGGTATTGCTACAATGCGGTTGGTAATTGACAAACTACTTTTGTCTATAATATCTTCTTGTATCATGCGCTGGATTTACTTTCTTACAGCTTTCTTTAACAACTGTTTAACCGGATATTATTTAAATTCTTCGCTTTATTCGGTGAGTTGGAGAATACGATGCAGTAGTTATTGTAATTGTTCACTAACCTCTTCTTTTGTGCCACACTCATGATCTCTGTATATCCTTTCATTGGAATGCCCTGATTTCCTGCAGTCTTTCCTGCCATGATTCTGGTCTGTTACGGTTTATTTGTTTCCTATGGGTACCCTAACATTTTCCCTAACTTAGTATGAATTCCTGTCCTGAGGGGCACTTGTGCTTCCTATTATCTCAGCAGATCATTCATAATCGCAGAGTGGCGCCGTAGCATACAACACTCTGTTTATACCTTAAAGAGTAACCCTTGGGTTACTAATAACACCATAGGAATTCCTATTCCTTCTCTCGTAACATTCAGGTTTATTTGCTGCTTTTGGGTTTTATATTATTTACCTGTGGCTCCTATAATTGTATCTGGTTTATGGACAGCGTGCGTATTCTCTCCGTTTTATTCTCCTGCGTTTCGTTTCATTCCTGAAGTGTTCGCTCATGTTTTAATCAAGACCGTTGTCAGCACCCCATGTAGTGTTTACTTTGATGTACTCTATGTCTCAGTTTGTTTTCGCTTTACCCTGTTTTCTTTCTAGTGAATCCCTTGTTATATTTTTCTAAATAATAATTTGTCTTAATTAATTGTTAGTTTAATACTTTTTTCCTTCTTATTTTTCTGTTTATATTCCCCTTTTGTTCCTTATTAGATTTTCTTCAGTTTTGATTATGTTTTCTTAATTATCATTATTTTTTCTTAAGTCTAGAGTGATTATTTATTTATTTTTGTTTTAATTATCATTATTTTCTTCTTTTCTTAACTGGTTTGCCTTGTCAGTAGTCAGAAAATCAGTCCATTTTTACAATATTGTTCCTACTTGGTTTATCCGTTTTCGGTATCTGCCACGATCCGGGTTCTTCTGGTGTGCAGAACTATTTCCTTCCTTGTGGTATAGGTCTCTGCTACCTCATACACCAATTCTTCTAATACCACCTTTTCCCTAGTATCCAGTCCTATATTAATCACTCTATCATCTGTTTTCCTAAACAAATATGTCGATGGTATATCAACTATCGGTGGTATCACTGATATCTTATCATGTACTTTTATTTCCAGTACATTTACCTTGAATATCAATTTTCTGAAGTCCTTACTCACTGTTTTATTGTGAGTCCTTTCTATAATTTCTGTTAAGCTTCTCCTACCATTTTTAAAATTCATTATCTCTCTATGGTCGGTAATAGGGAGATTAAGTACATTTACTAGTCCACTGTTCATCATCTCCAAATTTTCTCTTGTATTTATTGGTTTCTTTGGATGTATTCTTCTTATTTTCTTTATCTTCTTTTCTAGTGGCTTAGTATTCTCCTGGTTCCTGTTATGTTTATTTTCAGGTAATAATTCAATTGTCTCTTCTTTATTTTCTATTTCTTTACTACCTTCTATTTTCTGGCTTACACTACTGTCATTTTGCTCTCTTAAAACATCAATTTTATTTTCTATATGTTCATTGGCCCTTTTTAAAGTCTCATCTATGGATTCAATTGTCTCTGCAGTTGGCTGTGTTACAGCTTCATTGCGTTGGTCACTTATTTGGTTAAGTATTTTATCAATGTGTTCTATTTTTTCATTGAGAGTTTCCCTTAACTCCTTGTTAGAGTTCTCAATGTTCTTATTAATTTGCCTAAAATCTTCCTTAGTACCCTCTTTAATGCTGTCCAACTTTTCATTCATCTGTCTTAAACTTTCTTCATTTCGTTCAAACTTTTCGTTTTGTTTTCTAAAGTTCTCATTATTTTCTTCATTCATTTGTCTTAAACTCTCATTAGTTTCATCTTTATTCCTATCCAATCTTTCGGTTATTTTTTCCTCCTGTTTCCTAAAATTCTCATTAGTTTCTTCTTTATTTCTATCCAATCTTTCGGTTATTTTTTCCTCCTGTTTCTTGGAATTTTCTTTAATTAATTCCCATAATTTTTGTAAATCCAGGCCTCCTCTGGCTTCTTCATTGTCACCCGCCTGTTCTTCCATTTCGCTGTCTTTGACTGTTTCTTCTTCTTGTTCCCGCCTATCTTCTTCTATCTCTGGCTTTTGTCCTCTCTTCTGAGAAGCTTCTCGTCGTCGCATTTTTTAGTCTTCTAGCAGTTGCCAGCTAAAATTAGGTGAATCGTTATTTCCCTAATTGTGTTTCGGTTAGTTGGTTTTGCCTAATTTCAGCTCTACCGGTTGGGCGCCAATTTGTAACTTTCAGTTAATATAATCCTCCTTATGTATCCAGTGAATATGGAAGGCCCCACTTCTGAGCGTCAATATGTAATATCAAAACAAATTAGTATCTCTTACTAATAAAGTATAACCTGTTTTATTTTTAAATAGAGGATTATTCATCTGAACCTCAGGGTCAACATACAATTTACATATAGAACAGACAATACAACTTTGATGGATGAGACTGGGTAATACAGTGTTGTTAATGTCTGTTGAATGTTTGTGGGTCCTTTTAAACTACTATTAACTACAACAAAAACTCTTATAATTAACAACCATTTTCATAATAGTGCACTAACGCAAGTCACAATTATTATTATTATTTATTTGTTTATTGTTTATTCAGTTATTGTTTTTGTGGTATGATCTCACCAACTTTGCAGGTTTCACAATGGATTCATTCGTTGATTCCGCTCCTGGACACCTGGTTTTTCGCTCTCTCTCTATCAAAACATCACTCCTCTAGGTCCCGGGTTGGTTCTCCTGGTCATCTCAGCTTCCACCGGTCCTCAATTTCTATCAACTCAGCAGTCACTTATCTTAAACGTTCTGGCTTGCAATTCACAATTTTTAACAACAATCTTCTTCACTCAAAAAACTAATTTCTTTAACTAAGGCCATGGCTATATTTTTTATGGGTCACAGGTTCGGTTTACCATTTATAATTAATAATAAAATGTATTTCACTGTTATTTTCCCTTCTTAACACTGTCACACAATATAACTTTTAGAATTACCGTTTGACATGATTATATTTGTAACACTTAAATAATTCACTTTAATGTAAATTTTTTTCTTGATAAATAAAATAACGGTCTGAGGTGCGCAGACCCCCTCATAGTTTTAATCTAATGCTTATGAACTAACAAATGTCTTTTTACTTATTTTCTAAGTTTAACATTTGTACATTATAATTCTATTAATTAATCATTATTTACATGTTTGTTTGTCACTTGGTCTTCACTTCTGGGTATTATTGTCATCGTCAGTCATTGTTTGTTACTGTCATTAAATTATTTTTTAGCTAGTATGTTATGTTTTATGTTTTGGTGAAACGACACGTTACAATATATATATATATATATATATATATATCTCAACTTCAATTCAAATTCATCATTTTAAAATTCAACAATTCCCCTTTTTATTTTCAAGTATAATAGATGCCGACATTACAAAATGTATACATATAGATATAACTCATTCACCCAACACACATAACGAACATAAAATCACAAATAAGTTAACAAATCACAATTATAATTCAGTATCACCTGAGCCCCATAAAAGTTCGACAGCCCGCGTGCATATTATTTTTATAGCCCCCATCATATCGGAATGTGAAATACCTGTAACCCGCTAGTATGTATATTAATTAAACTGATGCCATCTATTAAGACAATCACTTATACATTTTTATAATGTCCACAGCCATCATATGACTTCCTCATAAAATCACCAACATAAATATTAAGAACTGTAACAATTCTATATGGATTTCAATAAATACATTTAACATTTGCAAAGCAATTTGAAAGGTTCATAATTACAAAATGTAATTATAAGTTACGGTATTACTACCCTTTTTCTAATTCTGGAAAATGTGAAACCTCCCGATTTCTATAAAGTGCCAATCAGTCACAAAATTGGCCATAAGAGTTTTAAAATGTTTAGAAGATTTAATTACAATTACATGATCGTAACCAAAGCATAATTGCAAATTAAGGCTACATACAGCCTGCCTAACATTCACAAAATCTGACAATTGAAAAATCTAAGAAAGACAGGTTTAACATATAATGGCCAGAAAATACAAGTTGCAAAATATCAGTACCGCCTGTACAATTTTATTCAATGTAAAATTTATAATCCGAAAATATTAATTATATAATTTTAAACAAATATGAAATTTTAATTTCAGCCATATGTGCATATATTAAAAGAGAATGCTGTATTCGTCAGGCTGCAGGAGTGTACCAGAGCAGGCCTGACTTGACAAAGAATGACCCGTTGAAAACCTGCATGATATGGCACCAACAGGTGCCTACCTTTTGATTAGAAAAAATTTATAAAAGTGACAACCCGGAAACAGAATAAGAAAAACCCCCCAGCCTTTGTATGCAGGAAAAATAATTAAATGCAAAACCCCGGTAATAACCTGAGAATGAAATCCGAACCAGCCGGTTCGGTATATCATGAAAACCATACCCCTATACTTAATTTAAAAAAGGTCTCCCCTACAACTTTTGTACCCATACAAAAACCGCTCTGGTACCCTCCCACAGGTCAGTTTACAATTGTACTTGTTGAACTGTATTATAATGTTTAAGCTACATTGAAATTGTCTTGCCGACACCCCCCCCGCCCGATTGAACCATGTCACTGTATAAAGTTAAACTGATATTGCACATACACCTCCCATAGTATTTTCTGCAGGCCAGAATAGAATAAAAAAGGAGTAAATATCACCTCATATGAAGCGGGCGGTTCCATGATTGTTGGCGGCAGCTGCTTCTCCCTCCTCGGTCGCAGAACGAAGCTTTAGTGGTTCATGGCTTGGTGAAGGTAACAGCACACCAAGCGTTGGTCAGGTATCCGTCCCAGGCGAGAACCCTGCATATTCAGAATGATTAATGCACTGTTCACTAACGCTTACACACTTGTCATATATAGGGCACGTATGACCAACCCCAGAACCAGACACGCCCAACCAATTCAATATAGTGCATAAAATTTAGGTGATACATTCCCTTTTTATGTTTTAAATAATCACTGTAATTCCCTCATGACCGGGCACAATCATGAGGCATGCTCACAGGCATGACCAGCTGTAACATATCTCAACAGGAACACAGTCCCGTTCGCCACATGGCATTACATTCAGTCACAAATTTTGCAAAATAACTGATTCTTTTAACGCCCATCAGCTATAGACAGTTAACACTTGCACAATACTTCATCTAGGGCGGTCTTAAAGTTTACAAATTAATAAATTACTTAGAAAAAGTTCATACTTCCGCCCACACACGTGCGTTCATACATAGATAACAAGGTCCCCGGTTTTCACTAAATTACTTAATTTTCGTACATCTCTTTACAATGCTGAATGATCAATGAGTTAATACAATTAATAGGCGGTATTTAAATAGAACCAAATTACTTAAATATCTCACAGTACCCACACACATCTGATCACGCCACAGGCATTCTATCTGTTCGCATCTGGATTAATTAAAGTTTGAATTTAAAATTTTCACTACCAAATTATCATATATATACAAGGCACTTACCGGTAAGTCTTAAACGCTTAGCCCGCCATTAAAAATGAGAAGAAAAGACACCAAAAATGCTCTGCTGAACTGAGGAAAGAAGCGAGATGTTTTCGTAGCGGGAGCTATGCAGTGACTAACTCACGTAACGTGCACGGAAACGTAACCCAAATTCGGCGCTAGATAGCGTGCACTGCCGGAACAGTGCCATACCGATATCGCGTTCACCGACAATTTCCGCTTCGCTCACTGACATTGATAAAAGAGGGACTTCCTCAGGGATGCATTGGTAGACAGGCGTGAAACCAGCTCGCGTACGTGAAGCCACGCCTATAGCCGAGATGATCGCCTCTTCGATTCTTGCTACTGATTCGTCTAGGAGGCGAACGGAATCGAGTGGGGCCGCTGGCGCCAATCTATGGCACAAGGCCAGGCCGTAGCCGTCCCAATCGATAACCTTCTTCTGGTCAGGACGTGCATAGGCGAGCTGGGTAGCGACGTGGACCAAGATAGGGTTGTGGTCAGATGTCAGCTCCGTAAGTGAGAATACATCGACCGGACAGACAATTCCTTGGGTCACCGCGATATCCAGAACATCGGGAGCCGCGTTAGGTAGTGTCGGAAAGAACGTGGGTTGCGCCGGACCAAATACCATCGCCCGGCGCGATTCAACAAAACTGAGCAAGCGCCTCCCGTTCGGAGTAGTCAAGCTATTATTCCAAACGCGATGCTTGCAATTCAGATCGCCGGCCAAAATTACCCTTCGGTGGGAATCGAAGATGACGTCCAGGTCGCCGACAAGGAGTTCAGCTTGTGGGGGCTTGTATGATGAAACCACGAGGATGCCGCCAAGAGCTCCGTGGACCTCAATGGCGGTGATCTCTAGGTTGGTTAGCTGCGGCAAAACGACACGATGACCTATGGAGGTCTTCACCGCGATCGCCGTGCCGCCTCCTCGTCGGCCAACTCGGTCATCCCGATAGACCACGTAATTTGGTAATCGAAACCGGTTCGCCGGGGTCAGGTGGGTTTCAGTGAGGAGAAGTACGTCGGGTTTGAACCGAGTCAGGAATTCTAGAAGGTCGGAATGCTTGGAACCGATGGAGTTAGCATTCCAGGCTATGAGCGAGATATCTCGTCTAAGGGCTCGGTTCACAGAAGACCTATGACTTCGCAGGCTTCCACCAAGAGCATGAATCTCTCAGTTGGGTCAGCAGTTTCCAGGCGGTCTCGGCTGGACCTGAAGGTGGATGCGACTTTCTTGAGGTCGTAGCCAGACAGAAAGTCGCGGACGAACTGTGCGTCATCGGATATGACGGACTGGGCTGTTTGCCTGGAAACTGAGGCCGCATAAGAGCGACCAGGTTTTACGGCAGATCGGGTCGTGGTGGAAGCCACAGGACCAGGGGCAGACAGTTTTGAATGAGCGACAGGAAAAGTACGCTGTTGCGCTTCGTCGGACTTGTAACGGGAAGCAGGACTTTTCTTGGGCTGTGGGCAGGCAGGAGCTCGGGGCCGAGCATCCGGTGTGGTTATCCCTTTAGTGTTGTTTTTAATTTTGCCTGCTCGCGGAAATCGCGGAGGTGGCAGTGGTGGCGAGGCTACCTCTGGTTCAGAGGCGGGAGTTGGTGGTTCCGCGGAGGTGGAGGGTTGATTCTCCGGCTCCATAACCGAGATGTCGGCTACAAGGCTTGTCTCTGCTACGGAAGGCGACGCGGTACGTTTTTGTGCCTTTGTAGGGGCTGGAGGTGGAGCCGGAGAGGGCGCGCGCCGTGCCGGTTGTGCCTTTGGTTGCGGCCTAGCCTGTGTTTTAGGCTGCCTCTGTGATTGGGGCTGCAAACTGGCTGCCTTGGCTTCGGGAGGGGCCCCTGCGGCTTTTGCTTCCGCAGGAGTTCCGCCCTGTAGACCGGGCAGTTACTATTATTTGCTGCATGGCCTTGGCCACAATTGATGCAGCGAAAATTGGACTTGTCTGCCACAGTGCAGGCCTGCGTGGAATGTCCCAGGGAACAACGTAAACAGGCCGGGGCACTGCGACAGACGTCGGTATGATGGCCGAACCTCTAGCACCGGTAGCACTGCGCGAGCTTGCCCGGGGGACGACTGGATTCCACCCTGACGCGGAAGCCAAACAGCCGCGTCAGTTGGAATATCTTGTCTGCGGCCTCGCCCTTCTCGAGCTGGAGACGGACGAGTGGGAGAGGTACTCGGGTTTCTGAGTTGGTAAACAGGCGAAAAATTGCCTGCACCGGGTATCCGAGTTCTCGGAGTTCCAAAAGGATCTCCTGGGGATCAGTGTGCGCGTCAAGCCCACGCAGAATTACTGACAAGGGCTTGACTCGCTTAGGAGAAAAGGTGTGGTATTGCAGGTTGTGAGCCTGCAGAAAGGCCTCGACCAAGCGGTGGTCCTTGAGCCGACGGACGACAACCTTGACCGTGTCACCGCCAAGCAGCTTAAGATCAAGTTTGTCGGCCGACAGGCCGTGGGCCGCGATAAGCCGCCTGTATAAGGTGGCGACATTGGACACCCCGTGGACGAACAGGGGCGGCGCGCGACCAACAGCGGTAGCAGCCGGAGCTGTTACCGAAGCAGTCGGAATCGCAGCCTGTTGGCCCTGAGAAGGTCCGATGTCCATGGCGGAGGTCCGAGAGGAAGCGGATCCGGTGGAGTGGTTCCTCTTCGGCTTCTTAGCCGGGCGCCAGACGCCAGGGATCTTGGGTCCGGCCGAAGCCGGGTTACCCACGCGACTTCCCTGCTCACGACGATACGGGAGGAGCTGGGCTAACGACCAGCTTCGTTAGATACCAGTCCTTACCAAGACTGGTGTCCACTGGTCCCTTTACCCCGGCGATATCCAACCTCGCTTACCACTGGTGGGGGCTCGCAAGGAACGTCCGGTGCAGCGCTACCTAACAGCCGCGAGCAGGTTAGGGATTATGCACTGATGTATGGCACTCACCAAGAGCCCAGAGCAGTCCTCTTCTTTCCTGTCCGGTAAGATGGTTTCCGGCGCAGGTGGTCCTAATAAGGTCTTTTTCTGCCAGCTGCCACTTGTACCAGCTACTTAATTCACCGGCAGCAGCTGGCTCCTTGGTCTTCTTTCCTTGCAGAAAGGCGATACTCCTCGTCCAAGCGGAGAGGCGGGCGAATGCAGCAAGAAGCTGAAGCAGCGTCCAGAGTAGAGAGCTGAAGAGAGCAGGTCCTGTTCAGTTCGAAGTCTGGAAGCGAGTGTCATCCGTGAACTGGCTGGTCTGGACTGGATTTGTATGTTAGGTTTTCTGATGTTGCTTCTTTCAATCGCAGGAGCAGAATGAGGGCCGGGCTCGTGCGGCATCTGCCGTTCGCCCCGAGAACGGTGGCAGTGTTACCATGACCCGGTACCTATATACATACAACTGTTTGAAAATTTCCGCCGCCTCTCCCCGCACTGGTCGGACCCGGCGGTCAACACCTTGGACGCCCCCTCGAGAAGGCAGAGTTCTTGGCTGACTGTTTAGAGCGACAGTTTCTCCCAACCCATCCAAGAACCCGGCTTTCACTGAGCAAATCTGCCGCGAGGTAGAGCGCTTTCTATCAGCCGGTATCACAGTCCAGCCGGAGCCCATCTCCCCGGAGGAGGTCTCTGAGAGGATTGTTCAGCTCAAGCCCCGGAAGGCGCCTGGCCCGGACGGAGTCATGAATTCCGCCCTCCATCGCCTTCCGGAGCGAGCAACACAGTTCCTCTCTGACCTGTTCAATTCATGTCTCAGACTGGCCTACTTTCTGGTGAAATGGAAAACGGCTACAGTAATAGTGATACCCAAGCCGGGAAAGAATTCTTCTCGCGTGGAAAACCTCAGACCCATTAGCCTCTTGTCCGCGACGTCCAAGGTTTTCGAGCGGTTGATCCAGCGTAGGATCCGCGACCATCTAGAAAGACTAGACGTGCTGATCCCCGAACAGTTCGGCTTTCGTGAGCTGCACTCCTCGACTCATCACCTGATGAGACTCGTGGAATGTATTACCGAGGCTGGCTGCCAGGGCAAACAGACGACTGCGATCTTCCTAGACGTAGAGAAAGCCGTTGACCGCGTGTGGCACGAGGGTGTCCTTTACAAGCTCACGGAAGTCCTTCTTCCAGATTGCTACGTTCATTTGAACGGCAGCTTTCTGCGAGACCGTAGCTTCCAAGTGAGAATAAACCACGCTTTCTCTTCGGAGAGGCGTATTACCGCTGGTGTCCCTCAGGGAAGTGTCCTTGGGCCTCTCCTGTTCTCGCTGTTTGTCAATGACACTCCCCGAGTTCCTGGAGTTAAATTGTCGCTGTTCGCGGAGGACACTGCGGTTTTTGCCTCAGAGCCGAACGCAAGTTATGCGGCAATTAAGCTCCAGCGTCAACTCGACGCGTATGTCGGGTGGACCGATAACTGGAGAGTTGCCGTTAACGCTTCCAAGAGCGCCGCGGTAATGTTCTCGCGTAAACGCAAGCGGCCTCGGCCGCTTAAAGTAGGCCCCGTCGAGGTACCCTGGACCAACAGCGTCAAGTACCTCGGGCTCCACGTGGACTCCCGACTCACCTGGCGAACCCATTCTCAATATATCCGACAGCGCGCTTCGGCGCAACTCAGTAGACTCTGGCCCGTGCTATCTAATCCTGCAATAACCCCCCGGCTAGGTAAGCTGATAGTCAACTCGTACGTGTTGCCCGTGATTACCTACGCCTGTCCTGTTTGGGGATACCTGGCTCGTGGTCATAGTACAACGCTCCAGCGCGTACTCGACCGGGGACTGAAGCTTGCGTGTAAACTCCCCCGGAGGTACTCTTCTCGTCTTTTGAGGAGAGGACTCGGTGTCCGCTCTCTTGATGACACCATGGGACGCCTGGCGCGTAGATTCTATGTTCGTTCCGACAGAGTGACCCACAATTCCCTCATTGCCGGACTTGGTAAATACACCCCGCGACCAGGGGAGTCCTGGAAGCGACCTTGTTTGTTAGTCCCGGTGGTATAATCCACCAATCGCAGGTCGCTTCAGACCCCCCCACAATTAGGTAAAGATATAAAATAAACTCCAATAGACCCAGTGGCAGGAGTCCTTTCTGAGACTCGGGACACTGCACTACTCGCGACCCGCGCTTCGCGAGGGCCGCGCAACCCCCAGTCGTGTAATCTGTGTCAAATCGAAAATTCCATCGATTGTCATTCCCGACAATCGCAATTATAGGGATATTCTCCGTTCCCTGCAGAATCTGCTTCCTTCGGCCAAACTCGAGGCCATGTGCCAAGGCGCCTTGCTTCGAATTGCGGCCACTACAGTCCCGGACTTCCGATCGGTACAACAGTTTCCCACCGAGAGGAAGATTTCCTTCCATACTTTCGCGCTTCCTTCTGAGCGCGAAATTAAAATAGTTCTCTCAGGAGTTCCTTCCTGGACCGCTCCCGATACCATCAGGCAGGAGCTTATTGCCCTAGGCTATTCGCCGACGGCGGTAAGTGTACTGCATGTTGGCATGGGGAAAGATCGCCGACCCGTGAATAGTTTCCTAGTGAAATTACTCAAAGTAGGCCAATTCGAGGAGGTCTATGGCCTCCAGAACTTCCTGCACCTTCGGGTGCAAGTCCGTACCTTCGACCCGCGGCCAGGCCCCTCGCTGTGTTTTAACTTCCAGAGGTTTGGCCACTCCAGCTTGTTCTGCAACCCACCCTCCGCGTTGCGTGCGATGTACTGAGCCTCATCGTGGGTGTGATAAGCCCAAGACGGGGTTCACGGCCATTTGCTGAAACTGCGGCGGGGACCATCCGGCTAGTTATAGAGGATGTAAAGAATCTATATCGGCCATGAAGTTGCATCGGACTCCTTGCTCGCCCTGGCGCGCAGGCAGGCCGTGTTGCAGGTCCCCTCCCTAACCGCAGAGAGGCCTTCCCCCTCTCTCCGGAGCATCATCTCAGGCCCTGGCAGCAGTTCCGGCTGCTCCCAGGGCGCCAGTTCCGCCTGCAGTCGTCGTTTCGGCGCCGCCTGCAGTCCCCTCTGTCCCCTCTGTCCCGGCGCCTGCCGGAGCGCCCGGTCCTTCATACGCGGCTGTGGCCGCTACATCTGTCCCGCCTTCCGATCCTCAAAGCTCCAAAACTAAGCGCACTCGTCGCCGTCAGCGACAAGTTCCACAGGCCTTGCTTGTAAAGCCTCAGCGGGCCCCGCCCGCCCCCTGCCATCAACCTAAGCTCCCAACTGAGCAGACCTCACATCCGTCCCCGAGTCCTGCGCCATCTACGACACCGGCTGAGGCCAGCCAGGTCCGTCTTCCGGAATCTCGGGAATCTTCCCGGACCCCGGTGGACCCCCTGACTGCCTGGGCTGAAACTTTGGTAAATAACATCAGGTCTTCTCCACATACAACCACGGTTCTCACCCTAGTGTTTCAATCATTGTCTACCCTCTTTCCTCTTCTTCCTTTGAATGGCTAGGAGTCTTAGGATCGTTGCGTGGAATGCCCATGGGGTAGTCCCTCGACGATCTGAACTGATGACTTTTGTAACGGAGTACGACGCTGATGTCGTCCTGCTTTGCGAGACTCATCTGGCTCGCTACCATACTTTCAACCTGCCATCTTATATCTGTTTTCGTCAGGATCGTCCCCAGCGGCCTGGCTGTCGCCCCTCGGGGGGAGGACAGCCGTCTTAGTCTACAGGCGGATATCGCACAGGCCATTACCCCCTTTAGATACATCTCTTGTTGAAGGTTGTGCGGTGGCGATAGACGCTGGCGGATCGGAGTTGCGCGTTGTTGCGGCGTATCTCCGGCCCGGCCTGCGGATACCTCCACCGCCCGAGGAGTGGGACGCTCTTCTCGATCATCACCTACCAACCATTGTAGCCGGCGACTTAAATGCCAAGCATCCCTCTTGGAACAGCAGAGTAGCCAACGCCTACGGAAAATCTCTGTATCGGTTCGTCTCCGACGACCCGGTACTTCAAGTCATCGGCCCAGAAGACCCTACTCACTTCCCCTTTTCCGGTCATTAACCGGACGTCCTTGACATTGTCATAGCCAAGGACGTGACCCATCACATCCAGGTCTCGTCAGTGTCGGATCTCTCATCCGATCACAATCCCCTTTTTGTAACTGCCCGTGAGATGTCGGCCTCACCCCGACCTCCCGCTCAGATTGTTAGGAGAGTCAACTGGCGCTCCTACCATGACGAGCTCTCAAGGTGGTTTCCATCACTCCCCGCGGACCCGATCGTCACTTGTGACGATCTGAATCTCCGAGCCACTCATCTTCAGGATTTGGTCCAAGGTGTCATGGATCGACACACCTATGCTCTCGAGGTGAACCATCCACGCTCGGCCCTACCACCGGAAGCTCTCCACGCCATCTGGTTACGGCGCAAGCTCCGTCGCAGATGTCAAAGAACCCGTGACCCCGTGTAACGCGTAGCTTTGTACGTCTCTGTAAAAATGTATGAGTTGTGTGTTCGCCTCACACTGGTGTCGTTACTTATATATTGCGCTGACGATGTCCGTAGCGATCCTTCAAATTACCAGTAAATTAATGTGGGAACCTTACCTGTTCTTCGTAGGTTGCATAAATCCCGGGTGGCGCCAAATTGTTTAATTAAAACAATTAAATTAACAAATAATATGATTGAACGTTCTTAGCTATGACGGTCTGGTGAATTCAATTATTCCCGCCTGTACGGGTTTATAAACCTCGCTGATAGTTCGCCGAGTTTCCGACGTGAGCGCTTACCGTCCTCTTTGCTAAATAATACACAATTTATATAATGCACTTCCCTATGAAATAAAAACAGTGGTTACAACTCTGTACTAGTTTATTTTATTGCGATTTGTATTTATTCAGTAATATATAAAATTATATTTTTGTTATTAAACAAATTTGCACAGGCAATTATTATAAGACAAAATCTCAAGGTTCGGCGAAATGGCTTTGAACGAATTTATTCAGTCAATCATGGCGACTGCAACCGTTTGTTTACAGTTAATTTCCTTCAGATTATGGATTCTTGTGATTACAAAAAAATATTAATAATGATTACAATAAAGTACACTACCTTACATTATTTGTACTTAAATAATATAATGTGTAATTATAATTTGTTCCTGAAGTGTGGTAAAGTGTGTTTCAAAAGTTCGTAATTTTCATTCAGGTTATTTTACTAGTTAACAAAATTTCAGTGTTTAATTTTTTTATTAATCTTTGAAAGAAATTATATTGTCAGTTTATAGTGAGAGTTCAGATTACTGTGAGAAAAATTTAAAGAGAATTTATTTCCGAAATTCGGGTAATTTAATAATACTTATCAAATCAGTCGACTTGAGGTGAACTGTCATTCAGTTGAAATGGAATGGGGTCTTCAACAGTCGTCAATTTTCAATTATCTTGGGGCTTAAGTACGTCTGGCATTTTTTCATGTTCAAATTTATTAATTCAGAATTTGTTAATTTGGTTCTTGGCATCAGTTAAATGTTCTCGTCATTCATCAGCTTCTTACGTCATCATCTTTGCAAATTTGGATCACTTTTTAAACGTTTTATATTAAAATTTTGGTCATTCACGGCCTGGCGTCTATTCTTGATGAGCGTCACTTATGGAATAATAGGTTTTAACGGAAAATTTGTAACTAACGTTCCGTTGTCATGGTTACTGATTGCTCTTGATTGGCTTAGCTTGACATAAGCCCATTGTTATCATATTTGAATTTTTATTCAAAATTACTGTATATCTTCTGATTGCTATTATTCTTCCGTCTTCCCTTCTATGTATTAAATATTATCACTACTGTTCGTATTTTCTTTCAAAGATCATTTTAACATCCCACAAGGTTGGGTTTTCTCATGTATTATTGTTTGGACAATTATGTTGATATTTGTTAATTACATTTCTTTCTTATTTTAAGTCCTTAATCTAACATTTATCCTTTAATATGATTCACAAATTATCCTTGACTAGTTATTTGCCTTGGATTTTCTAATATTCTTGTTAGTTTTTTACAATTTGTAGTTACTGTATTTGTTTTTTACAGTTAGGCATTTCATAGGCCTAAGTAGTAATTGGCTATTTTTACTTATTTTATACTAATTACCTTTTAATTTACCCTCATACAGGTTTTGTTTTGGTATTACAAATGATTTGTCTACTTGTTGATTTGTTTTGGATCTGTTTTTACAATAATTGTATGTTCCCATTAGTTTCTACATTATGGTTTGTTAATTATTTACTAACTGCCCTTCCAGTGTTATTAGATTTGTATTAATTTATCTTTTTATTTATTTATTTTGCCATTGTTTATAATTTGGCTATTACTTACTATTCTCTATTACATAAAACATAACATCTAGGCCTATGGTCTGTATAATTCCTTCAGCCGTATCCTATTCATAGATTAAATCAAACAATTTTTTAACAGTTATTAGGTAACGTTTGCTTACAATTCGTTTCATTCTTAATTATTTTTTGGGTGATAAATATCATCACACCATTTAAATTTACTGAATTGACTATCCCTTAGAACATGGGGTGTTTATTGATTTTGCTCTTATTTTCTTTACTATATTTTTTCTTATATTAACTTTACTCTCTAGCCATGGTAACACTAACTTTTGACCTTCCATGGGATTCCTCCCCTGAATACTATTGTATCCTTCATTTACAATTAATCTTAATGCTATCAATAACAAGATTCTTATTTACTAATATTGTTCACCATTAATCATTTAGTGTTCATCACAGATTATTAAGTGTTCACACCTATCAATAGGGTTTCTCATTATTTTGGGGTTTTACACTGTCACTTTTGCACTTCTTAAATTTTTATTTTAAGTGTTATTAGTGGGTAATCCCTAACATTACATTCTCTTCGTCACTTATTTATGTTTACTTTCTCACTATCTCACTATCTCTCTCTTTACAAAGGTTATTTAAACTATTAATAAGTTAATGTCATTATAGAGTTCTTTATTACATTTAAATTCTGTTTCTTTGGTTAGTGTACTTTTAGTTTTCTTTTCATTACTTTATCGGGTTTTCTCAATTATCATTTACATTGATCATTTAGTCGAAATAATAATTATCTTTTACATTTGTTATTTATTGGTTTCGTTTGCATTATTATATTTGAGTGTAACATTTCTCCTTTTTCTATTCTATATCATTTGTTTGTGTCTTATCATTTGATTTCATTTTATTTCCTTTATACTTGTTTTGTTTCATTTTCATTTTCCTCCTTCTTCGATTTCATTTTATTTCCTTTTAATTTCATTTTATTTTGGTTTTACCCTTCTCATTTGGTTTCATTTTATTTGGTTGTATTGAGTCAATCACTTGGGTTAGGTCATGTAGTCGTTTGTAGCGTCATTGTCATTTTATTTTCATTAGTTTAAACATTTTATATAGTTGATTCATCGTTTTTTCCCTGGTATTGGGGTGGCTTATTTGTGTTGTAACACCCGGCGTCAAAAGGCGCTTTCAGGCCCAGTCTCTTTACGTCCAGCAGCTACTGCGGGACGTAAACTCTGATCGATGGGACTCATATCTTGAGTCTCTTGAAGTCGACCACGCCTCCGTCTGGAGAGCGGCGAGTAGACTGACCTGCGAGAAGAGAAAACGCAACCCACTTGAAACTCCGAACGGGGTTGTATCTTCGTCAGAAGGCAAGGCTGAGGTCTTCGCCGACTGCATGGAGGTGCAATTTACTGTTCACCAAGGCGTCTCGGACCCTGCCCACTCGGCAGACGTCCGTGACTTCCTATCTAGACATTTTTCTCGCCCTCCCGATGTCCCAGCCCTCCCATTCGACAGGGATGAACTAGTTTCATCTATCTGCCGACTAAATCGCCGTCGCGCCATCGGTCCTGACCAGATCGGGGCCGCTGCTCTACAAAATCTACCGGCCTCAGGCATTGACCTCGTTCTTGAGCTGTTTAACTCCTGTCTCCGGCTACAGTACTTTCCCCACCTGTGGAAAACAGCTAATATCGTAATGATTCCTTAAGCCTCGCAAGCCGCGCATGCTTCCTGAAAGCTATCGACCAATCTTTCTCTTGCCAGTCATCTCGAAAGTGTTCAAGCGTCTCCTGCTAGCTCGCATCTCGCCGCTGCTAGATGGTTTTATCCGCAGCGAACAGTTCGGGTTTCGCAGAGAGCACTCGACCACGCTTCAATTGGTCCGCATTGTTACGCACTTGTCAGACGCCACCAACAGGCGAGCGGCTACGGCCGCCGTACTGTTGGACGTGAGCAAGGCCTTCGATAAAATCTGGCACGAAGGTCTTCTCTTCAAACTTGCCAAGTCCCCTCTACCATCGGCCATAGTGTTTTTCCTCCGGTCGTATCTCAGCGACCGAACCTTCAGGGTGAGCGTCGACGGGTCCTGTTCTACAGTTCGACCCGTCGCCGCCGGCGTACCACAGGGATCTGTCCTCGGCCCCGTTCTGTACCTTGTGTACACGAACGACCTGCCTGTATTGCCCGGAGTCACGTTGTCTTTGTTCGCTGACGACGCTATGTATCACTGCAGCTCCCTGTTCCCCGCGATTTGCGAGTACAAAGCTGCAGCGTCAGTTGAACCAGCTTCCGGACTGGCTAAGGAAATGGCGGGTGACGATCAACACGGAGAAATCCGAGGCGATCTGCTTTACCCGGTAAGTCCATCTCCCGAGAAGGGAAGCCCATCGCCTACAAAGAATCGGTGAAGTATTTAGGCGTTCGGCTAGATCGTCGCCTTTGCTTCAACGCCCACGTGACGGAAACCCTTGCCAAGGCTCGCGGCGTCCGAGCCAAATTATCTCCTTTCCTCTCGTGTCGCAGCCGCTTGGCCATGCGCACGAAGTTTACCATCTATCTGCCTTTTCTCAGGTCTGTACTGACCTATGCGGCTCCCGCCTGGTGGTCTCTTTTATCTAAATTAAGAGGCAAATATTCGCCATACCGTAGTAAGCTTAGATTCACAATCTGAGGTGTGATAAGAAAGTTATATCAATTTAAAAATATTTGATTTATTTTGGAAAACAGTCTAGCGTCAGTTCATACTCTTGAACCCAAAGACCCACGCTTATTGTAACGATTAAATAATTTCGCGAAGGGGGTATGTGCGCTAAAGTAAAGATCTTCAGCCAATCAAACAAGAGAATTCGATAAATTTTACAAGGAATGCAGACGAGAACGGGAGAAACAGACGCCATCTCGAGACACATTTTGAATAACCTTTGAAGAGTACAGACGTCAGAAAACAGCTGTCTAACCTAACTTTGTGCGTGTTATCGAATGTAAACAATGAAAACATAACCTCATTTGTGCGAAATCATAATAACGTTACAGTTGAAGATTAGTGAAGACTAAATAGTGCGACATGAATTGCTAAGTGTATAATCCATAGCAATTACTCGATATACAGGGAGTAAAGTGATTTTTTACTTCAATATTCCTTAAGGAATGGAAGTATGGTGATGGCAAAAAAAATCGTGTTCGAGATTATTGCAGATTCTGATTGTACTACACTCAAAACATGAAAAAAAGTCGTTTTCCGAAAAGTGTCTGTGTGTGTGTCTGTCTGTCTGTGTGTCTGTCTGTCTGTCTGTCTGTCTGTCTGTGTGTCTGTAGATTTTTTTTCTATGGCAAACGATAACTGCCGCAAATTCAAACAAAATCAAATAATTTTTTGCATACAGCCCTGATTGGTAGAGGACTCGCGACCTATTGTTTTTGGTGAAGATCAGTTGAGGGAAAGGGGTAGTTTACCGGCAACGGTTTTTTTTATCAAGGGAAATTTTTTTTTTTTGGCAAACGATAACAGCCGCAAATTCAAACAGAATCAAATAATGTTTCACATACAGCTCTGAATTGTAGAGTTCTCAAGACCTATTGTTTTTGGTGAAGATCGGTTAAGGGAAAGGGGTAGTTTACCTGTAACGTTTTATGTTTTAACAAGGGTATTTCCTATGGCAAACGATAACAGCCGCAAATTCAAACAGAATCAAAAGATTATTTGCATACAGCCCTAAATTGTAGAGTTCTCAAGACCTATTGTTTTTGGTGAAGATCGGTTAAGGGAAAGGGGTAGTTTACCTACAACGTTTTTTTAACAAGGGTATTTTCTATGGCAAACGATAACAGCCGCAAATTCAAACAGAATCAAATAATTTTCTGCATACAGTCCTGATTTGTAGAGTACTCAAGACCTATTGTTTTTGGTGAAGATCGGTTGAGGGGAAGGGGTAGTTTACCGGCAACGTTTTTTATCAAGCGTATTTTCTATGGCAAACGATAACTGCCGCAAATTCAAACAGAATCAAATAATTTTTTGCATACAGCCCTGATTTGTAGAGTACTCGCGACCTATTGTTTTTGGTGAAGATCGGTTGAGGGGAAGGGGTAGTTTACCAGCAACGGTTTTTTTTATCAAGGGACATTTTTTTTTTGGCAAACGATAACAGCCGCAAATTAAAACAGAATCAAATAATGTTTCGCATACAGCCCTGAATTGTAGAGTTCTCAAGACCTATTGTTTTTGGTGAAGATCGGTTAAGGGAAAGGGGTAGTTTACCTACAACGTTTTTTTAACAAGGGTATTTTCTATGGCAAACGATAACAGCCGCAAATTCAAACAGAATCAAATAATTTTTTGCATACGTCAGTGAATTGTAGAGGACTCACGGCCTTTAGATTTTGGTGAAGATCAGTTAAGGGGAAGGGGTAGTTTACCTGCAACCTTTTACGTTTTAACAAGAGTAAAGTACTTGAAAATTCATTTAAACTTTTCCAAACAATGGTAATTGTTGAAAATAAAATAATTTTGTTGCCAGGCAATCTGAAAATTTCAGATTTTGTACCACAAAATCTGAAAAGATTATACGATAGTTTATGAAATGGTTAATAATACGTCAGTGGAAGGTGTAATGAGAAATTAGCAGAAATGGAAACCTGGGGAATGTTAACTGTTCTGTAGATACAATTTTGTCAGAATGTTTGGAAATGATCATCAACATTGAAGAAAAAGTAAGCATATTAAGAAACATATGTAAGTACTTATTATAAAAAAATAATGTTTGTTTTTTGATAAAGTCATTTTGATTATAAAATATAAATATTTACAACAAGAAAAGAATTTTCAGTTTTCAAAATTTAAATATATTTTTATAAAACAATGGGTTCTTCATTGAGGTGGGGACCATGTCACTCACTCCATCTCAAGCCTCCTCTCCCATTTTACAGAAAAAGAGGACCCTGTCAAGGCTGATACTTTGACGACAGTGACAGGGCTTTCCACCAAATTCAGCAGAGTGACAGGTAGGCCCAACTCTGATTGGCTCCTCAGATTTCCCCAGCGTTAGTAGGTTCTATGAAAATATTTTATTTCAAAAATGATTTTAAATATAAATCTTAGATATGTTTTATAAATCTCATGTTTTATGTTTTAACATGGGTAATTTTTTATATGACGAACCATAACTGCCGTAAATTCAAACAGAATCAAATAATTTTTTACATATGTGCCTGAGCTATAGAGAACTCAATGTCTGTTGATTTTGGTGAAGATCGGTTACGGGGAAAGGGCAGTTTACCTGAAACATTTTTTGTTGTAACATGAGTAAAGTACTTAATTTTGATAAAGTATCCTGATAAGATCTTAATAATCCACTGTAGAAACGTAGATGAAATATCTATAAATGAAGAGGCTAGTTGAACGGGCTGGGGGTAATTTTCTATAAATCAAAATTATAGTTGAAGGGGGAGGGGATAATATTTTTTATATGTGTACTACGTTATTGGCAAGAAAGAAGTATTTTTTTGTTAAAATTCCTTCCCTGGCTGTTTGGCTGAAAATGATTTTAAATATAAATCTTAGAATATGGAAGTCATGTATGGTTCTCCATACCGATATTTACTTTTATTAAGGGAGTTAAGAAATTGACGATATATTTTATCGAACAACGTTAATACTATGTGTACAGACTACCGAATAAAGGGCATTGCACCCTATTATTTTCATTCAGCGATTGATTATAAAGAGAATTCTCAAATTCATTTTATTTAATTAGTAAATAAGAGTTATGAAGATGACGATAGTTTGTTCAATATAAACACTAAGAATGTTGCAATTAATAACATATCAATGAAGTCATTAATCGTTAAACCTATATTAAACTAACAATAGTTAGTCAGAAGTTTGAGAATTGTCAGCTGACGAAATTAATTATCAGCAGTTAAAAAATGAAAATATAATTTATGTTTAGAATTAAGAACGAGTCTACTACTATTACGATATTTCGTTATTTTATTAATAAAAGAAGTTCATACCAAGCGAAATACTATTCTAATAATTAAACGATTACCTATTTGAAGGAATCCAGTATAACTATTCAGACGAGTCTTCAAGGAACACTGAATTGATTTATCATTTTATTGTGTTCATATTTCATGTATTGTAAAGAATTATTAATTCATTTAACTTTCATTGTCGATTGACAATACAACAAGTTAACATATGATGCCGGAACCAGGCATGGCTATACTGTTTACTGTTATGCATTAAGATGTAATTGATTCGTAATCACTCTCCGATTACCCAATAATGGTAGAATAAGTTTTCTAGTTATTTTATTTGTATTCTGCAGGCTAAAAGAACCTAGATTTTAACTAAACAGTTAACCAAAAATAAGTTTAATCAGTCTGATAATTGTAGATCAGAACTAACAACCTTGAGACAAGATTTCCATAAAAGTAAATTCTATTGTAAGCAATTTAAACCTCGAACAGTTTATTATATTTTAAACCAACTTAAAAAATATTATCATAAAATAAATCACAATTTTACACAGCAAAATAGAGTCAGACGATTTATTTCAGTAGACTAGGTTATTACAGAACAGGTGGACATCTCTCCATGTATGGCAACACAGACAGCGGCAAATTGAATTTAGGGTGAATAAATCTAAAATTAGATTGTCACCTCAACACTGCGCGGTCAGCCAGACTCACTTCAAGTAAGTAATTATTTAATAAAAAACTAAAATCTACTTTCAGTGAGAAATCGACTTCATAGATTCGCCTAGTCAACAGAAGAAACGTCACACCATAAACAAGTTTCGAAGAAATATCATCGAACAATTTTAAAACATTTTTTCTATCACGACAAAAGAAATTAACAGAATTTTTTAATTAATTTAATTAAAATGGATTAAATTCAAAACATTCTAAACAATCTTAAATAAATAAACGTAAACAAAAAGAGGACCGGACTTCGTTTCGTTACAATATTTAAAATAATTTACGAAATGAAATGTTTCCATAGAAACTACTTCTTTCCACTTATTGCTTCAGCCTTAACCACAGTACTGTGGTCACTAACGTATACCACCACACGTTATTGCACTGACGATGGCAGTCAACGGCACTGCCGAAACGTCTGGTTTTGCAGAAAACATTGGACTACGGCCAAACAGCCCGGGAAGGAATTTTAACAACAAACTACTACTTTGTTGCCGATAACGTAGTACACATATAAAAATTATCCCCTCCCACTTCAACTATAATTTTCATTTATAGAAAATTGCCCCCACCGCGTTCAACTAGTCTCTTCATTTATAGATATTTCATCTACGTTTCTACAGTGGATTATTAAGATCTTCTCCCCCCCCCTCAGGATACTTTATTTATCACAATTAAGTACTTTACTCTTGTTACAACAAAAAATGTTTCGGGTAAACTGCCCTTTTCCCGTAACCGATCTTCACCAAAATCAATAGGCCTTGAGTCTTCTATAACTCAGGCACATATATAAAAAATTATTTGATTCTGTTTGAATTTGCGGCTGTTATCGTTTGCCATAGAATAAAATTACCCTTGATAAAAAAAACGTTGCAGGTAAACTACCCCTTTCCCTTAACCGATCTTCACCAAAAACAACAGGTCTTGAGTACTCTACAATTAAGGGCTGCATGCAAAACATTACTGTTTGAATTTGCGGCTCTTTTCGTTTGCCATAGAAAATACCGTTGTTAAAACATAAAACGTTGCAGGTAAACTATCCCTTTCCCTTAACCGATCTTCACCAAAAACAATAGGTCTTGAGAACTCGACATTTTAGGGCTGTATGCAAAACATTATTTGATTCTGTTTGAATTTGCGGCAGTTATCGTTCGTCATAGAAAAAATTACCCTTTTAATTATATTTTAAATAATGAGAACTTTTTCTGTAGGTTAGCTTTCTTATTGAATGTTATTCTAATACATGATTTTACAAATATCCAGCTCAGGCTTAGAGCAAACACACTGCCCTACATAAGCATTGTATGGTCAAGATAATGTACCCTAACAGGAATAACCATATGTCCTGTCAAGAGTTTAAAGAAGATATAACTTTGTTTTTGCTATATTTCCCGCCAGTACAAATATACAGAGGTGCGTCATGCGGACACTAAGCAACCATGCCCTCTGATAACACAATCAATAATTCTTGGATTTAGTTAATTATATGTTAGACAATCAATAAAATAAAGACTCATATAATTCTTCATAGTCTTGTAATTAAAGAACGAAGAATTTCATTTATAATTTTGTTGAGCGTTTTTACTCATGTTTGTTTTTTTAATATCAAAATTATATCTTAAATTTAAAATTGATGTAAATAAGCCCTAAACTACTGAAGTGCTGGATGGGTAGCCTAACTTATATATAACAAGAATGTTATGCACTTATTTATAGCCTATAGGTACTGTTTTATATAATCAGATTTTCTCACCTTGTGGTTAATAGAGTTAGTGTATATAAGTAACCCATTTGAGCACCCAGTAATATAAACAAATACTTGTACAGGGAGCATACATTCACACTTACCTTTGGTTTGTAATACGGGCTAGCCCTAGCCTATCTTGTGTAATGAGAAGCAGCACATAGTGGGGGGAGACAACACCGCAACTGTATCTGCTGACGCTAGCGCCATTTTGGCGCGCCTTGATGTAAATTAACTATTACTAATGTCTAGTTAAGTAATAAATATAATGTTAGTGATAAACTGTATTTTCACTAGTGAACACCTACGTTTCTTATTTGACTCGAACGTTTCGGTGTGGTGTACACCTTCCTCAGCGAGGTTTAAAAACAGAATCGAGGCAAATAAGAAACGTAAGTGTTCACTAGTGAAAGTACAGTTTATCACTAATATTAAGTGCGTGAATGAAGAGGATGAACCATCAAAACAACAATAAATATAAATACATAAACAGTTATAACTTGGTTTAATAAATTCTATAAAAGATGAGTAGCCTGTTTCTATAGAGAACTGGTTGCTGCTCATACAACTTGATTATAAAAAAGTCTGAATCGGCCAACCTGAAAATGAAATTAAGACATTTTTCACAGATGATAAATGACAATTTTAAATAAGCCATATATATCTCTTTCGGTGGTGATGGCAGAAATAGTAACCGTGTGTACAATATATAGGCCCTAACCTTTTTCATTCTTAAAGTGACAAATTATTGGAAATTGTATTTACTACATTTTATATTCCGTTCATATTTTCGATTAAGTGAACGGTTTTAGAGATAATTACATAAAAGTGGGAAATCCCCATTACGTCTGTGTAAAACCTGGGCACAAGGGGCGTGGTCAATCCCCTCTTTTTGGTTACACTTTCTCTTTGAGATAGAGTAGGGCATGCCACCCCCCTGGGAGGAATGGTTGAGGTAGATGAGCGTCGGTTACCCCACTTCCAGCTGTCTAAAAATAAAACGGAACAATAAACATGACTCGAGGCCCCTCCAGGTGGTGGTTCTACTGTTGTTACAGAGATATTGCTAAAAATTCCCGAGTTTGAAAAAATTGATAAATTTTAAAAGCTGTATTTCGGAAACTATTTGGTCTACAAAGTCTGTTTTGGTCTCACTTTGTAGCAAATTTAGTCTACTTTAAAAATGTGTGAAATACATAGTTTCGTAAAACTGGTCCTTCAGGGTTAAAATTACCAAAAACTGAAGAAATGTAGAAAATTTCGTGTTTTTTTGGATTTTTGACAATGATGCGTTCGGCGCTCGAGGTCGAAAACTTGGATTATTCATTGGGCCAACATCATAAACAACGTAGCGAAAAATCAGAACTACCGGATCTGACGCAAGGTACCCCCCGTTTCAGGCGACAAGGTTACTGGACTAATATAGAAGGGGATCTCACACAGAGTTTCACAGGACATGACATGACATATTATGACTACTGTTGTTAGGCGATAACATTCCTATGCAAGGGGAGAAATTACGCGTTATTGCACATACGCTTATAACAAAGGCATAGTTTATACAGTTTATAACACGTTAATATATTTCCTGTTTGTTCTTGCTCTCACGCTTACTTTGGGGTGACAATCTGTGCACGCTTCAACATGGGTTTACAGAATTAAATTATCATTATATATATTATTTTTCTTAATAATAATTACTACTTTACTTTCTTATTATTCTTTCTTATAATTTTTATTTTTATTATTAAATTTTTTATATATAGCCTTTTTTTATTTCTTTATTGCAGTATCTCCAATTAGTCTTTTATTTATTAGCAAAGCAGAGTGGCGCATCTTATAACGGCTGTATACTATCTGTTAAGTAAGAAGATTGATCCGTACTGTGAGGACCAAAAAATGTTAATGATGCGGCCCGTGGGACCGAAAATGTTTTGTTGAAGAATGTTGAGTGTGAAATTTTGTACTTAGTTGATTCGCCAGGATGCAGAAATGATGAAGCGAGTGGACTGTATTTAATTCATTTATTTGATATTCAAAGGTACATTAGAAATATGCAGTTAGAAGTTGTTTTGAATGACAGGTTGGCTAATAAGCATATGAATACAATTCTTATTAGATTGTTCTGATGCAAGGGCCTAATGGGCCATATGAAGTGTGGCCTAAGTCCTACATTAAAGTCGTAAAGAATACGAATATCCGCGAATACGCGGCACTTGAATACTTGAGTACAAGTATTTAAATGACAGTAAGGCTTCGAGCGAGCCGAACGCTGCTGACGAGCGTCTGAGACGTACTGTGCAGAGCACCGACATGAATGATCAGATTGCCGTAAAAATTAAAGCGCAGATTAGCCAACCTATAAAGTAAAATTATCGCGCTACTGTACATAAGCTGCCCGTCAAAATTCAATAGATTTTTTTACTATATTTTAGTAAATTATATACATTTTGGTAACTTAGTTTATAACATACAGTGTTCTTAATAATGAAGTTAATTTCAAGGCTGAATTGAACCTTGTGTTGTAATATGAGATAACAGCTGTACGTTAATGGTTTAGCGATAAGCATGAATAAAGATAAGCCTTAAAGATAAGCGTTTGTAAGCCAAGGTTAGCGAACAAACTGGTCCCATGCATGAATAAAAATGTATGCGTCGGCAAAGTATTGCCGTCATATATTGTATGTGTACAATATCGAACGTTATGATACATGAAAAATACATAATTAGACAATGTTTAATAATGTATGATCGGAAGCTCATCACATGATGGCCCGATAGCTTGTAACCCTATGAATGTCATAGATGGTTACCGTGAAATAATTGAGGCCAGTAGACCTGTACAGAGTATTGTTTACATGAACAAAATTGCCACAAATTACATGTTTAAGCGTAAATTTAGCATGGCGTCATGTATTGACCAAGTCATGCTATTCCTGAAGTTTCAGGAACTTACAATATGTTGTTGTGTGAGAACAAGCTAGATAGCTGACTGAATGCAAGCACATATATGATGACATGTATGTCATAATTTAAACAGAAATAATAATTGTGCAATGCTTAATCACAAAATACAAATACAATATAACAATACAATATAAAATAAATCTAGACGTGGCATGGTTACATACAGTAGACGCAAAAAACGATATGTTTTACATAAACGCAAGTTATATAATAAATATAATAAACTACAATTTAGTTAATTACAATATGAATAATCGCAATGGCATAAGTAACAAATACGACACTGTGATTACAAACGTAATACATAAGTTGAACAATTGAAAAATAAGTTCAGAAAATAACAAAATTTTTACACAATAGTAAGTAAGACATGAGGCATAAATCAAATGTGGCATATACGAAAATACAAAATAATAATGAAAGCCATGCATATTAACTAAACTTGCTTGCTTGCTTGAGTAAAACAAACAGTTGCTGACTCAAAAATATACAATTAAAGCTTATGCTAAAAACAAAAGTGCTTCTAACTAACAAGTCTTCTTGAACATTTGATTTATGTGTCTTTAGAAATTATACAAAGGAAAATAAATCCCTTTTCTTTATTGTTCGTCCCTAGTAGGGACCAAACATATTTTATGGATTGGCCTGCGCAGAACACCAGTAGGTGTGCGAATGTCTACGACTCGAATTAAGTTATCTGGGCCGGGAAATGTGGCGGTAATTACACCAAATTTCCAGGCTAATGGAGGTAGATTATCCTCAATAAGTAAAACTAGGTCCCCAATGGAAACATTATCCTTAGCGAATTTCCATTTGTGACGCTGTTGTAACTGGTGTAAATAGTCGCGCGACCACGCCTTCCATATGCCTTGGACAAACTTCTGTAGAAGTTGCCAACGCCCAAGACGAGAGATAGGAATATGGGATAAGTCTGGGTCCGGTATCGCCGTTAATGGTGCGCAAATCAAAAAATGGCCAGGTGTGAGTGGCACCGGATCATTTATATCCGAAGAGATGGCAAATAAAGGTCGAGAGTTCAGACATGCCTCTATCTGAGACAAAACTGTCGTAAACTCCTCGAAGGTGAGTATAGACTTGCCTACCACGCGGCGCAGATGAAACTTCAAACTCTTTATGCCGCTCTCCCAAAGGCCACCGAAATGAGGTGACGAGGGCGGAATAAATGACCATAAGATCCCCTGAGAGGACGTGAATGACTTGAGTGATGAGATGGCATCCTTATTATGCCAAAGGTTGTAGAGATCATGTAAAATATTGCGGGCCTTCCTAAAGTTTGTGCCATTATCAGAGTATAACTGACTGGGTATGCCCCTGCGGGCCGTAAAACGACGTAAGGCAGCTATAAACGCACTGGCTGTAAGGTCGGAAACCAATTCGAAGTGAATGGCCCTGGTTGCTAAGCAAATAAACAAAGACACGTATGGCTTAGAGAGAGTTCTGGATTTCTGCCCGCCATGACGAATCATGAAGGGACCACCATAATCAATCGCGCAGAATAGAAGCGGCCGAGATGGAGTGACTCTAGGTGATGGTAGAATACCAAGCCTCTAAACCTGCTGTTTGGCACTAAACCTGAGACACTTGACACATTTGCGAATGATGGAGCGAATGACTATCCTGGCATTAACAATCCACAAACGTTGACGCAGTGAGTGATGCACGAGTTGAGCACCAGCGTGAAGTAGACGAATGTGTTCGCGTTCAATGATGAGGCGGGTAATATGCGCCGATGGATGTAAGACAATAGGATGTTTAGCGTCGTAAGGTAATTGCGACTGCTGTAATCGCCCGCCTACGCGTATCACTCCAGAGTCATCAAGAAACGGGTCGAGAGAAGCTGACTTACTCCTAATGGAAACAGAAGATCCGTTACGAAGACAATTAATTTCGGCTGCGAAGTGGATCGACTGAGATTGCTTTATGAAGAAATTGAGAGCATGATGAATTTCGACAGGGGTAAGATCGCCCGTAAATTTGTCAGCACTGGAGAGTCTAATATTTTTGATGAACCGAAAACAGTAAGCGTATACGCGCGTTAGACAATGCAACGAGGAAAAGTCCTTAGAAAGGTCGATAGACAGGGTAGACATTAGAGAAAGATTATGGGTATGTTTCTCTTCCGCGATGACTTCAGAAGACGACGGATTAGAAGGTAAAAAGGGTGGAAAAGGATTGGACTCTGAAGATTGAGACAAACAAGTGGGACCGTGCCACCAAAGCGAACAATCGCGCAAAACGTCAGGGAGACACCCCCTGGAGATAATATCAGCAGGATTGTGTCTAGAATTGATGTGATGCCAAGTATAGGTTTGCGTAAGACGCTGAATTTCAGCAACACGATTAGCGACTTATGTTTTCCACCTCGTTGACTGGGCATGAATCCAGTAAAGAGCCACCATAGAGTCAGAATACAAATGAACACGATTAATGAACGAATAAAGCGCAGAAACGACCTTAAATACGAGTCGCGATAGCAACAAGCAAGCGCATAGTTCGATACGAGGTAAAGACACCTGTCGTAAGGGAGCTACGCGAGATTTAGAACACAGGAGATGACAAGAGGCCGATGAATCTTGATAAATGACTCTGATATAAATACAACACCCAAACCCCCTTTCAGAGGCATCCGAAAAACCATGTAATTCAACTGTACTTGCCTCAAGCTTACGACGAATAGAACGTGGGACCACAATTTTGCTAATCAGACCCAATTTGTCGCACAAAGAATGCCAATCCAAACGTGATTGGCCGGAGATCGGTTCATCCCAACCAAGCTTGCAAAACCAGAGTTGCTGCATAAACTGTTTGTACAAAAAGACAACGGGACCGATGAGTCCAAGAGGATCGTATATGCCTGCAATAATCGAAAGAATTCTCCTCTTGGAGATGCTTGATTCAACTGGGAATGATTTAATGTCAAACAGAAATGAATCGGCAGTATTATTCCAGAGAATGCCCAGGGTACGCACATTGTCCTGTTTGTTTAAGGGGCGTGATAAATTGTCATGATTTGCGACCACTCTGGGTTCATTAGATGCCCATTTATGCAACGTGAGACCGTATTGACTCAGTAACGCACCTAGATCAGATTTCAGCTTGGTCAGATCAGAGATGGTGTCAGAACCGGTAAGCAGATCGTCTACATAGAAATCATTCGTTATAGCTAACGCCGCATCAGGAAATGAAGCTTGATGGTCCCTACCAATTTGAATAAGACAGCGAGTGGCCAAAAACGAAGCACTAGCCGTGCCGTAGGTTACCGTTCGCAATGCAAAGTGTTTAAATTGTTCGAGAGGAGAATCACGCCACAGAATACGTTGATAGTGACAATCCCCTTCAGCTACGCGAATTTGTCGATACATCTTCTCGATGTCGGCGATGAGAACATTTATGCATGCGGAAACGTAAAAGAATAGAAAAAAGGTCTTGTTGAACATTCGGGCCTACCAACAATATGTCATTGAGAGAAAGGCCATTGGTAGTTTTGGACGAACCATCATAAACGACGCGCAGTTTTGTGGTCAAGCTAGACTGTTTAAATACGGCATGGTGAGGCAGATAGTAAGTATTTGACGCTCCTGAATTGATAGCGCAATTATCGATAAGCGTCATGTGTCCAAGATCCTTATATTCGTTAATAAAGTCGGCGTAATCGCGCGCGAGCTTAGCATCACGCCTGAATCGACGCTCTAAATTCACAAATCTTGCTTCAGCATTGGTGTAAGATTCCCCCAACGGGCTATGATCGGGCTTAAATGGCAGTGAAACCACAAACCTACCCTCATGATTGCGATGAGTAGAGCGCACGAAATGCTCTTCACAGGCTGACTCGTTATCAGGTGTGTTGTCAGGGATAGTTTCTGCTTCCCAAAATCTTTCGAGAGACTGCAGAATTTGACTGTCGTTGTTCCTAGCTAGGAACGAAACAGCAGGACCCTTGTAGCGGCAGTGGTTGGGCAGATTGCCAGCCAAAATGTAGCCTAGCTTTGTTTCCTGTATGATGGGAAAATGAGGGCCGCGTACGTATTTATTAGCTAAAATTAAATCCAGGTAAAATTGCGCCCCTAAGAGTATGTCGATTTCAGAGGATATATTGAAATTTGGGTCAGCCAGAAAAATGTTGTTCGGAATGTGGAATTGATTTATGTCAAACGATTGTGCCGGCAGATTGTGGGTTAATGCAGATAAGATAGCACATTTTGCCTCGAAGCTAAATCTCTGATAACGAGACATAATGCGTATAGACGCAAGATTAGTGGCGTAACACGCTGTATTGTTTATACCCGTTATTGGTATGTTGGATTTAGTTAAATTAAGCCGTAATTTCCTTGCAAATGATTTTGTGCAAAAATTTATTTGTGACCCGGCGTCTAAAAGAACTCTTGCCCTATGTCTGTTGCCAGCCTGGTCAATGACAAATACAACTGCTGTTGATAAAAGAACATTGTTCGTGGATTGTAATTTAAGTGAGCAATAATTACTACTACTGGCAGATATTGAGTTCGGCACGTTGTTTGCGTGCAACAATGTGTGG
The DNA here is from genome assembly GCA_034769895.1 of Magicicada septendecula. Classification (NCBI taxonomy): domain Eukaryota; kingdom Metazoa; phylum Arthropoda; class Insecta; order Hemiptera; family Cicadidae; genus Magicicada; species Magicicada septendecula. Next base: position 797,628,217 of record CM068368.1, read on the forward strand.
TGTCGTTTTGAACAGATCTTACACACCTGCTTATTCTTACAGTTAGATACAAAATGATCTGATCTAAGACAATTGGTACAACATTTGTGACTTGATACAAATTGTCCCCGCTCAGCGGTGCTTAATGCACGAAATTGATCACATATGTAAAGCGGGTGATTAGATTTACAACACAAACATGAATAATTGCTTTACGCTGAGTGATAACTCTTAAGTGTAGTACTGCCAGCAGCGTTTCTTGATTTATATTTATCATATTTATTGTTAAGTCTTAAATTCGGCTTGTTGAGTTGCTGTCCGGCATCGATAGGCAGTGTATTTTCTAACAGCTGTCCACGTGAATTTAAAAAATGAATGAAATCTTGAAAGTTAGGAAAATTATCAGGGTCGATAGACTCTTTCCATAGTTTAAAAGTAGTAGGGTCGAGTTTAGTTGACAATAATTGTATAGTAATAAATTCAAATGAATTCACTGACAGTTGCATTGCCGCCAGTGAATTAACAGAAGACGTTATTGTGTTTGTGAATTCTGCCAAACTTTGGGCAGAGTCCTTAATTGTCGACTTGACTTGAAGTAAATTTTGAACATAGTATTTTGCTAGTATGAACTTGTTGTCATACCTTGCGGACAGCAAACTCAACGCTATTGAGTAATTTTCCTTACAGATAGGTAGTGACTTAATTAAATCTAAAGGTTCATTTTTAAAAGAAGAGTGTAAATAATGTAACTTCTGCACTGGCGTTAAATCGGATCTTGTATGCACCAAGTCCGTAAAAATTGAATGAAAATGCTGCCATTCCAATATGTTGCCTGAGAAGCAGGGCAAACTTATTGGTTTTAATAGCATGTGGGTCGATAATACGGGAGGTATAGTCTGAACATTAAATGTGTCAATTAATTGCAAAATATTTGCTTCAGTCGAATATAGCATTTCTTCGACCTCAAATCGGTCTTCTTGAGCCGCGCTTATGTCTTTACAAATAAGTTCTATTTCAGACTGCACCTCGTCGTACTTCGATGCCAAGCTTTTCAGACTTTCAAGCCTTACTGTTAAAAAATGTTTTGTATTGGAATTCATATCAAAGTTATTTACGGCAGATTGTATTCGCACTATTGCGGAATTTAAGCCGCCTCTCTTTCTGGTTAACACTTTGAGGCCTTCTTCAGCCATTGTACGCACCTTGTTATGATGTTATTGAGGTGATACCTTGTAGGCGATGTCCTGCAGCGTCGACGCCGTGGAGAAGATGGAACACAGCTCGGAGAGATGACAGTCTTGTTTGAAGCACTGAAGCTAGCAGGCTCTTGCGATGATGTTGTCAGGAGGCTCAAAGGCGACGAGCGAAATACCGATGGAATCACGCCACGGTCGTATCAGCGGATAAGCTAATTCGCCCGTGATGGCCAGAAATAGTGGCAGAAAAATGTTAATTATGAATGATACATCGGAAATCCAGGTCCGGAGCGACCAAAAATGTTAAGTAAGAAGATTGATCCGTACTGTGAGGACCAAAAATTGTTAATGATGCGGCCCTTGGGACCGAAAATGTTTTGTTGAAGAACGTTGAGTGTGAAATTTTGTACTTAGTTGATTCGCCAGGATGCAGAAATGATGAAGCGAGTGGACTGTATTTAATTCATTTATTTGATATTCAAAGGTACATTAGAAATATGCAGTTAGAAGTTGTTTTGAATGACAGGTTGGCTAATAAGCATATGAATACAATTCTTATTATATTGTTCTGATGCAAGGGCCTAATGGGCCATATGAATTGTGGCTTAAGGCCTACATTAAAGTCGTAAAGAATACGAATATCCGCGAATACGCGGCACTAGAATACTTGAGTGCAAGTATTTAAATGACAGTAAGGCTTCGAACGAGCCAACGCTGCTGACGAACGTCTGAGACGTACTGTGCAGAGCACCGAGATGAATGATCAGATTACCGTAAAAATTAAAGCGCAGATTAGCAACCTATAAAGTAAAATTATCGCGCTACTGTACACTATCTTTTATAACTTCTGTATACTATCGCCATTATAACCTCGGGAGCCCGGTTAATTGACGTCGGTCAATTAAACAGGCTGCCATAATATTCACAATATATATATATTTAATTAAAATACAACGTAACAAAACACTTAACTGGAACCTGTGAATTAAGGAATATTAGATTCGTGTTGCCAAATTAATTCACGCATGTTTACGTCAATGACGTCTCTTTATTTACTAACCTGGTAATTCGCATAAAAGAAAATGAGTTACTGTCTTGTTATTAAAAATTAATTAGGCTTGTGATTTGTATAGTTAAAACATACATAGCCTATATATACTTAACCTACTTTTCGTTTACTCTATTTCGTTCAATTGATTAGTTAACTATATTAAAAAAATTAAAACTGCATAATGTATTCATTAATCGACTTGGTTAATTATTTATAAAACTTTGGTAATTCATACCCTCGGATCCGAGATATATCCTTTCTTTATATTAAGGTTAAAGAATTTACTTTTGCTGCCATTTGAAGAATGGACTTATTAATATTAGCATGTTATAGTCATTAAAGCTAAATACATCATATTGTTTATTACAAAGTTACATTGGTAATTTTATTCTGCCAGTCTTTTGTATAATTATATTAATTTTATTTTGGTGTCAATTGTCTTTCATATTTTTATTAAGTAATTTCTGAACTACAGAAGTTTGACTTCTCTGTCACCTGTATTAAACATCCTCGGCGAATCGGGGTTGTCTGTAGTAAACGGTGGCTATGCGTCTTCTGGTCTATCCTGAAGGTCTGGAGCAAGGTGTGGTTCTCTCTCTTTTTGGAAGGTTGATCAGATTCTGGTGCTGGCGGTGGTGAGAAACTTTCACTTGAACTCACTTACTTCGATTTACCACCGCACTTTTTCCGTATAGTTAAACTGTTACACATACTGTGATCTCTATCACGTTGACGTGACATTAAATCAACTGCAAAGATGTCATAAACACACACTTAAAACTTATCAAAGATGTTAAACATATTGAAATTACTGATAATATTTGCTACCAGCTTTACTAAGCATTAGCTTAAAGAAACTAAGAGAGTGAATGACATATTATTTCATTCTCTATAATTTTGTAGTTACTGACTACATTTTCAACTGTGTTGTTCTCGCTGCGGAGTCTGATTTACAACTAATTTTTTAACAATATTTTGTTATTACCTATTTAATGTCCCGCGTGTGGACGCCAATTTAACAATAATTTTTTATTTATTTAATTACTGTTTATTCTCTTTATCTCAGGGTTAAAAATAAGAATAAATGCTCATTTCTACTGATAGCTCTTAAATTTATTCACATTAGTTTGCTATTACTTGTAAATATTAAAATAGCACAAAATTCTACGTACTCATTAGTACTTGTAAATACATAAAATTAACACATTACCAAAATTTAATACTCATGGCTAAATCGTAAATATCAAACAATAATACATGAATAAAATTGAATACTCATTAAATTGTAACTATCAAAATAATACATTAATAAAATTGAATACTCATTAAATTGTAAATATCAAAAATAATACATTAATAAAATTAGTTATCCAAACTCAATCTAATGGTTGCATATTAATGATCATTCATCAATTGCGTTTAGTACTTAAGTAAATTATAATGTTTAGCTTCATCTTATAAATTCTTAATATGAATATCTCTTAAGTTGTTACTATAATTTGTAATTACGGATTCATTTAGAACTTGGAAATAAACATTACTCCAAAACTGATAAACAATGATAATTTTACTTCTACACAAACTTTAGAATCGATTTCTTTAATTCCTTTACGATTACTTTATTGAATTTTATTGTGTGTGGATTCTTTGAGATGACAGACAGTGGATCTAAATTAATTAAGACATGTTTTACTATACTTGGTATTCGAATATCCAATCACTCGGTAGTTGCGGTGATGATTCCCCCATGTCGATCGTTCTAGAATCGTGCAGATAACTCCTCCAGATGATAGATGGCACTGGATGAATTCCACGATGTCACTCACAGACACTTCACTCACCAACTCCACGCATTCGGATTATAATTTATGAATAAAAGTTAGCATTCTCTGTTGTACATCAGATCTGAATTAATATCACGCACCTTTGTTGCGGTATGTCTGGTTATTAAGTGTTCATGAATGTAGTTTGTGTTGTTAATCGTTCTTAAAAGTTATTGTTGTAAGTGTTCTTATACACTGAAATTACATTATTGTCTGGTTACTATCTGTTTCAGTTAATGTTCACTGGTAGGCTGATAGTGTGACTCTACTTCATAGTTCGTTCGCTTGTAATGTCTGTATTAATTTTTGTTATAAGTTCGAAAACTACCTTCTCACACTGTGTATCAAATTATTCTAAGTTCGATAAAATGCTAATTTCTCCCGTCACCGACTTCACTCCGATCGCGTCCGAAATTTTGTTAGAACTCCATGAGCGCGTTCCTGTCTCCTTCCTATATTTTCCTTACCAAATCTCCCACCAGACTCCTGATTCCAACGACGCCGTGTCCTTATTGGTTTCATATTTTTCCCTCCAAGTCCAAATACCACCTATTTTTTCAAAGGCGTTCTCTGATAGGGCTTCTGGTTCCCCACCAGCTTCTTCCCTTGCTTCATATTTTGAGGTCGTTGTCATTTCCAGACAACGCAGCAATAAATTTTATCTGTCGTTTTTTCTAAAATCTTCAGTGACAACTCTGAGTTTCTCTTCCATTTTCATTGTTTCTTAACTTCGTCGCTCTGCCGTTATTATCTATTGTTGTTCAAGGGCCTCGCCTACCCTTCTTTGAAAGTTGGTTTTTTCTTTTAGTTGCCAGGCAGCACCCCATCCTTGAGTTTGGACGTACTCTCTGCGCTTTCGTTTCCAAGTAAGGTCAAAACCCTGTCATCGACCGCTGGAGTCCTTCAAATCAATCCACCCTTCGTCGCTTTCTCCTGACAGCTGGCGTACACATGTATGCTTGACCATTGTTAAGCCTTTTCTCCTTTAATGGCTCTGTACACATTGTATGTAGTTTTCTATGGAATCAATGTGTTTTCACAAAAAACTGGTGTTCTACGTACCGGGAGCAGTGAACTCTGTTAACAGGGTACGCGTCGCAGCTGCCTACGAAATTTATGACCTGTCCGTCACTACAGCTTGCTTGCTCGTTCCCCTTTTGTCCCTTACAAAATATGTTTTCCACACATACACCCTTCGTTATTGCTTTCAGCGACATTCCTTACTGCAGATTATAAAATAAAACTTTTCGAAATTTTTTTTTTGTGTGTTATATTGTCCCCAAATTTTGTCAGTTTGGATGGACTCTGTACATCCAAAATTGATCCAAAATTTTGCGCCCTTTCAGTAAGGTTTAAATGCCAAAATCTGTGTCCCAATATGCGTACTTTGTGTTGCCTTGTAGTGGCTCGTTCTTCATTGGACCTAGTATAGTGTTGTTTACATTTACTCGTTGACCTATATTCTCAGCGTAACAGAAAAAGGTTCGTTACATAATGGTAAACACACCCCAGCTCCTCTAAAGTACTTTCGCTTTCAACATCCTAAATGAATCCGTTTTTCTTTCACTCCATTAACATGGTATTATATTTACAAATTTATATTTAGTCAAAATCTTAAACTAAATTTGTAATTCTCCTTAACTATTCTTCATATAATATTTCAATATCTACAAAATTCAATTACACAAATTATTCGATACTGGTATTAATATTTCTTGCCTTTAGGATTAATTTTCTTTGTATCCTTTAATACATCTAAATTTTATGTCACAACTTACTAAAATATGCATCAATATCTCCAAATTTATTGGCTTTAAAAAAAAACTTACCACATATATATAGAATTCTTAGTGACCATCATACTTTCTATCATCACTAAATTATAAATAGCACATTGGTATTAATAATAATAATACGTATTTCTATATCCTAATTCACTATAGTTTTCTAACCTATTTTATTATTACTGTCTCTGGTTAGTCCATATTTTCTGATATCTCGCTAGCATTTTCACACAAAAAAACATTTTTTCTTTTCTATTTACTAACATCTTGGAACACAATTATATTATACAATCTTATACTAAGCTTGTAAGTTGTCCTTACTTAAACATGATCTTAAATACATACAACTTGAATATTTCTCTCACAATTCTATTTATTTAAACATTTACCCTTCTATCTTCTTCACTCTTATTGACATCTATTATCATTAATTTTTTTATTCATAATCATTAACATGACATTTATTGACTATGACAACTAATCATTAAAATAATTCATTTTATACACTTGCTTTCTTATTTCTATTTTCTTTTATCTCGTGTTACTACTAAGACATTTCATTAATTGTTCTAGCAAATTATAATAATTCTTTTACATTTTTGCTAGGCCCCCCCCCTAAGCCCCTGAATGATATTTCTTCAGTTGCCTAGTATTGAAGATGCCTCTTATCGCACCATTGCTGGATTCGTCCTGCAGTTTATATGTAGCGTTTCCTACTTTTTGTATTATTGTGTACGGGCCTTCATACAGCGCGCAGAATTTTCCGATAATATTCTGTGTTGCGTCAGATAAATTCACTGCTCGTATAAGAACCTTGTCTCCTACGTCAAAGTCAGTAATCTTATTCTTTTGATTTATTCGGGCAGCCTGCCGCTCACCTCTTTCCTTTATTCGTATTTGTAATTTCTCTACCTTTACTCCCTCGTCATTCTTCACTATTGGGTCTAAATATTTCTCCCAATGCCTGGTTGGTTTCGTTCCAAACTGGGCTTCATGTGGTGTTGTTCCTATAGTTTCTTGATATGTTTCGTTAAGACACGCTTTAATCGTCTTGATGTACGTCGCCCACTTTGTATGCCTTTCACGTACAAAAATCCGGAACATGTTTCCAAGTTGCCTGTTCCACCGTTCGGCAATATTGGTGCATGGATTTCTAATGGCTGTGTATTTTGGTTTAATGTTTAATTGTCCCAGACCTTTTGTCCATCTGCGCGATGTAAACTGTGTACCGTTATCTGTCAAAATACTATCTGGTTTCCCGTGGGTCGTTATGTATTGTTGTAGTCTTTTGAGCGTCACATTTGTAGTAGCCCTACGCAGTGTATATAATTCTACGTATTTAGTAAAATTATCGACAACAACTAATAAATATTTCACTCCACCACTGGATACAGGGAGTGGACCATAATAGTCCATGCTAATTAATTCCCCTTTGCGTGATGGCAATATCGGTCGTGTTTCTCCGGTGATACTTCGATTCCCGCTATCCTTGCACCTTTGACAAAGATCACAGCATTTTATGACTTGGCTGATAGTTCTGAACATGGTGTCCATAGTAAAGTGTTCCCTTATCAGCTGTTGTGTCTTTTTCGTCCCTGGGTGTCCGTACATCTGGTGAATTTCTTGGATCAATTCGACTCTAAATTCTTTTGGAATATATAGTTTCCACTGGTTTTTCCAACTGCGATATAATTTATTATTTATTAATTTAAAATGCTGATTCATTTGGTCCTCATTTCCCTCCTTAATCTTGATTATAATTTGTTTTATCTTATCATTTGCGAGTTGCATTTGATTTATATTTCGTAATTTAGCGGCAGTGTTCTTATTCATTTTTATTTCAATTGCATGTATATAATATTCATGTTTATCTTCGGCTAGTACATTCCTGTTGTTATCTTCCGGGTATCGGCTCAGTATGTCTGCGACTAAGTTCTCCTTCCCCTTGCAGTGTAGAATTTTGAAGTTGTATTCCTGAATGCTGAGTATCCACCTAGTAATCCGGGTATTGTTTAAATGGCACTTTTGAATAAAGGTTAACGCTTTGTTATCTGTTATTATTGTTAGCGGTTGACCTAATATGTAGATACGGAACCTTTTTAAACATTGTACTATGGCAAGCAGTTCTTTTTCTGTAGTAAAGTAGTTTCTTTCGGCGTTCTTAAAGGTTCTACTTGTGTATGCGATGACGGCGATCTCCCCTTCCTGATCGATCTGATACAGCTGGCCCCCGTATGCATAATTACTTGCATCACATTGTAGGTAAAACCGTTTTCCTTGTATAGGAAATTTGAGCATAACGGTATCTATGAATAATTTCTTCACTCGCTGGAATTGTTCTTCCATGGCTGAATCCCATTGGAATTTATTTCCTTTTTGTAACAGTCTTAATAATGGTTGTGTATACTCTGCATATTTGCTGGTGAATTTGTTGTAAAAGTTAGTAAGCCCCAAGAAACCTTTTAATTGCTTGGGGTTTCTTGGTGCAGGAAAATTCATGATAGCAGCTACTTTCTCCGGTGTTGGTTTAATCCCATTTGTGGTCAAACAGTAGCCAAGATACTGAATTTCTTTGCGGAAAAATTGTGATTTCTGTAAATTAATAGTCATATTGGCATTTCTTAAGTTTTCTAATAGCCCTTTTAAATGTATTATGTGTTCCTGTTCATTCTGCGAAAAACATAGAATATCATCTACATAGATGATTGTGTTTTCCTTGACTTCTTCCGTAAGTACGTGGTCAAGTCCACGTGCTAAGCTCGCGAGACTGGTACTTAGTCCGAATGGTGTAACTTTAAAACGATAACATCGGCCTTCATATAAAAAACCCGTGTAATCACGACAATTCTCATTTAGTGGCACCTGCCAAAAACTATTGGTTAGGTCTATAGTAGACATAACTTTTATATTACTACATCTAGCTAGTATTTCGTTTATCGGTGGCGGTCCTTCATAATCTGGGATAGTTATACTATTTACCTTTCGGGCGTCCAGACATAATCGCACCTTCCCGTCCCTTTTTATTACAGTCACCAGAGGTTGGATGTAGGGGCTTTGGGCCCTTTCAATAATCCCATACTCCAGCATTCGCTTAATTTCAGTCTTTACTGCGTCTTGATACTTAATAGGAACAGGCCACCCTTTTTGCAGGTAAGGCGTGTTATCAGTCACCTTGAAGTAATGTTTGTATCCCGTTATGAGGCCTGGTCGATCTTCAAATACTTCTTTGTTTTCATATAAAAGCTGTTCTAATTGGCTTCTTCTTGTTAGGTCCACCCCTTCAATTTCGTCGAGTTTCTTATATATTTCCGCCTCTATGTTACTTACGTCTTCCTTTATAACCATAAGAGGTATTTCACAAGAACCTTCTTCCTCAATTGTTCCCAATATCTTCTGTACTTGTATCTTCTTTTCTGGTATATTGATTATGCTTTTTGTTTGCTGAAGAAAATTCATACCCAGTATGCATTCTCTCACCAGCCCTGGTATAATTAAGAAGACACAGTCAAAACTTACACTATTATTAATACAAATTTCGCAAAATATTTGTTTTCTTATACTTTTTGATTTGCTCCCGACAGCACTAATTATGTTTGTATTATTTACACTTAATATTTCATGGTTCCCCATCTCCCTCTTGTGGTTATTATACCAGTCTTCGGATAACGCGTTTACCGCGCTACCCGAATCTATTAGGGCAATTACGGGTACATGGTTTAATTGAATTAGTAACTCCGGGCTCTTTATCATTTTTACGTCAATATTTTGAGTAGATTCTTCCATTAGGTCTTCCTTAAGATCAGGAAAAATTGTGGTAATGTTTACCGTTCTGATGTTTATTTCAACCCTTTCTTTACTTGCCGGGTTCATTATACTCATCGTCGGAAGTCATTGCCTCGATGTAGACGGCCCTTCGTCTGGCTTCGCTTTCACTTGTCGCTCAATAACAATACTATTGACAGGGTTTTGTTTATTTTCCCCCGCACTGGGTCTGTTTACCTCCCTCTGTCGGAAATTCTCCCGCCAGTTGGCACGCGGCTTACTGACATCGTTATTTTGTTGTCGGGTCGGCTGAGTGTCTCTTTTAAAATTTATGGGCTGTCGCTCACTTTGTTGGCCGTTATTTACCCTCTTGCTAATGTCCATGTATTCCCTTAGCAGACCTTCGAAACTATTTATGGTAACTATACCTCTGGTGACCACCGCGATTTGAATTTCTCTATTGTAATGCCGTGCTAATTTCGTTATCATGTGCTTATCCGACAATATAGGTATTAATTGCCGACTTTTCAGCACACACCTCTCCATGTACTGAATCATGTCAAGATTACCGCTTGAATTAAATCTACCGTATTCTAATTGGTCACGAACCCGCTCCTGTTGGGTCGCGCTCCAATACTTACTGGTAAATGCTTCCTCGAACTCTTGGAAGGACTTAATCTGTTCTCTTACAATTCTCCACCATAGAGCTGCTTCGCCGGTTAAATGTCGCCCAATCCACCGAGTATTTTCTTCCCCATAGTAGGTTTCCTGGATTTCCCTCAATTCCTTTAGGAATTCCATCGGGAAATTGTCTTCCCCGTCGAACGTGGCTTCCTTATTGATGACTGCTGCATTCATGGCTCCAGCCGGTCTCTGCTCCATCTCTTCCAGGAGACGTTGCACCCTCTGTTGGCTCTCGCGAACAGTCGTTAGTTTATTTGTGATTTCCTCCAGCTCTCGCCCTTTTTCCGTGGAGACCTCTTTTATTTTATCCTCCGTACTGCGGTGCGCTTCCTTGATGCTTCTTACTTGCTGTTCTACGCTTTCGATTTGGTGTTGATTTTGTTGTTGAGTGTTGGTTATGGCTTCCTGCCATTCTTTCCAGTCCTTTTCTCGGGTTTCCTTATTTTCTTTCGCCTGCTTCTTTAATTCTTTGCTCAATTCTTTGATTCCGCTTTCGCTCTTCTTCTGTACTTCTTCTAACTTTTCTGACTGTCTTTGTAGTTCAGTACCCACCTGGTGGATTTGTCCTTGTAGATCTCCTCTCATTAGCTCTATTTTTTCGTCTAATTTCTCGGCGAGTTGTTTACCTATTTCTTCATTCTGTTTTTTCGTTTCTTCAATTTTCCTTATTGTCTCTTCATGTTGCATTTTTGATTCTTCAAATTGTTGTTTCATCAATGCCATTAACATTTGAAAATTTGCTTCAGATGACTGCGACTGTGATTGCGGTCCCCCGGCCCTAGTTCCTGCACCGGTTGTGGAGCTTTCTTCGTTCATTGCGTTTCCGTCCTCAGGCTGCTCATAGCCCATCTGGTTATTGACATCAAACTCATTTGAATTCTCTCCACTAGATGCCATTTTAGCTTGACTTCGGGTTATCATTCAGAGACTTAGAGACCGATATACGACAACAATAATATAGCTTAAGCTACTTACATGTACTTATTTTAAACTTATTGCTAGCCACTGTCTGTCACTGCCCTAGCTTACTATTTTATCAAGCCGTGCGGTGCGGCGCCAATTTAACAATATTTTGTTATTACCTATTTAATGTCCCGCGTGTGGACGCCAATTTAACAATAATTTTTTATTTATTTAATTACTGTTTATTCTCTTTATCTCAGGGTTAAAAATAATAATAAATGCTCATTTCTACTGATAGCTCTTAAATTTATTCACATTAGTTTGCTATTACTTGTAAATATTAAAATAGCACAAAATTCTACGTACTCATTAGTACTTGTAAATACATAAAATTAACACATTACCAAAATTTAATACTCATGGCTAAATCGTAAATATCAAACAATAATACATTAATAAAATTGAATACTCATTAAATTGTAACTATCAAAATAATACATTAATAAAATTGAATACTCATTAAATTGTAAATATCAAAAATAATACATTAATAAAATTAGTTATCCAAACTCAATCTAATGGTTGCATATTAATGATCATTCATCAATTGCGTTTAGTACTTAAGTAAATTATAATGTTTAGCTTCATCTTATAAATTCTTAATATGAATATCTCTTAAGTTGTTACTATAATTTGTAATTACGGATTCATTTAGAACTTGGAAATAAACATTACTCCAAAACTGATAAACAATGATAATTTTACTTCTACACAAACTTTAGAATCGATTTCTTTAATTCCTTTACGATTACTTTATTGAATTTTATTGTGTGTGGATTCTTTGAGATGACAGACAGTGGATCTAAATTAATTAAGACATGTTTTACTATACTTGGTATTCGAATATCCAATCACTCGGTAGTTGCGGTGATGATTCCCCCATGTCGATCGTTCTAGAATCGTGCAGATAACTCCTCCAGATGATAGATGGCACTGGATGAATTCCACGATGTCACTCACAGACACTTCACTCACCAACTCCACGCATTCGGATTATAATTTATGAATAAAAGTTAGCATTCTCTGTTGTACATCAGATCTGAATTAATATCACGCACCTTTGTTGCGGTATGTCTGGTTATTAAGTGTTCATGAATGTAGTTTGTGTTGTTAATCGTTCTTAAAAGTTATTTTTGTAAGTGTTCTTATACACTGAAATTACATTATTGTCTGGTTACTATCTGTTTCAGTTAATGTTCACTGGTAGGCTGATAGTGTGACTCTACTTCATAGTTCGTTCGCTTGTAATGTCTGTATTAATTTTTGTTATAAGTTCGAAAACTACCTTCTCACACTGTGTATCAAATTATTCTAAGTTCGATAAAATGCTAATTTCTCCCGTCACCGACTTCACTCCGATCGCGTCCGAAATTTTGTTAGAACTCCATGAGCGCGTTCCTGTCTCCTTCCTATATTTTCCTTACCAAATCTCCCACCAGACTCCTGATTCCAACGACGCCGTGTCCTTATTGGTTTCATATTTTTCCCTCCAAGTCCAAATACCACCTATTTTTTCAAAGGCGTTCTCTGATAGGGCTTCTGGTTCCCCACCAGCTTCTTCCCTTGCTTCATATTTTGAGGTCGTTGTCATTTCCAGACAACGCAGCAATAAATTTTATCTGTCGTTTTTTCTAAAATCTTCAGTGACAACTCTGAGTTTCTCTTCCATTTTCATTGTTTCTTAACTTCGTCGCTCTGCCGTTATTATCTATTGTTGTTCAAGGGCCTCGCCTACCCTTCTTTGAAAGTTGGTTTTTTCTTTTAGTTGCCAGGCAGCACCCCATCCTTGAGTTTGGACGTACTCTCTGCGCTTTCGTTTCCAAGTAAGGTCAAAACCCTGTCATCGACCGCTGGAGTCCTTCAAATCAATCCACCCTTCGTCGCTTTCTCCTGACAGCTGGCGTACACATGTATGCTTGACCATTGTTAAGCCTTTTCTCCTTTAATGGCTCTGTACACATTGTATGTAGTTTTCTATGGAATCAATGTGTTTTCACAAAAAACTGGTGTTCTACGTACCGGGAGCAGTGAACTCTGTTAACAGGGTACGCGTCGCAGCTGCCTACGAAATTTATGACCTGTCCGTCACTACAGCTTGCTTGCTCGTTCCCCTTTTGTCCCTTACAAAATATGTTTTCCACACATACACCCTTCGTTATTGCTTTCAGCGACATTCCTTACTGCAGATTATAAAATAAAACTTTTCGAAATTTTTTTTTTTTGTGTTATAAATTTGGGGGCGCACCGCTGGCTTAGCGAAGTGCGTGTCCGCGCGTGTTATTATTTACCGGCGCGAGAAATAGTTCTTAATTTATTAATTATTATTTTTACTTATTTTAAATTGCTGGTTTATTACGTCTCTCTACAATTTAATACTCGCTGAAGAAACAGGAGGTGGTTTACATATTTATTTGTTTAACATTATTTAGTTTTCTATTTATTTCATAGGGAGAGAAATGATGGAAATTATGGAGTTTCATTTAGGATTATATTATTTTTACCTTTTTTTTATTTTGTGCTATTTAACCCTATTAAATCGTCACATTCTCCTCCACTTAAAGAAGACACTGGGTCGGTGACCGATGTGATTCAACGGGGAAATAGCTAAAATTTACAATGGGTATTTGGTACGAGCTTCCGTGTGAAATCCCCTTTCTCTCTCTTTTCGTGATTCACTCATGTGATAATCGAATTATTATCAATTCAATTTTGTTTTTTATCTAAAAGATACAATACTATACTATTTCTAAAATGTATCTTAATTCTACTACTTAATACTATTACTTAATACTACTACTTAATACTACTACCGGTTTTTTCGTTTAGCTTTTTCTAACTCGTTTAGTGGAAACATTCTACACAGAGTATGTTTTTCATACTTACTGTGTTTCCTTTCCTTTTTTAATTGTTCGTCGACAATTTTATCCAAATTGGATCCAGGATAGGTTCTGGTCCCATGATGTCTGGTCGTTTGCATGATAGGCTATTAAAGCGGATTTTAAGTTTCGCAAATAGCTTTCAGCGATATTACCTTGTGGACGGTACTCTGTGACAGTTATATGGTCTATGCCTAGTCTAAAACACATGTCCTTGAATTCTTTGGACTTAAACTGGGGTCCGTTATCTGACACTAGGTGTACTGGTGTACCAAAGTCTTCAAATAATCTCTCTTGTAAAATTTTCACTGTGGTTGATGCTAATGCTCGTCGCATGGGATACATCCAGACGAATTTGGTAAATGAATCTACGCAAATGAGTAGCATGGTGTTACCGGATTTTAAACGTGGATAAGGGCCAGAAAAGTCTATGTAAATTTTTGAAAAGGGTGTCGTGGGAGTCTCTGAGATTAATTTACCAATGTGGCTGTTTCTCGCGGGTTTGCTGAGTGCACACAATTTACACTCTTTTACGAACTTAGCTATCTCGCTGTTCATATTTCCCCAATGATATTCTTTTCTAATATGATGTATGGTTTCATTAATACCCATATGAGCTCCAATGGTGGATGCGTGGTAGTATTGCATAAGCATTGGTTTAATAATGTCCGGGGCAATTATTCTCAAGGATTTCCCATTTGCTAGTTTATAACATAATACTCTCTTACTCAATATATATTTATCTGAAGTATTTCCTTTATTGATCTGTTCTATTATTTTACTTAAGGAAGGATCTTGTTGTTGATACTTTGCTATGTCAGTAAATGCCAGTGGGAATTCAGTTATTAGGGTATTTATTATTGATGTTTCACCTCTTTCATTATGTTCGGATTCCTTACTCTGCTGCTGGAACATACGGGATAGTGTATCGGCTACTACATTTTGGGTGCCACGAATGTGTTGTACTTTAAACTTGTAACAATTTAATCTCAATACCCATCTTCCGATACGACCGAACTGTTTAGGGTGATTTAATAACCATGATAAAGCCTGATTATCCGTTTCTAACAGAAATTCTTTATGTTCTAAAAATGGCTTGAATTTCTCGAATGCGAATACTACGGCTAAACATTCTAATTCGTATACGGAGAATTTCTTTTCCTGATCGGTTAGGGTTCGCGAGGCATAACTGATCGGTAATCTAGAATTATCTAATTCCTGATATATGACTGCTCCTAGGGCTACACTTGAACTATCTGTCTGTACGATAAATGGTTTCGTGAAATCGGCCAGTTGTAATACTGGAGGTTGTATTATACTTTCTTTCAGGTTGTCGAATGCTGTTTGATGTTGAGGGGTCCATTCAAATTTTACTCCTTTTTTTCTTAACGCATTTAAGGGTGCTGCTAGGTGTGGAATATACTTGTGGAAGTAATTTATCATTCCCAAAAATCGGGCTATTCCTTTCGTATCACGTGGTGGTAAAAATTCTCTGATTGCACGGGTGCGTTCTGGGTCTATGCTTACCTTTCCGTCGGCAGATACTATGTGACCTAAAAATGAGAATTGGTTAACGGCAAAATTTACTTTACTTGGGTTCACGGTTAATCCGGCTTTCTTTAGTCGGGATAAGATTTCGCGTAAATGATGAAGATGTTGCTCCATGGATTCGCTGTAAATTACTATGTCATGTAGGTAGTGGTATACGAATTTAAATTTTACATCGTGGAATATTTTTTCTAACAATCGACTACAAACAGAACTTCCCTGGGAGATTCCAAAGGGTACTCTTGTAAATTGGTAAAGGTTGAACGGGACTGCGAAGGCGGTTAGATGTTTGGATTCTTCCGATAATGGTATTTGGTGGAATGCTTGATTGAAATCCATTATGGTGAAAACTTTAGCTTTTGTAAAGTAGTGGAAGGCGCTGTGGATGTCGGGAAGCGGTATGGACTCGAATTCTATCTTTTTATTTAATTGTCTATAGTCAACGACTAATCTATGTTTATCAGTGCCTTTGGGTACTAAGAACGCGGGTGATGAATACGGGGAAGTGGAAGGTTCTATAACTTGTTGTTCTAACAATTTATTGATTTGATTTCTCATGATTTCCATTTTTGGAAGAGATAACTTATATGGATGCAGTCGGATTACTTTATTATCGTTCAGGTTGATCTTGTACTCTATTAGATTCGTTAAACCTAACTTTGGGGTTAGAACGGTGGAAAATTCTTTTATTAGATTTTGTATTTTTTGTTTATCTCTACTCTCTAAATGATCTAGTGCAGGTTCGTGGTGTACTACGTGCGTTGCGGATGTTTCTTTACCTTTACTGTTATTTACTTCGAAGTCAAAATTATATTTTTGGGTACGGTCGAATCTAAAATAATAATTCTTATCGTACATGTCAAGAATTATACCTGTTTTACTGATGAAGTCCGCTCCTAATATTAAGTTTGGTCCTAATTCTTCAGATACTAATACGGGAAAATACCATGTTAAATTTTTAATTTTTAGTTTGATAGTAACGCTGAGTTTTATTGTTAATTTTTGGTTATTAGCGGTAGCGCATTTCATATTCACCGGTTGAGTACGTTTAACAAGGTGGTGTTTGGCTAATGTTTCGGCTAACTGTTGGCTAATTAAGCTCCGTATTGATCCGGAATCAATTAATCCTAGTATTTTCGTAATGCCAAGGTCTACTTGTATATATGGTAATTGACACACACTGGATTTGCATGTAGTAATTGAGTTGCATCTATTGACAAATCTTTCTACGTAGGGGTCTAATTTTTTTTATTATTATTTATTTTTTTGGTTTTGTACTTCTCGGTTTTACCTACTCTTACGACGCGGCGGGAGACACAGGATTTCGGCACTCCCTGCCTTACATGTTTTTTGAATGAGAGGATTTTTGGTAGTGCTGTTTCTGTTTACAGTACCTACTAATGTGACCTTGTTTACCGCAGTAATAGCATCTTTTTTCTCTACTCACTGACACACTCATATTCGGTTGAGATTTCAGCTGATAATTTTGTGCAGGTTGGTAGTGTGAAGGTTTCGGAGATCTAAAGTGTCGACTATCACGGTGTATTCTCGGTTCTGATACCAGGGGCGGTGTTTCGTTTCTGCGTTGTGTCTGGGGAATTAAAGCACGTCTGTTTTGGTCCGAATACCATACGTTTGATGAGTGGATACAGCATTGTTCTAATTCTGCAAAAGTGTTGGGTCTATTGATCAGTACTAATCGCGATCTCTCTTCTGGGGATAATCCTACCAGAATCGTTTCTACTAACTGTGGTTCGCTCAAATTTACCTTTAGTAATAATGAAGATTCTCTTATCTCTGAAATATAGTGCGCGAGTCTCTCGTGCGCTCCTTGTACTCTAAGTACTGTGTTCCGTTTCAATTCTTCATAAATTCCCGTTGGAATAAAATGTCTTATTAAGGCAGAATGTAGTTGGTCTACGGAATGCTGAAAATTCATTGACTCCTGTACACGGTCTTTTAATGGTGGTTTACATTTAGTCATAATGACTTGCAATATCTGGCTATCGCTCAGTTGCTATAAGTCTTTGATTTGCAAAAGGTGTTTTATGAACGCAAACAGTTTGGTAATACTTAATCCATCGGTATATTGGATTTCTGATAAAATCTTTTCTACGGGATGAGTTATCTTTCCGTATAGGTTAGCACTAAAGTTCACGTGAGATTGTATTCTCGGGTCTCTCGACACTGAATTAGTTATCGCAGAGGGTGGTAATACACGATTACTCATTAAATCATTATTATATGTGAGACTACGCTGGGCATTTGGAGGTGAGGATTCCGCTGTTGGTGCAGTATTCACATTTCTATTAAGCGTCTGATCCGCATTCGGTTCTACACTTGATACTTGTGGAAATTCGAAAGTCACGGTAGTGGGTCTCTGTTCTATGGTGGGTGATTGAGATGGTGTGATATTTAATCTAGAAAGAGATTCTTCTATTTCCTCCATTTTAAATGAGTCTGATTTACTACGTAGGTTTCTTATTATCGTTGGTAATTGCTGCAATGCTTCGTCGGCAAATTTTTGCACGTCACAGGGTGTTACAGTAGCTCCGGGCCAGTTTAGTAAATTATTTATGCGACGGGTTAAATGCTCTATCCGTCGCGTGGTACGCAAGATTATGGCGGGTGATTTTTCGTCGTGGAGGGTTTGCGATATTGACGTCAATTCCCTATATTTTGCATAACACGTTTCTACTTCGCTTTCAAGTTCTATTTCGTTTAATCTATCTAACTGGGTAGGTATATTTTGCTTGTTTTCGCGTAACGTTTTGCGTAATTCTGCGACCGTTACGTTTGCATAAGGTAAACCGCGTAAAAGTGCTTCATAGCATAATTCGTCTTTTAATAACAAATCCGGGTTAAATTGAGACATTGTCTTAAAATGCTAATTGTAGTAATCTACTTATACTAATCAACATCAGTTTGACTATATTAATTATATCACTGTATATGACTATCTTTAGTTTTGTGGAACCAAATACCTTTCAATTCACAGAGAGAATAATAGCTCGTATGCAGATATAGTCCAGTAACCATATACATCAGACCTTGCGTCAGATCCGGTAGTTCTGATTTTTTGCTGAGTTGTTTATGATGTTGGCCCAATAAATAATCCAAGTTTTCGACCTCGAGAGCCGAACGCAACATTGTCAAAAATCCAAAAAAAAACATGAAATTTTCTACCTTTCTTCAGTGTTTGGCGATTTTAACCCTGAAGGACTAGTTTTACGAATTTATGTATTCAGTGCCTTTTTAAAATAGACTAAATTTTCTACAATTTGAGACCAGAACCGTCTTTGTAGACCAAATAGTTTCTGAAATACAGTTTTTCAAAATTTATCAATTTTTTCAAACTCGGGAATTTTTAGCAATATTTTGTTGTTGTGTAGGAATTTCGACCCCGTAGGCCTAGTTTCTTCGGGAAATGCCCTCCTCCCATATTCCAATGGTTGCTGAATAGGTTTGAGGGGACCTACAGATGAACCACCCCCTAAATTACTATGAGAAATATGAAAAATATAAATTCTAGTAAGCCCTGTTCCTTGTGTTACATTATCGAAGTCTGAAAAATAATCATGTCAAAAATTCTGAAAATAATATATATCGGTAATATTGTTTTGCTCTTTTTACTTATTATTTGGGAATCTTATGAAAGAAAATGAGAATTATGAATGATTATTTTAATTTCAATTTCAAAAAATTTATTCAAAATTAAAATACACTTTGTTGTTATTCGGTCAGGGCCTGATTTACAAAACCCTATCTGCCCAAAACCGTCACAGCATATTATGTTTCAATCTATTGTACCCAGTATAATAACAACTTAAAACAGTATTAAAAATCGATATATATATCAAAACTTATTATAAATTCTAAAGATAATAATTGATTAGACAAAAAAACAATGTTGTTGAAAATAGAAGAAAACAAAGAACATTTATAGTGTTGATTAGAAAATCAATTAAAATAAAATTAAACTTTGGAAGAAAAATAAATGAAATAATTATCATGATGTTTAATTTCTCGATTAAATCGCATGATTGCCGAGGTTTCCAAAAGCGATGTCTCCTTGTAACTAGCTGAGAATCCAAGCGTTGACAATAACTCAACCAAATGTTTTGACCCGAACTTATGATACAAGTACACACCAATCCCATGCAGTAATGAAGATATGAACGAGCGAGGCCTCACTGCTGATATGACCGAATGTGCAAGAGCAACACACTTCTTTCTATATGGATCCAAGCAGCCTCGTTTGTCTTTTAGAATTACTGTTTCCAGCAGTAGTCTTAAGGACTCGGGGATCACAGAATTTACATTCTGGAAGAAGTTATCGGATGGTGTAAATTGATATGTATCGTATACTTGCGAACGTATGTCCTCTCGTATGATTTCAGCAGCTGCCTTCACCACACGTAGTCTTTCTGCTTGAGGATCTGAGCTTTTACTCTCGTACCAAGAGCTGGTGAGAATTTTGTGGCCTGTGTTTTTAAAACAGACAGTCGTGTGTTTGGAGGATGACTCGACGATCAAAATGTCATCTCCATACTTTTCAAACAAGCGATTTTTAACTGTTCGAGGTTGGGGTCGTTCTCCTTCTATCTGGTCCAGGAGTTCATCTAAAGAAAACTGACGTTCCTCAGAGTTCTCTTCCAGAAATGAATAAATTATTTCCATGGCCTGATCAACCGTGGAATGGTGACGTTTTCCCCTGGGTATTCCTGTTGGTGGGGCCTGGTAGAGCTTTGTTTGGCAAAACCGGTGGTATCTCGCGTCAAGAGCTACCAAATCTGTGTTCTCAGATATACGCTCTTTTATTTTGAGAGCCCATTCGTCACTACGTTTTTCAGCTGCTTTCAATATTGTTGCATTGAAAGACATCTTCTCAACAGTAATAACATTGTTTCCTTTTTCTGGTTTCTTCTTCCTTTGAGCCACAAGGAATTCCTCAGTTATTTTGTCTCCACAGAGAAAACATTGTTCTCTGAAATTGAACTGTTCAGAGACTGATCTTGTGGCTTTTGATGGTTTCACAACTGTGTCTCCACGGCGAACAGCTACTTGGATCAACTTCAGGTTGTTATATCTTTTCTGGCAAGCACTGTGCACAGATATCTCATTCACACCTTTCAATAAACGTACATTTTCTTGATTGTTAAGAGTAACACTCGACGCAAGAAGGGTTTTTACTCCTCTTTCCTTCACTAACACTACTTCACTTTCACTTAAACTCTCCTTACATATAAAACATAAACTCGCGCTGAGACCGGGATCCGACATCCTATAGATTTTTAATTCAAAATCACGGAAGACTACGCACAACAAATGGGCCAGCCGGTCAGACGACAACTGAAGAGCAATGAAGGGTCTGGCCCAAGGTTACTCTATAATAAGGTTGGGCCCGAACCGAAACGAATTGCTATTGGCTGTTGAAATGACGTCACCATCGAGGAACGAGCTGCGCGGTAAATACTTCTCAATACAAATATGTTATTTTTTTATTAACTACAGTTTGTTTGTTATTTATATTTTTATTTACGAACTTATTTTAGTGAATGAAGTACGTAATAATGTTATATGAAGCGAATGTTTGCGTAATTTAAATGTGTACGCTTTTAATATTAATCGTATATCCAGGCCCCGATTTCAGGTACCTTGCACCCTGGGCAAAGCATTCTTATAGCCGCCCCCTTTCATTTTTTTACTTTCCTCCCCCACCCCACCACCTTTCACTAGGGAAACAACAAACTATAATGAAGATAAACATTTGACAGTTTTTATCTGTGATGAAATAACTGAAATTATATATAATTATACATATTTCACTACTAAGAGAACACATTTTTTTGCACAACGAAGTGAACGCGATAACATTGAAAGCGTATACTGAAAGGAAACATCAAACATGAAAGAGGAAATGACTGTATTAATTTTTTTTTTACCGCAGTGTAAACAAGTTTGTTGTCATAAGAGTTGCAAGTTACTGATACTGAGTAACGATATCAGGCGACATCCGCCGCTGTCGTTTATCAAAAGGCTATACGTCAAACATATAAGCAAAAGGCTATAAGGCAAACATCACACACACACACGCACAGAGGAAACTACGCGTAATATAATATTATTCATTACATATTCCTTGGCGCGTGCCGGCGTTCATTCGAACGTAGTTTCCTTCATTCCTAGAATTTTAACAATAACACTCAACTGTCTACTGTCTTATAGTCTTAACGCGTATTGTATTTCGTTCCTTGGCGCCCCCTTGGACCAGGCGCCCTCTGAGCATTTGCCCAGTCAGCTCATTTAAAGCCCGGGGTCTGCGTATAGCAACTGAAGAAGCAGTACGGATTTCCTATACATAATTGTTAATAAACCGATTGATAGTCGGAAAAATAATACCGAAACACCTTGCTAAAAATTAAATTTAGTAATTAGATCAGTCTAGACCGATATAAACAAAGCCTGAATACTAATGAAGCAAATTTTAGTAGACTAATTACAGAAGTGACTCGTTTTATCAAACTATACACTTATTTGTTAGAACGTTTCCGTTCGCCTGCATACAATAGACACGGTTTGAAAAAATTGAAAGTAATGACAATTAAATGCTCTTTGTACTATTTTTAGTTCCTATTTTCTACACCCTTTTTTTATAATTTTTTAAAGCCCGTGTTAGACTTTAGAAATAAAATTGCAGTACAATAGGCTTTATAACTTCTCTTTTTTCATCATAGTATTCCTTATAATTTGATGAAAATATATCATTATTTGGTAGCGCTCATGTGTTCGCGCGCACACACATGTATTTTTTTCAACCACAACTTCCCCTCACGCTTTATCTAGGCTTGGGACTAGCTATATTCTGTACAAAATTAATTTAAAATTTTAATTTTACAGAATATAGTCGGTTTAAAAATTGTGGGCTAATTATACATTGAACCCGTTTGTTTATAGACGGAACCCAGAGTCCACTGACCAGTTACTTATCAGACCTCTACTCAGTTCAAAGTCCAAACCAGACAGCGGCTGTCTAAGTTCCGCCTTCCTGCAAAGAACAATGATGCCTATAATACCATCCTAATTAATACAAAAGTAGAAATATATTAATTAATGTGTGGGTTTAACTATGGACGATGCGTGCCACTGGCGTGATTTTCTCTTCTGTGCTTCTGCTGCTTTCACTGCTTTCATGCGGCCATTCATGAAACGAAGGCGAATGAACATTCTCGTCCTGGCGTATATTTTTACAACTTCTGTTGGCATCTCAGGAAATTTACTTAAAATTCTTGTAGTCATATTTTTTATAATATTTTTACCTTTATACAAACTATCCGGCCCATTGATGTCCCTAAAAATTATTTCACACTGTGAAATCTTGTGCACCCAGTCTTCTGAAGGAACAAGAAGACCTCCTCGAGATAAAAACTCTATCCAGCCTCCAGCAGAAGTACCAACGGGAGGGGGATAGACATTTTCTGAAGGTGTTCCCATTGTAGGATCATGCTTTCTCCCACGATAGGCAATGTAGCCAGCTAGGTAGCGGAACCCCTCAGTAGAGCAGTCTACTCCATCACTGATCGCAGGAACGGCAACGTCTGCAGTAAATGACAAGGAGAAATCTTGCATTTCTGTTGACCCTTCAATCATAGATAGCTGCTCGGTCATGTCAGGTAAGATACCTTGCAAGAGATGAGAAGTCATAATTTCCTGATCATCATCTTGGACAAAAGGTGCTTCCTTCGAAAAACGTATTTTATTTGTATTTTGACCCACCAAAAGCAAACGAAGTCGATGTTTAACTTCTGTCGGTGGTGGGTTAATAAAAAACTGCCCAATGCCTCGTATTTGGGAGAAAAGATTTTCCAGGCAGTCTTGATTTAGTCTTGCAGTTAAAATATATTTAAGATTGTTTTTTCGTATATGACTAAAAAGGCCAAATAACGAGTTGATGGTCATCATGAAACCTTTTTGAAATGGCAACAAATTCCGAGATTTTCCTACGCGCATTGTTTCACAACAAGTATACATTTTTTTAAGTACGCCTTCTTGTACTTCGTGGTGAGTGCCATACCCGGTAGCCAAAGGTTTATTATCTACACATCTTCTTGAATTTAAAATATCGAAAGAATCAAAAAAACCTCGTATTAAAAAAACCAAAACTATGTCAACAGACAAAAGAATAAATGGAAAATTAAGAAAGGTAATTGAAAATAATTATAAATTTTCGTAAACACCGATACAAACGTATTGGTAACCTAACACTGTTACTGTCGAAACGTTCTTGTGAAACGTCACGAGATAAAACAAACTCTGCTCACAGAAATACACCAACAATAACTGAAGTGTTTACCACAGAATTTAAACAGTTCTGTACCACGTTTTTTTTTTTTTTTTTTTTTGCAAAACACTACACATATTTGTTCTAAATCTGTATTGCTATACCTACGAACAAACGCATAAATTAACAGTGATTAACTTCACAATTTATAACACCCGGATAACACCTATATAACAACGTAACAATAAGCAAGCAGTAAGGCACGGAATCCCGCCTCGATGGTGACGTCATGCGCAGTAGCGTGGATTCAGAACGCGTACTGCGCAACCATTCGGGCCCCCCCTGGTCTGGCCTTAAGTGTGGAAGGGTAGGGAGTGATAGGGTGGGAATCATGGAGGAAGGAGTATAATATGGAGAGGGTAAGCCGCCAGGAAAAGTGATGCCAAAAAGTAGGAGTTTATGGGCACAAGGTGTGTGTCATAGAAGGAGTAGGGGCCTCTTCTGCGCTTGCGCCCTATCTCTGTTTACAGTTCTCACTGACACTATGACACCAATCTAGTTTGTTTTTGTTACCGGTTTGTTGAATTTCTCGAGAACGGCTTAACGGATTTTCATTCCTAAAGTGACAAATTATTGGAAATTGTATTTACTACATTTTATATTCCGTTCATATTTTCGATTAAGTGAACGGTTTTAGAGATACTTGCATAAAAGTGGGAAATCCCCATTACGTCTGTGTAAAACCTGGGCACAAGGGGCGTGGTCAATCCCCTCTTTTTGGTTACACTTTCTCTTTGAGATAGAGTAGGGCATGCCACCCCCCTGGGAGGAATGGTTGAGGTAGATGAGGGTCGGTTACCCCACTTGCAGCTGTCTAAAAATAAAACGGAACAATAAACATGACTCGAGGCCCCTCCAGGTGGTGGTTCTACTGTTGTTACAGAGATATTGCTAAAAATTCCCGAGTTTGAAAAAATTGATAAATTTTAAAAGCTGTATTTCGGAAACTATTTGGTCTACAAAGTCGGTTTTGGTCTCAATTTGTAGCAAATTTAGTCTACTTTAAAAATGTACGAAATACATAGTTTCGTAAAACTGGTCCTTCAGGGTTAAAATCACCAAAAACTGAAGAAATGTAGAAAATTTCGTGTTTTTTTGGATTTTTTACAATGTTGCGTTCGGCGCTCGAGGTCGGAAACTTGGATTATTCATTGGGCCAACATCATAAACAACGTAGCGAAAAATCAGAACTACCGGATCTGACACAAGGTACCCCCCCTTTCAGGCGACAAGGTTACTGGACTAATATAGAAGGGGATCTCACACAGAGTTTCACAGGACATGACATGACATATTATGACTACTGTTGTTAGGCGATAACATTCCTATGCAAGGGGAGAAATTACGCGTTGTTGCACATACGCTTATAACAAAGGCATAGTTTATACAGTTTATAACACGTTAATATATTTCCTGTTTGTTCTTGCTCTCACGCTTACTTTGGGGTGACAATCTGTGCACGCTTCAACATGGGTTTACAGAATTAAATTATCATTATATATATTATTTTTCTTAATAATAATTACTACTTTACTTTCTTATTATTCTTTCTTATAATTTTTATTTTTATTATTAAACTTTTTATATATAGCCTTTTTTTTTCTTTATTGCTGTATCTCCAATTAGTCTTTTATTTATTAGCAAAGCAGAGTGGCGCATCTTATAACGGCTGTATACTATCTTTTATAACTTCTGTATACTATCGCCATTATAACCTCGGGAGCCCGGTTAATTGACGTCGGTCAATTAAACAGGCTGCCATAATATTCACAAAATATATATACTTAATTAAAATACAACGTAACAAAACACTTAACTGGAACCTGTGAATTAAGGAATATTAGATTCGTGTTGCCAAATTAATTCACGCATGTTTACGTCAATGACGTCTCTTTATTTACATACCTGTCAATTCGCATAAAAGAAAATGAGTTACTGTCTTGTTATTAAAAATTAATTAGGCTTGTGATTTGTATAGTTAAAACATACATAGCCTATATATACTTAACCTACTTTTCGTTTACTCTATTTCGTTCAACTGATTAGTTAACTATATTAAAAAAATAATAACTGCATAATGTATTCATTAATCAACTTGGTTAATTATTTATAAAACTTTGGTAATTCATACCCTCGGATCCGAGATATATCCTTTCTTTATATTAAGGTTAAAGAATTTACTTTTGCTGCCATTTGAAGAATGGACTTATTAATATTAGCATGTTATAGTCATTAAAGCTAAATACATCATATTGTTTATTACAAAGTTACATTGGTAATTTTATTCGGCCAGTCTTTTGTATAATTATATTAATTTTATTTTGGTGTCAATTGTCTTTCATATTTTTATTAAGTAATTTCTGAACTACAGAATTTTGACTTCTCTGTCACCTGTATGTAGCATCCTCGGCGAATCGGGGTTGTCTGTAGTAAACGGTGGCTATGCGTCTTCTGGTCTATCCTGAAGGTCTGGAGCAAGGTGTGATTCTCTCTCTTTTTGCAAGGTTGATCAGATTCTGGTGCTGGCGGTGGTGAGAAACTTTCACTTGAACTCACTTACTTCGATTTACCACCGCACTTTTTCCTTATAGTTAAACTGTTACACAAACTGTGATCTCTATCACGTTGATGTGACATTAAATCAACTGCAGAGATGTCATAAACACACACTTAAAACGTATCAAAGATGTTAAACATATTGAAATTACTGATAATATTTGCTATCAGCTTTACTAAGCATTAGCTTAAAGAAACTGAGAGAGTGAATGACATATTCTTTCATTCTCTATAATTTTGTAGTTACTGACTACATTTTCAACTGTGTTGTTCTCGCTGCGGAGTCTGATTTACAACTAATTTTGGGGGCGCACCGCTGGCGTAGCGAAGTGCGTGTCCGCGCGTGTTATTATTTACCGGCGCGAGAAATAGTTCTTAATTTATTAATTATTATTTTTACTTATTTTAAATTGCTGGTTTATTACGTCTCTCTATAATTTAATACTCGCTGAAGAAACAGGAGGTGGTTTACATATTTATTTGTTTAACATTATTTAGTTTTCTATTTATTTCATAGGGAGAGAAATTATGGAAATTATGTAGTTTCATTTAGGATTATATTATTTTTACCTTTTTTTTATTTTGTGCTATTTAACCCTATTAAATCGTCACAGGCTCACAAATTTCCTAAGATAATTGAGAATGGTGTTACTCAGTCTTTTACGATTATATAAAATATTATAATCATATACTTAAACTGTTAATAAAAACGAGAGGACACTCGTAGGAACACCGCAACCGCTAAACAAACCGGAAATAAGTTACGGGTTATAGGTTAAGTTTACAAAAATGTCCTTACTATTGACATAGTTGTTAGACTCGTCGATAGAGCGGCAGTGTTGTCACCTGGTGTCTCCCCCCACCATTCTGCTGCCTCTCATCAGTTAGGAAAACGCACACATAGACGCTAGTTGTTGAGTCGCGCCGGACAACGGTGGTTGGTCCAGCGCAAACCAAGTCCTTTCCAACTAGGCTTAACGTGGCCCCCGATGGTCTGCATATTGCGGTTACCCAAGGAATTGCCTGTCCGGTCGAGGTATTCTCACGGAGCTGACTCTGACCACAACCCCATCTTGGTTCACGTCGCTACCCATCATGCTACCGCACGGGACAAGAAGAACGTTATCGATTGGGACCGCTACGACCCGGCTCTTTGCCGTCGACTGCTGCCAGCGGGCCAACTCGACACCGTCCGCCTCCTTGACGAAGCAGTTGCGGTCGTCGAAGAGGCAATAATCTCGGGGGTAGACATGTCTTCTCGCATGTTAGCCGGTCTCACGCCCGACTACCAACGCATCCCTGAGGAAGTCTCTCTTCTCGCTCGCGAGAAGAATTACTTCCGGAAACGTTTGCAGAGGACCCGTGATCCGGCCGTTAAGGCAGCCTACAACCGGCTCACTGGACGACTGCATGGCGGTCTGAAAGTGTTCGGACGAGGCTGTTGGGAACTCGCCATGGCCCGAACGGGGGATACGGACCCGCAAAGTCACCCGTACAGAATAGCTAGCGCGATGACGGGACGGAGGCGACTGCCTCCTCTCCCCGCCATCGTTGAACCGTTCGGGAAACTCCTGGGTCGCCCGGGGGAGAAGGCCGAGTACTTGGGAGCGTGTTTCGAGCGTCAGTTCGCTCCCAACCCGCCCATGGACTGGGACTTCGACGAACAAGTTGAGATTGATGTGGAAGACTTTCTATCTCTTCCGATCACGGTGGAGCCCGAACCCATTACTTTGGAAGAGGTCTCAGATCGGCTCGCTGAACTTCAGCCAAGAAAAACTCCAGGTCCGGATGGTGTCACGAACACCTCACTGCGTCTTCTCCCGGAACCTGGAGTCCAGTTCTTGACTGACTTGTTCAACGCGTATCTTAGACAGGCCTACTTTCCCAAGAAATGGCGAAAGGCGACGGTCATCGTAATCCCGAAGAAGGGAAAGGATACTTCCCCGACAACCTCCGGTCCATCAGCCTACTTTCCACTACGTTCAAGGTTTTTGAGCGTCTCGTGCAGCGTCGTGTACGTGATCATCTCATAAACTTTGACGTGCTGGTCCCCGAACAGTTCGGCTTCCATGTGAGGCATTCCAGCATTCATCAGCTGATGAAAACGATGGACGCTGGGTGTCGTAGAGAACAAACCGTTGGCTGTTTCTTAGATGTAGAAAAAGCCTTCGACAGCGTATGGCATGATGGGCTCTTATTCAAGCTTAGGGAAGTCCAGCTCCCAGACCGCTACCTTCATCTGATTGCTAACTTTCTGACGGAGAGGACCTTCTGCGTGAGAGTTGGCGATTCTGTCTCTTCCGAGAGACGAATCATTGCTGGCGTCCCTCAATGTACTATTCTTGACCCTCTCCTGTTCTCAGTCTACGTTAACGACGTGCCGAGACAGCCTGGAGTCCAGGTGTCCCTCTTTGCGGATGACACGGCTGTATTCACAGCTGATTGTAACCCAGAACAGGCTGTTGTACGACTGAAGCGCCAGTTTGACTCACTCGGGGACTGAACTGATAACTGGAGGATGTCATTCAACGCGACCAAGAGTGTAGCCGTCCAATTCTCCAAGCGAGGGAAGAACCCTGTTAGGCAACTATGCATCGGCAGGACGTACTTGTGCTGGTCCAACGAGGTTATGCAGTGTCCCGAGTCTCAGATAGGACTCCTGCCACTGGGTCAGTTTGAGTTCCTTTTGTATTGTTTTATCTAATTATGGAGGGCCTGAAGTGACCTGCGATTGGTGGATTATACTACCGGGGCTAATAAACGAGGTCGCTTCCAGGACTCACCTGGTCGCGGGGTGTATTTACCAAGTCCGGCAATGAGGGAATTGTGGGTTACTCTTTCGGAACGAACATAGAATCTACGCGCCAGGTGTCTCGCGGTGTCACCAAAAGAGCGAACACCGAGTCCTCTCCTCAAGAGACGAGAAGAGTACCTCCGGGGGACTTTACACGCAAGCTTCAGTCCCCGGCCGAGAACGCGCTGGAGCGCTGACCTATGACCACGAGGAAGGTATCCCCAAACAGGACAGACATAGGTAATCACGGGCAACACGTACGAGTTGACTATGAGCTTACCTAGCCGGGGGGTCATTGCCGGATTAGATAGCACGGGCCAGAGTCTACTGAGTTGCACCGAAGCGCGTTGACGGATGTATTGTGTATGGGTTCGCCAGGTGAGTCGGGAATCCACGTGGAGCCCAAGGTACTTGACGCTGTTGGTCCAGGGTACCTCGACGGGGCCTACTTTGAGTGGGTGAGGCCGCTTGCGTTTTCGCGAGAATATTACCGCGGCACTCTTGGAGGCGTTAACGGCAACTCTCCAGTAATCGGTCCACCCGACATACGCGTCGAGTTGGCGCTGGAGCTTGATTGCCGCATAACTTGCGTTCGGCTCTGAGGCAAAAGCCGCAGTGTCGTCCGCGAACAGCGACAATTTTACTTCAGGAACTCGGGGCGTGTCGTTGACAAACAGCGAGAACAGGAGAAGTCCAGTGTCCTCGCTGCCTTGCGCGTGTTCCTTATATAGTCGCTCCAGATTGTGGTCGGCCATCATTCTTTTTGTCTGCAATTAATTTTCTGATTGGTGGAAAATTACGTCATTATGCGGTCATTCTAAAAATAACTTTTAAATAAGCGTCACTTTTCTTCTTATTCTCCTTACTTCGCTATATTCAAAATTCACACATTTTGTATTATTAACATTAGTTTCTCTTTTATTCTAATTACAAAGTTTACTATTATTATATATATAACTTTCACATATGAACTTACTTTGGTTATCACTTTCCCATACGTTTCAAGGTGATGTGCCTCTTCCTCAGTGGGAGTAAATACTGAATGTTATTTTACAGAATAACGGTTATGGACTATAGGTGTGTGTGGTGGGGGTTGATGGTGGGAGGGAATTGGCGCTGAGGTTCAAATTGTGTGTTTGGATCAGTATATCGAATAGTGTATGTGATTTATAATGTAATTGTTCATTTAATATGTTGTTTGTTTGTAGTTTATAATGTAATTGTTCATTTAATATGTTGTTTGGTTGTAGTAAAATGACATTCAGTATTTACTCCCACTGAGGAAGAGGCACATCACCTTGAAATGTATGGGAAAGTGATAACCAAAGTAAGTTCATATGTGAAAGTTATATATATAATAATATTTAAAAAAAGTGAACGAAGAGGATGAATCAACAAGATAATTATAAAGTTTATTATATGATTAGCATCGTATTGCTTGTTTCCTGCTGGTTATTTTGAGTTAAATAGCGGCCAGTTTTGATACATTTTTAATTAATAAAACCCATCTTAATGATGGCCTATGCTAAGGCATAGTTTTACAATGAGTGATTTTTACTTCAATTTGCAGTTTCTTTTGCTGTGTATCTTTTAGTAGTTAATTAACCCTTACTTTTAATAACGTTTAATAAAATTATAATACTTCATTTAACAAACAACTCTAAAATGCTGTATTCAGCTGAACATTGATAATTCTTATAACTTATTTACTAAATATCACTATAATATTGACGACTCGGAACACTAAGTTTTTTATAAGTAAAAACGTAAAGTTTTACCTTACAGCCTAAACCGGCTTTCACCTATAGAAGGCTTCATCAGAGGCTGTCGTTAGTAGCGCTGCTCGTCTTGTTGTTGGCGACGAGATAGTGTTTCGAAAGATTGAAGCTGTGTGTGTGTGGTGAGATGTGTTCGAATAATGTGTGCGATTTGAATTGTGTCTGTTTGTTTAGGATGTCGTTTTTATTTGTTTTTGTGTGTTTGTATATTTCTAATTGTTCTAGAGTGTCTAGAATTAATTCTAACAATTAGAAATATACAAACACACAAAAACAAATAAAAACGACATCCTAAACGAACAGACACAATTCAAATCGCACGCATTATTCGAACACATCTCACCACACACACACAGCTTCAATCTTTCGAAACACTATCTCGTCGCCAACAACAAGACGAGCAGCGCTACTAACGACAGCCTCTGATGAAGCCTTCTATAGGTGAAAGCCGGTTTAGGCTGTAAGGTAAAACTTTACGTTTTTACTTATAAAAAACTTAGTGTTCTGAGTCATCAATATTATAGTGATATTTAGTTAAGTAACGGACACGTCATGGACAACGAAATCCAAGAATTTAACTTATTTACATTATTACCATTAAATGGCCTGGTTATTCTACCATTAAACAATTCATATTTAAACTTAATTCAACTAATAATTCTTAATTACATATATGGTGATATTATACCTTTTAATTCATTGTCATTTATTATATTTCCTATACACAGTATAGTATGGGATCTCTAGGCCGTCTGAGTCTCAGTTTCATAATCTTTTTTATTAGTATGTTCTTATCTGATTTTTCATTATTATTTAATATAATTACAATAGTTTCTTCTATATGCATGGTGCATAGTTTGTCATATGTTACAGTACTAATTAGGTCTTTCTTCCTTTATTTAATATAAACATTCTACTATCTGTCATGATCTTCTGATAAATCGTGTGATTGTTATGTAACAATAATAGTATTATTTGTTATATTTGACCTTAGTCATTATTCTGTTCTATTACTATATTTTTTATCACACATTGAGTTACTTTAATTTATTTTAGGTAACTCTTCAAAATTCGCAATTAGGCTTTGTTCACCTTACATTTTAATACATGGTTTTACAAACTTAACAGGTTTATCATATCCTAAGTACATAAAGTTCTTCACCTAACTTGTTTCATTAGACATTCTTTATCCTTAGAAATTGTACAAGTTATACTTTCAGTATTTTTTCTATAATCATTACTTATTATGCCTTGGCATACCTCTTTTTCAAGGTTAGATTATTACATTGTTGATTATACTTGGTTAACCTTATTCTATTTGTTCCATTATCATTTCTCATCAATTAATTCATTTAATAATAATTATTATTAACATTATTCATCCATTTATTTATGATAATAGCCATTTTTTTTCCATGGCTCAGCTAATCTGCTGGTCACATTACTTTAAGTTATTTTTAAGTATAACTCATTCTACTTTTCGCTTATTCATGATATTTTAATTGGTGTATCTTTATTTATTTTCACTCAACTAATCTATTGGGGAACTAGTATTTGTCACCGTCTCAGTCTATTTGTCAGTTTACTTAATGTGTTGTCATCTAATGCTGTTAGTAGGTTTCCTACTGTTCAGGATTTGCTACTAATTTCCTTACTTTCGTCAATGCTCATAGATTTATTTGTATCATTCTTCAATTTGTCTTAACTAATTGTTTTCATTAATTCACCCTCCTCAGATAATTTATTACTTCATGTGGGGTTTATGGGTATGGAACATTTTGTGATGTTACAATAGTAGGGTAAAGGCAGATTGTTAATTTAGAATAATATCTCATGTATAGCAATTAGGATTTGAAGATAACGTAAATGCTATAAGAGCAATAGCTGATTGAAATCGAAGTAAATTAAAGTAATTAATAAAATCTTTATTTGATAAAAGTACAATGCATATGCAGTAGAAAAGTATTAAAGCCAAGTAAGATTAAAGGAATTGAAATAAAAGTAAAATCATTGTTGAAATAAATTAATAAGCAATTGCAAAGATGACCACACTGAATGAGTAAGCCGAGAGCAAAAATAATTGATAGTTAAAAGTAGATAATAAGATTTCTGTATAACCTGTTTAAATGTAAATTGTTCATCAGAAGTCACATGCATAAGATCGCACAAGTGATGAATAATTAATATTTTTGTTATTTCTGAAATAAGTAAAGAGGTTGTTAAATAAATAATGTAAATATTTGAAAAACGTATTACGCATTCTTGTTATTACGATTACACCTAACAACATTGTTATGTTATATAATTCACATATGCATAAATATCATTGCATTAAGTTCGTAAATTTACACGATATGTGTGTTGTTATATAAATTTGGCGCTCCAAAAGCGTGGGGCTCCTCAAATTAAAGTACATTAAATGTGTTGTTATAATATAGTAATTTTTAAGTATAACAACAAATATTTTTTTTAAATTTTCTGATAAAAACTGGAATTTTATAAAATGAATTTGATGTCCATTTTGACAACAGATTAAGTAAGCAGAGATAACTGAATTTGATTTATTATGAAAGTTAGTTAACTATATAAAGGACAATACAGAAACTTAAAATGACAGAGATTTTATAAGCAAGAAAACACTTTTTGGATAATACAGTATAAAATTAACATTGTTTGAAAAAGTGTCAACTTATTATTAACTTTGATAATAAAAATGTGAGTTTCATTATTAATATAATTAGTTGACATGCATGTCAATGTTCTAGCAACATTGTTCTAGTCGTAAAAAAAATAACCCAAGGAAGACTGTATTATGTTCTCGTTTTGTAAAGTAAACTAGTATATTTCTTCCTATTCTGATATCCAGATTTTGGAACCAATACTGGTATTGTGACACAATAAATCTGGATATATAACACAGGTACGGTACACAAACACTGCTATGAACTGTGTATTTTGCATCAGTTATACAACTATATATAGCAGCTTGGTGCAATTATGACAATTTTGTCCCCCCCCCCGTTCTTAAGAGTAAAAAAAATCTTTTTTCCACCCAAGCATGATATTATAAGACACGACTTCCATAATAAAACCTGAACCACCTAAAATATGTTACTACAACTACCTAAGAGAATTTTTTTATATTTAATTCTTGATACCACCTTCAGTTCAGAAGAATGTCAGAAGTACTGAAACTGATCAGATAGTTTAGACCAGTGGGACAAAAAACAGAAGATACTGGTGAAGCATGTGGTTTTTCTTATTCATATGTATAAATTAACTAATAACTAATTTAATTTCACTGATTTACTTATAAAATTGAGTTAGGTGGAGTTTTAATCATATCCCAACATAAGCAGAGTTGCAGAGTTTAATGTAATAATGTAGTTACAGTACATAATATACGGAATGTAGCAACAGTATTTATAATATTACAGTAGCATAAACACAAACATTTATATGAACATGTTATTAATATTTTGTGCTTAGAAAGTGTTAAATATATAAATGTGTTACAATTTTATACAATACATGCAATTTGCTGATAAAACAAACTAATTAAAACAATTCTAATGAATTTCTCTTCACATATTAATTGAATTAGTTATATTTTTTTCTAGTTGTCAGATTTACCAGTATAAAATAAACAATTCATTATCAGAAGCAACAAAGAAATAAACATACCTACTGCAAAATAAACTGTAAGAACAGTATCATTTTAATAACCAAGTATGAACTTGTATACATCAGTGAAAACGTCATCAGTCATCAGCATCAGAAGTGTCATTTTTAAAGAAGTATGATGTAGCAGTGAAAAAAATCAAGGAAGACTGTATAGTCGAGTAAGACTAATTTAAAAATAGCAAATTTCCAGAAACAGCATCTTTTGAGCTGATTTTTTTTTAAACGATAGGTTTAGTGTTTACCTAAAAGTTTATCCAAGTTCCAGACTTTGGACCCCCCATTTTCCCCGATTTCCCCGACTTTTCACTTCTGGCAAACAGCGGAGCACAAGTCACTGAAGGTTTCCTCAATTTTTCCGATGATAACTTCACTAAATCAGAAAAAGAAAAATACTAGAGTGTTCCCCGGAAAATTCCCTATCAATCTGTGTTAGTTGTGCATTTTTTTTTAAAGGCAACATAAGCTACAAAAAATTGAAACTTGCAAAAATGTGCATTTTCAGATTTCTGTTAATAATGAGTGAAATAATGTTTTTTCTTTATAGAAAAATTGTAGAATATAGTATTCTAATAGACAAATTTCCATATTAATTTTTATCACGAAATAAATTTTTCAAGTTGAAAAGGGAAATTTTTCAAAATTGGGTCCAGTCATCGCCCTGACATCACAGGAAAAAGTTTTTTTTTTTTAAATACTCGTATTTCATGGTCTGTCAGCTAGTGAACAAAGTTTGTTCTTTTATAGCTTCCCAAATAATAATTTTTACCTTTTTTGCGCTTGTACACAGCGAACGGCATTAAGAGCAGCTGATGCTCTGGCAAGTACGTAGTACTGCTGCTTGGCGGCGCATATGTATACTCGATTCAGCCCGCGCTGTGTACACTTGCGTCTACGTCCGAGCTATAGCGCGTGGCTGAGAAACGCATCTGGCATGGTGGGGAGCTTAGCTGATTGTGGTAGGAATTTTAACGAAGACTTCCGAACATTTTACCGCGCTTATTATACAATGTGCTTATTATAGCCTAACTGAGTGATGTAAACTGCTGAGTACTGAATGAAAGAAAGCACTGTAAAGGTAAGAATTGTTTTATATTATTAGCACAAAATAAGTGATATTCAAACGTAGGTAGACTTTCTAAATTTCTGTAGGTAAAAAACGGATCTTGAGTGTTTTACGGCAGCCAATATAGTTCCGTATTTTTACAGTGTTTATAAAAACATTATTGTGATCATCCAAAAAAATCGATTTTGAATTTCCAGTAGAAATAATTTTTTTGATGTATCATATCTTTCTACACAATGTTGGCCATAAAAATGAGTTAAAACATATTCACTTGACGAAGAAAGAGAGAAACCAAATTGCAACTCACTTAGCAAGTAAAATACCCCATGAGGAAATTTTAAAAGATATAAGGTGTTCTATATCAAATTATTTATATAAATATATATTAACACTTTCACTGTGAACTTACTTTTAGGTTTTGATTACCCAAACGTTTCGACGTAGTATTCGTCTTTCTCAATGGGTTTTTAAATACTCTTTGAATACTACGTCGAAACGTTTGGGTAATCAAAACCTAAAAGTAAGTTCACAGTGAAAGTGTTAATATATATTTATATAAATATTAATAAGTGAATGAAGAGGATGTACCAACAAGCTAATTATATCAAATTGTGATCTACAAAGAATTCGCCTAGTGAACAAAAAAGATATTATAAATATTGAAAAAAGCTTTAATCTAAATGATGAAGCCACAAAACATCCATTTGACCCTGTAAGCATCAAGGCTTGGGTTGAAGATCTTAAAACATCAAAGGACACTGCCTTAGTGGTTTATAAACCACAAGGTGTAATTATGAGTTTTCTCAGCTGAAAGAAGATGATTTTCTGTTGATATTTATGACCAAAGCTCAAAGAACTGTTCTGTATAAATATGGTAGTGATGTTGTATGCATCGACGGAACGCATGGTCTCAACAATTATAATTTTCAGTTATACACACTTCTAACTATGGATGAAACCAGGGAGGGATTTCCTGCTGCTTTCATGTTTACGAATAGAGGGGATGAAACCATTCTACGATTTTTTTTTTGATAAAATAAAGACTTCATTCGGATGTATTAAAACTCATACATTTATGTATGATATGGAAGATACATTCTATTCAGCATGGTGTAAAACTATGGGACCTTCAGACAACCGCATTTATTGTGCATGGCATGTTTTAAAGGCTTGGAGAACCAATGTAAATAACAAAATCAAAACAAAGGAAACATGAGACAAGGTTTCTAAAATGTTACAGACACTGTTGTATGAATTAGACCAAGATGCATTTAAAAAAATGCTCCATGAAGCCTTGAGAAGAATGTCCAATGATGAACAAACACATTCATTTTATGAGTATTTTGAAAAACAGTATGTAAATAATGAACAATACAGACTCTGGGCCTACTGTTTTCGAATCCATTTGGGCATAAATACTAATATGTCAATTGAGAATGTTAACAGAGTTAAATTCTTGGATTTTGTTGTCCATGACGTGTCCGTTACTTAACTAAATACAACTACTATATTAACGACTTGGAACACAAAGTTTTTTATAAGTAAAAAACATAAAGTTTTACTTTACAACCTGAACCAGTTTTCACCTTTAAAAGTCTTCTTCAGAGTTACAACTGGTTCAGGTTGTAAGGTAAGACTTTATGTTTTTACTTATAAAAAACTTTGTGTTCCAAGTCGTTAATATAACTTAATAGTTGTATTTAGTTAACAGAGTGTTAAAATACTGTTACCTGAAAAGGCAAACAAGTCCACCAATTAGACAAAACTTTCTGTGCAATACTGAACTTGCTTAGAGATATATTGTTTGAGTATCTCATAAAAATTAAAAAAGGAAAACTTGTTCGCAAACTGCAGACGTTGAGAACACGACACAAAGCTAGTTTGCTGTTGGATGTATCTACAGTTTTAAGAACTTCAGATGATATGTGGCAGGTTCTGTCATCAGCCCAGAGTGAATTTTATACCGTAAAACGGATTAGGCAGTGCACATCGTGCCAGCTACAGTGTGTACACTGTAATGCTTGTTTTCATGACTTTATGTGCTCATGCATGGATAACACCATCCATAATAATATGTGTAAGCATGTTCATCTTGTTTGTCGAAGACTGAATGAGAATGAAAGGTCTATTTCTGAAACTTGGAATGAAGAAAATATATTAACACTTAGTACAGAAAAGGAACAGTAGATTTTAGATGAAGAAGAAGATGTAATTTTGGAAGAGACTATTTTAAAAGAAGTTAGTACTGAGGAGGAAGAAGGAAACAGAATTTCAAACATAAAAACAACTACTCAAAAAATTTAACGAAGTCTACAGTAAACTTGAAGACCATATACATACCTATAAACAATTAGAATATGTAGGAAAAAAAATGGACCAGTTGTTGCCTACAATCGAAGCGATGAATGCAGGAAGAACCTTAAAGGTATGTCAATTAAGAATGATGTTATTCTAATTATATAAACTATACATAATTATCTAATCTAGTTAGATTAGTCATAATTAGATCTAATTACCTAATCTTAGGTAACCATCTGATTATAGCTGAAACCTATTTGCCCTCTTCCAATCTTACATCCCAGATACCGTTTTTTTTTTACATGTTTACATTAGATTATAAGGCCTATTAGTAGTTTTACTTTAATTCATTCTGAAACCACTTCATATTTATATTTTCCAAGTTACTCTTACCAACAATAATTTGAAAATAAATATTATATTAACTTCTCATAAAACCTGCTGATTTTATGTTACATACAGCAATCTGTATAGATATAGCAGTATCCAAGTATCCAACAGCTACATTTTAAATTGTACTGTACAATAAATGTTGAATATTGTAAATTCTTTTCTTACGTATCTCTTTTTATAAAATTTTACTTGTCACTGAATTTAATCTAAAACTCTGTTTTGTTAAATGATTTTTTAATTAATAATTAATTATTTAATTGGTTCAAATTACATATCTTGTTTTAATAATGCTGTTTATTCTTTTTGAATAATTATTTGGTTGTAATCCCCGTATGTTCTGAATGTAAACAGTTTTGTAGACCTCTTGAAGTTCGTTCGCACTCCCGTTGAATTATGTCGTCTGTGTATGTTAGTGTGTAGTTTAGACAAAGTTATTTATATAATTCAAACCTTCACGTACCTTTGATGTCATACTAGAAGTTCAGTCGGTCTAAGTTGATTAATAAACTGTCAAGTTTTTTTATAAAACAGTATAATAGTGCTGTTAGTGTTTAAGTGAGTACTTATGAATTTTACCAGGGCACCATATGGAATTTCGTGAGAAATATTCTATAAAAAAGAATTCTTTTGAATACCGGTAATCGAATGATTAATTTTGATTGATTATAAGTTAGTAATTGATTGAGTGGTTGAATCAATATCAGGAGTTAATTTCCCTTTTACCTGTTTAATTGATTCTAACTGTTGGCGGTCCACTTGTCTGAATTGTAGCCAACTTTACTGGTTGCTTGCCTTGAAATCGTAACTCATTAACTAGTAAAAAAGAATTAATCACTTATTTAAATAATTGCTGACAATATTTGTTAATTCACAATTCACTGGTTCACAGTTCACTCTATGCTTGGTTTAATTAAATACATTCAGTTTAATACAACACACAGATTACAAATCATCCGGCTTTCAATTTTCTTAACTCAGTTTTTTTGCAATGATGACTCTAACCCTAATCGATTGATTATTTATAAATATTAGCTATCTCAAAGGTGACTTCTTTTAATTTACAGAATAAAATGCCACTGCTTCACTTTACAATGCTATTACAAAACACTAGATTATTAGGTTAGACACTTTTAGTTATTGAAATTAATTAACGAATAGTTCGTTTAATCTGGACAAATTTTAGGTTAGTTAGGATAATGTTAGTACATGAAATCTTATGTCGGAATATTATAATTCCTCTAAATAAAGGTAAAACAGTGCTTAGTACTTATTGTATTATTGTTTCTTGTGTCAGTATACAGGTGTATTATATTATACTGCTAACAGCTGCCTCGTAAACAATGTAAATATATGCATGGTACTCCCTTACTAATAGTCTCAATGATTATTTATTAACACTCCTCACGATCTGGTACACTGATCGTGGTTACGCTTCACTTATTTCGCACATGAACGATATTATTTTCTTCTTGAATGACTATTTAATTTGTTATGTATGATACTTAACCTCGTTCTCTAACACGCACTTCTAGTAAAAGTATCACTACTGATATCGATGCACTGTTCTTTAATTACACTTCTTCCTTCTTGTTGAGCATAAAATTTTGATGATAATTCGGCCTGGATTAGTTGTTGTTGATTGAGTGGAAAGAGACAAAATGCTTCTTTGTTTACAATTGCGTTCGTATATATACTTTTCTCCGATAGCCGCTAGGTGGTGTTCCCTCGTCTCTAAAGTCGTTCGCGATTGGTAGAAAATGATGTCATGTTGACATAATTCTATTTATAGCCATTAAAAAATTGTATTGGAAGCGTCTGATTTCAATGTTAATATTATTTGTTGTATTTATTCGAAATTCAACAAATTTATGATGCTAACGTTAATATCTCAGTTATTACAAGTACAATTCAGGTTCTACTGTTAGCATTGTAAAGCTTGTTTACTTTTCTTTATTTTGACATGTCTTGGTGACAGTTTGGTCATAGTTTTCATTAACAATTCTTTATTCTAAACTAAATAAGGCATTGTCTACAGGCATCGTCTGCTAAATGTTGCAGATCCAACTATTAACTTTTTCTTATTATTCGTTTAATTATCCTTAACTTCTAATTTGAACATGATTATTTGATTGAAAAGAACACATTATTATACTTAAATGCTGTATCCAGCTGAACAATATTAATTATTAGTATACATTTGTTGATTTTCTATCATAAACTTCCATATTTAACTATTCTTACTTCAATATGTCTTTCTTATTTCTTATACTTATAACACCACTCAAGCAGTGGTGCTTTACATTCTTTTTGTCATTATTATTATTTTACTTCCCTATGCTTAGTAGGGTCTCTACCTGATTCTCACTTTTATGACTTAAGTGTGTCATTCTTGGTTTGTTATCATTCCTTTACAATGTTTTGTTCCTTAACTATTATGACATTTCTTTACATATTTTAACTTCTTATAACGTTACTTAGATACATTCAGTGGTTACATTGATTGTTATCTTTAATTTATTATAACATATATTATTGGTTTTCTTATTATCTTTTATAGTTCATGATTAATCATAGTATCGTTCTTTATATTTGTCCTTTTAGATCAGTACTTTGACATGGATCAGCTAATGTGCTGTTTCTATTTACAATACATGATACAAATATCATTCATGTCATCTCTTATCTTATTTATTTTATTTGACTTTATTCTTTAAAGGTTTCATTAAGCTCACTTAACAGTTTATGTGGGAAACTTGTCTTGTTAATTCGTCTTTGTCATTCTGTTTGTTTATGTTGTAGTGTCATATTATGCAGATAGTGGATTTACCACTGTTCACTTGAATTTCTTCTCTCCTTTCATTCTTTATTGGTTTATTATATTTACTGTTACATTCTTCCTTGTTACTCATTTATAGTTATTTTAGTATCATTCACCCTTCTGGTGTTCATTATTATTATGGAACGTTTTGTGACGTTACATATTATGCTCCCTTCTCAAAATTGATAATTTGAGAAAAACAAGTTCTTTGGTCTGATGAAATTATCATTTTAATTTGGTTCAGTTATAAAACTACGGCTTTCTTCTTTATTTAACTCGATGATTTTTTTTTTTTTTTTGTCCAGACTATGTTCTTCGTTAGCCTCATTTCTTTAGCTTACAAGTAGTTGTCAATTTTTCATTTTATTGGTTAGTTATTTGTTTATTTATACATTTGTTATTATCTTGATAATTTCCCTGTTCTCCTGTAGTAATACCTTTCTCCTTCTCATTAAACGCATCTTAATTCTTATAACAATTCTCCTTTTCTCTTTCATTTACCTCAAAGTGGTTGACTTAATCCTTGAAATATTATAATTCCCTAATATTTTTCCCTAACATTTATAGCAGGTTCGGAGTCAGAGGGGCTCTCATTGGGATCCATTCTCCGCCGTCCCATAACTATATACTCACAGATCAGAGGAATCTTCATCTCTGTCTGAAACAATAAAAAGTTGTACATAACAACAGTTGCACTATCACAACACATAAGACATAATATATTATTTACATTTCATTATAAGACATTATATTCATGTATTAGAATACTCAAGGGATTAGAGGTTCCATTACATAAATTCCATTACTGTATCACTTCTGATGCTTTATCAATTCATTTAACATATTTTTCTTCACAGGTCATTGGTTATTATAACTTGACATATTTGCTGTATTACCATAAGCTTTGTTGTTTTTCATCAATACTATTTTGAATGTTGGTTTTGTTATTATACATATTTTTATTTTCACATTTATTTTCATCGCCATATAATTATGCAGTTATATTCATAAATTCATCATCACCTTATATTGTAGTTTTCTATACTTCCTTATTTTCATCATAATTTATTCATAACATTGTTTATATAATAGTTTGTAACATTTCTATGTTGGTTAGTTCCTTTTAATTATTCATTTAAGTAATTGTTTTATTTATCATCATTATCTCCTTGTTAGTCTTTTAATCATTATCTCATTTTATTTGTTATGCATTTTATATTAATTGGATTGTTCATAATATTTCCTTAATGAAACTTGGTTATATGTACCCTTAATTTTATTGTTGACAGGGTTTGTTAACTCATAGGTATTGTTGTCATTGTCCTTGGTGATCGGATATGGTCCAGTATATAATACTAATAGTTTTTTGGTTATACGTTGTACAGTAGTTGGTAATTCTCTGTTCCTCACTACCACTTTCTCTCCTATATGATACTTAATAGCTTTCGGTTGGTTCTTCAAGTATTTCTTCTTTTGTAGTTCCGTTTTCTCTAATATTCTGTTATAAAATTTTGCTC
Organism: Magicicada septendecula; assembly: GCA_034769895.1. Classification (NCBI taxonomy): domain Eukaryota; kingdom Metazoa; phylum Arthropoda; class Insecta; order Hemiptera; family Cicadidae; genus Magicicada; species Magicicada septendecula. The sequence continues at coordinate 797,671,125 of CM068368.1, forward strand.
TCTCAAATTGGTAAGTAGGGTTGTTGGGGAAATTGATAATTTCGTTTATCTCTCTGGGTGGAGATTTTTCAAACATCACGGTGTATGGCGTATCTTCAATAGTGTTGTGGTATGCCAAATTTAGAAATTCTTCTGTTGAAGCTTCTGCCATTTCTTTTGTTGATTGTGGCAGTATGTCCATAATAATTGTCCAACTTCCCTCAATACTCTTTCCGCTGGATTGCTGTTGGGATGGTACACTGATGTTTTATAAGTTTTGATGCCATGTTCTAAAAGATGTTCTCTCCATTTCCTTCCTTTGAACTGCGTGCCGTGATCTGTAATTATGGAGTTTGGTGTACCTACTTCCAGTATATAGCGTCCTAAGATTATATCTAATATCTTCTTCGTAGTGGCTCTGTTTATGGGATATAATTTTGTATATTTGCTGAAATTGTCGAATATTATCACTATGAACTTGTATCGGTGCCTTCCGATTCTTTGTCATTCTGTTTGTTTATGTTGTAGTGTCATATTATGCAGATAGTGGATTTACCACTGTTCACTTGAATTTCTTCTCTCCTTTCATTCTTTATTGGTTTATTATATTTACTGTTACATTCTTCCTGGTTACTCATTTATAGTTATTTTAGTATCATTCACCCTTCTGGTGTTCATTATTATTATGGAACGTTTTGTGACGTTACAATATTAAGAAATTTTGAAAGGATTTTTTTATATTCTATTAGCATGCCTGTGAACCCTTATACAACTGTGTTTGTCGGTAATACATTTTTTATATCTAGACGAGAAGTTGGAGACTAATTAAATTTGCTAATTCCTTACACAATTGCACGAAATGAAGGAACACAATCATCGGTTAAATTTGTTTGAGAGTAATTTTTTTGGGTATTATAAAAAGTAATTAATATTGTATTACACTGATCACAAATGGGTAGTTCGTTTTAGTAAAACTTGACACATAGCATAAACAAATATGAACTAAATTATTTTTTAACTGTGCCATTAAAAGTTTTTTCTTTTAATTTCACATTACAGTTAATTTCTGATCATGATTATCTGAAATTACACATAACACAAATTGTAGTAAATATTTTTTATTTGTAATGTTTACATGATTTTTTTTTACTTTCCAGGTTACAAGCAGAACTCTTGCCAATAAAAACATCTTAAAACAAAGGAAATTTAAATGTACAAATAAAAACAACAGATTGACAAGGAAGGTTGGTGAAGAGAAAAGGCTGAAGATTGTGATTGATTTACTGCAATGAGCAGAGGTAAATCGAATTAACAATTTTTTTAAATTTCACATTACAGTTAAATTTTTAACATGTTTCTTTAAAATTCCACATACCATAAAATTGTACTAATCATTTTTATTGATAATGTTTCATTATCGCTGCATGTGCCAACCAACTAAATTTCTTATAAAACCGCCAATATCTCGAAAACGAAAAAGCCAATTTTATGAAACAAAACCAAAATAAAATTTAGAATTTTCTATAATTTTCACTCACTGACACCATATAGCTATCTCTCATAAAACGAAAGTTTGTCACATGCCGAAAATTTCACTACATGAAAATTAAAAAAGAAACTTCATGACGTGGAACTGTCTGAAGACTCTGTTTTTGTAAATTGTTAAAACTATCGGTTAAAATTTATGCCTAAAACCATCCACAAACTTCAAGGACCGGTGGTGAAAGAATTTTAAAAATCAGATCAGCTGTTACTGAAGTTATGTCGGGCAATGAAACACATTCGCACTCACTAGCACTCTCAGCCCCACCATGCCAGATGCGTTTCTCAGCCACACACTATAGCTCGGACGTAGATGCAAGTGCTGTGTACAAGCGCAAAAAAAGGTAAAAATTATTATTTGGGAAGCTATAAAAGAACAAACTTTCTTCACTAGCTGACAGACCATGAAAATACGAGAATTTAAAAAAAAAAACTTTGTCCTGTGATGTCAGGGTGATGACTGGACCCAAGTTTGAAAAATTTCCCTTTTCAACTTGAAAAATTTATTGTGGCTTAATGACAAAATATTTTGGGAAAAAATTCATATGGAAATTCGTCTATTGGTATACTATATTCTACAATTTTTTTATGAAGAAAAAATCATTATTTCACTTATTATTAATGAAAATCTGAAAATGCACATTTTTGCAAGTTTCAATTTTTTGTAGGTTATGTTGCCTTTAAAGAAAAATTCACGACTAACACAGATCGATAGGGAATTTTCCGGGGAACACGCTAGTATTTTTATTTTTCTGATTTGGTGAAGTTATCATTGGAAAATTTGAGGAAAACTTCAGTGACGAGCATTCCGCTGTTTGCCGGAAGTGAAAAGTCTGGGATAATGGGGGTTCCGAAGTCTGGAACTTGGATAAACATTTTGGTAAACACTAAACCTATCGTTTAAAAGAAAATCACCTCAAAAGATTGTGTTTATGGAAATTTTCCTGTTTTGGCCTTTTTTTTCGATAGTCTTACTCAGCTAGTAATATTTAACAGTTAAACAAGTATTATTTTGCAAACAAATATTAATGTAGCAGTAAAAAAAAAAAAAAAACAAGGAAGACAGTACTATCTAACAGTAAAACAAGTGTTATTTTGCAAACAAATATTAATGTAGCAGCAGTAAGAAAAAAAAACCAAGGAAGACCGTGTTGTCTAACAGTAAAACAAGTGTTATTTTGCAAACAAATATTAATGTAAAAAAAAAAAAAAAAAAAAAAAACTACAAAGAAGTAACGCCTATCAAAGAAGAAAGAGGTCATTCTGACAACTTTACAATTAGGTGGTTGTTGTTAGCAACAGTCGAAATTGAAAATAAATGAAAGTACATGGTACATGGATGAAATATAAATTACTGGACATCTTCAATCCAGTTGTGGAATTTCAATAAAAGTCAAAATTCATCATCCGTACTAGCAAGACTCTATAATACCTGATTCTTTAAAGGTACATGGAAGAATTATAAATTACTGGACGTCTTCAGTCCAGTTGTGGTTGTTTCAGTGAAAGTCAAAATTCATCATCAGTATAAGCAAGACTCTATAATACCTGATTCTTTAAAGGTACATGGAAGAAATATAAATTACTGGACGTCTACAATCCAGTTGTGGTTGTTTCAGTAAAAGTCAAAATTGATGATCAGTATAAGCAAGACTCTATAATACCTGATTCTTTAAAGGTACATGGAAGAAATATAAATTACTGGACGTCTTCAATCCAGTTGTGGCTGTTTCAGTAAAAGTCAAAATTCATCATCAGTATAAGCAAGACTCTATAATACCTGATTCTTTAAAGGTACATGGAAGAAATATAATTTACTGGACATCTTCAATCCAGTTGTGGTTGTTTCAGTAAAAGTCAAAATTCATCATCAGTACAAGCAAGACTATTATACCTATAGTTGTCTTGATTGTTCATCATCTTCTTTCACAGCACTACACTTTATCTAAAAATGAAACTTTTACTTGTGAACTTACTGTTTTTTCTTCTCGTCGAATGCGTTTCGGCGTCGTATTCGCCTTCTTCAGCTTAGAGACAGACTGCCAGTATTTAGTAACGGTTGTTGTATGGAAGGTGTAGTGGGGGTGGTGCGTGGAGGAAGGGGATTGGCGCTGGGATTCAAATTAATGTTTGTTTTTTGTATAATTGTGTCAAAAAGTGTATGTGATTTATATTGTAATTGGTCGTTAAGTATGTTGTTTGGTTGTGTTGTGTGGTGTTTGTATATTTCGTATTGTTCAGTTGTGTTGAGTTTTCGACCTTTGGGTAAGTAATGTAAAATTTCAAGATTAGTGTCTATGTTGGTGTAACTATGGTTTTGTGTGTGTATGTGTGTGGCAAACGCGGAGTGTATATTGTTGTTGGTTAAAGCTTTTAAGTGTTCAGAGTAATGGGAAGAAAAAGATCTTCCCGTCTGGCCTATGTAGAAACTACTGCAGTTATTACAATTTAATTTGTAAACACCTGTTTTGTTATATTTGTTTATGTCTGTGTTTGTATTATTGATGTGTTTTTTGATGGTATTGGTTGTTCTGTATGCTATTTTGTATTTGTGTTTTCTGAATGTGTTGGCGATTTTGTGTGTGTAGGAGTTGTGGTATGTGAGTGTGATGTATTTATTGTGCTGTGTGTTGATGGTATTTTGTGTTTTGTTGTTTTTATTTTTGATGCGTTTGTGTAGTGTGTTTATTAAATTAGGGTTGTAACCATTTTTGATTGCTATGTATTTTATTGTGTTGAGTTCGTCGGAGTAATCTTGTTTATTTAAGGGTATTTTAGTTAGTCTATGGAGCATATGGTTGAAGGCAGCATGTTTATGTTGTGTTAGGTGGTTTGATGTGTTGTGTATAACCATGTCAGTTGTGGTTGGTTTCCTGTATATTTTGTACGTGTGTGTATTGTTAGTTTTGTTAATTGTTAGGTCTAGAAAATTTATACTATTGTTTTGTTCAATTTCCAGTGTAAATTTTAATTTGTGGTGTATAGTGTTTATGTATTTGTGGAAGTTTTCAACTTGTCTTGTGTTGCCTTTGAATAAAAGTAATATATCATCTACATACCTGTGCCAGTATATAATTTTGTTGGTGTATTTGTTATTGTTTATTATGTGGTTCTGTTCTATGTTGTGTATATATATTTCTGCTAGTATTCCTGATATGGGGGATTCCATTGGGAGACCTTCTGTTTGTGTGTATATCTTGTTATTGTATGTAAAGTAATTTTGCTCAGTTATTATTTTAGTAAGTGTGATGATCTCTTGTATGTGTGTTTCAGGTATGTTGTTTTGTCTGAGTAGTTGTTCTAGTGTTTGGATGGTTTCTTTGATGGGGACATTAGTGTATAGATTGGTTATATCAAAAGATGCCAGAGTTGAGTTGTGTGGGATGTGGATGTGTTCAGTTTTCCTGACTAGGTCGATGTTGTTTTTGATAGATATGTTGTTACTGAGAATAATGTTTTCTCTGATTATTTTGTCTAGGTGTTTTGCGATTTTGTGGGAGGGAGCCTGTGTGCTGTTTAATAATGGTCTGATGGGAATGTTAGGTTTATGTATTTTTGGTAATGTATTTAGTTTAGGGGGGTTAGGTTTTATTTGTTTAAGGTATTTGGTGCTTTCTGGTTTGATTATATGTTTTGTGTTATTTATAAATTTGTTAATCTGTTTACGAAATTTTAGTGTGGGGTCTTTATTTATTTCCGTTATATTATTTTCGTTGAAGAAATTTTCGATTTTAGTGTTTAATTGATGTTTGTCTATTATGATGCTTATGTTACCTCAATCCTAAAAGCTGACAAAGGTACTAAATACTGGCAGTCTGTCTCTAAGCTGAAGAAGGCGAATACGATGCCGAAACACGTTCGACGAGAAGAAAAAACAGTAAGTTCACAAGTAAAAGTTTCATTTTTAGATAAAGTATTATACTTATGTAGTAAAGGAATAGTGCTAGTAGTCACAAGAAATCAACATTTATAATAAATAGTAAGGTGAAGTATTTGCAATAATGGTCTACTGATGGATTCATAAATTCGACTGTCATTATGTGACCTTTCTATTATATGGTAAGTATTATGTATCATTACTTTCACTTGGCTAACATAATACTGAATACATTTCTACTCTATCTGGAAGATGTTTTTGTAAGGCGAAGTACATACCTGCTACTTAATATATGTACATTGTGCTACTTACCTGAGGGACCATATTTCTATGCTTTGTATTGTTTAATTCTTCGTATTGTTTAAATTAGCAGCCATCCTTACTATTTCTTTACTATTTCTATTTCCTTACATATTTCTATGCTTTTTTCATTTTTGTTTTTGATCTTTGTTAATGTCCAACAATCATATAAACTTTATGATTTGTACCTGGCATTTGGCCACCACCTGAGTTTTTGGTGCACTGAGCAAAGTTGGTCAGGCATCCTCCTTGTTAGTTTGATTCAACTTTTACTATTATTTCCATTATTTGACTATGTACCTAAACTAAAAAACATGTCTTGATTGTTCATCATCTTTTTTCACAGCACTACACTTTATATAATAATGAAACTTTCACTTGTGAACGTACTTGCCTTTTCTCGTCGAACGCGTTTCGGCGTAGTGTTCGCCTTTGTCAGCTTAGAGACAGACTGCCAGACTTTGTAACGGTTATTGCTTGGAAGGTATAGTGGGGGTGGTGTGTGGAGGAGGGGGATTGGCGCGGGGATCCAAATTATTGTTTGTTTTTTGTATAATTGTGTCAAAAAGTGTATGTGATTTATATTGTAATTGGTCGTTGTTAAGTATGTTGTTTGGTTGTGTTGTGTGGTGTTTGTATATTTCATATTGTTCTGCTGCAATATGAAATACATATACAGCAGAACAATCTGAATTTGGGTATCTAATTATATAATTATATTTGGGTTTCTAATAACTAGAATATATGGAGTGTGAACAATATATATTTTTTATGTAAATAACAATTTAGTGTTTAAATAGAAAGCAATAATTTATTAAAGAATTTAAAAACTCACTTCAAAAATAAATTTTACAAAAGTTTATAAATACACGTTTTTTTACTTTATACATTCACTGCTCATGATGTACAGTCCTTTTACCACAGGAGCTGAGCTCAGACTAAACAATACCATTTTGCATACCACAGGTACTTGGAAGTGAGTAGTATGCTCCTGTTGTGCAGGGACGGATTAGAAGGGTATGTCCCCTATGCTGCCATCAGAATGGTGCTCCCTTTTCAAAATTCAACCTTTTATCCATTATTTACACTGATAAATGGCATACACAATTTTGGAAGTTAACAATTATTTTATTAAACTCTCAAATTATAACAAATATTTAGCTAAATAGTGATTACAATGAACATAGTAGTACTTAAGCTTAGAAAATACTAATCGATCCATTTTTTCTTGATTTTAACTTAAAGAAGTCTTGTATAACTTCTTCTAAATTGAGAGATTCAAGCTTCTCGCTTTCAGTATTCAACCTCGCTAACTAAGATAATCTCTAATCTCCCATAGTTGAACTCAACATATCTTTAATGCGTTTTAATACAGAAAATGAAAACATATTTTCTACCAGAAACCTATGGGTAGTAGAAAAAGGGGAAGACCACAAAGTAGATTCAAAGACCAGATAGAGGAGGATCTCGGAAAGCTGAACATAAGAAACTGGAAAGCCAGGGCATGTATTAGGGAGGAATTGAATCAACTCTTGGAGCAGGCCAAGGGTTGTAGAGCCATGGCTGATGAATACAGAAAATGATCTTTCAGATTCTCAGTTAGCTATTGGAATTGTAAAAAGCAGACGATAAGCAATGTATATACTCGGAAATACATCGATCATTTTACAATCAATAATCCAGTCTAATACTTTGAGCATACAAACTGTAGTATCATGGAATCTATTATCTTCATTCGAACAATTTGAAAAAAACCTCTTTCTTGCAATTTTACTCATGGCACAAAGTGCTTCAGTTCTATTAGAAAATTGTTATTCAAATCATTCGAGTAAACTTCTATAAGAGCTTTCACTTGATTTTCCAACTTGACACTTTCCATGGTTAATACCGGCATAAGAAAACCAAACAATTGTGTAATGTGATCATAAGATTTGCTTCACTTAGTCAATGGTGCCCTCTCTGACAGCTGAGGCACTGGTGCCCGGTGCTGCAGCATACCCTAGTGTTTTGGATAAAACAGTTGTCTCCCTGCTGTTGTGAGACCCTAGCTACTCGGATCCGATTAGTTAGCAATGAATGTGTTAAGGATGTTTTCTAATAACTTGTCTTGATATCATAGTTGATACTCTCTGTTCTTTCAGGTTCTCAACTGCCTGAAACAAGAGAATCATTACAAACCGTGGGCACAGGTATACAGTATTAAATGAAAACACAAACACAAGTAAAGAGGTGGCAAATTATTGATACAAGTTACCAGCAATAACAGTAATGCAATGACACTGTACCAAAACCACAGTATTATATTTAATAACAGAAAAATTACCAATCATCTATATATAGGGTAAGTGTATTATTGTTTTAAATTCATTTAATGCAATACATTTATAACATCTGTCTATAACTGTGAAGTACCTGGGTAAATATTTTATGAAGCAAATGAATTTATAAAATGTTTACAAAAAACTCGTAGTAAACAGACAGTTAAAGACTTTCAATGTAAGATTGTTTATACTTATGTTAAATTTTAACCTATACATTTTACACACACACACACACACACACACACACACACACACACACACTCACAGGATTGACAGATATGAGAAAGAGATCTGACTCGTGCATTGGTAACTACAAGGTTTGTTTATAAATAATGAGACTGAATTTTTTCCACAAAATGGAAACGTTATCAGATCAAGGATACAACAGATGGTAACTATAACATATGGTTACTTTCATTAAAATTTTCAATTTCTTAACCCTACCAGATTTCACTTTAACCTTGAGAACTCATCAGTCTGACTATTGTTTGATTGCAACAATGGTCGTTTACAATCATTAGACTGTTCGTTAAATTTTTGTGCATTATTTGAGACAGACTGGAGATTGTTTTATCAAGATAACACTTAATATCACATCACACTTTCTGTGATCAAGTATTTGGCCTTCCTTGATTTAGTCCATTTGATTCTTGGATTTCGTTGTCCATGACGTGTCCGTTACTTAACTAAATATCACTATAATATTGACGACTCGGAACACAAAGTTTTTTATAAGTAAAAACGTAAAGTTTTACCTTACAGCCTAAACCGGCTTTCACCTATAGAAGGCTTCATCAGAGGCTGTCGTTAGTAGCCTAACTAGCCTACTAACGACAGCCTCTGATGAAGCCTTCTATAGGTGAAAGCCGGTTTAGGCTGTAAGGTAAAACTTTACGTTTTTACTTATAAAAAACTTTGTGTTCCGAGTCGTCAATATTATAGTGATATTTCCATTTGATTATTGTCTGTTTCCAAAAATCAAAACCAAACACTGAGAGTCATAGACCCAGTACTATTTCAGTCAACAGGAACACTGTCTTCCAAAGGTGATAAAATTGTTCGGTTAATGTGTCAATAGTTAACATATACGATCAGTCTCATTACATTTTTGATGAACATTTATATTTGTTCATAATAATTTTGCTGTTTGTTAGCATTAGATAGGAATTCACCAATATGATAGAGCACACACTCAATATTGTGTGTGTGTGTGTGTGTGTGTGTGTGTGTGTTCTACAATACTTGGTTTAGTAGCGCAATGCACCACATTAAGACTCTGCAACTCTGCTCATCCGTATTATGACTGTATAATGACACAGTCTACCTAAAGTCCTTTACATATGTTGTAATGTCTACAATAAATTACTAGTAATAGTGATAATTTTGTATATATAAGATGGTGTACACGGTTATATGTTTTGTGTATAGTAACATTATTTTGTCTGCTGATTAGAAAATGTATGCAAAAATAAAACAAATAATTTATTTGTTTGCTGTGTTTTGTGTGCCACTGGAGTAGTCTGAAGAACCAGGGTTGGCTTCTAGCCTGAGTAAAGTGTTTTGCATATGAGGTAAGTAATGTGGCCAGCACTATCATTTAGCTGCCTGTTATTACTTTAAGATGTTATCTCATGCTTTGAATTCCACAAGCTAATTTAATAAACTAGCTGAAAAAACTCAACATGTTTTTATGATGCTTGCATGTATTACCAAGCACCATACCCACTAGTCTAATAAAGTTTGTTTCTTGTTATATCTTATTGTTTAACTAAAACAAAAGCAGTTATACACTTTTCTCTATAGTGACTTGTATCTGTGTAGAAAACTGTGGTTTTCTAGTAGTATTAGTTTGCCTACAAATTAATGTTACTATGAAGAAATATCATTAACTTTTTGCCTATGTACAGATCTCATTCGAGTAGTGGGATTAAAATCTTTGACAACTAATACAACTATACATTATATAATACAAATAAATGATAGCCACTAAAATAATTAGTTTTATAAGTGTAACAAAATTTGTACTGCCTCATACACATTTCATGGAATAAATTCTGCCTCATCAGTGACTGAAAGAATCAACGAACACTCAATTTCAGTACATTTTTTATACTAAAATAAATACAATAAAATTGTATTTGTTATAACTTAAATTTAATTCTGAGAAATTTGGGATTTACTATTTGAGGCCTCTAGAATCAAAACTCACAATATCCAAATTTAAAAAAATTTAGTTAGCAGTGGTTTATTACAGGATTTTTTGCGGGGAATCTAAATATGAATACGGTTTGTGTCAAATCTTACTTTATCCAATAGAAAAAGCCTTCGAAAGTTGAGGGTAAGAATCAAAACTCACATTATCCGAAGGATATTGTTAGTTTTGATGCCAAGGAAATTCAGCCAATGAGGGAGCTCATTTCAGGTCACGTGACCATTGCTTTGGATTGGAGAAACTTTGCTCTCTTTAATGTGTTCTATATTGTGATCAATGTTTTATCAGTAAAGTTTGATAATATTTTAAAGTTATTTCATAGTTTGATAAATGGAATCATTCGCTACTCCAATTAGAGGTAGTGAAAGGGCAAGAAAACCAAAGAAAAGTCCATCATCATGGAAGAAAAATATAAAAACACTGGCAGGTATGTTTGTAATATTCTAACCTTAAACTATTTCTGTAATAGACCAGGTTCTTAAATGTGGCATTATAATACTGATAGAACTTTGTAAAATACATATTTTAGGTCCTGTATGCCTACGTTTCTATAATTATTTTTATAATTTATTGGGAATAAATGAGGTAACTGAAATAATTGGAATGTGTATCTTCCTACCTAACCTCAATATGTGTACACACCTCATTAATGCAATAATTTGGGTCTTAGGCCTATACCTAGCTGCTTACATTAATTCTTAAGCCACTTTCCAAACAACTAGCTAAAACACTAAGCCAGAAGAAAGCAAACTTATTAGGCCTATCCTAAAAGGTGTTTTCTGTTTTAGGTACACAGCAAAATGTATGCCGAAGTTCCCTACGTGCAATCATAAAGGAGGAGCTTTCAAATGAACGACACTTTCCATGCGAGATATTCAAGATTTTCATAGTAGGTTCTACATAAAGCTGGATAGACAATACCAAAATGATTTTGTAGTGAAACATGTAGACATAAAAAATGTAAAGAGACAACGACCCTTCCAAAAGAAAAAACCAGAAGAAGTAAAACAGTACAAAACCCAGATGAGAACTACTAAATACTATATAGTGAATAGAAATAAGGAGAAAGTTCCTGTGTGCTTACAGAGTTTTTGTGGGATACTGGGCATCTCGAGGTTTCGAATAAACAACATCACTAAGCAGTTACATGAAGAAGGATTATTGCAAGAGAAAAAGGGTGGTTTCAAGAGGGCTGCTGAGTTTGCTCCAAAGAAAAATTGTGTGACGGCTTTTATTGAAAAATTGGAGTGCATTGAGAGTCACTACTGCCGAGGTAGAAGTAATAGAAAGTACCTACCTTCCGAACTCAGCATTAGGAAATTATGGAAAATGTACTTGTCTGAAGAAGGTTCTGTACCTGTGAAGGAATCTTATTTTAGACATATTTTTAACAGCAACTACAATGTTGGATTTGGAACTCCCCGGACAGACGTTTGCTCTACTTGTCTGAGTTTAAACGAGAAAATGAAAAATGAAAAAGACCACCAAAAGAAAAGTGATTTAATGATTGAACTGTGTGTTCACAAACTTCGAGCCAAGGCGTTTTACAATAAATTGAAAGACACTACTGAAAATTTACTTATTTTGTCATTTGATTGTCAAAAGAATTTACCCCTTCAAAAGTTACCCGATCAAACCACTTATTATAGCCGTCAAATTTATCTACAAAACTTTACGGTAGTAAAAGGTCATAGTAAATCACCTCTTGACCAGAGCACGGTTCATTCGTATGTTTGGACAGAGAATCAATACGACCATGATTCCAATATGATTGCTTCATGTGTGTTCGACGCTTTGAGTTCTATTGACATGGCCCAAACAAAAATATTCGTCTTGTATCAGACGGATGCGGTGGCCAGAATAAAAATTCTATTTTTATAGGAATGTGTTCCTTTTGGCTGGCTGCTATCGCACCAAAACACATAACCCAAGTGGAAATCATATATCCAGTGACAGGCCATAGTTTTTTGCCATCGGATACAGTCTTCGGCTTTATAGAAAAAAAGCTTAAGAAAAGAGAAGTAATCGCAACTCGGGAGGAAATTTATGACCTAATATCTGAACATGGAAAAGTGAAACATGTAGGAAAAGACTGCGATGTGGCCGATTTCCGCACGACAACAAGAAACAATATGAAGGAAACAAAATATTTCTATTTCAAGATTTCACAATGCAAACACATATAAGTAAAACGTTCCAAAAAGTTTGAAAACAAGGTATTAGTGAGAGGTGAATTAACGTACAACAGTGATCAGCAATCAACGCATTACAAAAGTTTGATGAAAAGTCAAAAGAATGCATTTGACTTGCATGCAGACAGAATTCAAGAAAAAAATTTTGTCAGCAGAGAAAAAAAAACAGGATGTCAACCAATTGCTCATCAAACATTATGGGATGACTGGAGGGACATCGAACATCTCGAGTTTTTCAAACAGGTCATAGACAACGCTACACCAACAACTGAAGAGGGTGAGCAAACTGGAAGTTTTTGATTGCGGCTGTGAAGAGGATGAGACAAACATGGTAGGCTTAATGATATAGGCAAGGAAGTATACATGCTTTAAATGTGGAACACTAATTAAAATTAGAATATTTTATTATTATTATTATATTATAATATTCTTAAGTGATTAGATTAGATTAGTTATTAGAATATTCTTAAGTGAGGTTTAATATAATGTCAACAATTTTGTTATTTCAACTTAATTAAATAATAGTTTTGTAATGTTAAGATGAACTCGTCTAATTAAAATACTGCATTTAAAAAATTGTTTTATCAGTACCTAATTCCTGTCATAAGGTAGTACATAATTTCTTCTGGCATAGTTGTATTTCGAACTGAAAGCAAAATGTTTGCCAACATTTCACAATGTGGGATTCAAAACTAGCAATATCCTTAGCCACTGTTTGGTTTCAAAACTAAACAATATCCACATGGTTTGGAGTAAAAACTAACAATATCCAATGCATAGTGTCAAAACTTACAATATCCAAAATAAAATTAGCTTTTTTTCACACTTATGGATTAAAAACTGTAGTTTTTACTATTTTAATCGATTCCGATGGCATTTTTGACTATATAACAGTTCAAATGTAAAACAAATTGTGTTGGTCTAGAGGTTTTTAGGCTATACTGAAAATTTTAGTTTTTGGATATTGTCAGTTTTGATTCTAGAGGCCTCATTTAATAATACCTTTACAAGTGACCATATTATCTTTTTGTATGAATGATAAACTGTTTTGTACTCACTGACTGTGTTTTTTAAGTTTTTGGATAATATAAAAATGGGTAATTTTTAATGATTATGTTTTTTGACTTCCTATTATAATATTCAAAAGACTAGCTAACACCTTTACTGTCCCTTACCAGTCTAATTTTAATATTTTTTGGCATAAAAGAAAAGTAACATACACAGTGTTAATACATAAGTATTTTTTGGCATATTAATTTTAACATAATGATATTGCTGCTGCATTATTATTCATTAATTAATACACAGTTATGTCATAAAATAAAAGTTTATTGTTTATTTACTGTTATAATTTTCAAACGTTTTGCTCTAACAGAGTCACAAAATAAATGTGAAGTCGCTTTATATCATAGGCAAATGTAGTCTGACTTCATGTTTCCCCCCTGTGGTCAGGATTTATTAAATTCCTGAAGCTATGTCACATACACAGAGTGTTTAAATTGGTTCATCTACATTATCATTGATGTGACATGTAAGAAAAGTTGCTTCTCAACTGTCAGCAACAATTTATACTGGATAGTATAATTATATTATTATATGTCTAGACATGTATTGTCTCATGATAGTAGAATATGTAAAATAGTACCGTGCAGTAGAATATAAGGTACTGCCATGGGGTCAACACCATAGCATACTCAGTTCATCATCAGAGAATAAACTGTACAGTGAATATTGTTAAGAATACAAAACGGAACACACAGTATAATACTAGACACAGAATAATTAGTACACTGTATTGTATAACATACAGTCTGTTTAGTGTTTAGTAATATCATATGCTGGACATTATTAGTTTAATTATGAATTATCAATTCTGCATGCTTGTTAGAATACACATACTAGTTTATGCTTCTTTCACCAAATCTAGAATTATAGATTTCTGTTATTTATATGCTTCTCATATTGATAAGTAAGTTTCACAAAGAATGAATGTTGAAGAACTACTAAATTTAGTAACTACTGACTGGCGTGTTTACATGAGATATGTACATTATCCTGATCATCAAGACAAGGATGAAACTGCAACTAGTTAATGACTTCCACGTGTAGATTATTACATTCAGGAATTATGTTTTTTTGTCATAAATTAACAATTATGTCTGAAGTTAGTAGTGTTCCTGTGGAAGAGGCTCTTGGTTACATGTGCATATGGACTTGATGATATTATATTTGACAGTTGACTATAGTAATTACATTAGATGTTCAGTGAAAACTATTTCAGTAGTAGAAGATATACTTAACTGCCACGTGATTGACCAAGCCAATGTAAAAACACTACAAGCTTGTGTAGCCAATCTAGCAACACATGGTATCATTCTCGCTGGAATGGTCGCTGAAGGATTACTACCGATGAAACGGAAACATCTGGCTGCAGAAATGTACCACACCCTCAACATAAGGAAAGCCAAAAGGAAATAAGAATATTAAGTGTGATGTGTTAAAACTGTGTTATTCATGTGCTTATGAATAAATGTTCATTTGTCTACAAGTTGTTTCTAAATTAATTATTTTATATAAAATATAATATTAGATTATTAATTTACAAAAAGATAGATTGACTCAACCACTAACACATTTATATTAACCATTTCATGGATTAACACCCAAGTTAATTCAGTTTGAATGAAATGTTCAAAAAATGGATATTTCCGAGTTATCTTGGGCATTGTGTCTTTTGCTATTCCCACACAGTTTGACCCAAAATATTTCACCTCGGAACTAATGTATTACATTCCCACTCATAGCAGCATGCTGCAGGCTTTTGTAACTTACTCTGCAGCAGTTTGTTGTTTCACCACTAGGGGGCATTGCTGTCAGTGTGGTAACAAAACACATGTCATCTACAGTATCAGGGTTGGATTAGAAGCGCATGGTGCCATATGCTGCCATAAGACTGGTGGTGCCCCCCCCCATTCAAAATTCAACCTTTTATACATTATTTACACTGATAAATGGTGCACAATTTCAAAAGTTAACAATATTATTTTATTAAACTTTCAAATTACAACAAATATTTAGCTAAATAGTGATTACAAACAGAATAGTAGTACTTAAGGGTAGAAAATACTAATTGATCCATTTTTTCTTGATTTTGCCTTAACGAAGTCTTGTATAATTTCTTCTAAATCGAGTGAGTCAAGTATGTCACTTTTAATATTCAACAATGCTAATGAAGATAATCTCTCATCTCTCGTAGCCGAACTGTAACTGTTTTCATCAATGTGCAAATCATTGCATCACATTTATTTGCAGTCTAGCTCCTAGCTTTTCACATTGCTTCCATCAGTACGGTACATAAAATAATCATGAACCTAAATAATTACAACATAACAACATAGTCAACATAGAATAATTTGCAGCTCAACCAAATTGATATCACTGCGCTGGCAAAACAATGCTAGCGTCAGCTGATACAGAGACAGTGTTGTATGTATAAGTGTTTGCATACAATATATTGTTACCACGTTACAGAACAATCTACGTGTTTCTCGAACGATCTAGTGGAATCCGGTTATAATGTTGTTTGTGTACGTGATTCTCAGTATGCATTGCGAGATTGTTCCGGGCTCAATGGTCCGCGCTAGCTGTGTGTAAGGCTGCAACCAATATTATTATGTTCTGGTGTTTCCTAGTAGCATTCTTGACGCACAGTTAGCAAATATTCTGGATCCTCAGCGGTGTATAAATACAAGTACTTGGCGACATTCAGTTCAGTTTGAGTTGCGAATTATTGGAGTGCGGTTTGTAGTATTGGCAAAGTGTTATGTGTTATGTGTTTTATAATTGTGTGGGACAATTGTAATACAATTATGTTTTAGATTAGTTTGACATTATAATTGCGTGTGAACAGTTTTCATTTGATTTGTTGTAAGAGACTATCTTGTTGATTACAAACTGTTTAATTGTGATAATTAAAGCTGATGATTAGTGACTTAATTGGTGTCTTGTATTTTGTTTTCCACTGTACCATACGATGATCAGTAGACCGATGTAACAATATAGTCTCATAACCATGATGTAAAACAGTATTGATACAAGACATCAAGGAATACTAACTGAAAGTGGTTTCTGCAAGGAGATAGCATCTTCACACCCTACTTATACATTAAGAAGTGTTGTATTTAAGAACTTACCTAAATTACATAAAGACATAACCAAGTTAACAGCACGATTACACATCCTTGATAAACTCATTCCGCTAGACGCGTGTCTTTTCATAGTCCTTCCATCAGTTGGGTACATACAGTAATTGCAAGTAGTAAAGGAAAACAATTTAATTTTAATAAATCAAGTATAAATATTATGAACTGGAATTAAGATTATATATTGTACGCACTGTTAGCATATCTGAAATCACCACTGAAGGAAATATGGCTTATTTGAAACTGTCATTTGTATTTGATGAGGATAATATTAACTACAAAAATGTTGTGTATGTGTCTGAATGTGTTTAAGAAATTGTATGTAGTTAGGTTGATGCAAGTGTAACAAACATATAAAATGTCCTTTGTTATTAGTCATAAAAGGTTGTGTTTATGTTTTTTTTACATCATTGCGTCAGTTTCAAAATAATAGTTGTATTCCTAACTATTAAACTACACCATTTTTATGCTGAAATCGCTTACAACAATAGTGTAAAGCTCAACCAAATTGATTTCAAGGCCCGCCAAAACGGCCTAGTGTCAGCAGATACAGTGACGGTGTTGCCACCCCATATTCTGGATTGGAAAACGTACAGGTAGACACTAGTCTAGAAACATTCACGTGTTATAACAATAAGCACCCGCACACGCGAATGCGTATAATTATTTTAACAACTTATACGTTTTTTGCTGATACAGACGAAAGAAAATAATCATATAACATTCACACAGAATGTTTTTTATTTTATTTTTAGCAATATTAAAAAAGTAGAATGTTAAAATTTTGAGGGTACAATAAGCATAAACGATATTTATGCTGCAATGGATTTTCGGGCCGTAGTCTACTTGTGCTTCCAGTTAATTCTAGAAGCTTCATAACCAAATTGTGGTGTGCTTTCCTGTTTTTCGTTATTTGTTGTATTAGTCCGTGTGGACGTGTTTATTTGTGTGTGGATTCGTTAAACCAGTACAAAGTATGTACGTACTTTATTTTTTAATACGTATTTTATTCATAATTAGAGTCATGATAAATGAAAAACGACGTCTCTTGTCAGTGAGCTATTTGTTTTCATATTAATTTTTGTAGCATTTTATCGGCTAAGTTTTTATAGTATTTTTAAAAACTGTAACAAATCATTTAAAGATTGAAGTTAATTTTATGGTTCTGATTTTAATTTCTTAAAAGTTTAACATTATGCTGATGTAAAGAAAAGTTTAAGGCTATGAAAACATTTGTAACCTAGATTGAATAATACTCAAGGTTTCAGTCAAAATACTGGTAATGTGTTGGATTTTGAAGTAGAACGTGGATGTGGAGAGGCCTGGTTATACGTTTAATGTTTTGATATTGTGCTTTATTAATTTTCTCATCATCATGAATGAAGTATGAAGTGTTCTTTTAATATACTTTAAAGTATCATGGTTTAAAATTAGTACGAAACATCAAGATTTGGTTTTTAATGAATGAAGGTTGAAGATTTTTAATTATTCTACTTCCTTTATCCGCTACAGCATAATTTTTAGTTTCTTTCGTGGTTTCTACCAGATGTGTATGTATAGTCTTAAGTCTTGAAAACCACATTATGTGTACAAATATGGTTTTACTTGTTGTGTTTACTCTTGTAAATAGAAGCCTTTTGTTGTTAGTTTTTGCATACGACCTCGAGGGTTTAAAATACAGTTTATACATACACTTCTGTGTACGTTTCGTCTTAATGATGCACTGGTAATAGTGTTTAAATTGGTACACTTGCAGTAAAGATAGTATTACTAAGAACTTGTAAAAACACACACACATAAGCGCATTGCACGTGTGGGCAGCTTGAAGAAAGTTAATATTGATATTTTCGTGCTCATCTAAGTAAGCACCTGTCAGAATGTTTTGGACCACAAGCCTTCTGTAAAAATACTTAACATTTATAATCACACTCTGGTCCATAGTTGAACCACTGAAGTCATGTTAGAGGGAAAAAACACAACCTTTACATTTTCCATCACAGGAATAGTGTTGTACGCTGTTCAGTTGCCAGTAAACAAAATGATTCTTCCGTTTTGCTTCTGAAGTTTTCTGATGATTTTGAAAAGCCATCTTTAGAAAATTTTCTTATCCAAGCTTTATTGTTTGATTCATACTCAGTAGGTGTTGTTTTTACATTTTTCAAACAGTGTGGGTTGGGTGACTTCCTTATCGTTAGCAAAGGCAGTTATTTTGAACCATCCATGTTTCCTCCAATTCCAAAAGTGTTATGCACTCTTTGCTGTGTTTCCCACAACTACAACTTTCTCCTTTAAACGCAAATGTTTTGTCGGCTGTGGCTTTAATAACCCTGGCGCATCAATGTGTCTTTAGCAAGGGCTATTCCTGCTTGTTTATTTTCAATTGTTTCTCTATTATTACATTGTATACCTCATACTACAAAGCATTTTTCAAATTGGAACAAAAATTAAACATTAAAAAAAATTACATCAAATTAAGCAAAAAAAGTTCGAATTGCAGACTAGGCTATATTTTTTCATAGTTTTACATAGAAATGTCAAGGGACCACTGTAAAAGTTTGAATTTCTACAAATTAGAATTATGCATGTTCGAATTGGTGAAGTTTTACTGTATTATTTTGAAAATAAATTTATTAATAACAATGGCCCATGATAAATGAACAAAATGACTTAATGTTATGAAATTTTTGAGAAATAAAGTAATCTTATAATTTGAAAATTATAAAATCCGAAAGTTTATTATAAATTATAAACTTCATCATTAGGCACTCTTTACATCCACAATATTCTTAGGGTCCTCATCCAGCACTGCACCTCAAAAGCTTCAAAACAGCTTCTCTCCAATTTCCTCAGAGACCAGGTTTATGAGTCATAAACGCATATTGTTACGACATTACAGAACAGTGTACGTGTTTGTCGAATGTGCCAGAAGAATATCGCTCTAATGTATGTGGCATACGTGACTGTCAACGCATCCAAGAGAGTTTTCTTGAAGTCGCCAGCCGCGCGGACTGTGTTAAGGCCGCAGTTAATTACGTAGTTCACACGGGCGTTAAGACGCAGTTAGGAACATTTTGGTCTGTGAGCTGAGATATAAATACGTGGCGGCAGCGGCCTTAGTTTTCAGTATAGTGGCGATATATTTACAGTGCGGTTCGAGTTATTATCAAGCGAGATTACTGTCCACGTTCAAGTAGTTATTAGTGAGTGTTGTGTTTTATAATCGGGCGGTATAATTGTAATACAATTGTGTTTAATATTAGTGAAATTTTATTGCATGTGAACAATTTTTATTTGATTTGTTGTTGTAGACTGTGTTGTTAATTCCGAACTGTTTAACTGTAAAAATTAAAGCTGGTGATTAGTGACTTTAATTGGTGTCTTGTACTTACTTTGTTTTCCACTGTACCGACGATGATCAGGTACACCGTCGTAACAATATGCTTCAAATTAAAATCTTTTGGAATAAAATGAAACAGTAAAATAAGCATGCAAATATGCACAAAAATGGAAAGTTGTTCATCAAAATAAGAAAAAACAAATATGTGAAAATATAGAATAAATAATTTTGTAGAAATCCTACCTTATTCAAAGCTGTTACAGTATATAAGGAAGGTCACCCTGAGATTTTCTTGAGTGAAGCTCCGGTGTCTGTCACTGAAGAATGATTTGTACAGTGAAAATGTTCTTTCAACATCACATGATGCCACAGGCGTATGTGAAAAGCAACACAGTTCTTCAGCAAATTCCTCTTCATTGTGTATTTCTTCACTGAAAAGCTTTTTAGAAATTTGACACCGTCTTTTGTAACCAGGATTTTTTAGTAACATGTCCAATGCAATTTTAGCAACACTGTGAGTTTCTGAAGATAATAGATTTTTTAATAAATAAAGTTGTAGTGGTTATAATCACAGACAGAATTAACACTGTTGCACACTACTAAATAAGACCAGGTAATTTGGAGAAGTGGTTATGGGTGTAGTGTATCTTTTCTTGGATGCTATTTTCAGCAAAACATTCCAGGGCTGTGGCTATGCTTGCTGCATCTTCTGCATTTAAGAAATATAAAACTGTTGTCATTTTATTGAAATGTGTTTATGTAGTAGTATGAAACAGCCGCTAACCCCATCAGTTAAAACTGGCTGAGGAGGTAAAGACAAAGTTGGAAGGAGTTCACAAAATTTTTGAATTCTATTAAGTGCCTTTACTCTTGCAAAGAAGATCCACGTCTTTATATTGGCTTCTAACAATTTCAGCGACACGATGTAAACTGTGAGCAAGGCACGTCAGGTGAAATAATTTAGGGTAAAGAACTTTTAATCCATCTGCTGCTTTAACAGTATACAGAGCAGCATCACTGAGAAATAACAATACATTGTCATTCCGTACACCCTTTCTGGCCACAAGAAACCTAATGAGTTATTAGAACATTTTGCAATAGTAGAATGACTTACTTGGTCAAGTTATTTGTATATTAAGAGTAAGTGATCTCCTGTGTGCTTTCATAGCACCAACTACAGCACTACTCACACAGTGTCTTGATGCACCTGTAGTTTCATCTGTAGAAATCAATAGGTTTTTGTGCTTCAGTGTATCCTGAATATTACAAATTACGTCTTGAAAACACTTTGGCACACAGTTTCTGCACAATGTAGATTCATCCAGCACCCTTCTGTTTGTATATTTTTCTAAAAAAAACCCCGAAGCTGCACATTATTCAATTTCCACAATGGAATGTTGGAACTCACTAATGCTAAACACACTTTGGAAAATGTATCACTTAAACTCGATTGTTCACCTGCATTGCTTGTAATCAGTTGCTGGTTTAACTTAGATTTATTCTTAACTCTGCCTTTATGCCATGTTGTATTAATATGCTGCACGTCGTACTTTTTCTTTGCTGAAACACTTTTCACACACCAAACAAAATAATACTTTGCCGTCCTCACAAAATATTACTTCAAAACTTATTTATGTATTTACATAACAAAGCCAATTGTGACGCTTTTGTGGGATGCATTGTTCAACTCAACTACAGCACCTATCAGATTCAGCTTGTTTTAAGAACGTGCGAGACATGACTTACGCATTGCAACTGGGTGAGTAAACGGCTTGAAGAATCAGGATACACCAGCCACGTGACAAGATACTGATCCCCGATTGGATTGATTAATTGCAGAAGCAGCTCGGCGGGGAATTCCAAGATTTTCTTATAATTTTAACTGTGCAGTGTTATTTCACATATCTTGGAACTTCCCCATTTTGGATTCAAATTCTAGCAACATGAATTTGGCATCCTTAGTTATATAGAATGAGCAAAACATATGGTGTTAAAATGTCAGTAAAATGTGGGTATCAACTCAGAAGTGTTGTAATTAAAAGTTCCAGCCATATAAGGTGATGAGTGAAAATAACACTACAGATATTTCTTTTTTGTTTTATTAAGAGTATCTATGCCATTATGTACAAAGAGTAATGATTATTTCAAACAGCTAATAAGATGTTATGGTTTCCAGATACTGTCATGGCTAAATGGGGTGAAGGAGATCCTCGATGGATTGTTGAAGAGAGGCCTGACGCCACAAATGTGAATAATTGGCATTGGTAATTTTTTATTCAATACTACAGTTTGGTTTTTACGTAAAAAAACACACACACAGCCACAAAGCACATTGTAAGTGAACTGATAAGTGCATCTGCTACTATGATATAAATCTAACTGCTGTAGTTAATTTTGAATGCACAGCCCATTCACTGCAGCCACTTGGAGTGTCTTGTGTTGTGTATTTACCTACAGCAACACATGTGATACTTGTTGACTCAACGATGTGTAGAGAAATCATAAATGGCACACTTTCTCCATCACTCGCAAACACCTCTTCTTTAATTCTGTTTTGGATTCCCAATTTACTTTGAGCCTCCTGCATAATATCCTCTTTAGCAACCTTTTCTGATCCCATAACAACTGGTTCCAATTTCTGTGCTCTTCCATCACCTGTATGTCCAGTATATTTTTTCCCACTCCATCATCATAACACTTAGGTCTTCTATCAAGGCCCCAAAACCTACTGTACAAAAACCCAGAAAACCTAAGAAACCAAAAACCCATGATTTTTAAAGGTGGCGTGTGAGAACTGCTTCAGTATCGTTGTTGAAATAACAAACCCTATTTCCCTTTAAAAAGATTTTTACCAGGTCTGTTATGTGAACTCGTTGAGTAGTCCTACAGGTTAGGTTAAGGTAAAGTGACGCTCAAAATAACTTGTATTCATTTTTATATTTATAAATATATGTTTATTTATGATCATTTACTTCTAGTTATATTTACTGAATAGTAATGTCATTTATTTTGTCTCATTCTTTGGTTGAACCATGACTACTATTGAATTGAATGTTAAATTTTGAAATTATAAATTAATTATTGAAATGACCGAAAATCAAATTAGTAATAAAACAGAAAACACTTTTGTAAAAATAAAATTAAACAATTATAAGGTTACTGTTGGTGCAGCCATCTTACATTTTTTTATACATTTTAAAACAAATTCAGTCGAATAAACTATCTTGTTATATCATATTCTCTTATAGTTAATAAACTTGAAAAACAGTTGTTCATCAATGCAAATAAGTACCTTGTTGTATTCTTAGTCTCTCTCTCTTCGACCCCCTCCCCCCTTTCACCCCAGGTTCAGACCACCAAATCTCGTTTTCATTCTTTTGTTACCTAGCACCATGTAGTTTTTGTTACTTATCTGTACACATTTTGATAGCACAAACGAACAGATATCTCACTCTCTCACTCATACTCGTTCCAGTCTAGTACAATTTCTATACACATAGAAAGCAAAAGATCAACTTTGAAACAAATGACTGGAAAGCACAAAATATCAAGTATAAATTATGTACTTAAATTAAAAAAAAAAGAACTTCATATATTAAATAATATAAAATATAACACATGAAACTAACTGAAGTATATACAAAAAATACACAAAAACACAGTAGAAGCATGATGTTTAATTTTAAATGTTCATAATACACCATTAGGCAGTGTTGCTGAGAGACTACTGTTGTCTTCGATACAGTCACCTCTGTTCTGTTTGATTGAAATAACAGAGTATCGAGTAGACTTTGGTAATACACAAGTATTATGAATTTATTTGAAACAGTTATTAATAGGTATGACTTCATCACAAATTATTCTCAGATAGTCTACTTTAGTTTTAGTATAAGACATTGTTGTATACTTATGTATCTACTTGTAAATATTATTTTTTGTCTCATTAAAAACATAATGGTAATTTATTGTGTTTTAGGACAGAGAAGAATGCATGTGGATGGTCTAAAGACAAATTAAAAGATCTACTAATTGGATTAAAAATTAAAAATGATCTTGTCGACCTAGAAATTAGTGAAATGGATAAAGTAGAGGGTGATGCTGTCGCAAACAATAGGAAAGGAAAGTTGATTTTCTTTTATGAGTGGGATATCTCACTGACGTGGAAAGGTTACCTGGTTGGTGGTGACAAACTTATAGAAGGTAAAATCAACATACCTAACCTAAGCGAAGAAAACAATGTTTCGGAAGTGGAGGTAAGAACATGAATACCTGTATTCATTGTGCTTGTAATTATACATGTCATATGTGTATATATTGTAACGTAAATCTCTCTGAGGTACTAGTGTACTACAGTTACAGGTTTATAGTTAATTCAGCCCCAATGTTGGGTTCGCCAATTTGTAACGTCCCGCGGGTATTTCACGAAAGTATCTTATTCTTAATTAAGCTTTCCTAATTAAGCCCCACGTTAGTACGTCATTCTGTAACGTAATCTTCTGTGGTGGTACGTCCGTCTTTTGAAAGTCTCGGAGTGGTCAGAGTACCTTTTTGCGATCATCACTTATGAATTATATTTATTAATGTTCAAAGCGATTGGATTTGATGTTTACCAAACAAAACAGAAATCGAGTGTGTGTGATTTGGGAGAGATTAAGGAAGTTGTTTAATCTTAGTTAGAAGAGAGAGTAAGAACAAAGTTGTTACACCCGGAGTATACAGTTACTTATTTTTAAATATTCGCTGTTCATAAGATCAGCTGATTTTGACATCAACCTCAAAATGTTAGGTTAAACAAACACCACTGTTCGGTGATACTCCCCGGCGGATCGTCCTCTTCTTGGCTTCCTGAAAATCTATAACAACTACCCCTCTACAATAAAGAATACACGTTTGATTATTTATAATAAAATATTCAGAGTATTTATTTATGTAATACACTGATTTCCTCTTCTTCCAGTACACAAGTATTATAATCGATTTTTTCTGTCAACAATACATTGGATCGATTTGATTAGGTAAACATTTGAATTATAATAAAATATATTTTTTTTATAATAATTTTATCCTTGATTAGACATTAAACAATAAATAATTCATTTTATTAATTTCCCCAGGGTTAAGGGTAAGTTCTTTGTGTTATGAGACGGTCAGAAATGAATAATTATATACTACGCTTTACAAGATAAAAATAATAAATTTCGAATTTTTGTTTTTTCTGTAGTATGTAGTTCCGGATTTGTCCGCAAGAGTGCAGATTATTTCTTTATTATACGCATGGAATCATTTACGAAATATTGGAACTGCACAACGATTCGACCTGAGGATTTCTTGGTTAACAATTATTAATAAAGTTTATTTTTTACCTCTTTTCTCGAAGTGTTTACTTGAATGGATCTCTTTCTAGTGTTGGAGTTCTAGTTGTTTTGTAATTTCGTTGAATGTCCATAAGGTACAATCTCACCAAAATCTCGAAGTGTGGTTCAGCTAGGCCAGATCTGGTAATTGGTTATTTCACTTTTTTATCGGGTAAAGCACGTTATAGTTGATATCTGAAGGAGTTCGAACATAAGGTGGATACTATGAGTTAATTTTTATTCAATTTGGTACTGTTTCCGAAAGTTTTTGTATGGTTTTATTAAAATTTTTTATGGCATTACTTTTTCTCAAACGAACGGTTTCCAATCGTTTTAACAATAAATTAATATCTTGTTATATGGTTACTCTTAGTAACCACTAATTTTTATATCATTTTTTATTGGTGCATCTATATACTTTTGAGTATATAGGCTGTTTTTAATTATTATAAATTTATTTCTTATTTATAGAAAAATAATTCTTTTTAACTTTGGTTTATTATCCAATTTGATTTATATAAGGTTTTTCCGTTTATTTTCTCATAACCTTAGATATAGGTCTTTAATATTTTTATTTCCTTTAATTGAATTTATATATTATTTATTAATTTCTTATAGTATCCTTACACTGAACTATTTTCTTCTGCCATTTTACTCATACAGTATTATTGTATTTTTTATTATTATTTTATATCTAACTCTTTTATATTTAACCCTGGGTTATTTTATATTCAAACATAATTATTCTATTAAATATAAAATTAAACCTAGGTACTAAATTTTAGTTGCCTACACAATACAAATCATACAATATTTAAACAAAACACATAATTGGTTAGTAGCAATATCGTCTACTATTATAATCAATTGTTTCTACATCTACAGCATAAGTCTGTGAGATGCTCCCTTCAAAGTCACTTATTTACTCACTGGGTACACTTTATATCAATTAAGTATAGTTTATAATGTTTTGTGATATAAAGTAATTTAGAGCTAGGTATATTATACCCATTTCTGACCTTTATGGTGGGGTGATTAAGTTATCATTTTTGGGACTGGGTTATGTAACATTACATAAAGCCCCCCCCCACTAGAACAAATTTATTTTCGTTTTACTTATTTCCAAAATAAATTGTTGATTTCTTCAATTTTCATATCTGGTTTTATTCTTCATAATATCTGCCTTCATTTCAGACTGGTTATATACCTGTTATTCGATTAAATGGTAATTGCTGTTTTCCTACTCAACTCTCTCTCTCTTGGAGGCATATTCATCAGTGATTTATATTCTCTGGGTAGTGGTACTTCCACATTTTACTTGATAAGGACTGGTCACACTAATCATAAAAAACTTGTTTTAACACTTATTTTCTTATTTACTTCTATAAATTCGCTTTCTCAATTAAGCTTCTGTCTGCTATCTTCCTTCTATTTTCTTCATCTATACTTCTGGAATCTAATATCACTCTTTTCAGCTATTTTATAATTATTATCCCTTAAATATTCAATTTCCCTAACATTTTTCCCTATCCTGTGCGGTGGTTCAGTTCGGGTGGCCACTTTTGGGTCCATAACTCCGCTGTCCATCCTTACACCTTCTGAGACCAGGGGAACATTATCCCTGCTCAGGAAAATTATTGCCGGAACATTTCTACGGTCAATTCGTTATAATAAAAAGATTATAAGTAGTCGATTAGCGACTAATACTAAACACTTTTGGGATTCTTCATACTGTAGCTGTTTGCATTTAATTATATATTTCTTCTTCTTCTTCTTCTTCTTGTTGATTCCTTCTTCTTTTCCATTAACTAATAGCATATAACATTATTGATAGGCATTATTTTAAAATCCTTTTGACTTTCCTTCTTGTGACATATTTTCTCCGTATCATTTCTTCTTATATTATCTTCAATTCCGAGAAGTTCTAAATTGTTGTTGTATTAATTATTATCGTCCTTCAGCTTCATTGTAGTCATTAAATTATTCTTTATTCTTCTTATCTGAGCACATTACCATCAATTGTTTTTATTTATATATTTTTTCCTATCATTCCATTTTAAATCAGTTTTTTATAAATACTATTTAATCATCTATCCTTACATTATCTTGTTGGTTTGTCGTTTATTAAATCAAATTATATCGTTTCGAAATATTTAAAGTAAGTGGTACTTACATACTTTTTGTTAAATCATTTTGTTCCTGAATAAATATTTAGTAAGTTGTCCTTACAGGCTTTTGGAATTTTGGGGTTTTAGTCTTTTTATTTTAAAATATATTGTTTCGAAATAACTTGAGTAAGTTGTCCTTACGTGCTTTTTGAATTTTGGGGTTTTAGTCTTTTTATTTTATATTATATTGTTTCGAAATAACTTGAGTAAGTTGTCCTTACGTGCTTTTTGAATTTTGGGGTAATCTTGGATAGCCTTTACCTTCTCAGGAGATGGTTTAATTCCAGTAGCGGACAGAATGAATCCTAAAAATGGTAATTCATGTGTGATAAATTTAGATTTATCCAGTTTCAAAGTTATATTATATTGTAACAGTTTATTTAACACTGTTTCCACTCTATTACAATGTTCCTCCCATGTACAAGACGTAATTAATATGTCATCAACATATATTGTAGTAAAATCTAAAACTTCCTTACCCAAAATTTGATCCATGCATTGGATGAACACGGCCACAGAATTTACCAATCCAAAAGGCAAACGTTTAAAATGATAATTTCGTCCTACGAATATGAAAGCAACATATTGTCTGCTGTTAGGGTGCAACTCTATTTGCCAATATCCACAGACTGCATCCCAAGTACTCATGTACTTACATTCATAGAATTTTTTCATTATTTCTTCAATCTCACCTGGAGACGTGCGATCGTTAATGAGCATTTTATTCAACTCCCGAGCATCAAGGCATAGTCTTACTTGACCATCTTTCTTCGGTATAGCTACCAATGGGCTAGTATACGGAGAACTACTTCTTTCAATTATATCTTCCAATATCATTCTTTGAATTTCTTTTCTTGCTGCCTGTTTCAAAGCTTGAGCAATGGGGTATGACCGTTTATTAAAATTTACATTTTCTTTGAACTTTAGTTCACACAGGAAGTTTTTTGCTTTTCCTGGTGACTCTGAGAATACTGATTTATATTTATTATAAATTTTTATAAGCTGTTGTTTTTGTTCTACATTAATTATTTCCTGGGCCTGCCTATTTTGAAACTCGATTATCTCTTCTATCTTCTCTTGCCAAATCTTTGATTCTGTTACTTCTGTATTTTTACCTAGGGTTAATCTATTATCCTCCCTAATAAAAAATGAGCTCGGACACTGAGGGGCACTTTGGCTACCAATTATCTCAGCCGCTAACTCACCTTCTTCTGTGCTCAAGGTTACTATACCCTGGCCAGATTTATAATTGCAGTGTGTCGCCATAGCATATCACACCCTATTAACACCCTAAAAGGTAGCCCTTTAGCTACTAAAAATCCCATAGGTATTCCTATTCCACTAGTAGTAACATTCAAAGACACTTGTTTTCTGATTGTTTTATTTTGCTTCCCGGTGGCGCCAATAATTGTTAAATTATTAATTGGTAAAGTAGGTATTCTCTCAGTAGTTAGTTCAGTAATCCGGTCCAGTTCTAATTGATCAATAATTGAAATATTTGCTCCTGTATCAATC
The DNA here is from genome assembly GCA_034769895.1 of Magicicada septendecula. Classification (NCBI taxonomy): domain Eukaryota; kingdom Metazoa; phylum Arthropoda; class Insecta; order Hemiptera; family Cicadidae; genus Magicicada; species Magicicada septendecula. Next base: position 797,700,124 of record CM068368.1, read on the forward strand.
ATGGCCTCTGCTAACACTCCATTTAATTTTATTTGTATATAGACTATATCATTGTTTGGTGATGACTCTTTAATTGCTCTTTCTTCCATTAACTCCGCCTGTATATTTAAAAAAAAATGATTTCTGATAATTGTTATTGATCTGTTTAATTTATTATTATGATTAGGTCTGTGGTAAATTCTGTGCCCGGTTGTTTCTAGCAGTGACGGGCAGTCACATCTTCTCACTGCTGGTACCCGTTTCCCCGATTTCCATCATTATTATTATTTGGTTCAACATTTTCATTATGTTGAATATTGTTTACTGGTCTTCTTTCTTCATCACTATCTCTGAATCTAGGTTGTTCTTCACTCCTACTTCTTTGTGGACCTTCTTCTCTCTGATAAGAATCATTTCTGTAATTTCGATTGTTATAATTTTGCCATCTTCCTCGATACCTGTTATTAAAATAATTGTTATTGGCACGTACATAATTTACTCTAGGTCGATTATCTATAGGTGGTTCATTTTTCCGCTCCTCGGTATTCCCTGACCTCCATCTACTCCTCCTGTAATAGGATTCTTGCTCATAATTTTCTAGTAGCGTTTCCATGCCTCCAATAGTTTTTATTTGTCCACTTAATCGTGCGCTTATAATCTTTTTCTCGAAGTGATACGCAATTTTGGTCACCAAACACTCTTAGGGATCTTTGGGTCTAAATATTTTGCCACACACACCTTCCCCAAAAAATAAGCAGTAGGTGTTTGTCCTATATTGCGGTCATACCTACCATGACAGATATCATCTCTAATAATGTTTTGCACTGACTCCGACCAGTAATTAAGTGAACATTGTTTTGAAACTCCCATAATCACACACCTCGTTCCTGATTACAGTCCACCAATTATCGTTAATGTTTTTGAAAGATTCGTCTAATATCCCTTTGATCATGTTCCATCGGTTCTCCTTTGGTCTATTCAAAATTTCATCTACTCTCCCTAAAAATTCGAGTGGGTTTCTGCGATAATCTCGAAAGTTTACACTTTCCCTACTATCTTGGATAACATGATGAGTGTTGCATGTAGATCTGGAACCTATTCTATCTACATCCCCTTGTAAGTTTGTTTGTATTTGTTGCAAATTATCTAATTTCTCTACTTGGCTATGGAACTGATTCTTGACATTCTCTACCGTTTCATGAAAATCTGTGAATTTACAGTTTAGACTGCTTTTTATACTATCTAACTGGTCATTGTTTTCTTGGCGTATGGCCATTATATGAACTTGATTACTTTGTTCCTCTCGGTCCATTCGTGCATCTATTCCTATTTTAATTTGTTCCATCTTTTCTTCTGTTTTATCCAATCTTTGATTGGTTTCTATTAATTTCTTTTCTGACTCTTCCTTATATTCATCTACTCTTTGGCTGAGTGTATTACTGACCATTTCAATTTTCTCATGAATTTGTTGTATATTTTTATTATTTTCTTCAAATTTGGTGTTCATCTCTTCCCTTTGACCGTTAATAATTTCTCTCAATTCCTGGTTTTGTTCATTCATGGTTTCTCTGATATTTCCATGAATGGTCTCTATTTTTTCGTTTAGTTGTTTGACTAAACTTTCCTGAATGCTATCTATTTTGTCATTGGTTTGTCTGTTTTGTTCCTCCTGTTTCCTAAAGTTTTCATCTATTTTATCATTGGTTTGCTCGTTTTGTTCCTTCAAAGTTTCGTTTTGTTTCTTTGAAGTTTCCTCCTGTTTCCTAAAATTCTCCTTATTTTCCTCATTAGTTTGCTTCGCGTTTTCCTCGTGTTTCTTAAAATTCTCCTTATTTTCCTCATTGGTTTGCTTCGTTTCATCCTGTTTCTTAAAATTTTCATCTATTTTATTAAATTTCTCGCTCGAGGTTTCATTTTGTTTCCTTAACTGTTCTTTTGAGTTTTCCAATATTATTCTCAACATCTCATGCATGCTCATATCTTCTTTTTGGGTGGATCTATCTAGTTGATCCCCTTGAGCACCCTCTTCGACTATTTCCTTTTCCGTGTCTGTGATTACTTCGGTTTCTTCTTTATCACCCATTGGTTGTTCCATTTCATTGTCCGTAACTATTTCTATCTCTCGTTCCTGTCCACCTTCGTCCTTCTCCTTTTCTTCTGCCCTCTTCTTCGATCTGCCTCTGGTATTATGCATTTCTTGTTTTCTCATAACTGCCGACGATAATTAGGTTTTTTGGTATATTATTTTGTTGAATATCTCAAAATTCTTTTCTAATTACAGCCCTTTTACGTTGAGCGCCAATCTGTAACGTAATCGCTTCTAAGAGGTATAGTAGAGTTATATTATATGCCCCACGTTGTATGCGTCAATCTCTAACGTAAATCTCTCTGAAGTACTAGTGTACTACAGTTATTATTATTTCAAATTTATTATTAACATTTATTTTACATCACCTTTCAGTCATTATTATTTTTTTTTAATTATAGTTTCTATTTAGTACAATTATCTCAAATTATTTTCATTATTAAATCAAAATCTTTTCAACACCTGTAAACTTTTTACTCTATCTAATTGGTATTATAAATTTTATACTTACAGCACATTATTCACCTACTGACATAAACACAAAATATACACACCACACACACACACACACACCAATACCTCCACGTAACCTCTGAAACATTTAACAACAGTGTTATTTCATACCAAACAATTTAACATTTATTTATTTATTACTTATCAACTTCACATCTCATAAAATAATTTAAACTCATTAGAAAAATTCAATTATACAACATTTAAATCAATCAAAAATATTTAAACATTTCAAATTATTTTAATTAAATTAATTATTGAAAACAACATTTTAATTACTCTCACCACTTACAATAATTACAATTCATTTGTTATCCTCTTCAAAATTATTTTTGTTGTTTATTTAGATTGCAAAATATTATTATTATCACAACAATTTCTACTATGTACACACATTGTTTACCTAACATTTTACAATACACACAATTAATTTCACTAGCAATTATTTACAAATTATTCGTCATTAATTGTTCAATTTTCCACACTTCATTTTCCAAGTCAGCCAGGTCAGAACCATAAATCAAAATATTTAAAATGTCCATTTATTAAGTTTATGTTCAGCCTCCATCATCAAAAATTAGTCTTGGTTTCACATAACAGTTTTCAGTTTTATTTACGTACCTCATATGGCTATCCTGTGTGTAATAACCATAAAATTTTAGTTCATTCAGTTTACCACAATAATCATACATAGGGTTACTTCCTATTATAATTATTTTATCACAAACCAAGTCAACATTATTTATTTTTGTCCAGTCTCCATCAATATCAGGTCAGTTATTTTCTCATTCATTACAACATAAGGTAAATTATTATTATTTATACAGGTCTCATCAAAATAATTCTCATTCTCTATTTTAACAGGTAAGTATTGCAAATCATTTATCTTTAACACTCCTAACATCTCTTTCAACTCTTCATAATTTCTCTTCAACTTATATAATTTTATCTCTCTATCAACACACAACTCTCTCTCTAAATTGTGAAGCTACTTACCTTTTTGTATCACATAAAAGTCACTAACAAACATTGTATATTTCTCGGGCGCCATCTTACCAACTGTAAGAAAATAATTTATGAGGGTTCTTTTTAGGCGAACAGGAGATCAGATGGTTGTTTAATCAAACAAAGAAACTTTATACGTTTACCAGGAATAGACTTTTATTGACATTTTTTACTATAATTTTATTATTAACAAACTACCTCCTGCCATCCTCTCTCTACTGGAAATTCACATTTACGAAAGTTATTAATTATATAATCATTCTGCTACAATGAGAATGAAAACATGGTATACAAATTCCAAATAAATTTTAAGAAATTAAGTATGAATTAAATTAAAATACAAACAACGCAAACCAGCCTTCTTTGTCTACCCGCTTACTCACGCACACACACACACAATGATTTTATGATTTGAGAGCTCTCGTGTTACATGTTATTAAAATTTATTTCCACATTACTTAATTAATTTTAAAAGAAAACCTTTGTTGAAATTTTAATATGAATGCATGGCTACTTAGCTGTTCCGTAAGTTGGTGGCGTCACACTTTTCCGCACATTGTCCGTTTTAATGATTAATTGCCGAAAACTGTTTTTATAATGAAGAAATAAAACTGTTAATTACTTTTGTATTTTTCTAGACTTTACTTCACATTTTTTTTATATGTTAATCACATTTTTGGTCTGTTGCGGGCCCGCACTTACGTTTCGAAACTTTTATACAGATCACTCGCGAGTGGTGATGGCGTTATACTGGGAAGAATTACAGGCGCTACTTTGTGAAGCGGCTGTTGTTCTTTCAATTCTGATTGGTTTACATTTTGTATTCGTGCGCCAGTGGACTGTTTTTTGGCTTGTTGACAAAACTGGTGACACACATCGTTACATAATTTGCTGACGCAACACATCGCCTGATGTCTGGTTGTGTAACGTGTTTACTGTTACACAACGTGTTTACGTTTTTCGTGTTCGTCATTGTCCTTGAACTGAGTTTGGTACAGTTGCCGGTTATTAAAACGGTCCACACAATCTTATTAAACAAGTCTGTATTCATAAGGTTAACAGCAGTGCAGCCACGTTGCGATCGTTTCAAAATAACAAATTTACCCAAGTCTATAATTTCTGTCCCTATCACTCAACAAGGGATAAAGTTATTATTATTTATTTATAAAAAAAAAATACAAATTATGTTATTTATTATCAATAAAATATAAACTTCTTTACATTGTCTCAGGTAGGCCCCAAAAATGCCCCGCTACAATACCCCCTCAATGAGATATTTTATGCCGAAGCATAAAAAATCTCATTGACACATTCATACTTGCTAAAGGGATCAGCCAGGATATGTCGCCACAACCCCCTGTATGGTTTACACAAAAGAATAATCAACTCACCCTTGGTCTGGTGACTGTGACCGCATCTGTATGACAATACTGGACTTCTCTCTCGAGATCCCAACACCGTAGAGTCAGACAGATACTCCACGCCCCTGCTCTGACGCGCAGGCCAGCTCAGGTCCGCCGCCACAGCATCACCAAACACTGAAACAACAAATCAAAATATTAAATAGTGGCCTTATACAACACCATATCCCCAACTGATCTGTTCCCCCCTAGCGGTGCTGGTTTGCGCTAAGAAGCACTGGTTTTGTTTTTCATTTATCGCTAACATGTATATATCATAACATATTTACCAACTATATATATATACCCCTCTTAAAATTCCATCTACTTACCCTTATTAACTTTACCCCAAAATTCAAAATCATTGCCCTGATTCCCATCAGGATTTAAGCAAACAGACGACTGACTTATTAACATTTCCCATTACCATATTACATTTCTCTCATCCCCAATTTAAAAATGCATTTAAAATAGTTAACTTCATAAAGTTCTCTTAAACTAACAAACACAATATAACATAAGAAAATATAAACGTAAAACATAAAATAAGAAACATATTACACTTCTAATTCCCATTAAAATAAACAACTGGTATTTAAAATGTTACACACTTTACATCATTAAATTGGCATATAAAATCAAAAAACTACTTTTAAACTTGATTTACTCTTATTCATTCGTTTCTCAAAATTACAAATTTTTTTTTTTTTTTTTTTTTTTTCAATTATGGCCATCATTATTCTATTTCATTACTTTGGGTGATTCTACGTTATTCCTTATAATTTACTTTATCCACTTGGCATTTACTCATAAACTTCCCCTTTTATTACTCTAACGTTCCCTTACAAAATCTTTAACTAGTATGACACCCCACTATCAAAATTTTACTAACCCTTCTCTACCTCTAACTACTTACTACTTTAACTCCAATCGCCACCTTCTACTCTTATATAAAAAAAAATACTCTCTAACCCTTTGTACATAGGATACGTGTTTCCTTCCCAAAACTCATTCCCTTATGTTGGTCCCTGGACTCACCCTAGGTAACCCTTTCCGGCGCCAATCGGTCCCTATCCCGTCCCAACCCTTGTGTTGCGGACTCCCACATTACACTACCACTACTACAAAATTGCCATCCCCAAAAAATCTCAATCTCATAACTTCACTACAATTACATCAAATTAACATCAACAAATAAACAACAATATATCGCTCAAAACTCTACATAAAATCTCCATAACTACTGTGTCTCCACTTATACTTCTCAAAATTCTATAACATATACTAACTCAAAACAACATTGCATTATTTTCATTTCCACTATTACTTTAATTTTTACTTCGATTTGGACAAATCTATGTCCCACAAAATTCAACTTGAATTGACTCAAACATTTTATTCAACTAATTATTATCACCCATTTCTATCTTTTACAACCCATTGAAAATTTTACCTATCACAACTATTTTTCATTTTATTTTTAAATCTATAAACACATTGAAAACATATTATTATATTTTTATAATACTTATTCCTAACATACTAATGCAATCAACACAATAAGACATAATAACACAATATAAGAAGTATTTAGTGCATCTATTTTTTAAATTCAAACAAAATTATTGAGTAGCAAATCATCATTATTAATTAAAATATATCAAATTTTTAATACGTTATCCCCTTGGATAACCTCCCAGCCACACACACACGATTATAATACATTACATAACATAATACACAAATATACATTAACCTTGTATTATTAGTATACATTAAACCAACAATTCTCTTTTAAATAATTTATATAAAATTGTATAAACATTATTATTTAAAATTTTTCATTAACTGTTTTTATTTATCATCATTATTGACTTATCCTGTGTTGTAATCAGATTTTCAAAATTGCTTAAAATTTATTATTAACACATATTTTTAATCATTATGTTCCACAAAATTCCACCAAATAAACCATTTAACATTTATTTACCTATTAATTATTATTAAATCAAAATCTCATCACACAATTTAAATTCCTTATAAAATTCAAACACATAACATTCAGTCACAACATCTAAACATCTCAACTCATTTAATTCATTTGATTATTAAAATAACATATCTCAATTATTATCAACATTCTATAAATCATTAACTATTGTCTTCATAATTATTTTGTTATTTAATTAGAGTGCTAAACTATTAACAATATTATTATTATTAACACAACATTTTCCAAAACATATACACATTACTTTTCTAACATTTCACAATACACACCAATGAATTCAATATTATTTACAAAATATGCGTCAAAACTGTTCCAGTGTATCTCACTTCAGATGTCCAAATCAGCAAGGTCATTACCAAAAATTTACAATATTTAAAAATGTCCCAACACTGATCTTTTAGCTCATCCTCCATCGTCATATATATATCTAGTGTATTTGTAACATTCATCATTTTTATCAACATACAAATTATTATAATTGTTACTATCATAATAATCTATCAACTCTATTTCATCCATTGTACCACTATAAATCTTGTTACCATAGGTTAGGATTGTCCAGTCTATATCAGTGTTATTTGTTAATGTCAGGTAAATCGTTTTATCATTTTTGTATTCCTCAACTACTACGTCAGGTAAATCATTATAGTCAGGTAAGATATTATCAAAATTATTCTCTGTCTCTCTTTCAACAGGTACGTATTTCACATGATTCATCATCACCCCTTCTATTAATTTTCTCAATTCATCATACTTCCTTTCTAACTTGTATATTTCTATTTCATTCTCAACATATAACTCTCTTTCTTCACAGCACCACATCACACTCTCACAATTATTTCGGACAGAGGGTACAACATTATACAACATTACTTCATTTAACAATAAGGGTCTCTTGCCCTGAAAACACAACATTAAATCATCATCATCATTATAAACAATAAGGGGAAAATTTGCCCTCTGTCCCCATTTAATTACTACATTATTCTTCCACTCTCTCTCTACTTCATAAACACTCATGAACATTTCATTATCGCATTCTAAAACTTCATCAGTACTATTTGTTATTATATTTTCATCATTATTCTTCACCCCCACTATACTCTCAGTATTGTCTACTATTTCGTCATTTTTACATTTTGTCTTACTTAAAACATTGTCACCTAATTTCTCGAACTTCTGTTCTAACTTATTTAAACTGTTTCTTATTATTTCGTGAGTGCTTTCTAAATGTTTATTCATTTCTTGTATTTCATGTTTCAACTCTCTATTCTGATTTTTTAATAACTCTTGCATATCGTTTTTCTGTTCATTAAAAAGTAATTTCATCATCTTGATCATATCATTTTCTTGTATCTCAGCCATTTTAAAAGATTTTATTATAATACTCTTTATACTATTTAATAATTATCATACATACCAATTATTATGTATATTACCTCATAATACTCCTTATATAATTTGACAAATAATTCACTACATACATAACCCTATCAAAACATAACCCCATACTTGCGTCTATTTTACGTATGAAAAAAAAAATTTATTTTACCTTAAACAACCATTCTGCTTTCCCAGTGGGCCTATATTTATATAATATTATTATATAAATCGTCCCTACGTTCGGAAGCCAAATGTGAAGCTACTTACCTTTTTGTATCACATAAAAGTCACTAACAAACATTGTATATTTCTCGGGCGCCATCTTACCAACTGTAAGAAAATAATTTATGAGGGTTCTTTTTAGGCGAACAGGAGATCAGATGGTTGTTTAATCAAACAAAGAAACTTTATACGTTTACCAGGAATAGACTTTTATTGACATTTTTTACTATAATTTTATTATTAACAAACTACCTCCTGCCATCCTCTCTCTACTGGAAATTCACATTTACGAAAGTTATTAATTATATAATCATTCTGCTACAATGAGAATGAAAACATGGTATACAAATTCCAAATAAATTTTAAGAAATTAAGTATGAATTAAATTAAAATACAAACAACGCAAACCAGCCTTCTTTGTCTACCCGCTTACTCACGCACACACACACACAATGATTTTATGATTTGAGAGCTCTCGTGTTACATGTTATTAAAATTTATTTCCACATTACTTAATTAATTTTAAAAGAAAACCTTTGTTGAAATTTTAATATGAATGCATGGCTACTTAGCTGTTCCGTAAGTTGGTGGCGTCACACTTTTCCGCACATTGTCCGTTTTAATGATTAATTGCCGAAAACTGTTTTTATAATGAAGAAATAAAACTGTTAATTACTTTTGTATTTTTCTAGACTTTACTTCACATTTTTTTTATATGTTAATCACATTTTTGGTCTGTTGCGGGCCCGCACTTACGTTTCGAAACTTTTATACAGATCACTCGCGAGTGGTGATGGCGTTATACTGGGAAGAATTACAGGCGCTACTTTGTGAAGCGGCTGTTGTTCTTTCAATTCTGATTGGTTTACATTTTGTATTCGTGCGCCAGTGGACTGTTTTTTGGCTTGTTGACAAAACTGGTGACACACATCGTTACATAATTTGCTGACGCAACACATCGCCTGATGTCTGGTTGTGTAACGTGTTTACTGTTACACAACGTGTTTACGTTTTTCGTGTTCGTCATTGTCCTTGAACTGAGTTTGGTACAGTTGCCGGTTATTAAAACGGTCCACACAATCTTATTAAACAAGTCTGTATTCATAAGGTTAACAGCAGTGCAGCCACGTTGCGATCGTTTCAAAATAACAAATTTACCCAAGTCTATAATTTCTGTCCCTATCACTCAACAAGGGATAAAGTTATTATTATTTATTTATAAAAAAAAAATACAAATTATGTTATTTATTATCAATAAAATATAAACTTCTTTACATTGTCTCAGGTAGGCCCCAAAAATGCCCCGCTACAAAATCTCTCTCACCATCATAACACCAATTCATGCTTTTGCTATCATTCCGCACAGAGGGTATTAAATCATAAAAATGCCTACTAAAAATTAAAAAATTATTTAGATATACATCGCTTTCTTGTAAGGGACTCTTGCCCTTCAAAAACATTTGTAACCAGCTTGGTTTACCATAAAACTGGGGAAAATTTACCCTCTGTCCTATATCCACAAAATCATTCTCTTCATACTCTTTGTGTAACTTACAAACACTCTCTCCTCTCTCTCTCACTGTTTCTATATTATTATGATCGCTAATTATTTTCACTGTATTATTTTTATATATCTCGTTTTCAACTATCTTACTACTATCGGTCGTTAATTCATTTTCGTAATTATTTGTTATTTTATTATTACTCTGGTTGTCTGTTATCTCGTCACAATCACTCATAACTGTGTTATTTTCTACCTTCTCCTTCCGCGTTCTACTTTCGTTTATTTCGTCTTGAATATTATTTATATTTATAATTATCTCACCTCTCATGCCCGCAATAGTTTTATTCATACTTTCTAATTTGTTATTCATATTTATTTCACTCACTCTCAATTCGCTCCTCACGTTCATGAACTCGCTATTTAAATCGGCAAGTTTATCGTTTACTATGTTTATCTCTGATTTGATTTCAGTTTTAAATTCCTTTAAACTCATGTTTAATTTATTATTTTCTGATTTGACTTCCGTTCTCATTCCTGACATCATTTCCATCATCAACGCTAATTGGTTAAATATATTTACATTATCGCTTATTTTTGCGTCTACTGTCTCAATCGTTAATTCGTCTGTTGTACTGTCTGTGTTGTTTACGTGCTCGTCAATATTTGTCGATACTAAACTGTCTTGTGTCACATTTAAATTTAATTTTACTTCTTCACCTTCACACAAAGTTGCATTCTTATGTCCCTCTGCCATTTTCGACCAGTTTGTAAACTAACTTAAATTTTTACATATAATAATTTACAAAGTCACTGTTAAACGGGCGCCATTTAAAACATTACGAGTTAAAGAAAAATTATTAATATTGAAAAATTGATTTTTTGTTGTATTACCTACCTTTCGTGAAACTTCCAGGGTCTCGTCTTGTGTACTCATTAGCAGAGAGAAATAGGTAAACGCAATAACCAATACATCTTGATATGTGAAATTAAACCTGTTTTATTATATCTACTTCAACATCTAAAAGGTATCAAACAATTTATTTTATGTATCACTGTAATACTCATTGTATGTGGTTGACTTTACTTACGTTATACAGGAAGCCAAATTTGTTACGCCATTTAACACTAATGCTTATACACTAAACAAACTAACAAAAATTATTAAACTAATTAGACCGCCCAGTCTGCTCATGCACAACTCACATACCTTTTTCAAAACCCCATTTAATTGATTAATTTAGTTGGAACATTTTAAAATGAAATTACGATGCTGGATTACCAAACGGCGTCACTCCTTCACTGCACTGTACCGCGTGTGTTTTAAGGCCGAAATCTTTTACTGTTCCCATTTTTATTTTTCATCCTATTGACTTCACTGACTCTATCTGTTATTTTATTCACTTTAACTATTGGTGATCACTTTCTACAGAATAATTTTAGGTTTTACGTGCACAAGTTTTTTACTTCACACCCGGCTGGGGTTGAGAATTTTATTCAACTGGGGGAGCGTCACCAACAAAGTCTCCCACCATAAGTTAGGCATAGCGGAACTACAATGCCTTCTGCTCTGAATCGTTCGTCATTTTACATTCAACAAGTGCAACTCCCGTGTGTTGGAAGTCGACAAAATTTGGTGTTTACTGGTTTACGTCACAAATGTGGGCAGGGCTAAGTTTCGTTTCCGCCGTTTTGAGACCATGTGCGAACAAACTTTCGCCTCCAAGCCATATTGTTTTTGCTTCTTGGCGTGGGTTTGTGCGCCGCCGATGTTAGCGCGTTTGGGCGTAGATGTCACCCAGCCGCAAAGTTCTAAGAATTGTGTCACCCGCACATTCCTTTACAATTGTTTCACCACAGTTCCTTTGTTTGAACTACGAGTTAGATTCAACCGGGGACTGGCCACACAGATGAATTGAATTGTGAAATAATATTTTAATAAAAATAAAAAGCCCCCTTTTTGTCCCATTACAGTCTCTGTTTTTGGGAACCATTTTAGAGCAAATTTTTATCATTCTCAGATTTCAGTTGTAGGTGAATTGTTTTGTGATTTAGCTCAAGTTATTTTTTGCAGTGATTTTCACTGTTAATATTGTAACATTACATTTGGCATAGCTTGATATCGTACCAGATTTAATGAAGATCATGGATAAGAAATTTAACAAGAAGAAACATATCTTTTAAAAATGATAGTGAAGCTGAACAAATAACAACTTTATACTGAGTTAGACTATAACTGACCGTACTCAAATTATTGTTTAGGTAAAGTGATGGAAAATACCCAGATGATGAGATAAAATTCGACCAATTACAATAATAATACCTACGAAGCCAGACAGCATTATGGACCATTACTATCAGTAAAACAAATTGTTTTGTTAAATGTATCATACAATATAGAAATAATCAAAATACAAATTGAGGGATAATAGGCCCAAATACACAATAGAATGTAAAAAAAAAAATGTTAACTAACCAATATAATTGAATAATACAAGAACACAATCATTATAGATACATGGAAACATACAATTAAAATAGTGTGATTAATGGTGGACCTAATGTTATAAAATAAATACTGTACAATCAAAGAAGAGATTATTGTGTAATAAAAACAAATAATAAAATATGAACAAAAATATAGAAATGCCAATCCATGTGTAAACAAGGCTTAAGAAATAATAATATCAAATATATATGACCAGATGAAAAAACCAGTAAAAGTACCTAGTACACCAATGGCTGAACTGTCTAAGACAAATAGAAAGATATAAAATCATTATTAAATGATTAAACTTTTTCTTTTAATGTTTGAAAGTAAGAATAAAGTTGTGTTATATTATTTATAGTTTTGTTAGGTAATGAGTGGATGATATGTTTTATGCAGGATTTATGTAACCAGGCATATACAGATTGTTTGATCACAAAATGTGAATTATGTTTTTTATAATGTTCCAGTAATAATTATTGTTGTAATTTTAAATAATAATACTAATAGAGTTATAGGGAGTAGTTTTGATGGTAGTTGCATAGTTAATAGGTGTTACAATAACAGGAAATAGAAATTTAACATGTCATGACCTAGGCCTATAAAAACTTTGGAATTTTGTAAATTTTAAGAAATACATTTAGAATTTTATAAAACAAATGTAATATGGATAGGTTTATAATTAATAGTATACACAGCAAGAATCTAAAATCGAAATAATCAGTTTTAAATTATTTAAGAAAATTCAAATAGCAAAAATGTAACATCAGAATTTCTTAAGCAAAAATGGGCATGTTTGGTGTCTATGTGTCACAAATGTTAAGACCAAAATAATGATGCTATTAGTTTTAAATTCCCAATTAGTATAACAAAGTTATACCAATTTAAAAGTTTTGGCCAAGTTCATGCAATAAAATAATGAATTTGTGTGACAATGTATATCTGAATCAACCAACCAGATTTCAAGTTTTACCTTAGCAACCGAAAATTCAGATAAATAAAATAGGGACTTCTTTAACAACCATCATTGAAAACAGACGCGTTTTTATAACGTCTTAGCTAATTATATTTTAATAAGAGGAAACCTATACCAAACATAGTAAAACGAATCAGGACAGTTATTGAAGAACATTAGAGGAACCCAAGACCAACAAGACCCCAGTTCGGAAGAATTTAAATCCTGGAAGAAGAATTAAGGAAGATTTGGACCCCATCTTCGTCCTGAATGGAACGAATAAAAGAAGAGGATCTGGGTGAATATGTATAATTTTATAAACTTATTTAACAACAACACCCACATCTGAGCACACGAACCACTTAGAAAACTAAACAATAAAAAACCACATACACTATAATATACACCAACACTAAAGAACACTTGAAGATAACACAAATTGATTATTACATCTTTTGAATACCAAAAAACTGAATGACAACTAATAAATATCTAAAACTTTTCATAACCTAGAACTGTGGACAACACAACCATGACTACTAGTTTGCACTATAAAACCATCAAAACCTTTTTATGTCCTTATCTTGTAAAGTTTGTATTTTGATTTTAAGAGTTGTATTAAGGAGTACATCTGTGACTTTTTTTGCATTATTATTACTGATAAAATTAGAAGATACGATAGCACAGCAAAGTAGACGGAGCGACAGTTGGCAGCTCCGAATTACGTCACTGGTTTTGAGCGCCGAGGCAGGAGCGAACGGCGGAAATAGTGGAATACAACAGTAAATGAATTTACTTACATCTTATTATTCGACACTATAGAGTAGGTTATAAATTGGCGAACCAACGTGTGAGGCAATAAATTAAAATATAATTTATAATCAAACAACAAAAAATAAACGAAATTGAGGAAACGAGAAACATCGCGCAAACGGGCGGCTGAAACCGAGAAAGAAAGCGAATTAAGCATGGAAGACAAGGAAGCAACACCGGTTGAGGAAGTAGAAACTATAATAAGGAAGGCTCAGGAGAAACACCAGAAGTGGAGTGACTACATTACATGAACAGAAAGCTTTATCAACTTAGCTTACCATGAATCAATACAAGATACTCCATATACTATAATGCATGAAAGACCACCACCCCGAGAAATTATTGAAATAATCAACTTCCCAAACAACCCAGATTACCAGTTCGACAACGTGAGATCCACAGCAAACTGAATGAGCAAGTGGAGAAAAGAAGGAAAAAATACAAAATAGTTCAACAGAAGATAATCCAGTACAAGATTGGAGATAAAGTATTGTTAAAAAACCGTGAATTGCCAAGTTCTAAGGAAGGAATAGCAAAAAAAGCTATTATTACTTTATAACGGACCATATGTTGTAAATATCGGTATGGAGAACCATACATGACTTCCATATTCTAAGATTTATATTTAAAATCATTTTCAGCCAAACAGCCAGGCTGTGTCTTACCTGCCTTTTTATTGCTGTATTAAATGAAAAATATTATATTACATTAAAATGAAAAAATTATAATTTTATTGCCTGGCAACAAAATTATTTTATTTTTAACAATTACCATTGTTTCAAAAAGTTTAAATAAATTTCCAAGTACTTTACTCTTGTTAAAACGTAAAAGGTTGCAGGTAAACTACCCCTTCCCCTTAACCGATCTTCACCAAAATCGAAAGTCATTGAGACCTCTACAATTCAGGGACGTATGCAAAAAATTATTTGATTCTGTTTGAATTTGCGGCTGTTATCGTTTGCCATAGAAAATACGCTTGATAAAAAAACGTTGCAGGGTAGTCCCCTTCCCCTTAACCGATCTCCACGAAAAACAATAGGTCTTGAGTACTCTACAAATCAGGGCTGTATGCAAAACATTATTTGATTCTGTTTGAATTTGCGGCTGTTATCGTTTGTCATAGAAAATACCCTTGTTAAAAAAACGTTGCAGGTAAACTACCCCTTTCCCTCAACCGATCTTCACCAAAAACAATAGGTCTTGAGAACTCTACAATTTAGGGCTGTATGCAAATAATCTTTTGATTCTGTTTGAATTTGCGGCTGTTATCGTTTGCCATAGGAAATACCCTTGCTAAAACATAAAACGTTACAGGTAAACTACCCCTTTCCCTTAACCGATCTTCACCAAAAACAATAGGTCTTGAGTACTCTACAAATCAGGGCTGTATGCAAAACATTATTTGATTCTGTTTGAATTTGCGGCTGTTATCGTTTGCCATAGAAAATACCCTTGTTAAAAAAACGTTGCAGGTAAACTACCCCTTTCCCTCAACCGAACTTCACCAAAAACAATAGGTCTTGAGAACTCTACAATTTAGGGCTGTATGCAAATAATCTTTTGATTCTGTTTGAATTTGCGGCAGTTATCGTTTGCCATAGGAAATACCCTTGTTAAAACATAAAACGTTACAGGTAAACTACCCCTTTCCCTTAACCGATCTTCACCAAAATCAACAGATCTTGAGAACTCTACAATTCAGGGCTGTATGCGAAACATTATTTGATTCTGTTTGAATTTGCGGCTGTTATCGTTTGCCAAACAAACAAAATTACCCTTGCTAAAAAAAAACCGTTGCAGGTAAACTACCCCTTTCCCTCAACTGATCTTCACCAAAAACAATAGGTCGCGAGTACTCTGCAAATCAGGGCTGCATGCAAAAAATTATTTGATTCTGTTTGAATTTGCGGCAGTTATCGTTTGCCATAGAAAAATATCGGTATGGAGAACCATACATGACTTCCATATTCTAAGATTTATATTTAAAATCATTTTCAGCCAAACAGCCAGGCTGTGTCTTACCTGCCTTTTTATTGCTGTATTAAATGAAAAATATTATATTACATTAAAATGAAAAAATTATAATTTTATTGCCTGGCAACAAAATTATTTTATTTTTAACAATTACCATTGTTTCAAAAAGTTTAAATAAATTTTCAAGTACTTTACTCTTGTTAAAACGTAAAAGGTTGCAGGTAAACTACCCCTTCCCCTTAACCGATCTTCACCAAAATCGAAAGTCATTGAGACCTCTACAATTCAGGGACGTATGCAAAAAATTATTTGATTCTGTTTGAATTTGCGGCTATTATCGTTTGCCATAGAAAATACCCTTGTTAAAAAAACGTTGCAGGTAAACTACCCCTTTCCCTCAACCGATCTTAACCAAAAACAATAGGTCTTGAGAACTCTACAATTTAGGGCTGTATGCAAATAATCTTTTGATTCTGTTTGAATTTTCGGCTGTTATCGTTTGCCATAGGAAATACCCTTGTTAAAACATAAAACGTTACAGGTAAACTACCCCTTTCCCTTAACCGATCTTCACCAAAATCAACAGATCTTGAGAACTCTACAATTCAGGGCTGTATGCGAAACATTGTTTGATTCTGTTTGAATTTGCGGCTGTTATCGTTTGCCAAACAAACAAAATTACCCTTGCTAAAAAAAAACCGTTGCAGGTAAACTACCCCTTTCCCTCAACCGATCTTCACCAAAAACAATAGGTCGCGAGTACTCTGCAAATCAGGGCTGTATGCAAAAAATTATTTGATTCTGTTTGAATTTGCGGCAGTTATCGTTTGCCATAGAAAAAAAATCTACAGACAGACAGACAGACAGACAGACAGACAGACAGACACACACACACACACACACTTTTCGGAAAACGACTTTTTTTCTTGTTTTGAGTGTAGTAGAATCATAATCTGCAATAATCTGGAACACGATTTTTTTTGCCATCACCATACTTCCATTCCTTAAGGAATATGGAAGTAAAAAAAAAATTTCCCTTGATAAAAAAAACCGTTGCAGGTAAACTACCCCTTCCCCTCAACCGATCTTCACCAAAAACAATAGGTCGCGAGTACTCTACAAATCAGGGCTGTATGCAAAAAATTATTTGATTCTGTTTGAATTTGCGGCAGTTGTCGTTTGCCATAGAAAATACGCATGATAAAAAACGTTGCTGGTAAACTACCCCTTCCCCTCAACCGATCTTCACCAAAAACAATAGGTCTTGAGTACTCTACAAATCAGGGCTGTATGCAGAAAATTATTTGATTCTGTTTGAATTTGCGGCAGTTGTCGTTTGCCATAGAAAATACGCATGATAAAAAACGTTGCTGGTAAACTACCCCTTCCCCTCAACCGATCTTCACCAAAAACAATAGGTCTTGAGTACTCTACAAATCAGGGCTGTATGCAGAAAATTATTTGATTCTGTTTGAATTTGCGGCTGTTATCGTTTGCCATAGAAAATACCCTTGTTAAAAAAACGTTGTAGGTAAACTACCCCTTTCCCTTAACCGATCTTCACTAAAAACAAAAGGTATTGAGAACTCTACAATTTAGGGCTGTATGCAAATAATCTTTTCATTCTGTTTGAATTTGCGGCTGTTATCGTTTGCCATAGGAAATACCCTTGTTAAAACATAAAACGTTACAGGTAAACTACCCCTTTCCCTTAACCGATCTTCACCAAAAACAATAGGTCTTGAGAACTCTACAATTCAGGGCTGTATGCGAAACATTATTTGATTCTGTTTGAATTTGCGGCTGTTATCGTTTGCCAAACAAACAAAATTACCCTTGCTAAAAAAAAACCGTTGCAGGTAAACTACCCCTTTCCCTCAACCGATCTTCACCAAAAACAATAGGTCGCGAGAACTCTGCAAAACCGGGCTGTATGCAAAAAATTATTTGATTCTGTTTGAATTTGCGGCAGTTATCGTTTGCCATAGAAAAAAAATCTATAGACAGACAGACACACAGACAGACAGACAGACACACAGACACTTTTCGGAAAACGACTTTTTTTCATGTTTTGAGTGTAGTAGAATCAGAATCTGCAATAATCTCGAACACGATTTTTTTTGCCATCACCATACTTCCATTCCTTAAGGAATATGGAAGTAAAAAATCTACAGACAGACACACAGACAGACAGACAGACAGATAGACAGACTGACACACACACAGACACTTTTCGGAAAACGACTTTTTTTCATGTTTTGAGTGTAGTAGAATCAGAATCTGCAATAATCTCGAACACGATTTTTTTTGCCATCACCATACTTCCATTCCTTAAGGAATATGGAAGTAAACATCACCATACTTCCATTCCTTAAGGAATATGGAAGTAAAAACAATAACAACAATACTTATATAATCAGTGATGTGGAGACGAAGAAGATTAAGGGAACATACAACCAAGTTTCCTTAAAAATGTATTATGAAGCCAATTAAAACCATTTTTGAAATAATCTCAAAATTCAAACAAATAGTAAGGACAACTTACAGTACATTATGATAATGTTATTTTGGATCAAGTGAATAAACGAATTTGAATAAATCTCAAAATTCTAAACGAAATAAGCACATCTTATTAAATATAATTATGAACTTATTATTTGGATATAAAAGAAAGAGAAAATATCCATGAATCAGGAGAAACCAAAGTATTATAAAATGAATAAGAAAAGACAAATGTAGACAATCGACGATGAAAATAAGACGAGACTAGAAACGAAATTACTACGAATAACTAACAGCTATCATGATTGTGAGAGAATTAACAACAACTATAGATACAGATACTTGTTACATTTTAATTGAATGAAGATAGTGAATGAAAAATGAAGATTAAGCAGTACTGATAAAGAAGGAAAGAAGATAGTACAAAAAAAAAGTTATAATATCGCCACAAGAAAATGAACATCTGAAGGAATCAGTGGAAGGAAATATTTAGATCTGAGAATTTAAACTGAGTGAACCATCCCAAGAATATATTATTATATTATTTTTATTTGATTTAGTCATGAATAGACTAGTTATTATTAAATGTGATTGACTGATGAGATAGCTCCAGCAATCGATATTATTGATGTATTATGTATTATAAGGACAGCAGGGTATTAGGTCAAGAGAGCCCCCTGACTGATTCCAAGATATATGTGATAATGATTAATTTGTTAGGGAGGTAACATGTTCCAGGGATAGAACACTTATAATTAAAGACAAGTATACCAGATCATAAAAAGGATAACAAGTGCTAATATGAAAGATAAGATAATTGATAATTTCATCAAAATACATTATTTTATTAAAATAATCAAATTTGGTGGCAGGGTGTTATGTAACATTACATTTGGCATAGCTTGATATCGTACCAGATTTAATGAAGATCATGGATAAGAAACTTAACAAGAAGAAACATATTCTTGGATTTCGTTGTCCATGACGTGTCCGTTACTTAACTAAATATCACTATTACTTTAACGACTTGGAACACTATGTTTTTTATAAGTAAAAGCAAAAAGTTTTACCTTACAGCCTTAACTGGTTTTCTCCTTTAAAAGGCTTCTTCAGAGGCTGCCGCAGGTAGCGCTATCCATCTTGTTGTGGGTGACGAAATCGAACTTCGAAAGATCGATGCTGTGTGTGTGTGGGTGAGATATGTTACTGTACCCATGTACAGTAAACCTCACGAACGTCACACTCACTAAAAATGAACAAACACTCCTTGATAAAGGCCTAAAACATAACATACATTACAAACATAACAACCAAACACTAACAAAGCTCATAGTTGACACTGAAACAAATATACAAAACACAGCACCAGAACATCAAGACACACTAAGACATAATATAAACAATATAATAGGAGCACATAAGACACCAGATAACAACAACCACAACTCAGAAATACACACAGCCATCAAACTGAGGGAAAAGGCACACAAATACAACATCACATTTGTAAAAGCAGACAAAGGCAACACGACTGTAATCATACCCACAGACAACCTACACAAAAAAGTACAGAACTTCATGGAACAGAACAACATCACAGAACTAAAACACGACCCCACCGACAAATACCAAAACGCTGTAAAACAACTAGTCAACAGAGCCAAACACATAATGACACATAAACAAAAGCCCTACATGAAACAAATCCGACCATCAGCCCCTACCCTCCAAGCGCTTCCCAAAATCCATAAAGAAGACATTCCGATCCGCCCCATTATCAACTACCGTAATGCCCCTGCACACAAACTCGCAAAATATCTAGACAAAATTATCAGACAACACACACAACTAGACAACAACATTGCAGTAAAAAACAACACAGACATAGTAACAAAAATAAAAGACATACACATCCCCCATAATGCCACATTAGCCTCCTTTTACATTAAAAACCTGTACACAAACATCCCCATCTCTGAAACAATCACCATCCTACAAAACAAACTCAAACAGAACAACACACCAGACGAACTTATCAACGAAATAACAGAAACTCTGAACATTATAACAAAACAAAACTACTTTACTTATAAAAATAAATACTATACACAGAACGATGGCTTACCCATGGGCTCCCCCATATCCACCATTCTAGCAGAAGTCTTCCTCCAACACTTAGAAAAAACAAAAATACTCACAAACAATGACAGACACACATAAAATACTATATTGGCACAGATACGTTGATGACATTCTAATACTATACAGGGGAAACAAAAGACAATGTGAACAGTTACTAACGCACATAAACAAAATACATAAAAGCATAACCTTTACTGCCAAATACGAACACAACAATACCATAAACTTCTTAGACCTCTCCATCACAAAACTAGAACACAGGCACAAATTCAGTATATACAGAAAACCAACTACAACTGACACACTAATACACAACACCTCCAATCACCCAATACAACACAAACTAGCTGCTTTTAGAACCATGATACATAGACTTAACAACATTCCCTTAGATGAAAAAGACTACAAAAACAAACTAAACACGATAAAATATCTAGCAGAATCTAACGGATATGACAGAACAATAGTCAGTAAACTCCTACACAAAACAAACAACAGACAAAGACAGAAAACAACAAATTCGTAACACTAACATACATCAACAAACAAACTGAAAAAATAGCCCACAAATTCAAACAAGCAGGATACAGAATCGCTTACAAAACTACTAACAAAACAGAACACACACTATCGAAACACACACAAAGCACAAAACAAATTCTATCTACCCGGTGTTTACAAGCTAAATTGGTCAAATTGCAGTAAATTCTACATGGGCCAGACAGGACGTAGCTTCAAACAGAGATACATTGAACACACAAAGGCACTCCACTGCACTACAGAATCCACCTTTGCAAACCACCTCATTGAAGCAAACCACACATATAAAAACATCGACAATAACATGAACATTCTACACGTACACACAAAAGGCCGAAAACTAGACACTCTAGAACAATTGGAAATATACAAACACACAAAAACAAATAAAAACGACATCCTAAACGAACAGACACAATTCAAATCGCACGCATTATTCGAACATATCTCACCCACACACACAGCTTCGATCTTTCGAAATTCGATTTCGTCACCCACAACAAGACGGATAGCGCTACCTGCGGCAGCCTCTGAAGAAGCCTTTTAAAGGAGAAAACCGGTTAAGGCTGTAAGGTAAAACTTTTTGCTTTTACTTATAAAAAACATAGTGTTCAGAGTCGTTAAAGTAATAGTGATATTAAGAAACATATCTTTTAAAAATGATAGTGAAGATGAACAAATAACAATTTTAGACTGACTTAGACTATAACTGACCGTACCCAAATTAATGTTTAGGTAAAGTGATGGAAAATACCCAGATGATGAGATAAAATTCGACCAATTACAATAATAATACCTACGAAGCCAGACAGCATTATGGACCATTACTATCAGTAAAACAAATTGTTTTGTTAAATGTATCATACAATATAGAAATAATCAAAATACAAATTGAGGGATAATAGGCCCTAATACACAATAGAATGTAAAAAAAAAAATGTTAACTAACCAATATAATTGAATAATACAAGAACACAATCATTATAGATACATGGAAACATACAATTAAAATAGTGTGATTAATGGTGGACGTAATGTTATAAAATAAATACTGTACAATCAAAGAAGAGATTATTGTGTAATAAACACAAATAATAAAATATGGACAAAAAAATAGAAATGCCAATCCATGTGTAAACAAGGCTTAAGAAATAATAATATCAAATATATATGACCAGATGAAAAAACCAGTAAAAGTACCTAGTACACCAATGGCTGAACTGTCTAAGACAAATAGAAAGATATAAAATCATTATTAAATGATTAAACTTTTTCTTTTAATGTTTGAAAGTAAGAATAAAGTTGTGTTTATGTTATTTATAGTTTTGTTAGGTAATGAGTGGATGATATGTTTTATGCAGGATTTATGTAACCAGGCATATACAGATTGTTTGATCACAAAATGTGAATTATGTTTTTTATAATGTTCCAGTAATAATTATTGTTGTAATTTTAAATAATAATACTAATAGAGTTATAGGGAGTAGTTTTGATGGTAGTTGCATAGTTAATAGGTGTTACAATAACAGGAAATAGAAATTTAACATGTCATGACCTAGGCCTATAAAAACTTTGGAATTTTGTAAATTTTAAGAAATACATTTAGAATTTTATAAAACAAATGTTGTAATATGGATAGGTTTATAATTAATAGTATACACAGCAAGAATATAAAATCGAAATAATCAGTTTTAAATTATTTAAGAAAATTCAAATAGCAAAAATGTAACATCAGAATTTCTTAAGCAAAAATGGGCATGTTTGGTGTCTATGTGTCACAAATGTTAAGACCAAAATAATGATGCTATTAGTTTTAAATTCTCAATTAGTATAACAAAGTTATACCAATTTAAAAGTTTTGGCCAAGTTCATGCAATAAAATAATGAATTTGTATGACAATGTATATCTGAATCAACCAACCAGATTTCAAGTTTTACCTTAGCAACCGAAAATTCAGATAAATAAAATAGGGACTTCTTTAACAACCATCATTGAAAACAGACGCGTTTTTATAATGTCTTAGCTAATTATATTTTAATAAGAGGAAACCTATACCAAACATAGTAAAACGAATCAGGACAGTTATTGAAGAACATTAGAGGAATCCAAGACCAACAAGACCCCAGTTCGGAAGAATTTAAATCCTGGAAGAAGAATTAAGGAAGATTTGGACCCCATCTTCGTCCTGAATGGAACGAATAAAAGAAGAGGATCTGGGTGAATATGTATAATTTTATAAACTTATTTAACAACAACACCCACATCTGAGCACACGAACCACTTAGAAAACTAAACAATAAAAAACCACATACACTATAATATACACCAACACTAAAGAACACTTGAAGATAACACAAATTGATTATTACATCTTTTGAATACCAAAAAACTGAATGACAACTAATAAATATCTAAAACTTTTCATAACCTAGAACTGTGGACAACACAACCATGACTACTAGTTTGCACTATAAAACCATCAAAACCTTTTTATGTCCTTATCTTGTAAAGTTTGTATTTTGATTTTAAGAGTTGTATTAATTGTTTAACCATAACATTCGAACCGAATACACCCTGAGATTATTTTATTTAATAGAATAAAAACAACGAGCATCATTATCGAGGTTGATCCCAGCATAGTTATTAGTAACTATCAACTTATGAACGAGACAACATAATTTTGTCACAATTTGTATTAAAATAAAGAAAAAAAAACATAATTGATCAATTCGTTTGAATAAAGATTGATTAAGGAGTACATCTGTGACTTTTTTTGCATTATTATTACTGATAAAATTAGAAGATACGATAGCACAGCAAAGTGGACGGAGCGACAGTTGGCAGCTCCGAATTACGTCACTGGTTTTGAGCCGAGGCGGGAGCGAACGGTGGAAATAGTGGAATACAACAGTAAATGAATTTACTTACACCTTATTATTCAACACTATAGAGAGTAGTTGGGTTATAATATTCAGTTAATATTCGAACAGATTGTACAAGTTTCTTGTGGTTGTGTTGTCAGCTGTGCATGTAGTAGTCATCCATTGCTATGTTTGTCTTCAATTTTGGTTCTGCCTTTAGAACATAAACATAAAACATTTTATGGCCAACAGAAGGCTTGTGGTCATGACATAACCCTTGTTTCCAAAAGCCTGATGAAATTTACTGTAAGTTGCCATAACATTCTCACCTAGTTTCCTTTACAAATGACATTGGCATATTGTTATGTATTATTACATGATTCCAAATTTCATGTCAAGGGAATACGGATGTCTTCACTAGTTAAGCTAACTAGCTAGTTATGTAGCTAGAGTGGCAAGAGTAGTTAAGTAGCTACTCTTGACTGAAAGATTGCAGTCACACCAATTGAAGCAAGCCTTTTTTGTTAGACCTTGTAAGGCAAGATCAGCGTCTGTAACATTTTGTTTATAGGAGTCTGATGTGTGTAACACACTTGCCCTCAGTAACATCACTGTCACAGCCATTGCAGTGGAGATTTAACACTTTGACGACCAATGGCAGAATACTATGTACCATTGTACTTGGTATTTGGACAGGCAGCATATATTTGTGCCACTCAATTTTTAATGTTTTCAAATGCGTTGCGTTTTATTACTTATTATTACACTACAGAATAAATGCGGAAGGTTTATCAAGAATTTCGGTTCTTGGTTTTGCCTTCAGATTGCAGCTCCGATTGGTGTATGTGAAATAATGTAAACAGTTGGCAACCACAATGAATTTGTTTACATTTTGTGTGTTCAACATGTAAGTTACGGTTTTTGTTTACAAGTATTTAGAAGTTATGTCAAGAGTCTTTTGAACGTTATTGTAGATTTGTGAGCATATTATGTAGCATATTATTTATTATAAAATTGATTTATTATAAATAGTTATACTCTCAACTTGATAATAACCTAGAAATAACAATATGGTCATAATATGATGTACTGTTTCCGATCTTAGCTTAATCCTGATATAAACATATAAACAAACAGGCGTGGCACATCTGAAACGCTATTTGCTACTTGAATTAGTAGCTTGTCACTCTGACAGAAGGAGTACAGACAGGGTACATATAATATTGATATTGTATAAACACACGTAAATTGTAATAATTTGTTCTGACCAAAGTAAAATTTGTTTGAGTGTCAGACCGATAATGAAACATTTTATAACACCAGTTAATGGCTATTTTTTATTAATTGTTTAAATATCGCAACAAACAAAAAGCTAAAGTTTGTTTAAAACAAAAATAGAAGCTGTGATAATTACCAGTGTACTGAATACTATCAGTTACTTTCAGAGAGTAATCCAATGCCTTCCATATCTGTGTCTGAACTTGTATCATCACTTGAGTCAGGGTTATTATTGATAAGCTTGTTCATTGTCCACAACGACGTCGGTAATGTGGGCCAATGGCAAGATAACTCTTACATGATTATACAGACATTCTGCACATGCGCGTAATACATTACTGAGTGAAGTGTCAACGCCCCTGGCCAATAGCGTTTCAGATTTGCCACATGCGTTTGTTTACATCAGGATTGAACTAAGAACGGAAAGAGTATAGTGTACTATACATGCAATTTCAACTTTTATTTAGTAATTTCTTTAGTTTAGTCATTTCTGATATTTTACCAGAATATTATGTTTTCGTTTAAACTAATTATAGGCTGTCATTAACATTTATATTCTGAAAAATAAAGAATTATATGTTTTGATATAAATTCCGGACCAATAGTTTCTACTGCTCTAAGAGTTTGTGTATCCATCTGTGCTTCACACTTTCCCACCCTAAAACACATTATAACATGTAATTTTTACTTACTAAAGACGGTAACTGAGTTATAAACAAAGCAATATGAGTAAACTCTAGTCCGTTGTTAACATTTTAGTTCAAATAATATGATTTTAAAGAATTTGTTCTCTAAAAATTACACAAAACATCTTATTTCTAATACATTTTTACCTGCAACATATAAAAAGATGGTAAAAATGTAAATAGTATATTCATAAGAGAAATATTATCAGGAGGGTTAGGTCAGACAGTTACCATCATTAGAATTTGTCACACAACGTTTCGACTACTAAACAGTCTGGTCATCCTTGGGTGTAAGTTACATTAAATACGCACTTAAGTCTTCCTGAGATTTGTTCACTAACAAGCATGAACTGTTAAAAAAAATTAATAAACCACCACTACTAACAAAGTTTTTAACAGAACTGTAGAAAAACTATATAAATGATCAAAAGAGGAATGTCTTGTAAAACATGTGGTGTAATAAATTGTAGTAAATATGTATGAGTGTTTCAATATTCTGCTTTCTTTGTGAAAAATATGCCATGGTACTCAAAGTGTTAAACAAATGCACTTCTGTTTGCACATTGTGAATAAGTTATTGGATGAAATGCAGGATTAAGCTAGCTTACAGAGTATATTAAATTATTGACACTCATTGTACACTGATGTTAATGAATAATACATTTCAATACTATGACTCATGTTGTGTGATGGCTGTAAAAAATGAATTTTTAGGCCTAGAGGAAAATTAAAAAAGGTGAAATATTTTAATATGGATAATTGAATACATTTCTGACTCGGTTTTCTAAATTAGTAGTTTATAAAAAAAAAAAACTTGTTATGGGTACAGAGTTACTGGTACAGGATATCCTATTACTTTTACAGGATTGCCAAAAATAACAAATATGTTAGCCAAGTGGTTTGGCTAGTTATTCAGAAGTTGTGGTCAATTTACAGAAAAACAATAAAATTAAAACACATTTTCAAAAAAGCAAAAGTTAGGTAAATTTAGTAGAAATAGTTGTACCAGTTTATTGGTATTTGAAAAAACTAGCTTAAAACAAACTAAACTGTCAAAAGTAGTCATTTGAAAATAATGAAAACCTGTTTTGTGGATTTTCAAAAATTAGTTGTGCATTATTTTGTTTACAGTGTACCTATATATTGTAATATAACTTAATATAGATAATGTGCTCTTCCAATCCTTATCCACTTTTTTGGTGCCAATATGTAATGGATTAATAATTTAATTTAGCCTCACGTTGTAAGCGTCAATTTGTAATCTAAATAAAAGATGAATGTGTTGTATTTTCACTGTCTATATGGTTTATTTATAAAAAGTCGTTAATAAAAGGGAGTTCGGAGAGATTTTCGGAGATACGAGTTTAATTCTCCTAAAACAATTTGGTTGGTGATGTATTATTATGTTGCAAGGGTCTTGCGTTGTTGAAGTTAATCTCTAATATATTATAACAAGTCAATCAGCCCTGAACGAGTAGAGTGTAATATTAGTTTAGTATATTTGGTGGTTAGATCGTTCATATTAAGGCCTAGACGGTACAACAACGTTAAGAGAGGGGAGTATAAGCCGTGAATTGTTTTTCTCTTCTCTCGCAGTTCGACTACTGTATGAGTGCTTGTGCTGTGGTTTATCGTCAGCCAATTATTTGAGAAGTTTTTCCAATCGCAGTATATCTCTCGTTTCTCTCTCTGTAAACTACAAATTATCTAAAACTCACTAAATAGTCAGCAAATAATAAGTCATCATTTTCATGAAGGATTCTTTTTTATTTTTTTTTTAAACAGACGTTCTCTTTTCGCTTGGTTTCAACAGATCGGCCACACTTAAGTGAATCGATTATGTTACAGCATTCGATTTTCAGATATTAAATTTTAACTATATTATTATTTTTTCTTAATCTCAGGGTTCGGAAGGTTCTTGTGACTATTAGGAAGGTCAGAAAATGCCAAATAAAAGTACAAGGTATTACAAATTTAAATATAAAATCTTATTAACTAATATCTTTAAACGTAAGTTGGTTTTACCGTCTGACGACGAGGTTCACTCGTAACGGCAGAGTAAGATATTTCCGTGATGGCCGCTTAATCAGTCTACAGATGTCTGCGTCATATTGTTGCCAATCTCCAGTTCCGAAAATAAAAGTTTGGTGTAGTTGTCCCTGGATGGAGTAGAGTTCCAATTCTTAATCTTCACTAATGTTGAAGTTTTTCATGGTTATGGATTACCATGGATTTTGTGTAGCATATTTTTTTTCACTTGGTTGTAAGGAAGTGAGGTTTAGCATTCGATTTTTATTTTCTTTTTTTTTTTACTTCAATTTATTGCATTAATTTCTTAATGTCATTCGTCCTCTTCATTTTATTTATAATTTAGTACTTTCATTTTGAATCAATAGTTATTTGAATTATCTTGAAAATTAGTTCTTTTAGACTTTTTCTTTTTTATTTCTACTCATAAAGCTGGACTATCCTCTTTCACCACTAACAATGGAATAAACAAACTTTCTTGCCTTTATGTGGTCCTTGACAACCAATCTCTGTTCTGTTATTGGTTAATATTTGTAATCCTTGAGCCATCTAATACCGGCCATAATTAAAAATTGTTCTTGCACTTACTTAATAAAATACTCCATTACAAAAGTCACGTTATATCATATTGAATTTTTATAGATCCTTTGTTATAAAATTACATACGTTTTGCTACCTTTCTCATCTTAATCTTATCATTCTAACAAGTACTATCTCCTCATTACAAAATACTAAGTTTGGGACCTATTCTTCTATTACATGTATTATGTTTTTATTGTAATTCATGGCACTTATCTGCTATTAATAACTACTATTACTTTCTTCTAATTTATTATATAAAATTTAGTGTCTTTACATTGGTTGGTTGCCTAACTTTTCTGACATGGCTTCCTGTACAATGTGTCACTGGCTTAGGGCCAATAATTCAATTTTTTACTCCATTGTGGTTTTTAATTTGTCATTACATAGTTTTTTAGTATAGAACCCTTCATACGTCCACAACATAGTTACAGTAAAACCCTTTGGCATATTATCACCAATTATTGCCTTCCTGGCCAAGTTTACAATTTTAATCTAACAACACAACCATATATAAATTTTAACATACATTCCTTGGTGACATGTTCATTTTTATAAATTAACTAAACATCAATTAACTAATACACTCTTAATGTAGTTATTTAACACCTCCGTATACTGTTTTTTTTTCAGATTATTTAAAACTGCACTTATCACTCACTCTTTGCACAGACCACTTCATAGTTTGTATTTCTATACATTTACCTTTGGCTCTACTACCTTGTATTATTATTTAATATCATTTATTTTTACTCAATAAGGGTTTACACTTACCTGACCTTTGTTACAGTGAATAACTCTAGTGTTTTTTATTATAATTTTTATGTAACGTAGGGGACCTTGGTTTTGATACATTACAATATAAACACTTCTTCTTTTTTATACTACACTTTATTTAGGCTTGTGGTAGATGGAATGCAAATTTTGTGGCTGCCAGTGTTCACAAGGGGATTATCCTTGAATTGGATAGTTTAAGTGACCTAGCAAATTTCATAAAATTATTTATAACATTAATGGAGGTTTTATGTTTTACATGTTGTAGATTGAAGTTACACTAAAAGAATCTACGCCAGAAGGAGAAATAGTAAAAGAGTTTCTACATAACCATGGAAAGGAGACTATTAGAGACCAATTAGGAATGTATGTTTCACTGTTAAAGGAAGGTGAGGTATTTTGGACAAAATTGCTGACTTTTTTACGTACCTTGTCACTCAGTATTATTCAGTATCATTATGGTTCCCTTCAAAGTAATATACTTGGGAAGCTCTACGTTGATGGCAGTGTTGAATCTACATTTGAAAGGAACTGGTTGTAGTATAATCTTATTGAAGTGAGAACTATTGTGTCTGGCTCACTCCCATACACCTCATGCTCCTATGGCAGTGAACTGATTCAATGCACCACGAAATAGCTGAAATGAAAAAGCAGTGTTGTCAGGTCAGTGAAACCTCTTTTTCCCACATAGCTACCCAAAATTTCCCCACTGTCACAAATATGTGTGCTTTAAGCAAAGCAGAATATTTTAAAGAGTGTGAGCATATTCTAAATTTTTAAATACTATTGTTACGACGGTCTACTTGATCGTCGTAGGTACAGTGGAAACAAAATAAGTACAATACACCAATTAAGTCACTAATCACCAGCTTTAATTTTCATAGTTAACAGTTCATAATTAACAACACAGTCTCTTATAAAAAATCAAAAATTGTTCACACGCAAATAAATGTCAACTAATATTAAAACACAATTGTATTACAATATACCGTCCGATTATAAAACACAACACTTAACGCATAACCACTTGAATGCGCACAGTAATATCGCCCGAAAATAACTCGAACCACGCAGTAAATATATCGCAGCTATACTGAAAACTAAGGCCGCTGCTGCCATGTATTTATACCTGCGCTCACAGACCAGAACGTTCCTAATTGCGTCTTAGCGCCCGTGTGAACTAAGTAATTTACTGTGGCCTTGACACAGTCCACGTGGCTGGCGACTTTGAGAAAATTCTCGTGGGTGAGTTGACAGTCACGTATGCCACATACATTAGAGCGAGATTCTTCTGGCACATTCGACAAACACGTAGATTGTTCTGTGATGTCGTAACACTGCCCTCTCCTTAAGCCTGTTTGTCCCGAACTGACAAAGCGTCTCTGAAGTAATACTTAGCCAGGCGATCTAGTTGGACGACCGTGAACGTTTGCTGTCCTTCCTGTTGAATCCGATAAACAACATTGTTGATTCTTTTTTTCACTTTTTCACAGTGTAGGGTCCTTCCCAGTTAGACTGAAGCTTAGTGAGCGACCACGACGGCACTTTGGATTGAACAACCAGACCTGATCTCCTTCTTGGAAACACACGCTATTGCTGCGAATGTCATACTGAGTTTTCATTTTATCAAGATCGGTCCAATGTCTTCATCAGTCATCTGTTCTTGTCAACAGTCTTGTGTTGTCCAGCCGTCTGCCAGGAAATCTATAGTGATAGCTTGAACATGTTCGCTTGAGTTTTGTTCTTCCTTTCTATGGCAATGTCGGCATTCTTCTGGGAACGGTCTTCGTGATAAGCCATCTGCATTACCATGCAGGCGCCCCCGTCGATGTTGTACCTTGAAGTTGTACTCTTGCAGACATTCAAGCCACCTTGCCAACTGTACTTCCAGATTTTTAAATCTCAAGAGCCATGCAAGCGTTGCATGGTCGGTACATAGTGAAAACTCTCTCCCATAGAGGTATTTATGGAAGTGCTCCAAAGCTCTGACAATTGCCAACAACTCTCTCCTTGTAACACAATAATTTCTCTCTGGTTTACAAAGCGTCTTGCTGTAATACGTTATTACTTGTTCTTCACCGCTCTGCACTTGATACAAAACTGCTCCTAGACCAGTATTGCTTGCGTCTGTGTCTATGATGTACTTCCCTTCGGAAGCTGGAAAAGCGAGAATTGGCTGCGAACGTAATGCAATCTTCAAAGTCCTAAATGCTTGGGCAGATTCTCTCGACCACTAGAAGTTTCATTTATTTTCCGTTAGCTCATATAGTGGTTTAGCAATAGTAGCGAACCTTTTCACAAAACGTCTGTAATGTGACCATAACCCCAGGAAACTCCAAACTTCGTATTTACTCTTCGGCACTGGCCAGTCTCTTATGGCGTCTACTTTATTAGGACCCATGCTAACACCCGCTGCCGAAACCAGATGGCCCAGATACTGTACTTCCTTCTGGAATAGAGAACACTTCTTCGGGCTCAGCTTCAGTTGAGCACCGTGAATTCTAGTTAGAACCTCCTTAAGGTTTTCCAAATGGTCTTTGAAAGTCTTCCCGATGACTATTACATTATCTAAATAAACAAGGCAAGTTTTCCATGTCAGTCCTCGGAGTACCTGGTCCATCAATCTTTCAAACGTTGCCGGTGCATTACAGAGTCCAAATGGCATGACGTTAAATTGGAATAAGCCACTTGGGGTCAAGAAAGCAGTCTTTTCCCTGTCTTCTTGATGAAGACCCACTTGCCAATATCCACTCTTCAGGTGGTTTTCCAATGTGGAAAACCACTTTGCTCCGGACAACGTGTCGAGTGTATCGTCAACCCGAGGTAATGGATAGCAGTCTTTCTTTGTAATGTCATTTAACCTACGGTAGTCTACACAGAAACGCAATCCACCATCCTTCTTGGCTACCAGCACTACAGGAGAAGACCAAGCACTTGACGAAGGTTCGATTACTCCCTCTGTCAACATGTCCTGTACTAACCGAGACATTTCCTCTTGCTTGGATAATGGAGGCTTTCGAGGAGGTTGGCGTATCGGTGTTGTGTCCCCGGTATTGATGCGATGTTGTACAATTGACGTTCTTCCCAGTGACTGTCTCCGAACTGCAAAAGAATCTTTGAATTCTTGTAAAAACTGTCTGAGTTCTTTTACCTCACCCCTTGAGAGGTCGTTAGAAGATCTGTTCAATAATTCCTGCAGTTCTTCTGGTAATTTGCAAGTATCCGAAGCACAACTTTATCTTAGTTGGGTCATTCCAGCTACCCAGGCCACAGGAGTCAATTTTCCTAGGAGTGTATTGCTTTGTAAAGTGACAGGTTGATCCAGAATTTTTGCCACTCTAATAGGTACATTTCCGGTTTTGTCAGGTTTTACTAAAGTTCTGTCAATTAGTATGCCCGGTGTGCTGACTACATGGGGTTCAAATATAGAGCACTGGTTGCCCCTAGTATCTACCTCGGTTCTAACCATGATGATCTTTTCGGAGTTTGGCGGAACAGTTACGGCCACTTGGGTTATGACGTCCATCGATTTTTCTGTTGTAGTCATTGTGGAGAGCATTATCTCTTTTCCTCCAATTCTCAAGACATTGTTCTTGAAGTCGACTATAAATCCGTATGCGTTCATAACGTCCACACCAAGAATTGCTTCATCCACAATGTCTGCAACAAGTACTTGATGATTAAACTCAAGTCGACCGAGGCGTAGGTGTATCTCCACTTTTCCAAACACTTTTACAGGCCAGTAGCTGTTCGCAAGCTGCAAGAGCACCAGATTGGCTTGATATCTATCACCACGTCGGGCCGCACAATGGAAACTGTTATACCTGTGTCAACTGTAATCGAGGTTGGCCTTTCTTGAACGAATCCGGTAACCACCAAGCTCCCGCTGTTTTTCTGAAGTGTAGAAATTGCGTATCGTCTAGGGGCTTTGTTCCTCCAGTTAGTCAGCACACGCCCCGTTGTACCGACTATTGCTCGTTTCCCTGCTGATGAATTCTAACCCGACAATCTCGTTGTAATTTCTTTTATGAAATTGCTAAACTGCTACAATTTTTTGTTCAGACAAAGCTTTTCGTCATCTCTGACATCATCAGGTCTTGAACAACGTCTGTCGCCTGTACGTTGTAGGCTTTTATACTTTAAGCCCCTCCCCTTGTGTCAACGCCCCTCCTCCTAGTTCTTGCCACTGCCGCTTTTCATGAGAACTTTGTCTACATTTTTCCGTTAGGCATTTTACCAACGTCCGTCAATTGTTTTAAGAATCTCCCATTAATTTCTTCATGTTATTATTTTAATTTATAACTGTTCCGTGATCTATTATTTCACTTCGTCAATTTTTGGTGTATTCATCTTATTATTTTAATTTTATTTATTGTTTACTATATTTAAAATATTTCTTCATTTATAAATTAACTTTTACATAGTTTATAAAATCTTGCATATAATGAGTTCATTGTTTTAACAGCTGCCGCTCTTCACGGGAACTTCGTCTATATTTTCCGTTGGGCATTTTACTAACGTCCGTCACTTATTTTATGAATCTCCCATTGTTTTCTTCCTGTTACTATTTTATTTTCTTGACTTATAACTTTTTTGTAACTTTTTATTGCATTTCATCAATTTTAGTGTGTTATTCTAATTATTTTAATTTATTTTTTGTTTATTGTTTAATATATAATAAAATATTTCTTCATTTGTAAAATCCACTTTTATATTGTTACAACACAAATAAGCCACCCCAGTACCAGAGATAAAAAAGATAATTCTAAATCTAATAATACTTCATATCAAATAAAATGTTTAAAAATAAATAAAATATAAATATTATGACTCGACGAACGACGACATTACCTAACCCAAGTGATTGACCAAACAACAGAAAACAAAGGAAGAAGGGAACCACGAATCAAACACAAAGAGAAGGTGATTGACCAAACAAATAGGAACTAACAAAAGAAGGTAAGAAACCAGAACCAAAGAAGAATAAAAGGAAGTGAACAAATTCCTACAACTAAATAGAAGTTAAACCAGACGAGAAGAGGAGAACCGAATCAAAATGAAGACAATTGAAGTTGAAGAAGATGAAGAGGATGAAGACGAAGAAGAAGAATGAAGAGGAAACAAAGTGAAACCAAGAAATAACAAACACCACATATAAGAGGGAGAAATGGTATTCTCAAAGATAGAATACTGTAAACAAACCACAAATAACTATCCACTAATGAAAACAAATATTATTGTAGTAAAAAAGATAATTTATATGCCTGTTTTAAACAAGAAACAGTTTAAAAGTAACTTATTAAAGAAAAGTACGCTAATCCAAATATTGAAGTTAGATGTTGTGAAATATTTAACAATATGTCATTAAGAATAAGTATCATGTTATAATGAAATAGTGAGAAATAAAAGAGAAATAAGTATAGGGATTACCCACTAAGTAACACTTAATATAAACAGTGAAAAAAGTGCAATAGTGAAAGTGTAAGTACCCCAAAATAGTGAGTGTATCAGTGACAAACCCCAGTTAATTAAAGGTGAAGGTGATACGTGGAAAAGGATATTACATATATAAATAATAATAAAAAGTATTAATAGATAGGAAAACACTTAATAAAACATTGATAAACCAATCCATGATGTAAGTGAGCTTATGAACAATGATATAATTAAGAATAGTTAAAAATAGTATTTAAAATAGAGATAAGTAAAGGATGTGATATTATTCAGGGAGAAAGCCCAGGTAAAAACAGTTTGTATTAACATGGAATGGAGGAAGATAGTAGTATTGAAATAAGATTTTGCATTAAAATTAAGTATACAATTAAAAAACACCCCATGTTAAAAGGGGAAATAAATTTAATAAGTTTGAAAGAAGTGATGATGTTTCTCACTGAAAATAATAGCAAAAGAATGAAATAAATGTTAAATCAACAGTAACTAATAACTTATAAAGAATTGTTCGTTTTAATCTTATGAATAGGCTATGGCTGAAACAAACTTGCAGTCCATAAGCCTAATTGTTATATTTTAAAGATGTATCATGAAAACCATATTGAATTATAATCAGAACACAAACAGAATCAAAACACAACACAAACAATTATCATAACAAAGTGAAGCCCATCAGGCTGAATTAAAATGTAATTTAAAAGAAATAAGTAAAATACCATCATGACTACTTTTGGCTATGAAAATGCATAACTGTCAGACACACACAAATGTCAATTGTAACAAATTCACAAGGAAATTTACTAATCTAAGGCAAGTAAATAGTCAGTAATTATGTATAAATCATGTTAAAAGAGAAATGTTATTATAAAAGTTTAATTTAAAAGAGATATGTAATTTATCAGATGTCAAATAATTAGACTAAAGTTAATGTATAATAGAATATGACCTTATGAGGTATCATTTTAAACTTTGAAAGGAAATAAAGACAATAGTGATATTATATATTACCCCAAAAGGAAGATAGAGTAATAAAATCATTAAGAAAATATATAATAAATTTGAATACAAATTTCAAATATCATAACAATGCTTTTAATTGAGGCCTTAACCAATCAAAGGGTTTCTGTTACCATAGAAACGGGCCGTTGAATACTAATTTTCCGTTAAATTTATTAGACTTGAAAAAATGACGCGTGGGTAAGCGGTACGCACGATTGCGATGACTAAAATTTTGTATTAAAAAGTTCAAAAGACGTTCAGAAATCAACTACAAGAACCAATGACGAGTAGATGCAGAGCTTCTAAGATTAAACGATGTTCTGGAACCAAATAAAAGAAATTAAATAGCAGAAAATCCCAAGACGAGATAGAAGAAGATGCCCGAAGCCTAAATCAGCCCCAAAATCGATGAATTTCCACTACCCCAGACGACAACATATCACCACCATCTGAATTGATAAGTATCAACTAAATTCAATTATCCCAGAAACCAAATTACTTAAATATTTCTCAAAACAATCAAAATTTCTCACTATTAAACAAAATTAATTTTCTTTCAAAGGTTTGAATAATAATCAACTTACGTAAAACAATTGTTAATTAAAATATAACCTCGCATTAGTGTGTGAACTTTGTAACAACTAATACGACACTACCGAACAATTTGTAAAAACACCTTATACTAGTTAAGTACGTATAAGGTATGGTAGTGTACTTTTTTGATGTAACCAGCTTTTATGTTTTATTTTATAATCCAAAGAACCCCAGATTTTGAACAGAATAATATATTGGATGTAAACAGAAGCCATCACGGCATCAAAATAGTTCATTTCAAAATCAATTTTGCCAACTTTGAGATATATGTGTTTCATGTTCTAAGCCGGAGCAGTTTGTT
The DNA here is from genome assembly GCA_034769895.1 of Magicicada septendecula. Taxonomy (NCBI): domain Eukaryota; kingdom Metazoa; phylum Arthropoda; class Insecta; order Hemiptera; family Cicadidae; genus Magicicada; species Magicicada septendecula. The sequence goes on from CM068368.1 coordinate 797,737,190, forward strand.
ACAAAATCATTTATAATCCTTTTGTCATAATAATTAATGACCAATTTTGCATTAAAATTACAGTACAGAGTATTACCATCGTTTTATTTCATAGGACGTTGTATAATATTTGTGTATTAGCAAATTTTAATAAGTAACCAACTAGCGCTCGTCACGAGTGGACAATACGACAAACTGTACAGCGGCGGGAATCGTTTGAACGCTCCAGCCGTCAACGCTGACAACACTGATTTGACTTGTAATTTAACAAATTTAATTGTTTTAATATAAACAATTTGGCGCCACCCGGGATTCGCAACCCCTATGAGTAAACAGGTAGGTTGTACTGATAATTTAGACCACGCTACAGACTTCAGTAGTAACAACCATTATTGTAACGACCGGTGTGAGGCGAACACACCACATTAACACTAATACACATAAAAAACAAGTGTAAACATTTTATACAAAGGTACGACCAGAATTATTCGTTACAGATTGACGACTCCAACGCGAGGCTTAAACGAAGACGAGGACGTATTCTATTATTCGTTACAGATTGGCGACCAACAACATGAGGCTAGAAAGGACAACTAGCAGCGGTTATGAATAGACATAGTATGGTTACAAGGCTCAAAAGTAAGGAAGCATCAAACCAAGAAGAAATGGAAGAAGTTGAGGAAATAGAAGTTGAGGGAATGATTGGAGAATTGTTTGAAGAGCATCCACAGGAGGACCAACTGGAAAACCCAAATCTACCTCAACCAGAACCGGAAGTGGAAGTAATGGTATGGGACCAACCTAGCAAACCCACTCAGAAAGAAGACCTGAGCACGCAGGAGATGTTCAGGATGATGATGGAACAAATGAACAGGGACAAAGAAGAAGCAAAAGAACAAAGAAAGGAAGACAAGGAAGAATTGAATAAAAAATTAGAGTCAAACAAGGAAGATTTGAATAAAAAATTGGAATCATTACAAATGGGAATGAATGAAAAACTGGACCGAAACAGTGAAGAATTGAAGAAGCAAATCAAGGAGAACATGGAATTCCTGAATAACAAAATGGAGAGCAACCATGAAACCCTGAAGAGAAGTCAGGAGACATTGGAAAAGAAGAGCGAAGAGGTGAAGAAACAGATCAAGAAGGATTTTGAAATAGTCAATAACACGATCGAAAATACTCATGAGACATTCCTACAGCAAATGAAGGAAGATGGTGAGAAGAACAGAGAAGAATTAAGATTCATGCTAGTAGAGTTTCGTGAAGAAGTCAAACGGACAAAAACAGGGATGAACAAGAGATGGAAAGAAACAAGTTACCCAGTAGATCGACTTAATGAAACAGTAGTTAGTGATTTCAAACCATGGAATGAAAGACTAGAAAGCACTTCTGAAAGTATCAAAGAAACGTTGAATGAGAACAGGGAACCGGGGAATCAGAAAATAACACAGAAGGAGATGGAAATTGTAGAAGAATCAAATGTATTGTTTTCTGAAATAAAGACAACAGTGACACCAAGAAAATTAAGCACATAAAAACCAACAGTAGAAGAGTAAAGAAGAATCGAATCATTAAGAAGATTAAGAAAACAGAGGAAATGAGAAAGGTATATAAAAGGAAACTCATCAAAACACGAGAAGAAGTGGAGATGATGAAGAACGGACTCATCGATGTGTTTAATTTGCCCCTTACCTACCAAAGCAAATTAATAAAGTATAAAGATTGTAGGAGGACTCTGAGGGAAATTATAAAAGGAATTCACAACCAACTAGTGGATGAAAAATTCAGCAAATCTATGCTTAGATGGAAGATGCCAGAAATACAAATGACTGACAACAAAACAGAGTATAACAAATCAAGAAGGTCAATAAAACACTGGAACACACCAGAAATGGAAATACCGAATAAAAAAGCAAAAATAACATTAATGAGAGAGGCACAATTAACTTCTCTGATTAATCGACAAAGTAATCAAATGTTTGAGGTAAACATAAATACTACGGAACATATGGTATTAGAGGAATTATGGTACAAGACGGAGGAGACCTATTTCACCAGTAAGGAAATAGTTATACACACCCAGATTATCCGAACCACGAGTGCAGAGGAACTGATGGACCATGGGTAAACTAAGCGAAGATACCACACACCAAGAAAAGGGACTGATCTTCGAATTACTGACCAACCAACCCAATGAAAAAGAAAGAGTATTAATTTAATGAAACCAATAAAAATCACCAAGACTAGAAATGACAACGACCAAGACGAATTAAATAAGAAAAAATAAACTATAATAAACAAACTTAAAAAATTATCCAGAATAAATGTAGAAAATCAGACATTTGAAGGAGAAAAGGGGAAGATAGCAAAAGTGTATTATGTATTGAAAGATAGGAAAGACCTGGAAAATATTGTAAACCAAATATTGTTACAACAAGAGCAAGATACCTTTTCGTTTTCTTTATTTCTATCTGTATTTCGTATTTTTCGAAGCATTTTTGTAACATTTTTGTTTGATATCCTGTATATGTTATTGCTCCTTTATATTTCTTTTCTTCATTTGTTTTTTCTTTATCCTTTTCTATTTCTTTGTTTTTCTCTATTTTCTTAACTATTCTATTAATTATTTTAGGGTTGTAATTATTATTTTTTGCTATTTGTTGTATTTTCTTTAATTCATTTTGCTATTTTATTAGACATCGATTCTTCAACACTCGATACAGATTTTTGTACTTGATTTCATTTATCAAATTGATTTCATTAAATGTATTTTTAATGTCATTGATTCTTGTACCTGTGATATTTTAGTAACTTGTTTATTCAGCTCACCTCTTAGGTGACCCAATTCTGCGGTACTATGTTCTTAAATCTGTTTCTGCTCCAGTATTAATGCTTTGATGTCTTCTGTTTCACCCTTCCATTCCTCTATATGCCTCCTGTCGTCGTTCCTCTGTCTCTTCTCTTTCCTGCCTGTGTTTTTCATCCTGTCATTTCTCCATCTGTAACAGCAGTGCCTGTAAATTTTCCATCATCTGACTGGCATCCATTGTTTTCCGATTAATTACGAATTACATTCGTCTTGTACAAAGTGTCCACTGTTTCCACTGTTAACCGTTCTATCCCAGTCTGACACCACTGTTACGACGGTCTACTTGATCGTCGTAGGTACAGTGGAAACAATATTGTTACGTTACATTTATATTAATTTTTAAGAAACTTTCAAATACCCAAAATACCACCTACCTTTGATATTTCTTCTCTTACCTTTATCCAGAAACCCCCAGCATCCGTTAAGCGAGGATTTAAATGACGCAAACAGATTGAGGTAAAGTTTTAATAAATTACACTACATGATCATTACCTCTGTCAATCCGACCTCTGGTTTTATCACGTCGGGGTTGTCCTCTTCTGTTAATTCCTGGGATATATCAGTTAATACGAGGTGACTTTGATAGCTGTTGTCATCCTGGACCACGCTGTTATTTAATGACAATGGCTGGGTCCCTTCCTCCATTGTCTTCTCTAGTTTCCCGGTTGAGTTGCTGCACCACCCTGCACGTACCCACTTCCGTTACCGGTGATATTCCCACTACTCTTCAGCTCTCTGTGGCGGCCATCCTCTCCTCGCTGAGTTGGATTGGCGTGTTGTGGTAGTGTTCCGTGCCTCCGACCGTTCCTCACCTGTTTACATCTATAACAAAATATGTGTTGAGCAAAATTTTCGAATTTACACCCCTGACATGTCCAATATTCGTTTCGACTATTATTCTCTCCCCTCACATCTCGATGTACATGTGGTGGCCCCTTGTTTGATTATGGTTTCCATTATTTTGGGTCCCCGGTGGGTTCAGACCCATCTCATGATCTCTTATATTTTGGAAAATGTCCAACATTTTTTCCAATTCACTTATCTCTCCTATTTCTCGAGTCATCAACGATATCTGTACCTCACGGGGTAAATGTTTGCTATTGTGTCTCACAAACGATCTAAATGGTAGTGGAGGTTCAAGGTATTTAGCTTCATTAAAAATTTTCATCACATAGATGGTCACGTTGTTACTATGCATCCCAAAATTCCCAGTTCCCATTATCTTACTTCTCAATACCTCCTGCTCCTCTTCCGACCAATATTTTTCTCGGAAAGCTCGTTCAGACTTCTCGTAACTCTTCCATTCGTTTTTATGAACCTCCGCCCAGATCGCGGAACTCCCCTTAAAGTATTTACTAATTTTTAGTAGTTGTACTTTCCAGCTGTTGTTGTTAAATCGATTAAACTCTCGGACCCGATTCAATAAATGCATGGGATGCACACCCTGATTGTCGCAACTAAATTGTTCTAGTTCAATTTCATTGTTTAAATCTCGAGTAACTATTACCCGTTCTGTAATTTTATTTATTTTCTGACTTATTGCCACTTGCAACTCGTCTTTAACCTCAATAATACTTTGTTCTATTGACATAATTTTGTTATTGTTAATACTTTCGAACTGAATGCTATGTTTGTTCATAACATCCACGTTGTCTTGTATTGACTGTATCTCTAAGTTATACTTATTCTCTATGTCTTTAAATTTAAGTTTAGTATTGTTTTTATACTGCTGAATATTCTTACTTATTTCGTCTATCTGAACTACAGTGTTTTGTTTACATTCATTTATTTTACATTCTATTTCATTGTTGTATTCATTTATTTTACTTACTAACTTTTCGTGTTTTAGTTACTAACTTTACTCATTTATTTGTTCATTGAACTTGGTATTTACTGACTCTGTTACTTGTTCCTTAATTGTATGGAACACTCATCAATTTCGTTTATTATATCACTACTTATTTCATTGAACTTTGCATTTTGTTCATTTAATTTGACATTTACTTCATCAAAATTACTCCTTAGTTCATTGAACTTTACATCGAACTTACTGTTTTGTTCATCAAATTTCGCGTCAAAACGACTATTTATTTTATCGAAATTTCTTTCACTTTTAATGCTTTGTTCGGTTAACATCGCTTGTATCATTTCAAACATTTTATTCTCATCAGATTTTTTTACTTTGGATTGGCGTTGAGTGACTTACGTCATCCATTATTTTGGACTCGGTCAAACCGTCTGTATTGACCACAGTAAGTTAGTTGATGACTGTGTTTCTATTTATCAGTTAATGACTGTAACGTCAGTCAAGCTGACCACCTCCTCATTACTCTCCTTGTTTTACTTATATTTTAATTACAATATTTATTACAGTTTAATTTAATATTGAGATAAATATGAGTGTTTAACTTTTTAACTAAAAAAATTTTTTTTTTAGTCCACGTGTTTTTTGAACATCTTACCCTAACATTTTAACTTCCGCTTTTTCTCAATCTGTTCCCCGTTCATTCAATCCAGACTTATTCCACGTAAAATTTACGCAGAAATCCTGACGTCACGGCACCAATGTTACGTTACATTTATATTAATTTTTAATAAACTTTCAAATACCCAAAATACCACCTACCTTTGATATTTCTTCTCTTACCTTTATCCAGAAACCCCCAGCATCCGTTAAGCGAGGATTTAAATGACGCAAACAGATTGAGGTAAAGTTTTAATAAATTACTCGCGGTTTCGCCGCTCACTGGGGGCTTCGCCCGTTACCCCCTCGGTGGACGCCCCGATCCGACGAACATCGGGGGAGCTATGTACATATTGTAACGTAACAACTCTATAGGTGTGACCTCTGTCTTATTCAAGCCCCACGTTAGTACGTCATTCTGTAACGTAACGACTATGAGGTATAGTAGAGTTATATTATATGCCCCCCGTTGTATGCGTCATTCTGTAACGTGTCGCTTATAATGTGTGCGTAACGTCCGTCTTTTTACAGTCTCGGATCAGTCAGAGCACCTCTTAGCAATCGCCACTTATGAATTATAAGTACCAAGGTTTAAATAAATTTGATGGTAATGTTACCCAAACGAAGCAGAAATCGAGTGTGTGTGATTTGGGTCAAGATTAAAGAAGTTGTTTAGTCTTATTTGGAAGAGAGAGCGAGTACCGTTTGTTTACCCTCGGAGTAGACGATTTCTTAATTTTTCAAATATTCGCCGTGCATGAGATCAGCTGATTTTGACATTAGTCTCCAAATATAGGTTAACCAAACGACACTGTTCCGTAATACTACCTGTTGGATAGTCCGCTTCTTAGTTTAATGAAATCTACCACAACTACCCTCTACAATAAAGAAGACATTTTATTATTCAATATAAATTCTTAATAGTATTTATTTGTATAATATTGATTTTCTCTTCCGCCAACATACAAATATTACAATCGATCCTTTCAATAACTAATTCATGATATCGACTTCATTGGGTAAACATGGAATTATCATAAAATCTGGTTTTTACTGATTTTACAATTTTATCTTTTATTAAACATCAATCAACATATAATTCGTTTTATTTCCCCAGGGTTAAGGGTAAGTTCTTTGTGTTATGAGATGGTCAGAAATGGATAATTATATACTACGCTTTACAAGATAAAAATAATTTCAAAATTTTGTCTATTCTTTTAGTACGTAGTTCCGGATTTGTCCGCGAGAGAGCAGATTATGTTTTTATTAAACACATGATATCACTTTAGAAATTTCTGTACTGCACGACGATTTGATTTGAGGTTTTCTTGGTTAAATATTAAAAGAAATGGTTATATTACCTCTTTCCTCGAAGTTCTTACTTGCGTGAAGCGGTTTCTCGTGTGGTGTTCCTAGTTGTTTTGTAATTTCATGAACGTCTATCAGATACCATCTCGTTAAAAACTCGAAGCGCGGCTTGGCTAGGCCTGATCTTGAAAATGGTTTTTCACTTTTGTTATGGGGTAAAGCAAGTTACATTTGATATTTAAAGTAGTGGTACATAATGTGGATACTGTTAGTTAAATTTTGTGATAATTTTGTACTGTTCCAAATGTTTTCAAAGGTTTTTTAATACAATTTTGGTCTCATTACGTTTTCCAACCGAACAGTTTTCAATCTCAAATTCGATTAAACAATATGTTGTTATTCTGTTACTGTTAGTAACACATAATTTCTATATCATTTTTTATTGGTGCTGCTATTTACTTTTGAGTATATAGGCTGTTTTTAATTATTATAAATTTATTTTTGATTTATAGAAAAATAATTCTTTTTAATTTTGGTTTATTTCCCAATTTGATTTATATAACAGTTTTTCGTTTATTTTCTTATAACTTTAGATGTAAGTCTTTAATATTATTATTAACTTTAAATGAATTTATATATTATTTATTAATCTCTTATAGTATTCTTACACTGCACTATTTTCTTCTGCCATTTTCCTCATACAGTATTATTTTATTTTTTATTATCATCTTATATTTAACTCTTTTATTTTTTAACCCTGGGTTATCTTATATAATAACATAATTATTTTATTAAATATAAAATTAAACATAGGTACTAAATTTTGTTGCCTACACAATATAAATCCTACAATAACTAAACAAAATACATAATTAGTTAGTAGCATCACAGTCTACTATTATAATCCATAATTCCCACATCTACAGCACAAGTCTGTAAGAAGTTCCCTTCACATTCACTTATTTACGCACTGGGTACACTATAACTCACTTGTCACTGTATATCACTTCAATATCGTTTATAATGTTTAGTGATATAACTTAATTTATAGCTAGTTATAGTTTACCCATTTATGACCTTTATGGTAGTATAATTAAGTTATCATTTATTGGGACTGGGTTATATAACGTTACAATATTTACAAAGGCCTCCGAACGAACCTATCTGAGACAATGTATTCTCGGTAATGCCTTTTATTTATTTACAATATCTGAATATTTACAATCACTTATTTTACATGCAAACTTCAATATTACACAACTTAAACATTATTATATTACATATTTACAGGGTGGAAAGCTTATTACCAAGAATACATTATTTATAATAGTTCTTTATACACTATGTTTCTTGTGTGAGGAATGCCATCTATAACCCGGTCGGGAGGAACAAGTAAGTGAATTTTTTTCGAAGATCTTACCCGGCTAAGCACGACGTAAAGTTGCCCGTGGGTAAAAGGGTCGGACCGTAAATCTAATCCCACAAAATCTATGGTTTGCCCGTGACTTTTGTGGATCGTTATTGCATAACAAAGTTGGAGGGGAAACTGCCGCGTGTACATTTCGATGGGACTATTTGGGAAGATCGGAAATTTAAAAGTTATTCTTGGGATGCCAAAAAGCTCGTCAGAGCCTGTTCTTCGGCATGTGATAAGTCGACGAGTAATTGCGACGATAATTACTTTTATGCCGTTGACTAAGCCGAGATCAAAATTTAAATTTCGCGTCACCATGCAAACCGATCCTACCTTAAGCCTGAGAATGTGTTCTGGAATTCCTTTCCCTTGAGCCTGATGTAATAGGGAGTCATCAACATCTATTCCCGCTCCGTCCTCCTCGGCTACACTGTTGAAACTATATAAATTTTGAATTTCCCCGTCGAGCGCCTGTAATACTATACCGTTAATTTTTTTGACATTATTATTCAGAGTGCATATTACAACCCTTTTTGCACATTCATCAGGCTTCTGTAAAATTTCTTTGGTGAAAACAAAGTCGATCAATCCGCGAAGCTTAGTCACGTAGGATAGCTGTGGTAGTGCCATGAGTTTTTCCAAATTACGCCCTTCGTCGAGCTCGCGTTTTTAGGTGGAGTCGGAACCTATCTTCATTAAGAATTCTTCATAATATCCTTTGCTGGTTAACCTATGGGCCGTTATAAGTGTGAACGAAGTAACTTTTTTCCAGATACAAGATCCGCGAACTGACGCACGAACGATATCGGCATTTGTTTTAGCATTTTCTACTACCGGAGGAATTTGCTTGAAATCTCCCGAGAAAATTATTATTTTACCGCCAAACAACTCATCCTTTTGCATCAGGTCTCTGAGAGACCGGTCCAACATTTCAATTAGTTTTTTATGCGCCATAGCCGCTTCATCGAAAATCAGTAAAGTCGCCTCTCGGATGAGTTCAGCTCTCTGTGTCCCGTTGGTTATCGACCAGAAACCGTCATCGCATATATCTAGGGGTAATCTGAAAAGGCTATGTGCAGTCATACCTCCAGTGAGATTTTAAGCGGCGATGCCGGAACTGGCTACGCATAAGATGACTTTATCTTGAGACCGCGCGAAAGCTGAAATAATTTGAAGAAGGAGCGTTTTTCCCGAACCTCCAGGACCGTCCAAGAAGAGAACTTTTTCATTTTGTTTGCCGCGCATGAGCAACTTAAAGTAATCAAAAACCCTAGATTGATCAGAAGAAAGCCGCGATTCCCATTCCTCGACAAAAGCTTTCTGAACTGAGACGCTCTATTGAAGTTTTTCGCGACCTAATTCCGTGGAATCATCTTCAACTACGGGAAGACCGGCCTCTAGAAGCAAAGATCCGTGTCGGCGCAGACACCTATCTATGTGAATAAGACCTAACTTATACACTCTTTCCTCATCTTCGTGAAAATGTTCCAAAAAATCCTCGCATAAATTTGCTTTATATTTCTCCCACATTTCTGGCACCGGAGACCCTATCGCCGTGAGCATAACAAAAAATTGCCTCAAACTGTCGGCTTTCATGAAGCGTGCAGCCTCTTCAAGAGCGTCAAAGTATTCTTTTTTATCATCCGCGAGTCCCAATTCCCTAGCCGCCTGCTGGAACGTTTTGCAATCAGGGCCTCCGAGAGCGTACAAGTCCTCATACCCACGGCATGGATACCTGCGTAGCAGCATTCTCAGATAATACTGCTCAGCTCTGGTAGGAGCGACCCAAAAGAGTCTCGCGACACAATCACCCCTCTGTCTTCGCGTTATGAAATGTTTCCCGTCCAAATGCCGAACCGCATTAAGGGAGGATTTTGGACTGCTCGGGTGGATTCTGTACTGCTCGTAAAAATCTAAATAAGTGAGGTCATTCATTTCTGGAGTATCAAGGCGACCGAAGTATAAAATTAAAAGGGACGTTGATTTTTCACACGCTTCCTGTTCATTACCGAGACGAAAAACAATGTTGTGCTTTCCTTTTAGGTGAACCGGCAAATTTATAACTGTTGTTTTGTGGCCTGTTAGATCGAATTCCAGAACCCTCCAAGCAGCATCTGAAGCTCCTATGTACCGTTTTGTTACGTATTCTTCAACTTCGTCGACTTCTTTCATCTTCCTGAACTACTGTCATGCGCCGAAGCGGAGAATTCTTCGAAATGTATTTGTTTGAAAAGATTACTACTCTGCGGGCAGACGCAATTTCCAGGTTAGCGTGGCATTCATATTTCAGCAGTAACGCCGCATTGTATGGTACTATCCACCTATCATCGACCTCTATCATTTGATGTTTAAATTGTACGGTCGTTTTGTTTTCGCTGTTCCGCTTGTAGTGTACGAATCCTCTTTTGTCTGTGTACGTGGTGTCCGTATGGGGTTTTGGATAAAATTTATTGCATTTTTGCAGTTCTCGATCCCAGCACGGCAAATCTGTTCTGTATGGGGGCCCGCAAGGTCTGTGCTTCATGTGCTGCAATATAAGACTTCTTAGTCTGCCGCCAGCCTCTTCTTCGCCCGGAATATCTGCCCTAATTATCCTGTCTATTTCCGTGTTCTGTTTTGGGCCACCATCTTTAACCCTAAAACAAATATGCGCGTGAGGTAAACCGCACATTTGAAATTCTATTACCCATACTATATACGCGATTTCCCCGAATAATCTACCACTTTGAATGTCGTGCATTAATTCTCACCTTGTAAGTTCGAAAACCCGGTTACATAAGTGGGGGGCTCATGTCTACTGCCGGGGTGTTTGGATTTTTTAATTTCTTCCCAGCCCCCGCAAGCTGTAAAAGTTAGGAAATACGTGGGGCCGCCTAATCGGGATACGAGGGCCATTGCGTCCATGTAACAAAATTTCATATATCTTGGGCCACCGGTAAACATGTGAGGAAGATATATTCTTCCAGCGACTTTTTTTCCTTCTCCTTGCACCGTTTCATCACGTAATATCTCTTTCTTAACCGCCGCTTGCACCTCATCCATTGGGCCAGTTCGATGTCCTCCTGGTTTTTGTGCTTTCTTCTGCTCGTTCTGAAAAAAGAACAATCGCTGTCCTTCGATCCGCGCATACATGTCGATCAGCCAAGTTTCCGAAAGAGGGCCAAACCTTGAAAACCTATCTTCCGAAAGAAGTAAACACCGAGTATACTTCAAGAGGGACAATTTTTGTACCTTGTTCTCTGACCTACCCAAGTGCCAACCCGGGTTGTCCTTCGGGATACAGAAGAGGTTATTGGAAAGGTTCGACCAAAAAATTGTTGGTGTGTATAATTCTCGGCTCTGTTGATCCCTTTTTCCAAACGCAGAATTTTCTCTGCGGTGGTTCTGATTCGTCGCAACTGAGGACTGCCGAGACTTCAGTGGAAAGCGGCCTGTCACCTAAAACCGGTCCGTGTGTTTGTAGCGAGGTGGTTTCGAATTCAAGGCGGGCATTTTCTGTAGTTTCCTCATGTAACTTCTTGTTAAGGGAAACGTATGGGTATTGGGATCCAATAAATTGTTGGATTTCGCGTATTATTTCTGGTTCCAGTTGCTTCTGTTGGCACTCAGCGATCCGCGCATTACTGTCATCTATATAAAGAAAACTACCATTCCGGCCTCCGCAATTTAAATCATATACCAAATGGTATGTCCGACGTAATATTTTCATAAAAGAGAGTCCTTTAGGGTAGTGATAGCCTAAGGGAACCGAAAGGGCATAAAAAGAGAAGAGGTCGTTATACCTCCGCGGATGTTTTAGGAACCGCTTGTCCAAAAAAATTTTATCTGAAAGAATTGGAAAATCCATCACATTGTATTTTCCTAGTCCGCAGCACCACTGTGTTCTTCCAACTTCCTCCTCGAAGAGTCGCGTTCCACAGTGAGAACACTTGTGGGTTCCATCAAGTAGAGAAGGAGTTTTAAGACGATAGGCCTTTATTTCATCCAAAGATTTTCCCGTCCGTTCAGCAATTATTGGTCCTTTTCTAAGCACTGTCGGTAGATGAGGTCCAGGATGAGAATCTTTGTATTTCTTGACCGCCCCTTTATTTACCTCCGGATTTTCTTTTCTATATTTCCCAACCGCCTTTCTGTTTACATCAGGATGTTCTTGGGAGTAATTTTCGACAGCCTTTCTGTGTACCTCAGGATGTTCTTGTGTGTATTTTTCTACCGCTTTTCTGTTTACCTCCGGATGTGTTTGCGTGTATTTTTCTACCGCTTTTCTGTTTACCTCTGGATGTGTTTGCGTGTATTTTTTTACAGCTTTTCTGTGTACCTCTGGATGGCTTTCGGTGTATCGTTGAACCGCTTCTCGGTGCTGATCTCTTGTGCTCAACGAGGACGTTTTTGGACGACCACGGGGCCTTTTTGGAGGCCTTCCGGCTTTTCTTTTTGGCGCAGTTTTATCCTTTGAAAGCTCAGTGATGTCTAATCCCCCAATATCTTCCAAAACTACCGATATTCGTGCTTTAAATTTTGGATCCGACTTGAGTTGAGTGGAATTGGTCTCTTTGTAGAACACTGGGGCTCCTGACCTCTTGTTGCTACCACCCGCGTATTTTCATATTGGTTAATTAAACCATTAAAAGGAGACCTTTTCATAAGAAACCTTGCCATTTCTTTCAAATTAGAAAACGCGAATAGGCGGCCGACACCGTCAGAAGAGAGGGTTCCATTATCGTTTGCCGCGTGGGAATCAAAAATAAAATATCGGGAGTTGCATTTCCAAAGTGAAACCGCGACATGTAATCCGATAAAAACGAAACCCGATCCGCGTAATTTTCGAATAAAATTGTAAGCTTTTCTTTCAATTCCTCTGTGCAAGACCCTAAATCATTATCCAAAGATGGATAAACACCGTAATCTTCAAAGTGCGATTCAATTTTAAAAGTTTGACTTTCTAATTTGAGATATTCGGCTACCTCGTTTACCGTTAAAAAAGCGTTGCGGTGGTTTTCTGTCCGTTTTGTTTGTTTATAATAACAATCGCCCTGAACTATCAAGCGGTCAATATCTTGTGTTGTGAGATAATCTCCATGCACATTTTCGATGAGGCTACAGGTTGCGACTGAAATGCAAACACATTGAACATTACGAGTTTCACTAAATCGCGGATTGGCCTGGGAAATGGTACCGGAGGCTACGCATTCGAAACGTGACATCTTTAAAAATAATTTCAAAAGAATCTTAGAAATAAACACAAAAAAATAATAATTGCTTACAATGTAAAGGAAAAATATAAATAAACAATAAATATTATACTAATAATAAAAATACAAAATTATCATGCAATAAAAACGAAAATAATAAAGTATTAAATTTTTTTAACTCACATAAAACGATGTCTTCAAATCGCCAGCCTGCGTTAATCCTGTTCCTACGATAATCTGGAACTGATGACGTATGATCCAGACCGTAGAAATATAAGTGAACTGCAAACTGTGATGTCTTGAAATCTGGAACTGATGGTTTCTGAGTTGGCAGCTGCTAGTTTTCCTCTGCAACATGTTTTTCAGATGTCCTGCGTGATGATCGTTGCTGTAGTCGTATAGTTGAAGTGAAGTGAAAAGTGTGATTTCATAAAATTGAGTAACAAAGTAGCACGGGTTCCCCCTTTTTAATTTGTTACTTTTTGGCTCCTGATCTCATACTGAGCTCCGATGTGGAGGCAAGCCTTTATAAAGGTAGGATTGGTGGTGGGGAGAATTGGTAGGGGGGATGCGCAGTGATTGAAACAGTTCACACTGCGCAACGACGAGAGGGGATAGGATGCGCATTACACCGAAGATTCTAACATTGTGCATTTACGTCAGTGCTGACGTCATATCGATTGCGTAACATTCTGACGTAACAAGATGACTCATCGATTGCGCAATATTGCGCAATACCTTTCATTTTGTATTTCTACATTTAAATACATGGTAAATCGTACGTTTATTGGAGAAAACAACTGCTCAAAATAAGAAACTAATACCAGTCCCCCACTGGGCCATAAAACAAACAAGAAACAATAAAGTTATTCATAAATTTCAAACAACCGATAATCGGTTTACATTTAGTCAGGCGAGCCGACTGGATTAAAATTACTCCCAGCTCGATAGCGCTAACCGTTCTCGAGATAGGCTCCCCTCTTATATCTGGTATGAAAATCGGTCAGACAAAATTCGATTTTTCGGGCTTCCGGTTGCACAAAGCTTTGGTTTTATAATTTTTCCCCAAGTTACTTCGGACGGGGAATAAAAAAGGTCTCTTGCGTTTTTTCGCCCCGAGGCTTGCGTTTTTTCGCTCCGAGGCTTCCTTATATCTGGTATGAAAATCGGTCAGACGAAATTCGTTTTTTCAGGCTTCCGGTCGCACAAAGCTTTGGTTTTATAATTTTTCGCCAAGGTTCTTCGGACGGGGAATAAAAAAGGTCTCTTGTGTTTTTTCGCTTCGAGGGTTCCTTATGGGTTAGAATTTATGTCAGTCAGTGAGGGACCTCTGGGGCTTTATATGTTATATATATAAGACACTACACGTGGTTATTGTGAAATCGACATTAGTTTTTATTGTCACTTTCGTTTACTTTTTTATGAATGTAAACATATTACCCTCTTTATATGGGTAATGAACAAGTCCTTACTGGACATACATAATTGGTTATAGTAAAAAATAATAAAAACGTATGCTATTAGACTCGCCAGTACCTATTATTCTTTCACTCCCTCTCTCACATACATTTTCCCCGCCAATTCTAGATATGAGATCTCATTTCTTAAATAAAAATGATTTCGAAAAAGATAATTGCATCAAGGCTGATCGATCTGTTACTGTACTTTACTGCTGTCTTTGTTATTCCACGTGGCAGTCATTCCTCAGACGCACTTTCCTTTTACACTCGCTAAAACGGTCCGAACTGTTTTTTCAATGTATTTATTTGTCAATCACTGTCGACACTTGTTGATATTAAAATTTACTTTGTTTGAATCACATTTGTACTGTTTAAAGTTTAGAATTTGTTTGTCCACGGACTTTACTTTTATAGAGACCCGGCCGGGATCAGATTTCGGTTGAAACAGAAAGAGCTGGCGTAGAGAGCGGCCAATATAAAACCTGGTCATGTGGTATTCCCCTCTGCAGAATGTTCCCCACTGGCGAAATTATACGTCTCAAACGGCACCAAGACCACATTCCAATATCACAAAGCGAGGGATCGTTCCGTGACGTTCTAGTGACGTATTTGTGACGTCCTTTGATAACTAAGATTTTGTGCCCATATATGGCCATGGCGAGGGCTGTTTCCGTTGATTCACCGATTGGTACAGCTGAAAATAGCTGTTGACTCAGCAGCACGTGCTGCATGCTTTTACGTCGCCAGTTGAATTTGATTCGCTCTTACATAACTTGTGTTATTGTCCAATATCGAACAACGATTAAAAGTGGTTTTACCCCATTCTGTACTTTTACAATACCCCCTCAACAAGAGGTTTTATGCCGAAGCATAAAAACTCTCGTTGACATAACCTAAAAGGATCAGTCCGGATATGGCGCCTTAACCCTCCTGAAATTTTTATAAACCATGGGTAACTTACCCCCCTGATCCAGTGACTGCGGTCGCACCTGCATGACTTTACTGGACTTCTTGTTAATATCCCAACACCGCAAAGCCAGGCAGGCACTAGACACGCTGGTCAGCACAGGGTCGCCCCGCAGTATCACTAGATGCTGAAACAATTAAATTACAAATATTACTAATCGGCCTTTCATTTTCCAGATCCTGAACTGATTTGTTTTCCTTTTAATCATACTGGTTAGCCTTTTTATGAAGTACTGGCTTTCTTAACTGAATACACACATTATAGGTTAACAGAACTCCTTAACCTAACAAAATATTTTCTAATTCAATCATTTTATTTGAAATTTTTAACTTCCTATTACTCTTTGATTTAAACATCTCATTTTATCTCTCAACTTCTATGATTTTTTGTTCATTTGCTAATGCGAACTCTATACAATACAAAACCTGGTTATACAAAAATCAAAAATTATACAATACAACTAAGACAGTCAATCAAATGTGTATTTTAACACTATATTATTACTTGTTGTTGTGATTTAATCATCACTCTTATTTTTCATTTTAAATTCCTCCTTCCACACACACTATTACCCCCCCTGGACTGTAGTGCCCAGTTGCCTCCACAAGGACTGAAGGGGAAGGGGTGAACACTTTTTTCTTTTCTTTCTCCCCCATCCTTGCTTTGGCGTTATACAAAATTCGGCATTACTGATATCCTGAATACCAGTAATCCTACTAAATTAGTATTTACACTCCCTTAATTGGTCTATCACCCATACTTAGGTATATAACCATGTTCCAAAGTTATATCATCTTAGATTCCTCTGATCTTACCCCCCAGTTGTATTTCTAAGTTCACCAATGTAGAATATTAAGCCAAATCCACGGTCAGGGTTCGGTGAAACCGTGACCACCCGAAATTGGGGAATCACATTTACCATATATCTTATATGGTTTATACTTACATACTAATAGCTTAAACCTAATAAAAGTTACACATATTATCTTACAACATACCGGTCAGTTCTGACCCTAAATAAAAATTACAAATGTTACAGTTTAAGTGTCCATCTTCTATTACACATGCCCATAGTTATAGCTTCACCATGTCTTTACTACCTCTCACAAATAATGTACTAATTAACCATTTGGTTGAATTACCACTATTTAATTTATCTGCACAAAACACATCTGTTAACATTCCTAGGCTAATTAATTATGATGACCAACTACAGACAAGGCCACAAAAATTTAAAATAAAAATTTAAAATTTGCTTTTTTTACTCAAGACTCAAGTTGTGCCAAGCAATGCACTTATTAACTTAATGTTTACTCAAGTTGAATATAGGGGTCCCCTCCCAGTTCTCTACACTTCACAATTTCTACTTCCACCAATTTATTTGCAGAGGATGACTATCGTTGTTCCTTCTCATTTCTGAGGTTGACTCCAACCATGGTCCGCCTCTACCAAGCCAAACTCCACGGTCAGGGTCGGTGAAGCCGTGACTGCCCGAAATGGGGGAGAGTCCCTTCTGAAACAAAACATTTTTTTTATATACTATTACATTATTTACACAACAATTTCTATTTAGTCCAGTACAATTTTAAATTTGTCGCATTCTGCGTACCCGCTATCTCCCGCGTTACTGGATTTTGCAGTACATACGCGTTACCCATCTTGATATCCATTATCTCATACGGCTCCTCATACAACAAAAAGAACTTCTTGATTTCTTTATCCTGTGCACTCGATAAATCGTGCCTTCTAACCAACACTCGCTGGCCTATTTCATATTTGGTACACTTACCCTTAGCATCATGCCTACGTTTTCTCCTCTCTCCCTTCGTTAGTAAACTTTCATTGGCTAACCTAAGCTTTACGCATCTATCAACGGTATTACCTTCCGGTGGATATTCAAATAGTTGTTCTAAAATCCTCTGTGGGCGTGTCCCCCTCACTAATTCATAAGGTGTGAACCCGGTAGACTCATGTGTTGTGCAGTTCAACCAATCCTCAATTTTCTTCATGTACCTCGGCCACTCACTATGTTTGGTATGACAATACGCTCTAAAGATTCTGCCGATTTCTCTCATCACTCTCTCTGCTTGATTGGATTGTGGATGGTACACCGCTGTGTGCTTTGGTATTATACCTTCCCAGCCCAGAGTCTGCCGCCATTTACCACTGATGAATTGTGGTCCGTGATCTGAAAGTATTACTTTGGGTTTCCCTACGTTGAGCATGTAATCCCTTGTTATTTTCTCACTTAGCACTTTACTTGTCGCTCTTTTGATACTATATAGTTTTACAAATTTAGAAAATGTATCCAACACTACAAAAACATACATCACTCCTCCCCTACCCTTAGGTAACGGGCCATACAAATCAACCGCAACTAAATCAAAAGGCCTTTCTACTTTTATAAAGTTTAACTCTCCTTCCAACCGATAGTTGACTACTTTGGACTTTTGACATAAATCACATCCCTTTAATAATTTGCGAACACGCCTCTCCATGTTTTTAAATATACATGACTCCTTTAATACGCTTACACATTTTTTAGCCCCAAAGTGCCCATACCTGAGATGACAATCCCACACAATTTTTTCTACTAGCCCTTCCGGTATAATTAATCTCCAATCACGCTCTCCCCCCTCTACTTTCTTAAACAAACTCCCTTTATATATCTGAAAATATTGTCTATACCCAAAATTATCTAAGTTGGATTCTAAACTGGTTATGATCTTGTTCAATTTGTTATCTGACCGTTGCATAGTTTGAATATCTTTGAATTCCTCTCCGAAAAGTCTATCTTCCCTACTAAGCCTAAATATTTCTATTTCTTTTAAGTCTCTCCCTGTTCTCATTCCCTCTGTATCTACCCTGGGTAAAGTGTCGGGTATCTTGTTTTCCACACACTTTATATACTCCCAAGAAAAATTATACCCCTGTAAAGCTAACACCCACCTGGTTAGTCTGCTGTGTGTCAATCTGCAAGTGTTTAGGAAGGATAATGCCTTGTGGTCAGTCCTGATGATGGTAGAATTTCCCAACAGATAGGCTCGGAATTTCTTCACGGCAAAGACAATACTTAGTAATTCCTTCTCGGTTGTTGTATAATTCCTCTCGGCCGCTAGCAAAGTACGGCTGGCGAAAGCGATGGTGTGATATTCCTTGTAGTCGTCCTCCTGGTACAACTCAGCACCTAGAGTGATATTGCTAGCGTCCATCTGTAAGTAAAATTTGCGTTCAAAGTTAGGGTGATTCATCATGATCGTGTTAACAAAATGGTCCTTTATCTCGCTAAATGCATCTCTTTCTTTTTCCCCCATCTCCACTGCTTATTCTTTTGTAACACTGCACTCAATTTTGAAGTTATATGGGCATAGTTTTTCTGAAACTTTCTATAAAAATTGCATAACCCTAAAAAACTTTGCAATTGTTTGGTATTTCTAGGTTCAGGGAATTTCAAAATTGGGTTGGCTTTCTGGGTTGGCTTTTATCCCTTCTGGTGTGATTATGAAACCTAAGAAATGTATTTCTTTCTGTAAAAATTCAGATTTTTCCCAGTTGACAGTCAACCCCCCCTTTCTGCAATTTGTCTAACACATATTCTAAATGCTCCATGTGTTCTGAGAACGTGCGTGCGGCTATCAGTATGTCATCTACATAAATGGTTAAAAATTCTAAATTGTTTGGTTGTAATATCTCATCTAAACACTTTATAAAGCTGGCCATACTGGTATTCAGCCCTAAGGGTAACCGTTTAAATTGGTAATTTTTTCCATTGAAAAGGAACGCCATGTATTTCCTACTTTCACATGCTAATGGGACTTGCCAATACCCCGTGGTTAAATCTAATGAGGTCATGTATTTAACTTCGCTAATTTTTTGAAATATCTCATCTATTGCTTCGGGTGACTCCCTGTCCGGAATGATGATCTGATTTATTTTATGGGCATCTAAGCACAATCTTACCCTCCCATCTTTCTTTATAACTACAACTAACGGGTTAGAATATGGGGACACCGATCTCTCAATAACATCTCCCTCCAACATTCTATCCAACTCTACTTGCACTGCTCTTCTTTTCGAATATGGTACGGGATTACTTCTTTGTACATAGGGTGCGTGTTCCCTTACTTTTAGCACACACTCATAGTTCCTGGCTCGACTAGGCAACTCTGCGAACACCTCTTTAAAACTTTTCACAACCCGCCACAACGCCTTACGTTGGGGACTCTCTACAGCGCCACCCTCACTACAAAATTTATACTCCCGGTCCTCCCATATTCGTTCTTCACTTTCAACGCTCTCGCTCTCTCTACACACATTCACTCTGGCTATTGTGTCCACATTTTCGACCCAATGTTGTATCACTTTTATACCTGAAACTCTTATTGTGCCCACTACCCGTTCAAAACTAATTCTGACTGGCTCCATCTCATTATATAATTCTAAGACCCATTTATGGAAATCAATCACCGCTTTGTGCCTTATTAAAAAATCGTTACCTAAAATAACCTCTAAATTTAAACCACGTATGACTAAAAATGTATTTTCATATCCCCCCCCCCCGTTTATGACCATGTTTAACTGAACTTGTTTTGTGACACGCTTACTCCTCACCCCGGTAATCCCTATTATAGTAACGCCCGCTACAGGTAATGACGGAATATTTTTGTTTACCCCTTTTAATTCCTCTAAAATATGTTCTGAAATTACTGACACCTCGCTCCCCGTATCTACCAAGGTTTTCACTTTCTTACCTTCTATGGTGATCATTACCTCTGTCAATCCGACCTCTGGTTTCATCACGTCGGAGTTGTCCTCTTCTGTTAATTCCTGGGATATATCAGTTAATACGAGGTGACTTTGATAGCTGTTGTCATCCTTGACCACGCTGTTATTTAGTGACAATGGCTGGGTCCCTTCCTCCATTGTCTTCTCTAGTTTCTCGGTTGAGCTGCTGCACCACCCTGCACGTACCCACTTCCGTTACCGGTGATATTCCCACTACTCCTCGGCGCTCCGTGGCGGCCATCCTCTCCTCGCTGAGTTGGATTGGTGTGTTGTGGTAGTGTTCCGTGCCTCCGACCTTTCCTCACCTGTTTACATCTATAACAAAATATGTGTTGAGCAACATTTTCGAATTTATACCCCTGACATGTCCAATATTCGTTTCGACTATTATTCTCTCCCCTCGCATCTCGATGTACATATGGTGGCCCCCTTGTTTGATTATGGTTTCCGTTATTTTGGGTCCCCGGTGGGTTCAGACGCCTACCCATCTCACGGTCTCTTATATTTTGGAAAATGTCCAACATTTTTTCCAATTCACTTATCTGTGCTATTTCTCGAGTCATCAACGATATCTGTACCTCACAGGGTAAATGTTTGCTATTGTATCTCACAAACGATCTAAATGGTAGTGGAGGTTCAAGGTATTTAGCTTCATTAAAAATTTTCATCACATAGATGGTCACGTTGTTACTATGCATCCCAAAATTCCCCGTTCCCATTATCTTACTTCTCAACGCCTCCTGCTCCTCTTCCGACCAATATTTTTCTCGGAAAGCTCGTTCAAACTTCTTGTAACTCTCCCATTCGTTTTTATGAACCTCCGCCCAGATCGCGGAACTCCCCTTAAAGTATTTACTAATTTTTAGTAGTTGTACTTTCCAGCTGTTGTTGTTAAATCGATTAAACTCTCGGACCCGATTCAAAAAAATGCATAGGATGCACACCCCAATTGTCGCAACTACAATTATTCTAGTTCAATTTCATTGTTTAAGTCTCGAGTAACTATTACCCGTTCTGTAATTTTATTTATTTTCTGACTTATTGCCACTTGCATCTCGTCTTTAACCTCGATAATACTTTGTTCTATTGACATAATTTTGTTATTGTTAATACCTTCGAACTGAATGCTATGTTTGTTCATAACATCCACGTTGTCTTGTATTGACTGTATCTCTAAGTTATACATATTCTCTATGTCTTTAAATTTAAGGTTAGTATAAGGTTGTTTTTATACTGCTGAATATTCTTACTTATTTCGTCTATCTGAACTACAGTGTTTTGTTTACATTCATTTATTTTACATTCTATTCATTGTTGTATTCATTTGTTTTACTTACTAACTTTTCGTTATTCTCATTTATTTGTTCATTGAACTTGGTATTTACTGACTCTATTACTTGTTCCTTAATTGTATGGAACGCTTATCAACTTCGTTTATTATATCACTACTTTATTTCATTGAACTTTGCATTTTGTTTATTTAATTTGACTTTTACTTCATCAAAATTACTCCTTAGTTCATTGACCTTTACATCGAACTTACTGTTTTGTTCATCAAATTTCGCGTCAAAACGACTATTTATTTTATCGAAATTTCTTTCACTTTTAATGCTTTGTTCGGTTAACATCACTTGTATCATTTCAAACATTTTATTCTCATCAGATTTTTTACTTTGGATTGGCGTTGAATAACTTACGTCATCCATTATTTTGGACTTGGTCAAACCATCTGTATTGACCACAGTAGTTAGTTGACTGTGTTTCTATTTCGTTAATGACTGTTACGTCAGTCAAGCTGACCACCTCCTCATTACTCTCCTTGTTTTACTTATTTTTTAATTACAATATTTATTACAGTTTAATTTAATATTGAGATAAATATGAGTGTTTAACTTTTTAACTAAATTTTTTTTTTTTTAGTCCACGTGTTTTTTGAACATCTTACCCTAACATTTTAACTTCCGCTTTTTCTCAATCTGTTCTCCCATTCATTCAATCCAGACTTATTCCACGTAAAATTTACGCAGAAATCCTGACGTCACGGCACCAATGTTACGTTACATTTATATTAATTTTTAATAAACTTTCAAATACCCAAAATACCACCTACCTTTGATATTTCTTCTCTTACCTTAATCCAGAAACCCCCAGCATCCGTTAAGCGAGGATTTAAATGACGCAAACAGATTGAGGTAAAGTTTTAATAAATTACACTACACGTGGTTATTGTGAAATCGACATTAGTTTTTATTGTCACTTTCGTTTACTTTTTTATGAATGCAAACATATTACCCTCTTTATATGGATAATGAACAAGTCCTTACTGGACATACATAATTGGTTATAGTAAAAAATAATAAAAACGTATGCTATTAGACTCGCCAGTACCTATTATTCTTTCACTCCCTCTCTCACATACATTTTCCCCGCCAATTCTAGATATGAGATCTCATTTCTTAAATAAAAATGATTTCGAAAAAGATAATTGCATCAAGGCTGATCGATCTGTTACTGTACTTTACTGCTGTCTTTGTTATTCCACGTGGCAGTCATTCCTCAGACGCACTTTCCTTTTACACTCGCTAAAACGGTCCGAACTGTTTTTTCAATGTATTTATTTGTCAATCACTGTCGACACTTGTTGATATTGAAATTTACTTTGTTTGAATCACATTTGTACTGTTTAAAGTTTAGAATTTGTTTGTCCGCGGACTTTACTTGTATAGAGGCCCGGCCGGGATCAGATTTCGGTTGAAACAGAAAGAGCTGGCGTAGAGAGCGGCCAATATAAAACCTGGTCACGTGGTATTCCCCTCTCTGCAGAATGTTCCCTGCTGGTGAAATTATACGTCTCAAACGGCACCAAGACCACATTCCGATATCACAAAGCGAGGGATCATTCCGTGACGTATTTGTGACGTCCTTTGATAACTAAGAGTTTGTGCCCGTATATGGCCATGGCGAGGGCTGTTTCCGTTGATTCACCGATTGGTACGGCTAAAAATAGCTGTTGACTCAGCCGCACGTGCTGCATGCTTTTACGTCGCCAGTTGAATTTGATTCGCTTTTACATAACTTGTGTTATTGCCCAATATCGAACAATGATTAAAAGTGGTTTTACCCCATTCTGTACTGTTACAAAATAAGTATAAGACACCAATTAAGTCACTAATCACCAGCTTTAATTTTCACAGTTAACAGTTCGTATTTAACAACACAGTCTCTTATAACAAATCAAAAATTGTTCACGCAAATAAATGTCAACTAATATTAAAACACAGTTGTATTACAATATACCTTCCGATTATAAAACACAACACTTAACTAATAACCACTTGAACGCGCACAGTAATATCGCCCGAAAATAACTCGAACCCCACAGTAAATGTATCGCAGCTATACTGAAAACTTAGGCCGCTGCCGCCATGTATTTATACCTGCGCTCACAGATCAGAACGTTCCTAATTGCGTCTTAGCGCCCATGTGAACTAAGTAATTAACTGCAGCCTTGACACAGTCCTCGCGGCTGGCGATTTCGAGAAAACTCTCGCGGATGCGTTGACAGTCACGTATGCCACATACATTAGAGCGAGATTCTTCTGGCACATTCGACAAACACATTGATTGTTCTGTGATGTCGTAACACTATTACAAGAATTAACATAAATATTAAAAATAATTTTATTTGTGATAAAAGAAAAAGTACTCATGTGCTGAGAGATCAAGCTGAATACTTTTGAAATCCGTTTCTTCTACATAGTTCATTATTAGCCTAATATATTTACACAACTTTCCAATATTGTTTAATTTATAAAAACAATTTAAAATCAGTGAAACCTATTTTTTATTTTAATATATAGTAGGCTATTGTCAATTAGAATGTTTAGGTAGATGTTTGAAATATTGAATGAGTATAGTTTTGTATCATTGTTTACTTTGTATGTTTTTTTAGTTGATCCACGAGTTTGATTCTGGTTTTTATATTGTGTTAGGCAGAAAGTTTTTTTATGTTTAGAATTTCAATTTAGTAATTTAGCTATTTTGTAATTTGTAAAATATTGGATTATTATACTGCGCATATCATATTCTACTTTTCAACTAAATATTGTGTAAATCGGAGTGTTACATTGAAAAAAATGATTTGTTACATAATATTTGTTTATGTATGTATACTGAAAATAATAGGATGTGTGGTATGATTCTATCAAGTGCATTGTAAGTATCAATTTCTAATAATTAAATACATGTAAACATTACACTATGCCCTCGTCTCATTTAATTATCTGTTATTTAAATCTTAATTCTTTATAGAAAATCTCGCTTACTTCAAATACATATGAGCAGCCTTTTACACATTGAATCAGTTCACTTGCCACTCAACACTGAAGTTCTCACTTTTGTGTGTGTGTCCCAAACCACCCAAATTTTTGTTTGTTTGTTAATATGAGGAGCAGTCATAAAGTTAATTGCACTAGCATAAAAAAACAGCATGTTGCATATTTATGAAAATTGTTTTATTTATCTGAAAGTACAATTGAAGATCTACTGTTCTACAAAATTGCCAAGGTTATTTAAACATTTATTGTAGCATGTCACGAGTTTTTTGATGCCATTGCTGAAAAGTTTCTGTCCAACATCCCGTATCCTGCTCTGCATTTTGTTCTTTGTAAGTATGATATTGCTGCTTTGCAAGGGTCTCTTTCATAGGACCTAACATGTTGAAATCATATGACACAAGATCGGGACTTTAAAGAGTCTCAACCATTACCATTTCTCTCACTCAAGAATTTTCAAGGAATTCCTATGTGAGGGTGCGAAATGATGTGCATAAAATTTTTTATATTGCAGATACTCAGAAATGATGTCTGCAATGTAAAATTCCATTTGAATTATGCATTGTGAAAGTTGCACCCAATTTAGTTGCAATTTTTTCCATTGTGATTTGTGTAGTTGCAACCAGCACATGGTGAAGGTTTTCAGTGTTCTCATCTGTTTTCGAAGTCGATGGCCTTTCCTGTTGGTACTGGTTATCATTCTGACTACCTGTGGGGCCATTTTTGAAAAACTTAATCCATTTTGCAGCAGTGTGACATGAAATTGCTATCATCATAGGCGACCTTCAGCTGGTGATGGATTTCAGTAGGATTACACCTCCTTGCCCACAGAAAAATGTCACTGCCCAGATTTCTAACTGGGACACTATTTGCAAATGACATGACATGTTTTGCAATTAACAATGAACTAACCATTACTACAAATTGGTAAACGTTATAAAGCTGACAGAAACAGAAGTTTTCCATTGTTACCAACAATTTTCATCAAAATATCTCTTAGAAAAAGTGACAAGTGAAGCAAACTTGTTGTCTGCGTCTCTTACTAAACTTGATTCAGTGGTACACATTCCCAATGAACAGTTTTTTAAATAACAAAGCAGCATTGGTTTGCTTATTGATTTGGACTGACTAAAAATTTGGAATGTGAGGTGTCGTGACTCCAGTGGTATATTACATGTGATGAATAGGTGAAAATATCATCTTGCTTATTCCAAAAGGTCATGGAAAATTACTGCTTTTCTCTACTGTTACTCGAGGAGAACCTGGACCAATACCATTTTGGAACTTTTCAAATTTACAAGGTTTTCTTTAGTTTTTTTCTTTGGTGGTTACTGTAACCTATCCGTATGAGTTTAACACTTTGTCTTCTGCCTGAAAACTGTTTTATTATTGTTAAGCTGCCATTTCTTCAATTTTTCCCATAAACTTATGATAACATACCCACAATTTCATTTCCATTTTTGCCAGATTGTATAAGAAATTTAAGTTTGTTGTTGTACTGAAACAATAATGGTATTGTCACAATGACATCAAAACTCCCTCCTCTTGGAAATTAAACAGTACAAGTCAACAATAAAGTTTGGTTCACATTATACAGCACAGCACGGCATGACACAACATGATGGGAACAACAGAAAATAGGTTTACATTTATATACACTTGGAGGTAACAGCCATGACCACTAGATCAGTGCTGCTGTCTGAAGTCACAAGATTACAAAATTAGTTTTAATAAGTTACATTTCACGTAAGTTTTTTAAGTCAAATGACTGAATAATGCAAAATGTTTTAACAACATTCATTACAAGATTGGAATAATAGCTTTAATGTTGAATGAGGCAGAAGAGAAAAAAACTGTAACATAACATATTTGGGTCCATGACATTTCAAAAAAGTGAAAAATTGAAGGAGAATTTGCGATGGTGTATTTGGATGTGTATTTGATAGACGACGAAACAGAAATTTTATAAATATTTCAATATTTCACTTGAACAATTCAGTACCTTGCTGTAGAAAATAGAGACCAATTAAGAAAGAAAGACTACAGCTTTTAGAGAAGCAATAATGCAAAAGAGAAAATATATTTATCTCAAGTACATTGCATGACTTTTTCTTAAAAATTATGTTTAATTATTTTAGCTACATTTTCTAAGGACCCTACAAAATTGTTTTACTTCCATGTTCCTTATAAGGAAATGGAAGTATGGTGATGGAAAAACAAATTGTGGTCGAGATTATTGCAGATTCTGATTGTACTACCCTCAAAACATGAAAAAAGTAATTTTTCAAAAAGTTTGTGTGTGTGTGCGTGTGTGTGTGTGTGTGTGTGTGTGTGTGTGTGTGTGTGTGTGTAGATTTTTTCTATGGCAAACGATAACAGCCACAAATTCAAACAGAATCAAATAATGTTTTGCATACAGCCCTGATTTGTAGAGTATTCAAGACCTATTGTTTTTGGTGAGATTGAAGTATTACTCATTGATTTGATGATTAAAAGTATTTAAAATTGCGTCACCTGCCTTTATTTGGACGTCAATTGAAACAAACTTAAATCTTGACGTTCGTGTGCAAGTTAAACAAGGTGTCGTCTAGTGTACTCGGCAGAGAAAAACAGGTCAATGCAAATAACAAATACATATTTATAATTTCCCATAAAACATTTTATTTCGTTTTACTCTGTCATTCTTGTTAAACCACCACATCAACAATTTATCCCCTTTCTCTACATTTTGTATTCTTAATTTCGAATTGATTATGGGCCGTTATCGGCCATTATTTAAAACAGATTCTGAAGTATAGTTTAAAATAATTTCTATAAACTTATATTTACTTATTTAACTAGTTTATCTCTACTTTAGAAGGCAACCCAGTTTGCTCATGCTCTCATTCATTCATTATACATTTTATATTATAAAGCGCTTTCTATTTAAATTTTCAATATTAGTTTTGGTGTTGAATTTATTTAAAATTGAAATGTTTTTGTCTGTTCAACTGCTTATATTATGTACTCATCCTTCTGTCGCCGTCTCCATGTGGTTACACCATCACTGGTAACTTCCGATTTCTTTAACACACTCCAAAAATAAGGTAAACTGTTAATGTTTATGAATTACGTCTGATGGATCACTATTACATGATTTACTGTTGTTTTACGTTAAAATCACATGATTTACTGGTCGGCCGACCCTAATTTGCTCGAGCTATGTTTTATATACGACCGCACGGCCTGGTGCTGTTAGACGACTCACACCAAAACCGACGCTTCAAGATGGCCAAAAACTTTTTCATGCACGGCAACTTGGTCTGTGATTGGCTCCCAGAGGGACCATGTGACACAACAAATATTTAACACTGGTTATAGTAATTCCACTGTAACTGATCAACTAGCCGAGTACGTGATTATTCAACTGTACGGACATGCATCCGCGCAATAGTGCACATTCCATAGCACCTGAAAACTGTACTTGTTGACAGATTTTCTGGACCAACATGTAAAGGGGTGTTCCCTACAGGAGTCTTTTGTTACAAACTGAGGCCCGATCTGAGTAACTCCGCTGTGTCGCACTCACAATTAAATTAAAACCTATCGCCCATTCTGTCCCGTTACAAGATCGGTTAAGGGAAAGGGGTAGTTTACCTGTAACTTTTTTTTTATCAAGGATAATTTTTTTTCTATGGCAAACGATAACAGCCGCAAATTCAAACAGAATCAAATAATGTTTCGCACAGAGCCCTGAATTGTAGAGTTCTCAAGGCCTATTGTTTTTGGTGAAGATCGGTCAAGGGAAAGGGGTAGTTTACCTGGAACATTTTATGTTTTAACAAGGGTATTTTCTATGGCAAACGATAACAGCCGCAAATTCAAACAGAATCAAATTATTTTTTGCATGCAACTCTGAATAGTAGAGTTCTCAAGACCTATTGTTTTTGGTGAAGATCGGTTAAGGGAAAGGGGTAGTTTACATGCAACGTTTTTTGTTTTAACAAGGGTATTTACTATGGCAAACGATAACAGCCGCAAATTCAAATAGAATCAAATAATGTTTTGCATACAGCCCTGAATTGTAGAGTTCTCAAAACCTATTGTTTTTGTTGAAGATCGGTTTAGGGAAAGGGGTAGTTTACCTGCAACGTTTTATGTCTTGACATGGGTAATTTTTCCTATGATGAATGGTAACTGCTGTAAATTCAATCAGAATCAAATAATGTTTTGCATACCTTCATGAGCTATAGAGAACTCAATGTCTGTTGATTTTGGTGAAGATCGGTTAAGGGAAAGGGGTAGTTTACCTGCAACGTTTTATGTTTTAACAAGGGTATTTTCTATGGCAAACGATAACAGCCGCAAATTCAAACAGAATCAAATTATTTTTTGCATGCAACTCTGAATAGTAGAGTTCTCAAGACCTATTGTTTTTGGTGAAGATCGGTTAAGGGAAAGGGGTAGTTTACCCGCAACATTTTATGTTGTAACAAGAGAATGTTTTTCATGAAGAACAATAACTGCCGTAAATTCAACAGAATCAAATAATTTTTTGCATATGTGCTTGAGTTGTAGAGGACTCATGGCCTATTGATTTTGGTGAAGATCGGTTAAGGGAAAGGGGTAGTTTACCTGCAACATTGTATGTTGTAACAAGAGAACGTTTTTCATGAAGAACGATAACTGCCGTAAATTCAAGCAGAATCAAATAATTTTTTACATATGTGCCTGAGTTGTAGAGGACTCATGGCCTATTGATTTTGGTGAAGATCGGTTAAGGGAAAGGGGTAGTTTACCTGCCACTTTTAATGTTTTAACAAGAGTGATTGTTTCTATGATGAACGATAACTGCCGCACATTCAAACAGAATCAAATAATGTTTTGCATGCATCCCTGAATTTTAGAGGACTCAAGACCTATTGATTTTGGTGAAGATCAGTTAAGAGAAAGGGATAGTTTACCGGTAATGTTTTATGTGATAACAAGGTTAATTTTTTCTATGACGAACGATAACTGCCGTAAATTCAAACATAATCAAATAAGTTTTTGCATTCATCCCTAAATTGTAGAGAACTCAAGGCCTGTTGATTTTGGTGAAGATCGGTTAAGGGAAAGGGGTAGTTTACCTGCAACATTTTATGTTGTAACAAGAGAAATATTTTCATGGCGAGCGATAGCTGCCGTAAATTCAAACAGAATCAAATAATTTTTTACATAAATATGTGCCTGAGTTGTAGAAGACTCAAGGCCTATTGATTTTGGTGAAGATTGGTTACGGGGAAAGGGCAGTTTACCTGAAACATTTTTTGTTGTAACAAGAGTAAAGTACTTAATTTTGATAAATAAAGTATCCTGATAAGAAGATCTTAATAATCCACTGTAGAAACGTAGATGAAATATCTATAAATGAAGAGGCTAGTTGAATGGGGTGGGGTAATTTTCTGTAAATGAAAATTATAGTTGAAGGGGGAGGGGATAATTTGTATATGTGTACTATGTTATCAGCAACAAAGTAGTAGTTTGTTGTTAAAATTCCTTCCCAGTCTGTTTGGCCATAGTCCAGTGTTTTCTGCAAAACCAGACATTTTGGCAGTGCCGTCGACTGCCATCGTCAGTAAAAATCGAGTGCGATAACGTGTGGTGGTATACGTTAGTGACCATAGTACTGTGATATATAATTACCTTAATATCCACTTTAGCGATACAAAGTTTCGTCAATGATGGCGCGTTTCGGGACTAAGTCCCATCCTCAGATACACTTAATTAATAAACTAAAACATTAAAATCGCGACCATGATACTGGTCAAGTCAAAAATAAAATAAAATAAGTTACAAATCGCATGTAATAAGTTTTATTAACCACGGCCGGAGCTCCCGCATGCGTTCACCCACAACCGCGATCGTCACGCGACTGGTCAAAGATTAAGACAAACTGATTGAAGTGTCGAACAGGTAATTTGACGCAAAATTTATCTGGTCATTCAGTAAACTGTTTTTGGTGTTACTATCTTTTAAAGCTTTATAAATTTCAAATAAAATTAAAAGATAGTAACACCAAAAACAGTTTATTGAATGACCAGATAAATTTTGCGTCAAATTACCTGTTCGACACTGCAATCAGTTTGTCTTAATCTTTGACCAGTCGCGTGACGATCGCGGTTGTGGGTGAATGCATGCAGGAGCTCCGGCCGTGGTTAGTAAAACTTATTACATGCGATTTGTAACTTATTTTATTTTATTTTTGACTTGACCAGTATCATGGTCTCGATTTTAATGTTTTAGTTTATTAATTAAGTGTATCTGAGGATGGGACTTAATCCCGAAACGCGTCATCATTGACGAAACTTTGTATCACTAAAGTGGATATTAAGGTAATTATATATCATATAATAAGTGATACGGTACGCAAAAAAAAAAGTAATTGATAGTACTGTGGTTAAGGCTGAAGCAGTAAGTAGAAAGAAGTAGTTTCTATGGAAACATTTCATTTCGTAAATGATTTTAAATATAAATCTTAGAACATGGAAGTCATGTATGGTTCTCCATACCGATATTTTGTATTGACCATAGGCATGTGCCAAGTTAAAATTTAATAAACATGAAATTTCAAAAAATAATTGAAATGTTATCCTATATGCAATCACAAGGGAGGTTAATATTTAATATGAAATATTGTCAGATAATTAATATTATTTTGTATTATATTATCTTAAGTACCATGATACAAAATTTTAAATATGGAACATATTATTAAAATAAAATACTTTCGGGGTAGAGGCATGTTTAATTTGCTGTTGCAATTGAAAAAAAAAATTTTTAAAATATATTATTAAGAAATAATAAGAAAATTAATAATTAATAATAAAAAAATAATAATTTGTCTTATTAAGAAAAATATATTAAAAAAAATATAATGACAACTTGCTTAAAATATTTTATTTTATAAAACAATTTACAATTAATGTGAAAAAAGTCTGAAAATGATTACTTAATTTTTTAAGCAAAATTTTATAACATTAGATTTGTTATAATTTATTTGTGGGCTCAGTACAAACAATTACAAAAAAAAAAGAAATGAAATTACATGTAGTATTTGTGGTGTTTCAAAATTGTAAATTTCTACATTCAGAAATGTAAAGTTGGGGACATTTGGTGAGAAATATGAATAAAAACGTGCACATGATTACTCAGAATCAGAAGAATGTGTTGCAAAAGTTGGATTGAACTGGCTGTAGTTAGGTTGAATGATTGTTACTGGAGTGGTAACCGGATTCATTATTTGTTGCATATCTACTTTAGAAACAACTACAAATATTTTGTGCTTAGCAATATTCTGGAAGTACGGCAAAAACGATTTCATCGTGACCGATATCCCTGACAAAAATGCATCTACAAGATATGTTTCTTCCAGTTTCATATCTGTATTTTCTAAAACATATTTCATTACAACTACTGAAGTAGACTCTTGTCTTCTTTAAAAGCGATGAGTAGCACTAGCTTTATAAGAGTGTTTAATTACATTATTATTCACTGTACTCATTGTAACGCATTCTGTTGATTTCTCTACAGGTGCCTGGTCATATTTAAGTAACTCTTCCAGACTTTCGTATTTTACAGGTCAAGAATTCATATTTTACAATATACAGATACAGTATATAAGTATACAATTAACAGTATTATTATAGACACAGAAACAACACATGTACAGTAAACAAAACTAGTCCACTAGTACTCATCACTACAAAGGGAAGCGACTGATGTGTTGTGTCACTAGCTCCATTCACAGTAATCAGCAGCGACAGGCACAGACCAGCAAAATATTATTTTTTGCCAATTCGAAGTGTTGGGGTTTCTGTCTTTGTCTGTATGTGTCTGTGCCTGACTAATGTGCGTATGGATGGATATACAAAAACATTAAAGAATATTTTATTGTTTTGTGCCGCGCCATACTATCCTGTATAATGTAAATTGACCTTAATGCAGCTGTGAGATATCAGTAAGGCGTTATGGACGTGCTGTCACAACAGACATACTGCGGCAAGTTTATGAACTTTATTTTAAATTTCATGTGCGAGTTTAAATTTCAAAAGTTAACTTGGTGTGGAGATATATTAGGTGTGTTAAAAAAAAGACTAAACTTTTTAATAGCTAGCCTACTGATGCAGAAAGCATGCTATGGCTATATGTTGCACCTAGTGACAGTTTTTGATAACTGACTGTCATTTTACCCATTCTGCTTTAAGAGTTGGTCTTCACGCAGGCTGTATTTGGAGAAGATAGTATGGCATGACATGTTTTTTGGGTTTCGTTCATGGCATGGCACTAAATTTTGCCGTAGTCATGGTAAAAACTTCACAGCAACATTTCCATTACATTACAAAGTTCTTCCATCAGGGAGTAGGTGAATTGTGTGTTCCAGTCCCAGAGGAAAGACATTCACTTCACCAAGTCTTTGTAGGCCTTTAAGTAGGCACTTCTTTAACTTTATCCAGTATGCTTGTATTTTCAAACTTCCTTGGGAAATCTGCCATGTGTCATCCTATTCAGATGAGCAGTCCATTTCTATTTGTTTTCCAAAACACAATCTTATGTATATAAAAATTTGCAGACAGCTTTAGTGTAAAGTCTATCCCTTCATGTACAGCCTTTAACAAATCGTAAGAATCTCATCTCTGATGTCTGTATTCTACTAAGATATTTGTTAATCGGAAATCAAGTTTCAGAACCATGCAACAACACTGGCATAGCCATTACTTTATAAAATTTTAGTCTAGTCTCTTTCCTTGTTTTCCTTGAAATTGCTTGACAAATTGTTGCACATACACATATTGACTGAAATTTGGCCAACCTATGATCATCATCATGATGTACAGTTGATATCATATCCAAGAAAGCAGAATGGCTTTCAGTGTGGCACCTGCTCTGTACTGCTATTATCTAATATAATTTTAGTTGCAATTGGTATTTTACCACAACATCACATTTTTTATCTTCTGCATGGATGTTTTCATGTTGTAATTTGAAGAGACTTGTTACTGAAACTTCGATCTCTGGAGCTTGCATTCATTGTTTTGGATGATTACTTGATCATACACAAACAGTGTTGTATTCAAGTGTGTTCTGTTGTGTATTTTTCTTCCGGGCTCACTCTTAATTTCAACTTTTAACTATGACATCAGTGTAGATATTGTAACATGACATAAGGTAGTGAAGATCCAATTGTATTTAATTATAAAATAAAAAGCTGAAGATAAGAATAAGAGGCAAAAACTTATAAACTTAGAGATCAATAACCCAGTAACCCAATAAATGACAAATGACTATTAAACTGACAATGACCTGACACAATAGATCGGATAATTACCAAAGGAACCAAGAGACAATGAAGAAGCAGCCGGGACCTAAGTGTAATCAAATAATCCCAAATAATGACCATTATATTGTAATTTAAATAATGAACTGATAATTGTAATAGATGAGATTCACCTAGGGTAATAAGATTAATGGAAAGTAATAATGTCATGTATATTTTGTTGATAAAAGAATGTACTTATAATATAAGGTAGGGAGTTAGAAACTAACCATACCCAAAATAATAGTGATGATAATAGTCAAAGCCAATAAACGATGCTTTGAGCCAAACAAAAGCAATATTTAAGTAATAACTAAAAGTGATCAGAGTGATTTGAAAGTAAACTAGTTATTCATGACCCATAATCACACAGTGATATCAAAATAATCAGACAAATTGTGTGAATAAACAAGTGAGTGAATTAAAAATGTGTATAAAAATAAATAAGTGATGAAATGCTAGGTATAGCATATAATGGGAAAAAGTGATAGTGATAATAAATAAAGAAACCTTCTATGAAAGGGAAAAGTGCAGTGGGGGTGTAGAACAAAGTATTTTATAAGCAGACTATAATAAACAGCTAAACAATTTTTGATAAACTTTATGTTAGCAAGTAAGATTAAACTGATTGTGCTATTATGAATTTAGGTAATAGGATGTCAGAATTATATAATAAGGTAAAAATTAAGTTATTAGAATGAATAGTAAAATAAGAAGGACAGACACTGTATTTAAGTAAAGGGATTAGTAAGCAAGACATATCGAGTAAGGCACAGTTTAACAGTAGTATTATAAGAGTTTTGTTATTGTTCAAAAAACCATAGAATGTAGGAAATTATAGGATAAGCAAGATAATAGTAAAAAACAGAAAAGGTAGTTAAAAGTTATTTCAGGCTAGAACCTGACAAGGAATATTTTTATAATAAGAGGTGGAGTTAGAAATACTGATGTTTATTGCTTGTTTTGTTTATAAAATTGTATTAGAATTACCAGATATGTTATTAAGAAATGTTAGATGGGAGTAGAATAAAATCTAGGCTCTAGGCCTAACTGTTGAATATAAATTTAGTAGTTTTGAGAACAAATAATAATCCAAAGTTGAAGCAGAGTATACCAAATGGTTAAACCAATTAAGTGAGTATTTCTAATACCAAAATATATGAATAACAACTAATTTTGAATAAAATATATGTAAAATATAAATATGGAAAATAGTAAAAATGTAATTAACTATTCAAAAGTGGGCGTGAGGGATATCAAAATGATCATCATGAAAAATTAGGAAGAATGGTACTCATGTAATAACTCTAGCTATTAGTATAAGATAGAAATCTTCATTTGAAGATATTTTGGTAAAATTAGACTAAAAAGACGTTAAAACATAACAGTGACTTAAGTTAATGACAGATGAAAATTAGCATAATTTATTAGGTAACCATAGCAACCAGAAATTTATTGCCAAAAAACCGTTAGATTTTCATTACTGTATTATTGACCGACGCCGAGAGTGGATCGAGCAGCTCTCGCACTAAAATTTTATTACTAAAGTAAATTTTAACTTAATTTAAACCAGACGGAGATAATAACAACAGCCCAGGGAATCCTGAACAGAATTTTGTTTAATAAAAAATTATCAACAAACCATAATTATCTGATGAAGCCGGAAAGACGCAGCGAAGAAGAGAGACGACAACGGACACCGAATGAAGATCATCGGGACATCGATTAATAGAAGAAGACGGACGATAACCTAAGGAGTGCGAGGCCGGAATCGGCGAGGAAAACCATCGAGACGAGAGGAATAAACTTCTGGAGAATATAAGAAGACGACATCTCAGGAGTTATCCGGAAGAAGAAGACGACATCAGGATCTTCAGCAGGAAAATCGATGAGTATAAACATAATCCCATTATCGAATTCACAATTTTTGGTCAAAATTAATAAATAACTATTTCACTTCACTGATCACTATTCCGATTCAGAACTAAATGCTTTGTTAAAATCACTATTTAAACTTTAATCGATTAGCAATTATTAAAAGCAAAATATAATAAATAATTGACAAACTTTTTGATAAATAAATTTGACAAACGAAAACTAACTCAAAAATTTCTTTACAAGTTTTCATTGGTAATTACTTACTTGAATATAATGAGATATTAATTTGTTTATGTAACTAGTATTAAGAATTGTTATAAATTTGTGTGTGTTAGCCGTAAGTATATATTTCTGTAGCCGAAAGGACTTATTAACACCCCTGAGAAAAACCATATATAACTGTAAACTAGCGTTAAAGACGAATTGTATACAAACACGGGAACTGAGCAAGTACCAACCGAACAAGTGTAATAGCCGGTGCAAAAAACAAATTTGATGTATCATAAAGTAATTGAAATCTTCTAAAGAGTTAATAAATGTTCTCAATCTGCAATTCTGTATGTTTGATTCAATTAATTTACAATAACAACTAAGAATTTATTGAAGTGAAAGCGTCAAAGCAAAACGTTAGCCGAGTCACCACTGCAGAAAGCCGTGTGCCAATCAGGTGGCGAGGCGGCAACATTTGAATGCAACAGAGCGAAATACGGTTTACCCGTAAATGATAAGAGAAGTTACATTTTGACATATATTACACAAATAATACTACTAAATATAATTTTTACAAACCCCACACAAACTATTTCTTTACAATATTAAACAATGACTGAGGTAAGGTATAGCGTTGCCGGTTCTTTGATTAATGTTAATATTGTCTGTTAGATCCTCTCCAATAGAGAATACTATCCTTGATAATATGAGCTCCTTGTAGTATGTAAAAGATTCTTAGGATAATCCTTCTTATACACATAATGTCCTGTAGAATGGAAGTGTACTGAACACTTTTCATAGTCAGTGAAGGCAAGGTGTGTCTCCAAATTAAGTTTCTTTCTTTTCTCAAGCAATTTTTTCAACAAGCAGTGCTCAACGAGTCATCAATAAATATCTCTTTTTTTACTTTTTCAGAATTTTCGAAAGGGATGATTTTACCAAAGAAAGGTGACGAAGAAAACCAAACTATTAAGGATTCTCATATAATGAATTTGTCTAGTGGATTTAACAAAAAGGTATGTGTGGTATATGTGGAAGTTAATGTATAAAGGTATGTGTAAAGGTAAATGTGCATGTGTGTGACACAATCAGTGCTTCACAAAAACTATTTACCTTTTAGTCTCACTTTTGATCTGAGAAAAATCCCCACTTCCAATTGGGCGGGGTTTTAGAATTATGTTCTTGTATTGATTTGGTGTTTAAATTATTTTACATAATTTTTAATTTGTGGAACATATGTTAGGTAGAAATTTTATGTTGAGAATATGAACAAAAGTAGAATGAAAAACTTGTTCAGTAGTGTTGAATTTCTACATAAAACAAACAATTTTTATGTATAGAAATATTTTAGCTCTAACATTTGTTTAATATTATCAGTGAAACATAAAAAAAAATGCTTGTTACTTACATTTAGTAGGAGGGATGGTGTATAACCCAATAGGAAGTGTATACCTCATGGGGTGGCTCGACCTCTAAATGTTGAGAAATGGACTGTAATGTTTATAATGACAACACCTCATTAACAAACCACTTTATGTAATGAGTACTTCTAAAAATCCAAGTATATCAGGAACGGTGATGAGTACAGTACAACACAATACAAGGAACTAGCTTTACAGTATTTGAACTTACTGGTGCACATACCAGAGAACACTACTAAATGTCCTCTTTTCATATGTCATAACAGATGGGATGGGCCACTGTTATTCGCAGTAGTGTTGATGTATTCAGATTTTTTTTAATTGACAGATGATAGTTTTCAGTATAGACTCTAGGCTATCCTGCTGACCCCTCTTCAAGGCCTTGGGGGTTGGGCTGCACTGTTTGAGAACGTCCTCTGGATATGTAACTTAATTGATAGTGATTGTACAGTAAGGAGTCTTATAAAGTTTATTATGCTCCTGACAGTGAGTAAGACCATAAATGTTAATAAAATAATTTGGGTACAGATACAAATAAAACTGATTAAGTAGCATACAAACAGTACTGATCATGTGTCCCATGATCTTAAGTATGGCACAGAAGAAAGTGAAAGAGAAAGGAGAGTAATCCAATGCAGAAACAGATTACTGTATGATGATAGCTATAGTTTAGAGAACTTCCAAACTTTCAGAAATGATTGTGTGAGATGAATATTTCGTTACATTTGGATTTATTGCATCAGAAAAATTTGGAATAACTTTTGCTGGAGTAACACTTGTAGAGGTAGT
Source organism: Magicicada septendecula (assembly GCA_034769895.1). Lineage (NCBI taxonomy): Eukaryota > Metazoa > Arthropoda > Insecta > Hemiptera > Cicadidae > Magicicada > Magicicada septendecula. The sequence goes on from CM068368.1 coordinate 797,775,597, forward strand.
TAAAGTATTGTAGAGGTAGTTAAAGTATCAAGAATAACAGTGGAATCCCTCTATAATGTTGATTGTGGGGGAGGGGTAAATGTGTATTATAGAATACGACTTCATTATTTTAGAACTACATAAGGTAAAATAATATAGATACAGTATATACATACTGTATGGTATGTTCAGGATTCATAGATTGTGCCATTTAAAAGTATGTATACACAATAAGATCTCCATTTAATGGACACTCAGAAAAGCAGACAGCTCTCTATAACAGACAGTTTTTAAATTATCTTTATAATCTGTATGTATTTTAGTGGATATGACTTTTCCAAAAGCAGACGTTCTGAAAAACAGAAGCGGTCAGCCCACAAAGCAAAATTTATGTCCTTTCTCTATAGTGGACAGATGAGATGTCCAGAGCTCGTCAAAGCTCTTCAAACCATAATACTGTAAGGCTTATCACAGTGGCGAACCTTTGCTTATTATAAGATATAGCCATGATGGGGCCATCAAGTGACTATGAGATTGTTACATCTCTTTTCATCAAACCATGATAAATGTTCATATTTCCTGTTAAAGTAGGTTTTCTACCTACATTGCCTGGTCAAGTATTACTTCAGAGATGGTTTGTCAGTTCAGGACGAACAGGCTTAACAAGGGGGCAGTGTAACAATGGAACCCTCTCGAAAATTAAATTTTTAAAATTACCTTGTGTATCCAGGTTCCCTTTCTTGCAACTTCTTTTTTTAATATTCACAATGTGTTTCGAGACTTATAGTCCCATCATCAGGTGATAAAACATGTTCATTCACATGGAGTATGTCAATTAATAAAAGTCACACACATGACGTTATCTAAACGACTACAAACCTGCATTATCTTACGATGCGCATTGGTACGGATCTTGCAAGTGACTAATGATGCTGTGACCACACTTCTATCATATTGCTCTAACACACGTATAGCTGTATCATATAGCTCGTTAGATTTGAAAGAAAGTTTTTCATCGAGAGCGTCCTTCCATCTGTTTCTCTGCTAGTCAAGCATGTGTAGCGTTTCAGCCAAGGCCGCACTAAAGTACTTTCCAGATTGTTCTGGAGAGCACTTGAAATACGCATTATGCTGGCATGCCACAGTAAGGATGGAAAATTATTCTGGAACACCTGTGCTACCTATATAACCCACAGCAGCTGGCTTTGTCAGTCAGCTACATTGAGCGATTTGCTTAGTGCGGATCGAGTGGTTGTTGAAGATTAGTGAAAAGTGTTTACTGTGTTATAATCAGTGTGGGACTTTATTACTTGACATTATTATTGTGCGTGGACTTTAACTTGTATTATTGTACGAGAGTATCTGGTTGATTTTAAATTGTTATTTGTGACTCATTAAAGTTGGTTATTAGTGACTTCATTGGTATCTGTATTTTGTTTCCCACTGCACCATATAATGATCAGTGAGACTGTCGTAACAGTATGTTTCATCTCTCTCGCAATGCAGTCCAGAAAGTCGTTGACCTGATCTTCATAAAACATCGGTAACACATAATATAAAAGGAAATAAAATATATCAGCAACTCCATTGGTTGATCTGAAATGGACTGATCCAAAGTTCATTTCTGGAACTTTGACTCATGTTCTCTTGTTCTATTTTGTCTGTTCAGTACATGTATATATCCGTTCTATGAAAACTTTAGTGTGTACTTGCTGAATTAAATCTGGAGTTTCCGTTAAAGTGTTACATAGATTTTGTATGTATTAAACAAATTTAAAGATGTTTCAGTTAGTGTATATTATTGATAATATTTGTTGTGTTTTAATCCATGTTTTTTTGTGTACAGATGCAAATGAATAATGTGATAGACAAAAAGAGTGGATCACGTGGAGTTAAAATAGAGACAACAACTATAAAAATGGTGCAGGATTTTCAGTGTACAGGCCAGGAATTTTATAGAGCAATGACTGTTCCAGAGGTAAGAATGTAAAAATTGATAATAATTTTATAACAGTACTATAGGTTTATGATCTGTTTATATAGCTTCTGATTTTACATTTGGAATTGTTTAAGGAGTGAGGATTTGGCTTTTTCAAAGGATTTGCTTTGAACTTGTTGTGGGTATGAGAGTTTTATTTGACTATAAAGTGGAATAAGTCTGCCAAATTTGCATCTGGTATATACAGTGAGCGCCCTCTTAACCGGTCTCAGATTAACCGGCCGCTGGTTTAACCGGTCCCTTTGCTGTGAGATAAACAGTGACTCATATGGTACCAAGTGGCTCACCGACATGTCAAAACTTGCATGATTGCACTGTTTATTTTACGTTTGTAGTCAGTTTAGTGGTTGATTTTTCAAAGTGAAGACATGAGTCATTTATTACTATTGTAAGTGTTTTTGTGAGTTTGCTGATGCTATGTGAGACGTCAAAAAATGGATAACTGGTGATCAAGAGCTTGAAAATGAAACTTAGGCTGATGAGGAAATTATAAGTGTTGTCTGCCAACAAACTGATACTGACGAAGATGAGATCGAAGAAGAAAAAAGAATAAGAGGGCAGTGAGGGAGAAGTCAGTCACAAAGACGCATTGGAAGTATTACAGCTGACAGTGCGATGTCGATGTCGAACAGTGAGGTGAGGCATCTGCTATCGATGACACGTTTACGAGCAAGTGGCGTGACAACGGTTTTAAAAATTCATTGAAAACTAAGAAGCAAAAAACAATCACGGATTTTTTAAAGTGTAACTGAAATATACAGCATTGTTCGGTGTCATAAATGCAGTAATTATTACTTTATTTCACTAAGTGTTTTATTAGATTAATGTTGTGTTTGAAAGAAACTCATGTTGTGTTTGATAAACCTCAGTTTGAAAGAAAATTCCATTTTGTTAATCAGCCCCCCCCCCCCGGTCCTGTGCTGACCAGTTAAGAGGGCGTCTACTGTAATCAGAAAATTGCACGTTGTTATATAGTTACTGATCCATAATTATGACTTCTATATTTTTTGTCATTACAGTTAAACAAATCCTGAGCAAGTGCAGGTAGTTTGATAGGGATGTATATTGCAACAATACATATATTTGCATATTTGCCTAGGCCAGTATGTTTTATATTGTAATTAGTGTAAATAGAATAAGGAACAGTTTTATACAATTTTGTGCAGGAATTGACAATATCTAACCTGTCGAGAGGGACACCTGCTGTGGTAGCATAAGTTACAGCATGTGTGTGTTTGTGTATGTGAGCACGCTATGACATGAAAATATCAGGTGACGCGAACGACTTATTCTTTTGTCTGTAATCTTGTCTTAACAGGGTTATAATAAACTAATTACTCGTGTTAAACCTGTAAGCAAAGACTTGCGCCAATTATAAAAAAACCATTGCATTAAGGAATTTTTAACTAATGCAATGATATAAAAATATTGCAGAAATTTGCAATATTAAAGACGCTAAGTAATTAATGTTAATTACGGGTGTAATTAAAGAGTAATTAACGTGTGTGTTATATGTGCGTGAACAGAAAAAATTACGCAAACAATGATATCGCGCATGCTACAAGTGTGTTTATGAAATCGCTAAAATGAACAAAAAAGTGATTCATAATTAAAAGGACGCTTTGCATGAAAGTTACAATTTCTAACATGTCAAGAGCAATCCTGGACATGTCAGATTGAGTCCAGTATAAATACAACCGACAATTTTGGGGCATTCTCAGACTTAAGAAATCTACAGACGACGTTACGCTGCCCGTTGCGGATCGACACACACACACACACACACACACACACACACATGCACTACCACATTCACACAAGACGTATGGAGGAACTCAGGAGCAACAACAACAACCCATAGAGACAGAGAACACAGCATCATCATAAAATTCTCAGGATTCAGGACGCGCGCGCGCGCACGTGCGTGCGCACACACACACACACACACACACACAACGGTAACGGCAGCAGTATGCATGTGATGAGTAAATATTTATAATATTATTGTGAAAAGAACTTTCAGAAAGACAATTTTACATGAACAGTAAGCCCTAAAAATTTTAAATGTAAATAAATAGTTAAAGTCAATAATTTAATTTTATAAGAAAATTTGAAAGTTACTAAATCTTTTGTTATATGTTAAAAATTTGGGTGTGTCAATAGAGTTAAATAATAGTTTGAAAGTAAATGGAATTAGTTTATTTTGTCTATAGCAACTAGTAATTTTATGCTTAAGTTTAATATTATTTTTGTTTCTTTTTAAATGAGTTGCTATTAGCATGTGAAGATTGAATCAAAGTCAGACACAAAAAAAAAATGAAAGAATTTAGATGACTTATTTAACATGTCTGTTTAGTGAATAAGAGTATATGATTGTTTAGTTTTTAGATGTTATGAACAGCCTAATATGTGTGAAACTTATAAAAGTGGATATTTGATCTATCTAATGTTTGAATTTTTTAATATTGGAATATTTTTCTATTAATGATTAAATCTTAGGATGATTATTTTTAAATGGTTTTAAATAATTATTTCATGTCAACAACATCTCACTCCTCTCTAAAATGTATTTAATTATTGTGCAACTACATATACTTGACACAACGAGAAACAAAAATCCTGCGACCTGGCCGGTGTACTACACTTAATAGTTGCGTTGAGTACATGGTTCTGTATTTGTGTGAATTTAGGAAATAATCGTAACATTGCAATATACATAAATTATTATATGTGGATTTCTACGAGGTGTATGGCGCATTTTAAGAAACAGTTTGTACAGTATAGGGCTAGGGTTTGGAATAGCAACAAAACTGATCACTGTAACAAAACGGCTGAGACTGAAACATGTTCAGAGGTGAGAACAGAACAAACTCACTGGACTTTTCATCCAGTGTCTAAAACAGGGTAATAGGCTGGCTCATTTCCGCATCGACCCACGTGGCTCTAGAATATGTAATATCAAATATGACCTTAGGTTGCAGACAAGTATTCTACAAGTCAATACAAATATCAGCATATAGCCATCATGGCTTGCTTAGATCCAGCTGTGAGAGTGTCATCCAGATATTTTCATATTATTTTGTTTTTGTGATGAAATACTCTGATACAGGTGTGAGTGATTGTAGTTCGTATCTTGGACCTTTGTGTCACTGTACTGCATGTTATTCAGTCCGTTGTAAATAACTACTATCTGGATGACATCACAATCTGTTTACATGAGCGTTTTGGTTTTGTTGATGTTTATTTTGTCTGCAGTTATAAGCTCAATTTTATAAACAGTTTTTTGTGCAGTTGTTTGTGATTTTTTTTAACAATTTTACATATTTTAAAAATTGGACATTACTACATCACTATTCGTATGATAATTATCCATGTCTGCACTGATGTGCTATTTTAGGTTACTGTTAATAATTGTTTTTTCAAGGGATTTTCTTTATTTATGTTTCTGAGTATTACGGTTACAACAAAAAAGATCCTGTTAATGGTTTTAATATGTCATATGGCTGTTACAATCTAGTCCAAGATGGGAATTTCATTAATTTTATGATTATACTTTCAGACACCTTAAAACATAAGTTGAAATCAAAACAAATTGGGGGTCTCATGTACTCCAGTCATTGACAGGTATCGGTTTCTGATTAAAATGAAAGTGAAAAGAATTTTATCGCGTTTTAACAGTTCAGTTGAATATTATGGTTGAGACATTGCATGTGTGCATCACACACACACACACATGCACACACACACGATATGCACACAGCAACACTGATTAGATATGTTTACACAATGGAATGAATTGTAGTTGTTAGTCTTATTTAAACATGTGTGTGTTCTGCAGTATGTAAATGTTTTCTCTCAGTCTATTTGATGGTCTTTGTATGAACAAACTTATTGAAATTAAATTTAATTCAAGTATTATACTTAAGTAATAATTGGTATTTAATTACAATAATATAATTAATTACAAATCAGTTATAACATTACTTATGTGCATACAAATTTTAGTGAAATAATTTAGAACAAAAACTGAAGTTATAGGGATCTCTGGTTACGCACAAATTTATTCCTGCTCCACCAGCATCCAGGCACAAGTTCATTTTTTCTTGAACTCTGTTTATCATCTTCCTCAGAGCGTGAAGGTGATGAGAAGGAAGCAGATGAATATGCAGTGGCGAAGCATGTCAAAATAATTTGGGTAGACATAAAAATACTAGTCAACAGCACCCTCCTACTAAGATTGTTGACAGTTTTAATGAACCAGTAAAACTATGGTAAATAGAGATACCTCTACCTTTATCAGATAATAGCTAAGTGACTGTCGCATTTCATTATACGTATAATTAGGCCTAAATATAAAGAAAAAACTATATTATTGTTGTTAGTGTCGTTTATGAATCTTAATTAGAAAATATTGTTCAAAAAATAAATTTTACTCAAATTTTTTGAATGATGACAAATCCGGATTACTGTAGGCATTACACAATCGTTCATATTTTCTTGTAAATGAGTTCCACATGCCGCGTCTTGAAGTTTGCGAAAATATCTATTACCCTTTTCTTCAAAGTTGGGTCCTTTGTGCACATTAATGTCAATTCATTTTCAATGGACAAAGTAGCTAATTGTGATAATCTTTTATTTTTCATGGCATTACAAAGGTACGTTTTGATCCTCTTCAGTGTACTCATTGAATGCTCAGTCGATGCCGATGTAACTGGAATACTCAGTACCAATTTCAGTAACTTTAATGTTTGTTCATACACACTTTCGAGTTGATTCTCTACAATATATTCTAGCAGTTTAACACACAGAAGCATTTTATCATCACTGTTGTAGATGTTCAATAATTCATTGCACAATGTTACCCAGTCAAAGAATTTTGGGAACAAACATTTCAGTTTGTCAAACTGGAGTTGAGGAAAATTCCTCCGAAATTCAACAAACTTTTTCTCATTTAGAAGTTCTACAAAAAATATATTTTTGAATTCGCCGAATCGGGTGTCTAGTTGCACTGTTACAGAATCAAGAATTTCATAAGCAATGCGTTTATGCACTTCACTTACATATTCTAGCAATACATTATTAATGTCAGCATTCATGCGCCTACATTCGTCCATACAGTTTTTCAGCACTTTATTTGAACACAGTGCTGCGATATTTTCTTTCACTGTCCTAATTACATTAATGCATAGATTTACATCATCACTGCTAGATTTTGCCTGGAGCACATTAAACAGATGTTGACTAAATACAAAAATTTGATCGTATACGCACAAGTAAAACATGAAGATGTCGCATGAGTAAAACATGACTTTAAAATATTTAGGAGACCAATTGCAGCACTCACAGACTCAGGATCCCAGTCATCACAATCGATAATGTGAGAAACTGCATGATATAGTTCTTTGTAATGTTCATTGATTGTTGAAACTGCCCGCGAATGGTAATTCCAACGGGTTGATGTTGGGTAAGGAAGTTTAAACCCTTGTTCTCGGAGTAAATCAGATCTAGCAGCAGATCTACTGAAGAAACTATGAACCAAATAAACAATTTAACTTATTTAATATTTTTTGCACTGTGTTACAAGACCAAATTAAGTTGATGAGCATAGCAATGGACAGATATTGCCTGTGGACACTGTTGACTAACAAGGGTTTGTACTCCACCGGTGACGACCAGCCATCACAGAAGCACCATCATATGTTTGGCTTACTAATTTATTTTTAATGTTATATTCTTTCAAAACTGAAATGATTTTATTAACCAACCCTTCTGCGCTTTTGTTAGAAGAAACATAAAACATTTCTGAAAAGCATTCCTCATTTTTCAAACCACGAACATATCGCACAATTATACTCAGTTGTGCTTTAACAGATACGTCCGTTGTTTTGTCAGCTTAAACGGAAACAAAATCAGCCTTGTTTATTTCATCACGAATTGTTTCATTAATAGCAATGGAAACAGACTCGATTAAATCATTCTGAATTTCAGAAGATGTGCCTTTAAATACAGTGCTGGTTTCTATATGTTCCTTCATGAAAGACTCTTCCATTGCCAGTAAATTTAAAGTTTCTAAATAATTGCCCTTATTAAGAGACTGCTCATTTTCCTTATAGCCCCTGAAAGCTAACTCTTGCCTCCCTAAATAACAAACAACATCTATCAAACGGCCTACTATCCTTCGATTTTGAGCCACATTTTCATTGTGCTGCACTGCTTGAATTCTAGCTGATTCGGATAAGCAATGTTTTATTCTGTTACATCCTAGCATGTGAAACATCTCAGAATTTTTTATATGAGTTTTGCTACCAGGATCTTTAGCGGCTTTAGCTTCAAAATTTTTTATAGTGCCTACTCCAACTTTGCTCCATGGTTCCTCTTCCATTAAACATCAAACAATAATAGCAGTGCAGAGTTTTGTTTTGCTTATAACCAGAGAGTCATCTATATTTACTATATCAAATTTTCTGACAATTTTTCCATCCTTCTGCGACAAATCTAAAGGCGGCTGAGATATTTTTGACTTTAGCAATACCTTTTGCTCTAAAGGTAATGTACTGATTCGTATTTTAACAAAAATTCTAGTGAATCAAAGCTGTCAGAGTTCATACCAAATACTTCTGCGACAGAACTGGTACTAACTGTATTCATTTTGCTGCATTAAATCAATTAAACAGTAAGCTTAAAACACTTAAAGGACGACACTTAAAAATGTTTATTAATAAATAATTAGTACGCAAATGATCACACACTTCTTAGTCTATAACACTATATACAAAATTAAAAATAATTTGTAAACTCAACAAAAACAAATATTCACTACACGCGCATAATGGAACAAACACAAGCGGCCAGGCGAAAATTCTGTACTATTCAGTCAGAGGAGACGTGTCTTTTGACGTGATGTACTGGACATATGATTATGCTGCATGCGCAGGTCCCTTCCCGTTGTCGTCAACCAAAGCCCTCCTCACCTCCAGCCTTGTTGAAAAGACATTGCAAGTAACGTCTACCCTGTTACTCTCCGCGTACAGTTGCATCGCACAGCAAGGTTCCATGGATCACGCGGCCGCATCATGTTGCGTATTTAACTTCTTAAATTAGTTTTATACCCTTTCTGAGTATCTTACGCATCTTAATGCATAAATAAAAGTTAATTACTTTATGAATAAATTATTTGGGGAGACACTTGTCTACCCTGTCTCCCCTGACGCTTCACCACTGTGAATATGTACATAATGAAATGATGACTGCCATTATGTCATCCTGATATCAATTTTCCATATTTTCTTTTCTTCTTCTGATAGTTCCTATCTGTTTTGGATGTTGGATAACATACAGACTATTTTAACTTTCTGCACTGCTGCGCGGAATAAGTCAGTTATATTCATGCCAAACCAGGTCCTTAAATTTCTCAGCCATGATATTCTTGGTTGCCCAACTCCTCTCTTTCCAAGTACCTTTCCCTGTAGTATGGACTGCAATAAGTAAAATCTCTGTTCATTTCTTTGAGATGTCCCAGATACTGAAGCTTACTTATCTTCACTGTGTTAATAACTTCCCTATCTTTCTTCATCTTTCTAAGAACTTCAATAAGTTATATGTGCTGTCCATGAAATGCTCAGTATTCTACGGTAAAGCCACATTTTGAAAGATTCAAATTTTTTAGTTGCAGCTTCAGTCAAAGTCCAAGATTCTATACCGTAGAAGAGGACTGATAATACGTAGCAGGGTAGAAGTCTCATCTTTGTGTTTATTGTTAAATCGTGACTTTAGAATAAACTGCTCATTCTAGTGTACACTGCTCTTGCCTTTTCAATTCTGCTCTTTATTTCTTGAGAGTGGTCCCATTGTTCATTGACTATAGTACCAATGTAAATTGGCTTAAACGTTCAACTGGCCTTTGGTGTATATTAAGCGTGCAGTTTGTGAGCTTGTTCTTAGATACAATCATTAGCTTCGTTTTATTAACATTGATGTCTAGACCATATCTATGGCTGCTTTCTGTCACACTATTCATTAGTTGTTGCAGCCCCTCTAAGCTATCTGCAAATATGATGGTATCATCCGCATAACGTATGTTATTTATTCTTTCACCGTTCAAAGAGATTCCCACATCACATTCATCTAAAGCTTCTCTAAAAATACCTTCCGATTAGATGTTGAATAAAAGCGGAGATAGTATACATCCTTGTCTTACTCCACGCAGAATCTGTATCTCTTCAGTTTTCTCTTTGTCTACTCTAACGACTGCAGATTGGTTCCAATATAGTGTTGCTATTATTCTTAGGTCGTTTCCATCTAACTCAATATTTTTCAGGATATCTACCATTTTCTGATGTTGGACTCGGTCAAAGGTCTTCTGGTAATCGATGAAACATGCAAAAACATCACAGTTTACATCTCTACATCGTTGGAATAGCACCTGAATACTGACTAGAGCCTCTCGTGTACCTACTGGATCTCTGAAACCAAACTGTGTGGCTGATACTTGTTCTTCACAGATTTTGTATGTTCTCTTGTGGATGGTCTTGAGGAAGAGTTTGAGAAGATGACTCATTAAGCTAGTAGTTCCATATTCATCACATTGTTTTTCTCCTGGTTTTTTGGGTAATGTAATGAAGTCAGATTTCACTTTTTTACATGAATTCAGAATTCACTTTTTTATTGCTTCTGTAATTAGGTTTCCTGCTGGTTTTATTGGAAAATCTACAGTGTGATTTGTAGTGTACCATTTTATTAGACTCAGTTCAATTGCAGTGGGATTAAGTTCACAGGCCGGTGGAGCATGGTTATATTTTGTTTTTTGGCCATTTCATGTTGGCCTATTTTATATAATATGTATTTATCATTCACTAGATCTACAATAAATAAAAATTCTTTTTTGAGTAGTCATCATCAAGCTATGTTCATAACGCTTGAATCTGGATTGGATATCAGCTTTTTTCCATGACAAAATGGCTAGTGGTTGTTCTAGACAATAATGATATTTTTCAGAGTTACCCCATTTTCTGAAATGTTGGGTAGTAATCTACTGAAACCACATTTCAAAAATATCACCATCCATTTTTTCATAGTAATCAGTGCTATTTTTTTGTTAACCACGAAAGACATGAATCCACAAACTCTTCTTTGCTCTGCGTATATACAATAATGAACTTGGGGCCCCTCTGTGTAGGCTGTTTAAGACTTCGTGTGAAGCCTTTCAAAAAAGTAACTTTTGCATTTTTCACTAAGATACACTGTGCCCTACATTTATCCATGTTTTGTCAATATAAATAATCTTTATAGTATTATTCTTAAAATTTTGAGTATTTTTTTAGATAATTATGTCATCATATGATGATATTGTCTCTTTCAAGAAATACCACTTTCCTATTTTGATTCTCATAAACAAATGTAAGGCCACAAGGTACAAGTTATTAATTTCAATGTTGGAAGGTCTTCAACCAAAATAACACTTCAATGCTGGGACATTAAAATGACTGTCCTTTGCCCAGGCTGGGTATTTTTTCCATTTATTTAAAATGTTATACCTACTACACTATACAGTAAAAATACATGAGACATATGTCTTTATAAAGATATAATATTCCTATATTGTTTTCATTAAGATATAAAATGTATGTGCTGCATATGATTTGTGTGTCTGTATTTCCTGTAATTACTTTCCAAAAAATTGATATTTTAGGAAAAATAAAAAATTAACCGAGTCATTGAAACTAAAATGTTATTATTATTTGTTACAAACACATTACACATATTGTTACATACTGTTTCTATAAAAACCAGTTTTGTAAATTTTAATTTTTTTTTTAAGTGAAATAATTTACAACATGGCTCGTAAGTACAGTTTGCACTTTACACATAACACAATAAGTTTTCATCAGCTGTTGCTGTAACAGTGGTTGCCAACGCAATCTAGTGGATGATTTAAATACTATAAGGACATGTTTTGTTTTAAAACCACTCCAAATGTGTATTCATATTCACAGGGCTATATAGAAACACTGAAACCGCAGGACTTCACTTGCTGTCTGTCAGTATTCTCAGACGTTTTCAAAGGATGTGAATTGATGTCCATTGGTATCAAAGTGTTAACAAATTCCAAAGAATTTTTACCTGTTGGAAGTATATTTAGTCATTAAAGTTTTGCACTTTATGATGTATACCAATAAGTTGTAACTTCTTGAGAATGTATGTACTATCCTTTACTGGTAACCTCCTTTTTTGATAGTGTTACTAATGGTTTTTGTAAATTCTTCTTCCTTATCTTCTGGTGTTCCTTCCCATACAAACTGCTGTTAACCTTACAAGTTTTATTGTACTAAATTCTGAATTTTTTTTTTCTTAAGTCAAAAACATTATCATTTGATTCTGCATGCCATAAAGTTCATACGTCACTTTCAATCCATATTTTAATAAATTAAGTATATAATGAAGTGGTATACACAACGTTCATAAAAAATAGTATACTCATAAGATAGTGCTGTTTTCTAATGTTTTACTTTAATAAACATTGTGTTTGTTAATCCTTAGAAAAGCGTTTAATATATGCATAATAGTTTGCAGTAAGCATTACTCGAAAAATTACCAAAAAATATTTTAAGCGAAGACTGCCTTATTTTAATAGGAGATGTATTTTGCTAGAGTATTTGTCATGTTCAGGAAAAACACAGACACAGACACACACACACACACACAATTACTTATTTATATTTATAGTATATTTATTTCCATCACATATATTGTTTAGTTAAGATACAAGACCTGGTTTGGTTATATTCAAATTTGAATGTACATCATTTATGTTTTAGATGGTTACTGCTTTTACAAATTCCCCAGCTAAAGTGGAAGCAAAAAGAGGTGGAAAGTTTGAATTGTTTGGAGGCAATATATATGGAGAATTTGTTGAACTAGTAAGTTAAAATTTTTTTTTAAATAGTGAATACATTCTGTAAATAGTACATTACGTAAATGCAAAATGCATTATTTCTACCACTCCTACAACTAATTTGAAAATTAATTGATTTTATACACTTGTTTTATGTAGTATCAGTTAATAACAATAATTTAGTGAATCGGTGTAAAGTAATTGAAAATAGTCTAATGTGGATAGTGTTTCACATCAGATGTGTCATGCTCAGCTGAAAGTGAGACAAATTGTATTTACTACAAACTGTAGAAATGTTGCAGTCCCTGTCAGGAAACTGCAAGGCATACTAGAGAGTTTGCGAATGCTTCCAGTTCTAAATCCAAGCGTACTCCAATAGCGTCAGAGTATACACTGAAGTCTGAACATATTTCAGTTTGTGGTGTTTTCAATATATTTTAACAGACATATTCACTGTTAGACTTTTCAGATTTGTCCCTTAGTTCTTTTTGAACAGTTCAAACTAGGTTAACCATACCCATTGGTTTTAATTGGAATTACAAGGCAACAACAAATAATTTTCTTCATCAATACATTTGTAGGTTAATGAACATAACAGTTTATTTTTGTTCTTGTAAACAATATTACCTACATTCTTTTTTGATTTTTTATTGTATTTTTATTGCTGGAAAATATGTTATAGCTCATTAAAGTAAATGTCAATGAACAAACCATGTGAATTGATTTGCAGCTGACAATCACTGTTTTTTTGTTTTTAATTTGCATGGTGAATTCAAAATGATGTACCTTTTATGGCAAGTGCCATAAAAAAAATTGTAATTTTAAATGTCATTTTGTGATCATAAAATGGTATATTGTGTGCTAAAACATGTACTTTTCAAATTGCTGAAAACATTTTAAAAATACCTTGAGAAACCTCTGGCTTTGGCACCTGAAAGTGTAAAATACCTCAGTCTGAAAGTGTTAACAGACCAGTTCAGTTAGAGTATAATGTTATCAGTTCATTCATGTAACTCATAATATGTATGTGGTTGACTACCAGTGAATTCACTTGCAGACTTTGTTTTTACTTACTACCTATGATAAGGGTACCCGGAATCCCTATACCAGTTATTGATAACATAAGGAACATTTTCTCAAGAACTACTTGCACTAACTCTATCAAATTTTTTGTACTATCTAATGGATCCTTGTTACATATTTTAACGATGTTGTTTTTCAATTGAAGTTTTAGTTTGCAAAAAAAAATTATTTCATCATCTACGTTAAATGTAAGAAAAAAATTGACTTTATAAATAAAATAAAATTAGTTCTACAGCTTATTTTTGAAAAACAACTTGTTAAAATATGTGACTTTGTATAGTAAATATCCTGTTAAAGTTTTAACAAGAATGGTTAAATAGTTATTTAGAAAATGTTCCTTTTCCTGAAGAAAAATTTAATCTGAAAAATAAGAAAAACAAAAAACTTACTTTATTATAACTTTATATTTAAGTTAACTTAAAACATTCCCGGATTATAGTCTATCACTAAGTTCTTCTTCTTGTTTATTTCGTTTTAGTCTTCTTTGCTGTTAAGCCATTTTTTCATACTCTGATATAGCTTTGTCCAAAGTGCGTATCTTTTCTTCATCAAGCATTTTCAATGCGTTAACCGTCCAAGTACCAGGATTAATTCCCAGTTTCTCAAAAGCTAAACATTTAATAGCATTGCCATCATTGTAGCATTCCACTGCATATAAAACACCAAATTGAAGTGTCTCTAGGCCCACAAATGTTGATTTTGGAATCCGTGTCCAAATTATGTGATTCACGCTCTCATTCATGTTTTGAGTTTTCTCATGAAGGCATCTATGTAGAAGATTTTCACTAGATAAATCTCTAAAAATAGGTTTGATTTAAGGCATAATTGCAGGTGACATACTGTGTTTGTGACTATATTCTATATTGTCATGCACTCACCTGTTGTACTTGCACCATGAGCTGGGATCAGTAGGGCACAAGCTATGAGCTGGTTCAACATCACTCGATACTGTATAGAAATATTTTAAAAAGTTTATTTCAATATGAAAAAAAGCTTTAAACCCCTATATATTATATATTGCTGTAAAGAGAAAACCTTGTATTTTAATATTTCATTAAAAAATAAAAATGTAAAACAAATGTTGTTGCTTTCCGGGTACCCTTTTAAGCCTTATGGTTGTAATTTTTTACTTTACACGTTTGTACTCTCAGTATGATAGACTGGTATTTTAAAGGTGTCCACAAATAAAAGAACATATGCTGATGGGATGCCCTGTTTCCTATAAACAATGCACAGCTTCAGTTATTTGCATTACATATCACATTTGCTTGCCATGACTGTTGTCCATTTGTTAATTTGCTCTAATTAATGCATTACACAACACTGTGTATTACTGTGGATTGTTTTAAAATTAACAATTTACAAATGGGGCAATGAGTTGACAGTATTTCAGTAATTATAGTAAGGTTTAACAAAATGTTTTCATATATTGGCTTTATTTTATTTTACTCGACTGACAGACGGAAGGGAAGATGTGCAGATCCTTTTTTCTAAAAGCTCTTTTGTTTATGGTTTCATTATAGCAAATGATTAATACTGTAACTTTTCTTTATTTACATTTACTTTTACTTTTTATTTACTTATCATTTTACACCCCAAACAGCTGTCCGTATACTTATTTACTGGACGCCATTTTACCAAAAATGACTTCCATACCACCAAAGTCAACCCAGAGTTCGTGTAAGCGTGTTATTGGAGAACAGAATTGAGGTTATTTGAAATAAATGCTTTGAGTCTACTGGTTTTCAAATGAATTTAGTTTTATTTGTCATATCATTACTTTAACTCTGCATACAAATTAAATTGATTTACTTTCCATTATAAACAAAAATATTCTTCTCCCTCTTCTACACGTGTTACAATTTAAACAATAAACGACACATTGGTTAATTAGAAATTTACCCTTCTTTTATATGAAGTTATATAAATTCAAAATAGTGAAAAGAAAAACAAATATTGAAAACAAATTAAATTTACTTAACTAAATTTTTCTTACATTTTATTAAACAAACCAGTACGTGGAATTTATTTATTTCTCTTTATTTCGCACACTCTCTCTCTCACTCACTCTTGACACCAACCCAAATTAGAGATCTCATTTGAAATTTAATACGTTATCCATGAGAAAGGAAATTGCTAAAAATTATGTTTAATTTTATTCAGTTGATTATGTTCTTTAGTTTGCTACTAATCTGGTCATTGTAATCCATGGTTTACACCACCACGTGTTACGCACTTTTTGTTTGTAGAACACTCCGAAAACTGATTTTATGTTGTTTAACTTTGATTATTTTGCCAATGACATACTTTATGCTGTTTCACAAATAACATCACTATTCTTTTTAGTCGGTTGGCTTACATTGTTCGCGTGCACGTTTGTTGGCGAACCGCGCGTTAACACTGTAATAAAATATAAAATAAGATGAATTAAAGTGATTCTGATATTGTGAAGTATGAGACTCCGATGTAATCAAGCCCCACTGTTTGGGCTAGCCAATTTGTAATAAAATAGAAAATAAGCTGAATGAACTGAAAGATTAATTTAAATAACATCTAGTGAATAAAATTGATAAATAACCCAAGTTTAGGTATTTATATAGTGAAATATTAAAGTGTGCACAGGATATGAAAATATATTTGAACAATGTTAAGAATAATATTATATTGGCTCTCCTCCAGAAGTAATTATTTCAGACATGTTTATGGATGAAATAATTTCTTATGATAATTTCATCATTTCTTATAATTCATTTTCTTCTCCATTTTTATATCGACTTTTTTATATTAGAGTTTTATTAATTTTATATATATGGTTACTTGTTTTACTACTGATCCTTTTCGGATAGTTAGTGTCTTCTGAGATATATTATTATTGTAATACATTTTCTTTCTTTATCAACTTCGTGTTGCATCCTTGGGATATTAATTCCCTAACATTCCCTATCACGTGGGCTGGGGCAGATCAGAGGGGCACTGTACGCTACTTCTCTGCTGGCCATACACCACTTCTATAAATTGAGTACAGAGGCATATCCATCCCTGCTCAAAAAAAACATAATGCTGCTGGAATTATCTTCAGTCAGTCATCGAATAAATAAATAAAAAGTAGTCTCATTTTAGACTAATAAAAATATCTTTGGATTCTTCACTTCGTAGTCTCTCAGATTATCTCACATTTTCTATCTTAATAAATCTTCATAATTATTATTATACTCATTACATATATATTTTTTCAAAACTCTTAACTTCTCTGATATTTTATTTTAATTATGGTTGAAAACCTTTCTTTTAATAATTCTGGTTACTGTTTACAGTGTAACTCTCTTTCTTCTCCATCTGAATTCTCTTTATATTTTCTTCTGGTTACTCATAGTACTAGCATGGTCTTTATATATAGTCTTTCTTATTCATTATTTGAATGGTCTTAATATATTATATTTAATTTTTTAACATTGTATCTTTACATTAGATATACAGGTTGTTATATTGATCATTTTGTTTAAACATTTTGGTTCTTTCCTTTCTCTTAGAAAGTTATTAATCCGCCTTCGCATTCATTAGCATTAATTCATTTATATTATATTTCATGTGGTATTTCTTCTCTTTGCATTTCATATAGGTCTTAATATTATCATTTGTTCGAAATCATCTTCTCCATCTGTTTGGTATGAGTTGTTCTTCTTTGCTCTTAATTAACTGTTTTCATTATCGTTTCATAAGTAATTAGTCTCTTTGCTTCCAAATTTTTTCCTTCTCTGGCATATTACACTCTTTTTTGTTAGTCTTCTCTACTCCTTCAAATGCTATTGTGAATGTCTAGCATTTATTCTGGATTAAAATTAATTCTTCTTTTCTGAATTAATCACTTTATTTTCTTCTTAATTCAATTATAAATGACACATAATTATTTTTTGGAACTTGGTTAGTTTTAATGTAAAATTCAAACTATTCTTTTTATTTAACTGAAAAATATTTCTCATAAATCCTTGTAATATGTTGATCTTATCTTGTTTCAAAGTACTGACGTTCTATCAACATACAAATTCTGTTTAATTCATTTATTCCCAGAATTGTTTCATTCAGACTTGTTTATAGTAATGTGATCTTACTATTATTTCTGAATGTTTTGGTATTTTTCCAAATTCAAATTCTTCTTAATTATTTACCATAAAGTTTTCTCATAATTCAGTGGTAGTAAGCTGTGCTTACTTAATTTTAAATTTTTTAAATTAAGTTCAAAATTCTCTCTCTTTCTCTTTCTTCCATAAAGTTTTGTTCTAAATTATCAGGTTGTAGTAAGATGTACTTACTCAATTTTAAATTTTTATAACTATATTTCAATTCAAAAGTCTTTCTTTTTCTTTCTTCCATAAAGTTTGTTCCAAAATTATTAGGTTGTAGTAAGATGTACTTACTCAATTTTAAATTTTTATAATTAATAAGTACAAAATTCTCTCTCTTTCTCTTTCTTCCATAAAGTTTTGTTCTAAATTATCAGGTTGTAGTAAGATGTACTTACTCAATTTTAAATTTTTATAAATAAATTCAAAATTCCTTTCTTCTTAATTCTTTCATAAAGTTTGTTCAAAATTATCAGTGGTAGTAAGATGTTCTTACTAAATTTTAAATTTTTATAAATAATAAGTTCAAAATTCTCTCTTTTTCTTTTTCTTCCATAAAGTTTTTTCTTCAAATTATTAGGTTGTAAGTTGTTCTTACATATTTTAGAATTTTTTCAAAATTAATAAATTCAAAATTCTAAAACTCACAACTCATTCTTCATAATATTTCTTCATAGAAGCTTGATTGTACACTCCTTTGATTTTTCCTGAAACGATTTCCTTCAACTCATATATATTGTTATGCTTATCATTTACCACAACATATGGGCCAGTGTATAGTAATAGTAGTTTTTTGGTTATGCCTTCTAAGGTGCTAGGCAGCTCTCTATTTTTTAGGAGGACTTTTTCACCCTCTTTATATGTTACAATTCGCCCTATTGCCTTCTGGTATTTGGCTTGCCGTTTTTCCTGATCTTCTGCTACCTTATTGTAAAACTTCAACTGGTTGAATTTCCTATTGTTGTTCGTTGGAAATTCAATGATTTGTTCAATGTCTCGGGGAGTCGGCTTCTCATACATGGCTGAGTATGGTGGAATTCCTATAGCTGGATGGTGGGCGTAATTTAGGAATGTTTCTGTCGCTGCTAGGTACTCTTGCCACTTTTTCTGTTGGTTGTGACAGTACGTGCGCAATATCCTACCCACTTCTCTTAGTACTCTCTCAGCCGGATTGCTACTTGGGTGGTAGACTGATGTCTTATACGTTTTGACCCCAAGTGCTAATAAAGTGTCTCGCCATCTCCTCCCCTTAAACTGTGTACCATGGTCGGTAATAATAGAAGATGGTCTACCGATCTCTGGGATATACAAATCAATAATCACCGCCAAAACCTTTGCTGTTGTTGCCCGATTAACCGGATATAGCTTTATATACTTGGTGTAGTGATCCATTATGATTACCAAGTATTTATATCTGTGCCGACCACCGCTACGGGGAAATGGCCCGCAGATATCCAAAAACACTTTTTCCAGTTTTGCGTGGGAAGTTATTGGTATCATGATACCCTCTGTCTTTTCATTGTTTACTTTTGCACATTGGCAGATCTTACAGGACTTGATGTATGTTCTCACCTTGCGGTTGATATTCTTGATCTTACAATTTTCCTCTAGAGCCTGTATCACTTTTAACGCTCCCATGTGACCATACCTGACATGGTAATCGATGATGACCTCTTTTTCGATTTGGTGTGGGATTATCACCTTCCATGTCTCATCGTCCAAGGCGGTTTTTATGAATAAAATTCCCTTGTTAAGGTGGTAATATTTAGAAATGGTTTCATCATTGGCTTCCAAACGACTCACAATGTTTTTCAGCTTAGGATCAGACTGCTGATGGATTCGGATATTTATTAACAAAGCTTGTAAATCGGCTCTGGTCGTGAATATGTTATAAATTTTTACTAAGCTCTCCTTCTCTCCCTCGAAAGTCTGATCTTCCAGATTTATACGTGACAACACATCCGCTACCACGTTCTTCTTTCCTGGAATGTATTCCCATTTCAGGTCATATTCTTGTAGGGCGAGTACCCACCTAGCCAATCGGCCGTGACTCAATTTGCACCTACGAAGGAACGAGATGGATTTATGATCAGTTCGTACCGTGACTTGATATCCGAGAATGTACGTCCGGAACTTGCTGCATGCGAACACCACGCTCAACAATTCCTTTTCTGTCACACTGTAGTTCTTTTCGCACTGGTTCAGTGTGCGACTAGCGAAGCTTATTACCAGATGTTGTCCCTCCTCATCTTCCTGGTATAATGTCGTTCCTAAGCTTAGATCGCTAGCGTCACAGTTTAGAAAGAACGGTTTCTTAAAATCTGGGTGACGAAGTATCACACTCTCCAGAAACTTCTCTTTTATTAATCGGAAAGTAATATCTTGATCTTCACCCCAAGTCCATTTGTTTTTGGCAGATAACTGTGGTTGAAACTTGGCGGTCAACTCGGAATATCGGCTCTGAAACTTCCTGTAATAGTTACAGAGTCCGAGGAAAGATTGCAATTGTTTCCTGTTTCTTGGTTGCGGGAACCTCTGAATTGCCTCCACTTTTTCTGCTGATGGGGTAATACCTCGGTCGTCTAGGTTGAAGCCTAAGAATTGTACCTCGCGCGCTATGAACTTGGATTTCTCCAACTTCAGTGTTATGTTGTTCTGCGCTAGTTTGTTTAGTACAAATTCCACTCTGTAACAGTGCTCCTCCCAGGTTCCGGATGTGATGAGTAAATCGTCAACATAGACGGTGGTAAATTGGAGCGCTTCTTGTCCAAGAATCTGGTCCATGCATGCCACAAATATGGCGACAGAATTGACAGGTCCGAAGGGCAGTCTCTTGAACTGGTAATTGCGCCCTTCGAAAATGAACGCTACATACTGGCGGCTTTGTGGATGCAGCTCTACCTGCCAATAACCACAGACCGTATCCCAGGTGCTAATAAATCTAGTACCATGAAAACGTTTTAAAATCTCTTCTATTTCACCGGGAGATGTTCTGTCATTCACAATCGTCTTGTTCAACTCACGCGCATCTAAACAGAGCCGGACTTGTCCGTCTTTCTTCGGAACAGCAATAATTGGACTAGTGTAAGGTGATTGACTAATCTCAATTATGTCGTTTTCTATCATCTTGTTTATCTCTGTTCTCACGGCTTCTTTGAGCGACTGCGCTATTGGATATGACCTCCGGTTAAACTCTACGTTTTCTTTAAAACGAAGTTGGCACTGGTAGTTTTTTACCTTCCCTGGTTCATCAGAAAACACCGCCTTGTATTTCTCATATATAGCGATTAGACGATCAGCCAGATGTGTTGGTATTTTCTCGTCATTGCTTCCGCACTGGAAATTCCGTATTTCTTGTATCTTAACTGACCATAAATCCTCTCCTCCATGATTGTATATTATGGGTTTATAAAGAGGGCTGTTTCTTATAATATTAATTTTCCGAAGTTGTTGATGTATTGGGCTAGGAAGTATAGTTGTGCCTCCTACCAGATCTGCGGTCCATGTTACTCCGTCTGGGAAAAGTGATACTTTATTTAAATTAAGATCGATTACTGCCGAATATCTACGAAGAATATCGCAACCGACTAAGATGTCAAATGGTAATCCGGTGGCGATTAAAAATTCCATGTCTAAAGCTATATCACGGCTAACGACACTTAAAGAAACTTGCTTCCTAATGGTTTTATTCTGGCGGCCAGTTGCACCTACCAACACAATGTTGTTGACTGGTAGCATTGGCAAAGTTTTTCCACATGTACATTGTATTCTCTCCAACTCATTGGAGTTTATTATTGAAATATTAGCTCCTGTGTCTGTCATTATTTTAGCGGGAACTCCTTCCACCTCCGCTGTTATATAAATTATCTCATTATTACTGTTGCTGAGACTCTTCTCATTCTCTTCCAAAAGTTCAGTTCGTATGTCTTTCAGATAATGGTTACTTATGATAGTGATATTTTTATGCTGGTTTTCTTGTCGCAATTCATCCTTTTCTAACCCAGGAAGTATAAGCAGTAACGGGTCATCGTTGTTGATTACTGCCTCCTCTCGTTTAAAGTATTTTGGTCAGTGTTTATGTTATTATTGACCGAGGCATCGTTCGGGAAACTCTGGTTTGTCTCCTGACGTTCTGTACCCTGGTTGATGTTTAACGCCCTGTTCGGTTGTCTGCCAAGATCTTCCAGGCTGGTACTTCGTCTTCCCTCTTCGTGTCTTGGGCCGTCTCGTTCTGCACTCCTCCATCTTCGGTCGGCGCCGTGGAAGCTGCTCCTCCTCGGTTGATAATATCTCCTGGGTCCGCGATCTTCTGCTCTTATAAAATTTACCCTAGGGCGTGACACTCGGTTATTACTATTGCTATTATTGTTATTGCTAAAATTATTATTATAGTAATTTCGGTTAGGTGGGTAAGGTCTGTCACCATTATTGTTGGGATATGGATTTCTCTGACTGTATGGGACATTATGATTTTGTTGATAAAAGTTGTTTCTATTATTTGGGTAGGGGTTGTTATTCCTCACGCCGTTAAAATTACCGTTAAACTGGTTATTACGCGGCTGGTTGTTAGGGCCGTCGTAATTACTGGGCTGGTTCCGGTTACTTGCATGGTTATTGCCGTTATTGGGGTAGGTAGTCGGCCTTGCTTCTGGTCTCTCATTTCTCTTTCTGCTCTGCCGATAATACTCTTCGTTCTCGTATCCCTCCAATAACTCGGTCATTCCCTGGATCGTCTTGATCTGGCTACCTCTCCGGGCCCTGATAATGTCCTCATCATAGTGATATGATATCTTGTTCACTAAACATTCTTCTGGGATTGCTGGCTCAAGGTGTTTTGCCATACACACCTTCCCCAAGAAATATGCCGTCATACTGCTACCTAATTGTGACCTGTATCTTCCATTACAAATATTGTCACGGATCAAGTTCTGGGTGGTCTCAGACCAGTATTTTGTCTTAAACGTTTTCCGGAATTGTTGGTAGTCGGAAATTTCACTCCGGTTGGCCATCCACCAATTATCTGTTATGTCTCGGAAAGACTCGTCGAATATCTCCCTGCTATGGCTCCATTGAGTAATTTTATGCTTCGTCAAATATTCTTCTACCCTGGCCAGGAACTCCATCGGCTTGCGTTTGTATTGCCGGAAATTGAGCCACTCTCGGCTTTCGTTGACGGGTAATCCGGTGAAATGAGTCGGTCTGTTTCTTATTGCTTCCATCTCCTCTCGGCTTTGTCGCACCTGCCCGGTGATATTGGCCATGGTCTCTTGTATATCATTACATCGCTCTGTGACTTGGTTGCGTACTTTTCCGAACTCTTCTTGATTTTCCTTCCTCTGTTCTTCTACTTTCCTACGACTATGTTCTTCGATATTCGTGAACTTGATGTTCACCACTTCTTTAAACTCATTCACCTCCTTTTCGGTCTGATTGCATTTTCCATCAATCTCTCGAATCTGTCGATTGACCATTATATTTTCTTCTTCCATCTTCTTATTCATCGCTTTCTTGCTAACATTGATTTCCTTGTTCAGTTCTTCTCGCAACAATTCCATTCTTTCGTCCAGTTTGTCCAAATTCTCCTGATTGACCTCTCTTAACTCTTCTCTTAAAATTTGATTGTCCTCTCTCAATTCTTCCAGCTTCTCCCCCATCTTCTCTTCCAACTTCTTGTTATCTTCTTTCAACTCTTCCTTCAATTGTCGGTTGTTCTTCTCTATCTTCTTCCTGGTTTCATCGATTTTCTGATTAGTATTTTCAATTTTATTAATCAATTCTTCTTTGGTCGACTTGAATTCTTCCTTGAACAATTGGTTGTCTTCCTTCAATTCTTCTAACTTCTTCCCCATCTCTTCTTCCATCTTCTTGCTGTTTTCTTCCATCTTCTTGCTGTTTGCTTCCATCTTCTCTTCCATCTTCTTATTTGTTGTTTCGATTTTATTTCCTAAATCTTCTTTCAAAGACTGGTTGTCTCCTTTCAACTCTTCCATGTTCTTGTTCATCCCACTCAATTCTTCTTTCAATCCCTTACTGTTTTCGTCCATTTTCTTTAACATTTCCATCATTTTCTCTAAAATGGGACCTTCTGCTGTTTTGGATTTCTCAGGTTGTTTCTCTTGGAGATTGACATCCCCTGTCTGTGTAGGTGTCTCCGGTTGTTCCTCTTGTTGTTCAGTTTGTTTGGACAACACCGATTGTAATACCTCTTCCACCTCTACTGGCGTTGCCTCTTTGTTGTCCATATCGATTTCTATTTCTTTTTCGGCCTCCGCCGCCCGTTTCTTAGATGTCGCACGTCGTTGCATTTTCTCTTGAAATTCTCTGGCTTTGTAGCTGTTGCCTAGCTCCAACTAGTGATTGGGCAGAATTTATTGGCCTTCCAATCGCTAATTAAAGCCCCTAAAGTTGTGCGCCAATTTGTAATAAAATATAAAATAAGATGAATTAAAGTGATTCTGATATTGTGAAGTATGAGACTCCGATGTAATCAAGCCCCACTGTTTGGGCTAGCCAATTTGTAATAAAATATAAAAGATTGATGTGTGAGTTCTTAAATTGGTGTGTAATTGGTGTGTATTTGGTGTGGCTCTCGACGTCTTACTGGTCTGAAACACTTCCTTAAGTTTCCCAGCTGGTCGAGTCCCAATGGTAGCAAGACCGGTCGAGTAGCGTAAAGTTGATGAAGAAATATATATGTTCAGCTTCACCGAAAATTTCAAAACAAAAATTATTGTTTTGAAGGAAATTAAAAAAAAAAATTATGTTTATAAAAAAAATATTAAAAAAATTTTTTTTTAATTTTATTAATTAATTAATTATGATCAATTAATTAATATAGGGCTGTGAAGTTTTAAAAAGTGTAATGCTCTTCTGAAAATTTTTATTAAAGTTTTGGTATATTTTAAATAAACTATCACCACTCATAAGACTGTCTTCAAACCAATCGATACTTGTTTACCTTTTTATTTTTTAGGTTATCTTCACTTATAGGTGGTAAAGTCCTGATAGATTATTAATTATAATTATATTAGTGATAACTAGTAATATTTATGAAATGAAGAACTATTTAGTGTTGAAGAATATTAATGTTTTATTAATTAATAGCAATTTGACTCTTATCGATTATTATCGACTCTCAGGATATCGAAAAAGTTACAAAGTATATTATATAAAAATTATACAGGGTTCTTTAAACAGCCAATTATTATCAAAGTCAGAGAAATCGGGCCAATATTTAAAAAGTATAACGTTACATCAAATTAATAATTATTACTAAACACAGACATTGAATAATAATTTGAAAATAAAATAATTGTTTTCACCAAACAGCTGGGTTGAACTAGGAGGCGTTGCACTGGCGATGACGATCAATATTGCAAATGGCTGCCGTGAAGTTAGTAAAATGTCATTCGTATATTCGACGTTCCAAATCAAAGATTTTCCTGTAGTATTCCTGTTCTGGTGTCTGCGAATCTCTTGTTAAATGTTGTGTAGTGCCTAGTGTACTGTTTCTGGGTTATATTTAGTGTATCCGTGTAATTATTAGTTCAAACACTTTCCCCGATTCCGTCACTAATTTGGGTTAATGTATTATACAGTTTTCTAGTGTTTTGTGGTGTTTTTCGGAGTAGATATGTATTGTTCTGTGTTATGGAGTGTTTCTTGATTGTTTCTGTTATAATATGAGAGTTTTAGAAGTATTTTACAAGTCACTCGCGATTTCACAATAACGTACTATACACTCGCTTTATATGACTATTATAAGTTAGGTTAGGCACGTTACAAAACGTTTGTCATGTTAACCGTTCAAATACCAATAATTAACTAACTGTTTCCTCCAGTTTCAATTAAACTCTTAGCCAATATAATATTATTCTTAACATTGTTCAAATATATTTTCATATCCTGTGCACACTTTAATATTTCACTATATAAATACCTAAACTTGGTTATTTATCAATTTTATTCACTAGATGTTATTTAAATTAATCTTTCAGTTCATTCAGCTTATTTTCAGATTAAATAATGCCGTTTTATAGTGTTTTCTGTCAAAAAAATAGTAATTTTACTTTCAGTTTGGTATACTCTGAAAAGTCAAAACATCAAAATTTACTTCCTGTCATTATATAAATTCAGCCATTTTATCAGTTATATTTAATATTAATAATCCTATATTGTATTAAAAGGTTCATATTCCCTTATTTTCTGGTAATTAATTGAATTAGTTGTATTCTGAAACATTATTCTGGAATATATGACTCCCATGTCCAAATTTCTGAGTTTAGTCATTTTCATTTTTATTTATAATTCTGAATATAATTTATTAAAATCTCTCTAAATGGTATGTGCAATTATATGGCATGATCTCAAGTTTATTTTGTCTAAACCCCTTTTGTTTATTTGCATTTAATTGAGCAATTTCTCTGTTTTGATGAAGTTTAGTTTCCATTCTCTGGCCTAGATTTTTTAACATTTTTTCCTTACAAAAACTTTACAAACAATATATGATGTGTGATACCCTCTCTGACTTTTACATATAGTATTATAAATTAAACATGTTTTCAAATTACACAAAAACAATTAGTATTGGTTACAATACAAATAATAGTTAAACAAAATAAAGAATTTTTTTTTTAAATAAATGGTTGTCTTCAAGTCAGACATTTTGCAACAAAATCCTTATTTCTAAACATGGAAATATGGCTTACAAAAAAGGTTTTTTACTAACTAACATCTTAATTACTCTCTACTATTTACAAGTAGTAACTATTTTTATAGTTCTGATGTCAGTTGTATCATACCCAAACAAATGGCCTTATATCTAAAACATTTTTAAACATTCTTGTATTATATACATAAAAACCTTATATTTATATTCTTATTTCTAACTATTATTATAAGTAGGATTCTACAGTTTTTATACCGTCTTTTACCCATTGTCTTTGGGGAATTGTACCCTGTCATTAATAAATAATTAGTATTAATTGTTCGAAAAGTATTATGCAATCTGTTTTTCTTTTTTCATATAAAACAAAATGTTATTTTAAACAGATTCATGTCTTATGAACAACATATTGTCACAGTACACATTTCAAGTCATTGAAAATTGCATATTTCATTGCATTCAATGTTTGTGATTGCCAAGAATGAAACACAAGGTTCATTTTTTATAATACCCAAAACTATCACTGGTTCACTTTGCACTTATATATTATGTTAATGCTAAATGGTCGTATAGTCTTATCAACATAATAAATTGGTTAGCGTTTTTTCAATGGAGATTTGTTCCATGGGTACTATATTATTGTTTCATCTTAGTTCACAGGCAACTTTTACTTTATACACTTCTCTCTCTTAAATTTGTATACATGTGGTTTTCTTTTCATTATACTTTTATTTTTAAATATTTATTTTGGGGATATAGGGATTTGGGTGTCTTTTATAAGAGCATGACATCTTCTTCAGGATGCTGCCTTCTTCTTCTTTCATCAGTCTTCTTTTCTCCTGCCTTCTGGGACTGGTATCTTCTCCATCTTCTTCTCGATGCCATCAGGTTTCTTGGGATCTTCTCCATCTTCTTCTTTATTTCAGAAATACACCACCTGTATTGGTTGATCTTGGCTTATTTTAGGGTTTCTATTCTATTTATTCTCCCTCGTTGTGGGTTTGGTCATATTGTGTACTGCTTGGTTATTTACTTTCTTACCTTCCTGGGTTATACCTTGAAAACCTTTGGTTATGAGACTGGTCTTGGATGACTCATCACTAGTAACTTCTTTTATTTGAACTTGTATTTTCTTTATAATAATGATTTCTTTCCACAGTTGCTATGAATTAATCTATTTATATTAAACTTAATGCTTTCTTCCAAATTTAAATATTATAACTTCATTATTCTAATGATCAATTGCCATTCAATATTATGCATACATCTGTCACGCTACAACACATCCGCGCGGTTCCGAAATTAGATGCCGACTGCCGCGTCCTAAATGGCGAGAATACTCTCGATGGACTTTCCACGACCACCAACTTGCTACCTGATTGGCTGGTGAGCGTCTCGCACTTTTCTCGACATCTCGTGAAAGGCGGTAAGGAAATCCTGTGCGTGACTTTTACGTCGCAAAGAGTGGCACACGCGCGCTCTTTCACATTCCAATGTTATAATTGCTTTTGTACCTTGCGCTGCCTGACACCGAACTGACTACCGGGTGTTTACAAAAGTCACACACTTGGTGATCTAAAAGTGTTGCCTAGCATGGTTGGTTACAAATTGTTAAAATGAAATTAGAAATTACAAACCCCTTTAGTTTGCCCCGTTACAATACCCCCCCCAATGAGAGGTTTTCTGCTGAAACAGAAAAACTCCCATTGCTAAAACCCAAAAGGACCAGCAAGGATATGGGGCCCCGACCCCCCTAGTCCGGTGACTGTGGCTGCACCTGCATGACCTTACTGGACTTCCTTTGTCGAGATCCCAACACCATAAAGTCAGACAGGCACGCCACCACAGTATCACCAGACTCTGTAACAATCAAACAAAAACATCAAAACATCAATAACTGGTCTTTCACAATGCCATATCTCCCACTGATTTGGTTTCCTCTTAGCCCGTACTGGTTTGTCTTTTGCAAAGTACTGGTTTCTTATTTTGAATATACATTACATGGTTTGCCTACATATATCCTTAACATAAACAGATTACATTTGATATCTTTATCTCTGTAACATACACAACACATATTGATCATTTATTAGAAACAACCAACAAAATAAAAAAATTAAACTCCAAAAATAATTCAAAATTCACCTACCACCTCCCATCACAAAAAAAATTTTGCCCCATTCCATTATTAATTAAATTAACAATATTCCTTTTCCATTAAAATCTACATTTACTCTTTCAATGTCCTTATTACAAAGTGGACTACTACTGTTATTTTATACAACACAAACCATAATCATTACAAAACAGCAAGTGAGTTGGTACCATAACCACGTATATAATCAGAACAAATCACCTCCAACTTCACTGTGATTACGATCACATCATAATCCATAACTGACTATTCAGTTATACTCCTCCTTCCACATCATTTTATCATATCCCCCCTAACCCCGTTACAATTGGTATAAATAAGCTCACAGGTAAACCGGTTTTGGTATTTACACATTTGCATAAATGCTATATTTATGCCCCTGGTTTGTAACCGCCAGCTCCTTTCCACACACTCTATTGCTCTCTATGTTGGACTGAAGCGCCCATTTGCTTCCACAAGAACTGAAATGTTTATAGTATAAACGCTGCTTACACTGTTCTTGTTTTGGCATTATAAAACATTCGGCATTACTGGTATCCGAGGACACCAGTAATCCTACTAAAATTTAGTCACATGCCCTTAAACGGTCTACCATCCCATTCGATGGATAGCCGCTGTTCCAAAGTTTATGATTGATTCCCCGGATTCACCCCCCAGTTAATTTCTAAAGTCACCAATTTTGAAAATAATAACAAGTATGGTTAGGGTACAATAAGTCTACCCACACCTTGTTACCAATACTCAAAATCCACAGTCAGGGTTCGGTGAAACCGTAACTGCCCGAAAATGGGGAATTTATTTAAAATGTTACCCATACATGTTACACATCTATACCTAATTACATCCTAATCAAATAAACATTTATATTTCACAAAAATCTAGACTCAAAATAAACATTACTACCTCAGGTTAACATAAAACATTTCATCTCTGACTTTGAATAAAATTTACTAACATTACTCAACTTTTAATTTCAATTTCCACTGATTAAACATTTTAACTGTTTATCTTGCATTATCACTTGAATCTTGACTTTCTATTAAACATTTTAATCATTTAAATTGTAAGTAGATGATAC
This sequence comes from Magicicada septendecula, assembly GCA_034769895.1. Classification (NCBI taxonomy): domain Eukaryota; kingdom Metazoa; phylum Arthropoda; class Insecta; order Hemiptera; family Cicadidae; genus Magicicada; species Magicicada septendecula. The sequence goes on from CM068368.1 coordinate 797,805,568, forward strand.
GTAGGTTTTAATGCCACACGTCTGGAAGTTAATTTGTAGTTAGACTAATACGTATCGCTTTTGTTTATTTATGTTTGTTTATTTATAAATGTTTTTAATGAATTATGAATTGATTGTTTTGGTTGCTATTAAAAATGTTTTAAAATGTTCGATTATATTTCTTCGAAGCTTGTTTATGGAGTGACGTTTCTTCAGTTGACTAGGTGGATCTACGAAGTCGATCTCTCACTGAAAGTACATTTTATTTTTTATTTAAATAATACTTACTTGAAGTGAAATTGGCTGACCGCGCATAGTTGAGGTGACAATCTAATTAGAGATTTATTCACCATAAGTTCAATTTGCCGCTGTCCGCATTGCCATCCATTGAGAGGTAACCACCTGTTCTGTAATAACCTAGTTGTTACTTAACACACTAACTCTATTTATTTTGTGGTTGATAACTCACCTTTTACTACCGCATTTATTTTATATGCCATGCTCGCTCAGGCGCCATCTTTTGTTGTACCAACGTAAGATTTTATATTGACCTAAGGGTTCCAGGATTCTTGTTAAGCGATCATCAGAGACAGGATGATTGTTCGAAGTAGCTAACTCAAACAGTGTATAGTAAATAAACTTGCTTTTTACTGACATTAATATTGAAATAGGCACAAAACAAAACAAAATAGAGTCGCTCTTACATATTAAACAAAATGGCGGCGACGTATTTTCGCCGTATTAAAATTACGTCAATCTCAATTATTCATATTTTTTTTATCTTCATCATTTAATCTATAATCAGGTGCATTTCTAATAAACTGCAGTTATCATTTATTTCAATTTATTACTTTCTTACGTTTGTACGTAAACCAATGCCTCGTGACTTTGCCTGTATGTGCCGGCACTCATTCGCACGCACACTCTCTCCCCATACAGCAAATTAATGGTACATTTTTAATTTAGAATTTTGAGCTCAAATAATAAACAATGGTGATATAAATTTTAACTTTTCTGAACTTTTTGAGTGTTGCGTTTTCTCGTCAGACGTTCTCCATTTGCCAGCCGGTGTTCGCCGAACTTTTTACTGTTTTATGTCTGTTCTTTTACTGCACTGAAGTTACGTTACATTGTGTACTCTGGTTGTTCACTGATTATACTGGTTAATTTTTTTTGTATCACATTTTTATACTTTTAAAACACTTTGGCTGGCAATAATTTGCCAGCGAATTTTATAACATGCTACTGCACTGCTGGTAGTTTGTCGACTGGGGCAGACATATTGGTGTAAATTCGCCAGGTGGAAGGGATAATTCGTCATCAACCTATTGTTCTCGGCTGATGACGGCACTGTTTTACATCTCAGTTATTATGTCTGTCGTATTATTTATGATGTTTTAGCATGGTTCGATTATTGCTTTGTCTGAATAGGTGTCATTCGGCACGTACACCAGTGACCTTGGCGTCAATTTGTCGTGGCAAACTGCGTAGCATGATATATATTGGAAATTTTAACCTCATGTCGTTTAATACATTAAGTCACAATAAAATTATATTTGCGTGTACCTACAAATTCCTACATGGACTTATGTACCATTACTAAACCCCCTCAATGAGAGGTTTTATGTCGAAACATAAAAACTCTCATTGACTCATTCACACTTCCTAAAGGGATCAGCCCGGATATGTTGCTGCAACCCCCTGTAGTGTTTATATAAAAAGAATTCAAATACCTTACCCTTGGTCCAATGATTGTGACAGTACCTGCCTGACCTTACTGGACTTCTCTCGCAAGATCCCAACACCACACCGCAAGGCCATTCAGGTACTTGACGTTCCTGCTCTGACGCGCAGGCCAGCTCAGGACTGCCGTCACAGCATCACTAAACTCTGAAACATCGAATACAAAAAATTAACTAGTGGCCTTGTATACTCCCATATCCACAGCTGATGTGTCTCCCCTTAGCTGCATTGGTTTATGTTAAGAGGCATTGGTTTTCTTAATTACTAATTTCTCAAACAAAAGAAAACACGATTTATGATAGAACGTCTCCTTCTCTTTTTGCATTCCTACATTGATCAAATATTTTTTCGACTTCTGCCAATAATATCGTAACTCTTTCCAACACAAGAAAAATATACCCTTACACTAAGATAATAACACGTAAATTAATTCCTTAGGTTTCCTAAAATCAACAACAATTATCTATATCTCTATCAGGTAAAATTCAAAGCACAACTTCATTATGGCAAACAATCTAACTATTTAAACTTCATTGATCAGTTTTCCTGATACTAGTACTTCTCCAAAGCAAAATCATAATTATTTTTTATGCTCAACACCATCATCAACACCATATATTTAATACTTAATGTTGGTTACTGTTGCTACCCCTGTAGCAACCTCCTCGCCACGCACACTACAACCCCCCTGGACTGTGGCGTCCAGTTGCTTCCACAAGGACTGAATTGGTGGAGGAATTTTGGCATCTCCTGTCCTTGCTTCCGCTTTACATTTTTAAAATTGCCAGATGTCATCATATCTGAATGTTACATAGTTATATCCTTAAAACGGGTCTATCACCTGTTTGGCTGTTCCTACTCGAACAAGGTGATAGCCGCTGTTCCATTGTTCCGGGGATTTCCCCTAAGTGGCCCCCCGTTAATTTCAACTTCACCAATTTTCAGGACAACCAACCATGGTCAGTGGTACAATTGCTGCCCACAGCTGGCTGTCGTCCAAAACCACGATTAGTGCTGGTAAGACAGTAATCGCCCGAAAAGGCGGCGAAATCATCTTCATTAGCATGTTTACACTCTAACATCATTTATACACTGTACGGTTAAGAATCATATATAATATAAAATTATATCAAAGTTGTACAGTATATGTACGCCGATTTCAGCCTCCGATGATGGTAACGTATTTGTGCATTACTCATCAACCCATAACGCTATCTACAGTGGCACATGCCACCACTGCAATAGCCTACCTATATCTAAACTTATGTCTTTCTACATTGGCTGTCTCTTCATTCCACAATTGATTTACACTTCTATTAACACCAAACAACCCCCAAAATCACCCTTTAATCTTGTATAATAACAAGTTCTTTTTATTTTCATTAAAATTTTTCACATAGACACTTTTGCAAGTCCAAACTTTCACTTTTCACTAACAGTTTCTTTATGACAAAATAATAAGTACAACAATGGATCAGCTTACAAGTTTACCTTAAAATAAAATACATTTCTGTTGTTTTCTGAGGGAAAACAACTCCTTGGAAAGTGAAGTATTTAAGTTACACAATTTTGGGTCGTTTCATTTCACAATTTCTAAAACAAAACTACGGCAGTTCGTGGAAAAATACTATCATCAAAAACCTCTCCTTTTTTTTTTTTTAGTGAATCTACGAATCTACCTTACCTTTCCACGAAACTAGGGGTCCCCCTCCCTGTACTTGTAAGCAAAGAATTTCTACTAACACCTTTTTGTGAAGTAAGACCATCGTTGCTTTCACTCCGTTGCTGAGGCTACCGCCAACCATGGTCCGCCTCCAGATTGCCAAAAACCACGATCAGAGGTGGTGAGTCTGTGATCGCCCGAAAATGGGGGAGAGTCCCTTCTGGAAACATAAACATCAAATTAAAATCCATACATACATTAATACAAAATAAACATTATTTCAACTCCTATGATGACCAGTACAATTTCAAATTTGTAGCATTGTGTGTTCCTACTATCTCCCTGGTCTCCCTATTCTGCAATATATATGAATTCTTCATCTTAACTTCTATTACCTCATAAGGACCTTCATAGAGTAAGAAGAATTTCTTGATCTCCTTATCCTTAGCGCTTGACAAGTCGTGTCTCCTCACCAATACCAACTGTCCTACTTCATACTTCATCCACTTACCTTTTGCGTCGTGTCTGCGTTTTCGTCGTTCACCCTTGCTTAACAAATTCTCATTTGCCAACCTGATCTTAATGCTTACATCCGTTTTCTCGCTCTCAGGTGGGTAGTCGAATAATTGTTCTAAAATCCTCGGGGGGCGTGTTCCCTTTACTAATTCGTGAGGTGTATACCCTGTGGACTCGTGGGTGGTACTGTTCAGCCAATTTTCTACCCTTCTGACATATAACGGCCATTCGCTGTGTTTGGCATGACAGTAGGCTCTAAAAATCCTGCCTATCTCTCTCATGACACGCTCTGCCTGGTTGGACTGAGGATGGTACACAGCCATATACTTCGTGATGATTCCTTCCCATCCTAGGGTCTGGCGCCATTTCCCACTGATGAACTGTGGCCCATGATCTGATAAAATAAGCTTTGGCTTACCCACGTGTATCATGTAGTCCTTTGTCACCTTCTCACTCAATACCTGACTGGTAGCTTTCTTCACACTATATAATCTCACATACTTAGAAAAAGTGTCTAACATTACAAAAATATACATAACTCCACCTCTACCCTTTGGCAATGGCCCAAACAAATCTACTGCAACTAAATCAAATGGTCTTTCTACCTTTATAAAATTCATCTCCCCTTCAACCCTATAGTTTACTACCTTCGACTTCTGACACAAATCACAACCCCTTAACAACTTTCTAACATGCCTTTCCATATTCTTGAAAATACATGACTCTTTTAAAACACTAACACACTTTTTCGCTCCAAAATGACCATATCTTAAATGACAATCCCAAATGATCTTATCTGCTAACCCATCTGGCACAACTAATTTCCAATCACGCTCACCCCCTTCTACTTTCTTAAATAACAACCCTTTATAAATCTGAAAATGTTGATTATACACTGATCCAGTTAACTCAGTTTCTCAATTATCTATTACCTTACCTGACTTACCATCTGCTCTTTGCATGGTTCTAATATCCTTTAGCTCTTCCCCAAAAATTCTATCCTCCCAGCTTATCTGAAAAATCTCAATCTCCTTCAAATCTCTACCAGTTTTGTTGTTCAACATGTCTACCTTGTCAGGTATCTTATTCTCTGTCCCCTTGATGTACTCTCAATCAAAATTATATTCCTGTAAAACAAGTACCCACCTGGTCAGACGGCTGTGAGCAAGCTTACACGTATTCAAGAAGGATAACGCCTTGTGATCAGTGCGGATCACCGTTCTGTTTCCCAGGATGTAGGTTCTGAACTTCCCGACGGCGAACACAATGCTTAACAGTTCCTTTTTGGTGGTCGTATAATTTTTTTCTGCCGACAGCAACGATCTACTTGCAAATGCGATGGTCAGGTGTTCCTTCTCGTCGTCTTCTTGGTAGAGCTTCGCTCCTACTGCTATATTGCTAGCATCCGTCTGTAAGTAAAATGTCTTATCAAAATCGGGGTGGTTCATCATTATCAAGTGGCTAAATTTTCTTGTAATTTCGTTGAAAGCTTCACGTTCCACTTCTCCCCATTTCCACTGCTTATTTTTCTGGAGTACTGCACTCAATTTTGCTGTTGTGTGTGCTTAGTTTTTCTGAAACGTGTGATAAAAATTACATAGTCCTAGGAAACTCTGTAGTTGTTTGATGTTCTTCGGTTCAGGGAAGCGCATAATGGAGTCAACCTTGTCTGAATTCGCTGAGATTCCCTCTGGTGTAATGATAAATCCTAAAAAATTTATTTTCGTTTGTAAAAATTTTGATTTGTCCCAATTAACGGTGAGTCCTCCTTCCTCTAATTTAGCTAAAACATATCCCAAATGATTTAGGTGTTCCTCAAAAGTTCTAGACGCAATCAATATATTGTCCACATACACTGTCAAAAGTACTTAGGTTTCAAAATTTGGTCCAAACATTTTATAAAGCTGGCTACGCTGGTATTCAATCCAAATGGTAAGCGTCGAAACTGATAATTTTTACCGTTAAACAAAAATGCTGTATATTTCCTACTTACCTCCGCCAATGGTACCTGCCAATATCCTGCTGTTAAATCAAGTGACGTCATGTATATCACTCCGCTAAATTTCTGAAATATCTCATTGATTGACTCTGGTGATTCACGGTCTGGTATTATTATCTGGTTGATCCTCCTCGCATCTAAACATAACCTAACCCTACCATCCTTTTTTATGACTACAACTAATGGGTTCGAATAATGTGATACTGACCTTTCTATTATACCTCCTTCCATCATCCTGTCCAACTCCTCTTGCACCGCTCGTCTTTTGGAATAAGGCACGGGATAACTTGGCTGCATGAAAGGTGTGTGTTCCCGTACCTGCAATATACATTCATAACCTTTTGCCCTTCCTGGAACATCGGCAAACACTCCCTTAAACTGCTCAATCACTTGCCACAACGACGCACGTTGATCATCCCTTACCACCGCACCTCCACTACAAAATTCATCCGCCCTTATCTCCGACACTGCTTCATTAATATTACCCATTTCATAATATATATATACTTTCACTTATGAACTTACTGTTGTCACTTCCCAAACGTTTCAAGATGTTGTTTCTCTTCTTCAATGGGTTGAGTACTAACTGTCGATTACAGAATAACCGTTACGGAATGGAGTGTGTGGTGGGGGTTGATGGTGGGAAGGGGTTGGCGCTGAGGTACGAATTATGTGTGTGGATCAGTGTGTCAAATAGTGTATGTGATTTGTAATGTATCTGTTCATTTAATATGTTGTTTGGTTGTAGTGTGTGATATCTGTATATTTCAAATTGTTCAGCTGTGTTTAGTTTTCTAGTTTTTGGTAAGTAGTGTAATATTTCCATGTTGTGTTCTATGTTTGTGTAGCTGTGGTTTTCGTTATGTAAATGTGTGGCAAATGTGGAATGTATGTAGTTTGTGGTGAGGGCTTTTAAATGTTCAGAAAACCTGGAAGAAAAAGATCTTCCCGTCTGGCCGATGTAGAATTGTTGACAATCATTGCAATTTAATTTGTAAACCCGTGTTTTGCTGTATGTGTCAATGTCTTTGTTAGTATTGTTTATGTGTTTTCTAATGGTGTTGTTGGTTCTGTAAGCTACTTTATAATTTTGTTTCCTAAATGTGTTTGCAATTTTATGTGTATTGGAATTGTAGTATGTAAGTGTTATGTATTTACTGGGTTGTGTGCTGTTGGTCAGATGTGTTTTACTTTTTGTGTTGAGGATTCGTTTATGTAGTTTATTTATTACTTCAGGGTTGTATCCGTTTTTGACTGCTATGTATTTAATTGTGTTTAATTCATCTTGGTGGTCATGTGTGTTTAGGGGTATTGACGTGAGCCTATGGAGCATGTAGTTGAAAGCTGCATGTTTGTGTTGAGTTGGGTGGTTGGATGTGTTGTGTATGACCATGTCTGATGTGGTGGGTTTTCTGTATATTTTGTATGTGTGTGTGTTGTTTGTTTTGGTGATTGTAAGGTCTAAAAAGTTTATGCTGTTGTTTAATTCTATTTCAAGTGTGAATTTTAATTTATGGTGTAAAGTGTTAATGTATTTATGGAAATTTTCTATTTTTTTTTGTTGCCGTTGTAAAGGAGTAAAATGTCGTCGACATACCTGTGCCAATATATTATTTTATCGGTGTATTTGTTGTTGTTCAGTATGTGTTTCTGTTCTATGGTGTGTATGAATATTTCTGCTAGTATACCTGATATAGGGGAGCCCATGGGTAGTCCATCTGTTTGTGTGTAATACATGCTATTGTGTGCGAAATAATTTTGATCTGTGATAATTTTAGTTAGATGGATGATCTCGTTTATGTGTGTTTCGGGTGTGTTATTTATTTTTAGTAATTGTTCTAATGTAATTATGGTTTCTTTTATGGGAACATTGGTGTATAGGTTTGTTATGTCGAATGAAGCGAGTGTGGAATTGTGGGGAATGTGTACATGTTGAGTTTTATTCACTAGATCTATATTATTTTTGACAGTGGTGTTGTTTGTTAAATTTATGCTATTTCTGATCAATTTATCTAAATGTCTAGCTATTTTGTGTGCAGGTGCTTGTGTGTTGTTTATAAGTGGTCTGATGGGAATGTTGGGTTTGTGTAATTTCGGTAGTGCATTTAGTGTAGGGGCTTTTGGTTTAATTTGTTTTAGATATTTGATGTTGTCAGGTGATACTATGTGTTTTGTGTTATTTAGGGTTTTGTTTATTTGTTTGTGATATTTAGGGGTGGGGTCTTTATTTAATTTAGTGATGTTGTTTTCCTTAAAAAATGTTTCAATTTTGTTATTTAAAGCCTGTTTTTCTATTATGACATTAATATTACCTTTGTCTGCTTTAAGTATTGTTAGGTTGTGTTCGTGTAATTTGTGTTTTATGTTTTTTAGTGTTTGGATTTCATTATTGTGTTGTTTATTTTCGTATTGTTATGTGTGTTGTAATTTACGCTTTTTTCATAACGTATTGTATCATGGTCTTGGTTTAGTGTGTGTTGTATGGCTGTTTCAGCGTCTAGGACTATGTCACGTGTATGTTTACTATTACCGTTATTATTTGTATTGGTACCTAAATTGTGTTTTAGACCTTTATCTAAGAGGTTTATTTCTGCGTTAGTGAAATTGGTAGTCGTTGTATTTACAGTGCGTGTGTGAAATTTATGTGTCGGTGTCGGGACAGTTACGTTCCTGCGTGTTAATATGTTATTGATTTTTCTGTTATGTACTTCCTGTATTTTTACTTCCATATTCCTTAAGGAATGGAAGTATGGTGATGGCAAAAAAAATCGTGTTCGAGATTATTGCAGATTCTGATTCTACTACACTCAAAACATGAAGAAAAGTCGTTTTCCGAAAAGTGTCTGTGTGTGTGTGTGTGTGTGTCTGTCTGTCTGTAGATTTTTTTCTATGGCAAACGATAACTGCCGCAAATTCAAACAGAATCAAATAATGTTTCGCATACAGCCCTGAATTGTAGAGTTCTCAAGACCTATTGTTTTTGGTGAAGATCGGTTAAGGGAAAGGGGTAGTTTACCTGTAACGTTTTATGTTTTAACAAGGGTATTTCCTATGGCAAACGATAACAGCCGCAAATTCAAACAGAATCAAAAGATTATTTGCATACAGCCCTAAATTGTAGAGTTCTCAAGACCTATTGTTTTTGGTGAAGATCGGTTAAGGGAAAGGGGTAGTTTACCTACAACGTTTTTTTAACAAGGGTATTTTCTATGGCAAACGATAACAGCCGCAAATTCAAACAGAATCAAATAATTTTCTGCATACAGCCCTGATTTGTAGAGTACTCAAGACCTATTGTTTTTGGTGAAGATCGGTTAAGGGGAAGGGGTAGTTTACCTGCAACGTTTTTTATCAAGCGTATTTTCTATGGCAAACGATAACAGCCGCAAATTCAAACAGAATCAAATAATATTTTGCATACGTCCCTGAATTGTAGAGGTCTCAAGGACTTTCGATTTTGGTGAAGATCGGTTAAGGGGAAGGGGTAGTTTACCTGCAACCTTTTACGTTTTAACAAGAGTAAAGTACTTAAAAATTTATTTAAACTTTTTGAAACAATTGTAATTGTTAAAAATAAAATAATTTTGTTGCCAGGCAATAAAATTATAATTTTTTCATTTATGTATTTTTTTCTCAGTTATGTACTGTTTACGTTTCAATTTTATTATTATGACTACCGCAATGAAAAGGCAGGGAAGACACACACACACACGCGCACACGCACACGCACACACACACACACACACATACACAATTCGCGTTATTTCTGGCCTCATTCATGTTTATTTTCTTACATTTGCATGGTTTTTAAATGGAAAGTGCCGAACCCATACCAACATAACAAATGCAAGCCGAAAAGTGTCCAGCACCACAGTACTGTGGTTAAGGCTGAAGCAGTAAGTAGAAAGAAGTAGTTTCTATGGTAATATTTCATTTCGAAAATGATTTTAAATATAAATCTTAGAATATGGAAGTCATGTATGGTTCTCCATACCGATATTTATTTGGATTTTCTCTATGATATTTCGTGTATGTTGTATTACGTGTTCGAATTCAATGTAGTGTAATAGATAATTCAATGTCATAATAGAAAAACAGGCTTTAAATAACAAAATTGAAACATTTTTTAAGGAAAACAACATCACTAAATTAAATAAAGACCCCACCCCTAAATATCACAAACAAATAAACAAAACCCTAAATAACACAAAACACATAGTATCACCTGACAACATCAAATATCTAAAACAAATTAAACCAAAAGCCCCTACACTAAATGCACTACCGAAATTACACAAACCCAACATTCCCATCAGACCACTTATAAACAACACACAAGCACCTGCACACAAAATAGCTAGACATTTAGATAAATTGATCAGAAATAGCATAAATTTAACAAACAACACCACTGTCAAAAATAATATAGATCTAGTGAATAAAACTCAACATGTACACATTCCCCACAATTCCACACTCGCTTCATTCGACATAACAAACCTATACATCAATGTTCCCATAAAAGAAACCATAATTACATTAGAACAATTACTAAAAATAAATAACACACCCGAAACACACATAAACGAGATCATCCATCTAACTAAAATTATCACAGATCAAAATTATTTCGCACACAATAGCATGTATTACACACAAACAGATGGACTACCCATGGGCTCCCCTATATCAGGTATACTAGCAGAAATATTCATACACACCATAGAACAGAAACACATACTGAACAACAACAAATACACCGATAAAATAATATATTGGCACAGGTATGTCGACGACATTTTACTCCTTTACAACGGCAACAAAAGACAAATAGAAAATTTCCATAAATACATTAACACTTTACACCATAAATTAAAATTCACACTTGAAATAGAATTAAACAACAGCATAAACTTTTTAGACCTTACAATCACCAAAACAAACAACACACACACATACAAAATATACAGAAAACCCACCACATCAGATATGGTCATACACAACACATCCAACCACCCAACTCAACACAAACATGTAGCTTTCAACTACATGCTCCATAGGCTCACGTCAATACCCCTAAACACCCATGACCACCAAGATGAATTAAACACAATTAAATACATAGCAGTCAAAAACGGATACAACCCTGAAGTAATAAATAAACTACATAAACGAATCCTCAACACAAAAAGTAAAACACATCTGACCAACAGCACACAACCCAGTAAATACATAACACTTACATACTACAATTCCAATACACATAAAATTGCAAACACATTTAGGAAACAAAATTATAAAGTAGCTTACAGAACCAACAACACCATTAGAAAACACATAAACAATACTAACAAAGACATTGACACATACAGCAAAACAGGGGTTTACAAATTAAATTGCAATGATTGTCAACAATTCTACATCGGCCAGACGGGAAGATCTTTTTCTTCCAGGTTTTCTGAACATTTAAAAGCCCCCACCACAAACTACATACATTCCACATTTGCCACACATTTACATAACGAAAACCACAGCTACACAAACATAGAACACAACATGGAAATATTACACTACTTACCAAAAAGTAGAAAACTAAACACAGCTGAACAATTTGAAATATACAGATATCACACACTACAACCAAACAACATATTAAATGAACAGATACATTACAAATCACATACACTATTTGACACACTGATCCACACACATAATTCGAACCTCAGCACCAACCCCTTCCCACCATCAACCCCCACCACACACTCCATTCCGTAACGGTTATTCTGTAATCGACAGTTAGTACTCAACCCACTGAAGAAGAGAAACAACATCTTGAAACGTTTGGGAAGTGACAATAGTAAGTTCATAAGTGAAAGTATATATATATTATTAAATTAATAAGTGAACGAAGAGGATGCAACAACAAGATAATTTTTACCCATTTCATTTTCAAAACTCTCAATATACTCTCCCTCTCTACATGAATTTACTCTAGCATCTGTATCACTCTCGCCTACTCGTTTTTGTAGTATTTTCACACCCGTTATTCTAACTTTATCTAACACCTGTTCAAAATTAACCCTTATAGACCGATCACCCCCATCTAACTCTACCACTTTCTTCTTAAAATTTATAACGGCTTTGTTTCTTTGTAGAAAATCATTACCTAATATAATGTCTAGACTTAACCCTTTTACTACTAAAAATGTGTTTTCAAACTCTGCGTCATTTATCAAAAAACTTAAGTGTATTTGTTTTGTTACTCTCTTACTGCGTACTCCTGTAACACCCACTACTGTAACCCCTGCTACTGGTAAAATTGGAATATTCTTATTAGTCTCCCTTAACTCTCCCAAAATGTTCTCAGCAATTACGGAAATCTCACTACCTGTATCTATCAGTGTTCTGTAATTCTTATTGGCTATATTTACCTGTATCTCGGTCAATCCCGTTCTCACTTTGACCGTGGCGTTGTTCTCCTCCTCCAATAAATCTGCAACTATGTCCGTTTTAATCACATTACTTTGGAAATCCTCCAACGGTTGGACCTCATGTGCTTCCCTGGACAGTGGTCTGGTCCGTGGTACCACTGTCTTTCCTAGTTTTCCGTCTGGTGTTTGTTGTTGCTGGTGGTTGGTCCCTGGTGACCCCTTGGCGGTCCATGGTTACTATTGGCTGTCCCCCTGGTGTTCGGTGTTCCTCTATTTTGCTGGCCGTACTGTCTTGGTTCGTCTCTTCTTCTTTGCTCGTCTCTTGCCAGGCTGCATTTAAAACATTTCTGCCAGTTGGCGTAATTCTCACATCTACACCTGGAACATCTCCACTCACCTGAGTTATTGAAACTCTTTATTTGTGTATTACCATGCCCGTTATGATTACTACTTCTATGGTGACTATATTCAGAAGTGTTATTATTATTATTATTATTATGTTGTGGGGTTCACCTACCCACTTCTCAGTCTCTAATGCCTTGTAATATGTCTAGGATTCTCTCTAACTCGTTCATATCCTCGATTTCTTTTGTCATTAATGTTATCTGGACTTCTCACGGTAAATGTTTACTTACATGCCTCACAAAAGATTTAAACGGTATTTGCGGCTCTAAGTATTTGGCCTCATTGTACAATTTCGTGACGTATATCGTTATATTATTATTGTGGTGTCCTATAAAATTACCGGTTCCCATTATACGGTTTCTTAGGATCTCTTGTTCGTCTTCTGCCCAATATTTCCCTTTAAATGCTTTTTCAAATGCCCCGTAACAATCCCACTCTAAACGATATGCTTCTGCCCATATAATGGAACTTCCCTTAAAACATTTAATTATTTTTGTTAACTGTACCTCCCAACTACTGTTGCTAAAATGGTTGTACTCTCGGGTTTGGTTTATAAATCTCATCGGGTGTATTGCCCTGTTCTCGTAGCTAAAAGTTTCTAGTTCGATCTCATTGTGTAAGTCTCGTGTTATTATTACTCTTTCGGTGACCCCAGTAAATTTTTTGTTAATTTCCCCCCGTAATTCATTTTTCATACTGGTTAAATTATTCTCGATTGATTGATTACATTTGCCATATATATCATTATTAGTTTGCATATTTAAGTCATCTATTTCTCTAATCTTACTTTGTATTATACTTATTCTATTGTTGGTATTAATTTCATGTTCTGATATTGTGCTATCGATTGTTTCTATATTCTTTGTTATATCTATTACATTCGACTCAAATTTCTCTAATTGATCTTGTAAAACATTTGTCTTACTGTCTATCTGCTTGTTAACTTCAAATTTGGTTTTAATCTCTATCTGCTTATCTATTGTAAACATTTATTTTCTATCTCTTTACTTTGTGTCTTGATTTGGTTTCGAACTTTCTCATTTACTGTTTCATTTATTTTACTGATTTTATCGTCTAAATTGTTTATTTTAGTATCTAATTTCTCACTAACTGCTTCTACTATTTGTTCCTGAATATTTTCATAACGTGCATTTATTTCATTAATCTGTTTATCAAAATTAAAATTTTGTCTTTTAATTTCGTTTTTCACTTCATCAAACTTCACATTCTGTCATTAAATTTTTCATCAAATTTATTTTTTATTTCTTTAATTTTGCTTTTTTGCTCATTATTCTGTTCTTTCAATTCATTTAAATTACTGTTTATATTTTCAGACATTGTTCTTATTAAGTGAAACATCATCCATCGACAACTCTTTTACTCTCGTTGTCATTGGAGTTGACTGTGCTTCTATCTCACTCATTATCATTGACTCTGTTTCCGTGTCAGTTAGGCTGACACTTTCATTATTTTCTGCCATTTTGAAGAAAAAAATTTGTTTAAATATATTTCTTTTCAAACTGTTGTTCTATATATATCTAACGTAACAACAACATAACCTAACAATCATAATCTAACCTATTACTTACGTGCTAGGTACATTTTACATATTTTTTCCAACAACCATTCGTCTCTGTATCCGGCTTACTTATATAAAATTTTTATTTATATAAAGTCGCCAGATCGGGCACCATTTGTTACTTAACACATGAACTCTATTTATTTTGTGGTTGATAACTCACCTTTTACTACCACATTTATTTTATATGCCATGCTTGCTCAGGCGCCATCTTGTAGTACCAACGTAAGATTTTATATTGACCTAAGGGTTCCAGGATTCTTGTTAAGCGATCATCAGAGACAGGATTATTGTTCGAAATAACTAACTCAAACAGTGTATGGTAAATAAACTTGCTTTTTACTGACATTAATATTGAAATAGGCACAAAACAAAACAAAATGGAGTCGCTCTTACATATTGAACAAAATGGCGGCGACGTATTTCCGCCATATTAAAATTACGTCAATCTCAATTATTCATATTTTTTTTATCTTCATCGTTTAATCTATAATCAAGTGCATTTCTAATAAACTGCAGTTATCATTTATTTCAATTTATTACTTTCTTACGTTTGTACATAAACCAATGCCTCGTGGCTTTGCCTGTATGTGCCGGCACTCATTCGCACGCACACTCTCTCCCCATACAGCAAATTAATGGTACATTTTTAATTTAGAATTTTGAGCTCTAATAATAAACAATGGTGATATAAATTTTAACTTTCCTGAACTTGGAGTGTTGCGTTTTCTCGTCAGACGTTCTCCATTTGCCAGCCGGTGTTCGCCGAACTTTTTACTGTTTTATGTCTGCTCTTTTACTGCACTGAAGTTATGTTACATTGTGTACTCTGGTTGTTCACTGATTATACTTGTTACATTTTTTTTTATCACATTTTTATACTTTTAAAACACTTTGGCTGGCAATAATTTGCCAGCGAATTTAATAACGTGCTACTGCACTGCTGGTAGTTTGTCGACTGGGGCAGACATATTGGTGTAAATTCGCCAGGTGGAAGGGATAATTCGTCATCAACCTATTGTTCTCGGCTGATGACGGCACTGTTTTACATCTCAGTTATTACGTCTGTCGTATTATTTATGACTTTTAGCATGGTTCGATTATTGCTTTGTCTGAATAGGTGTCATTCGGCACGTACACCAGTGACCTTGGCATCAATTTGTCGTGGCAAACTGCGTAGCATGATATATATTGGAAATTTTAACCTCATGTTGTTTAATACATTAAATCACAATAAAATTATATTTGCGTGTACCTACAAATTCCTACACAGACTTATGTACCGTTACATAGTCTACTGAAATAAATCTTCTGACTCTATTTTGTCATGGAAAAATTATGATTTATTCTCTGATAATATTCTTTAAATAGTTTTAAAAATATAATAAACTGTTCTTCGTTTAATTTGCTTTACAATAGAATTTAGTTATATGAAAATCTTGTCTCAGGGTTGGTAGTTCTGATTTACAATTATCAGACTGATTAAACTTATTTTTCGGTTAAACTATTTAGTTAAAATGTAGGTCCTTTTAGCCTGCAGAATACAAATAAAACAACTAGAAATCTTATACTACCATTATTGGGTAGTTGGAGAGTGATTACAAATCAATTACACCTTAATGCATAACAGAAAACATTATAGCCATGCCTGGTTCCGGCATTGTAGGTTAACTTGGTGTATTGTAACTGTCACCAGTGAACGTTAAATGAATTAATAATTCCTTTCTAATAAATAAAATATGAACACAATAAAGTAATAAAGTAATTCAGTGTTCCTTGAAGAATCATCTGAACAGTTATATTGGATTCCTTCAAATAGGTAATCGTTTAATTATTATAATTGTATTTAGCTTGGTATGAACTTCTTTTAATAATAAAATAACGAAATATTGTAAAAGTAGTAAACTCTTTCTTAACTCTAAACATAAATTATATTTTCATTTTTAGCTGTTGATAATTAATCTTGTCACTGGACAATTCTCAAACTGCTGACTAACTATTGTTAGTTTACCATTGGTTGAACTATTAATGATTCCATTGAGATGATATTAATTGAGACACTCTTAGTGTTTATATCGAAAAACCTATCATCATCTTTATACTTCTCATTTATTAATTAAATAAAATTAATTTGAGAATTCTCTTGATAATTAACAACTTAATGAAAAGAATACAGTGCAATGACCTTTATTCGTTCATATGTACACATAGTATTAATGTTGTTTTTATAACATATATCGTCAATTTCTTAACTTCCTTAAATAAAGTAAAAAATCACTTTACTCCCTGTATATCACGTAATTACTATGGTTTGTACACTTAGCAATTCATGTCGCACTATTAAGTCTTCACTAAACTTCAAATATAACGTTATAATGATTTTGCAAAAATGAGGTTATGTTTTTATTGTTTACATTTGATAACCCGCACAAAGTTAGGTTAGACTGTTGTTTTCTGGCGAGCGGAGCTGCCGTCTGTCCTCTTCAATGGTTATTCATAAAGTGTCCCAAGATGGCGTTCGTTTCTGCTGTTCTCGTTTGCATTCCTTGTAAAATTTGTCGAATTCTCTCTTCTGATTAGCTAAGGATCTTTACTTGAGCCCACATACCCCCCTTCGCTAAATTATTTAATTGTTACAATAAGCGTGGGTCTTCGGGTTCAAGAGTACGAACTGACGCTAAACATTTTTCCAAAATAAATTAAATATCTTTAAATTGATATAACTTTCTTGTACCACCTCAGATTGTGAATCTAAGCTTACGTCATGTGTAAGCTAAGCATATCATGTTTGGTATTGTTTGGCGAACATTTGGCTCTTAATTTAGAGTCCACACATGATATGTTTTCGTCCATGATTAAGGAAGATATTGTTTGAAATTAACACTTTGCACTATTTCTTAATAAATTTATGTATTCTTTGATTAAAACTAACTAATGACAATCACATCTCTTTGAGATTATGCTTTTCAAGTCCTTTTACACTCTTTACTTATCATCTACTTATGATTATTAACAAAATATATCTCATATGCTAAGGTTGCATTAGGCCTATGAGTCTATTAACTATATTGACTAATTACATTTGAAGATTTGTTTCTGGACAATTTCTGTGGTGTCCCAATTACACATACAGTGTCAGTACAACTACTGTTTGCTTTAGTTACTGTGAATACATTGTTATTTCCTGGTTTTGAGTCTATTTAATCACCTCTATATTGTACTATAAGGTGTCTCCTTACTTTACTTCATTTTTAATTAAGTAGTGGTCTTTTAAGTCACTATCTTATTCAGAATTGTTCACTACAGTTATTACATTGTTTTACAATGTGGTGTTTTTTTTTACATTGGTTCATTCTCTTGTGTTGAGAACTGAATAATAGTACTTGCATCTAGTGTCACATGATAGATGTGCTTAATTATTATTATTAAGCCTTCCATTAATGATAATAATTATCTTACAATATTATATTAGTGATATACCATCTTCCTTATTATACAGGTATCACCCTTTCTGTTTCTGTTTAATTTTACAACTGGTTTTATCTAAACTTTACATGGTGATTCCCATTCTGTCTGTTTTTGGTCATTTAGTTTACATTAATTATATAAATACTACTCTAGGTAGCTTATCTTGGTATTGGTAGAAACCTTACAACCTCTACTTGATTTTTTCTCCAAGAGATTTTAGTTTAATTACGTTTTAGTTATTATTTCTCTAAGTGGAAAGTACCTGTATTTAGGTTATGTGTCTTCCCACTCTAAAGCAACAATGGGTTGACTGAGCTGATTTTAATTTACACTTTTTATCTCGTT
This sequence comes from Magicicada septendecula, assembly GCA_034769895.1. NCBI lineage: Eukaryota > Metazoa > Arthropoda > Insecta > Hemiptera > Cicadidae > Magicicada > Magicicada septendecula. The sequence goes on from CM068368.1 coordinate 797,823,696, forward strand.
TTTACTAGTACTATGTTATCAATTATCACCTGTAATTTATTAATTAGTTCTTTTTTCTTTCTATTATCATTTTTTCATAACTTATTTGGTAATTATGACTGTTATCTGACAATTTAGGTTCTCTTTTAATTTACATTAATTCTGGACATAATTTGTTATCATACTGTTGTTTACAGCTTCTTATTATACTAATATTATTATTACTCTCACTCTCTTGGCTAATATTGGATGCCCTACTCATTTACTAGACTAGTGGTCATATTCAGGTCATCTAATGTAGTCAGTTAGTGTTTTGTCTATCTGTCATTGTCTCTCAGTTTGTACTTCACAGGTGTTGTCTATTTATTTCACATTTGGCCTTCTTATCTCATTGTTATTGTAGGTTTCTTGGTTCTTCTTTTGTCACCATTTTGATTGATATCATTATTATTATTGTTGTCTTCTTTATAATATATGTTCTTCTTTGTTTCTTGGCTTCTTACTGACCGGATCTATTGGGTTATTGGATCTATTGTATAATCACTACTTAATACATTTCTTTCTTGTTATTATTATTATTATTACCATTACTGTATTAACTCCCTGGTTGTGAGTTCATTCTTCTATTGTTATTTACTTATGTAGTTTTCATGTTTGGTATTCTCATTGTAAATACTTAATGGGTCTTGTCCCCCTCAGTTATTATGACATGTTGCTTATATTTTGACGTTTAAAATATCGTGGTTATATGTCTCGTTACATATTGTCTCCCCACGAAAATAGATCATTTCGAAAAATTCCTTCACTGGATTTGAGAAATTATCGTTCAATTTGTTTCTTATTTTCTTCAGCTTCCGTCTTCTAATTCTTATTCCTTCTATTTCATATTTTCATGCATTGTTATCGTTGATCTGCTCTAATATCTTCTTGCTTGGTGTTTTATCCCTGTGATATTTAATTTCCCTATCTATTTTTCCTATCATGGTAGTTGGTACAGGTCAGAGGGGCACTCTTGGCTCCAATACTCTGTTGCCCATCCTACACCTTCTGAGTTCAGAGGGACGTACCGTTTGCTCAGGTAAATGGTTGTTGGAGCTTATCTCTACAAACAATCATTAAAAAAACTTTAAGGTAGTCGATGTGCGACTAATAAAAATATTCAGGGATTAATCACGCTGTTGCTGCTCAGATTTGATAATATCTTCCTTCTTATCGACTTCGTTTTATATTCTATAGCTCTGTGTGAAACAATATTGTTGATAGATGTTATTCGTATATATATATTTTTTTCTTTTATTGATTTCCTTCTAACGCCTTATGATTAGTAGCTGTATCAGTTGTAAAAATTCTAGTTGTTCTTATATTCCATGTCTTGTCTTAGTGATTATACCTTCAGGTTTTTTAACTACTTAGTCCAACCCTCGAAAATTGTTGGCGTTTCCCACTCGCCAGATACCGTTTCCCGGAGGGGGGAATAAAACTTTATTATTTAATATTTAGTATGTACTGCTACATTATTCATTACCCCAGTTTATATTCTGATAGTCCCTTATCGAGTTGAAGATGTAAAATAATTGATTAAAAATAATCAAGCTGGACTGGGCTGAGTGTTTCCTCTTGTGGCCACTAACATGGCGAAGTCCCGACGAGAAATACCATTTGTCTATTGCTACACCAGGGTTGAAATCTTCTAAGGGTAGTCGGTCCATTTACTGCCAGCTGCATTAGATCTCCTAATGAAGTGATGTCCAGGGAAAGTCTCTGTTTCACTTTTATCCTGTTAACGAAGCTAAATCCCCATTCACAAGATGCTGTTGTTACTGCCATGCATGCAATGCCGTAAAATACTTTCTTTAGCTCACCAAAACGCTCAGGCATCTTGTACAGAGTTTTTAATAGCTCACCCAGTCCTTTTGAAGTTATTTGCTCTTCTTTAACCATCATTTTTAATTGAAGCCATTCCGATAGCAAAACATCCTCATTTATATCACCAGTAATAAAAACATGCGCCAATTGAAGAATCTCCTCATTGCCATATGCAGTTAGGGTGTCATCTTGAGGAAGGCACAAGAAATCCAGAACGTGGCACTTGGTGCTTACTACAGTCTCAAGTGTATCAAGACGGCACTTCAAGTAATGAACTGTGCTTTCGATCAGCTTATTACGGATTTATTTGTATTCTTCCTCCCCTTGAGACGTGTTTGTGAGAATAATTCCTTGGTCGCCTTTGTATTTTGAGCAATTCAGTTTCTCTGAGTCTGAAGTGTCAGAAAGGAATTGTTTCACACTGGATCCTTCAGAGGAAAGCAAGAACTGAACCATTTCCACCGTTACCATCATTGACGATCGTACCTGTGAGACCAGTAACTGTTTCAACTGTAAAACTTTACAAAATGGCTCTAGTTTCCCATACAGGTAAATCAAAAAGTTTAATGTTTTTACAAACTTGTATGATGTAAGGATTTTTAGATATAGACTTTTGCTCTAGCTGCATCCGTAGCTTCTCCTGTTGTAGCTTTCCGGTTCGTTATATCCTCAAGATGGATGACCAGAGGTACGAGATCACGCCGCAAAGCTTTCAAAGCGTCAGATTTACTACATAGCCACCGTACATTGTGAATATTTCTGAGTTTTACTATCTCACTTTCTAAAGTTTTCGCGGTGTTTTTAAGCTCATGGAGGCGTTTTGAGGATTGTTTGTAAAATTTGTATATGTTCTTCACAGTTTCGTCAAGCTTTTCTAGGTAAGGGATGGAATTGGCAGCATCAAGTATGGCCAATTGTAGACGATGCGCGGCGCAGTGAATGCTAATTAAATGCGGAGCTTCTTCTTTCAAACAAAGTACAAAACCGTCTATGATTGAGCCAATCATAGACGACGCCCCGTCAGTTCCCACACTAACCATGTACTTTTCTCTTCTCCAATCAGGCCCTAAGTTATCCAAGAGCCCAGTGAAATACGACTCTGCCCTACCGCTCTCGAGAGGCACAAGGCCTAAAAGGTCTTCTCTTATCTCCCCTTCACACACATAACGAGCATAAACAATCACATGTTCCTCAACACTTCGGTCCGTGGAACCATCAATCAAAATACTGAAACACTGAGCATTTTTTAATTTTTGAACCACATCTCCTGTAACTGTTTAGCAATAAAATTAATGAAAACTTGGCAGTTTTTATCGTTTACATATTGTTTTGTCTCCACATTTACACCTAATTTAGTTGCAAGGGCAACTTGCTTAGGGAAGTCGGTAAATGGTTTTTCATTGATGCCTATAAAATAGGCTATGTTGAATAAAGTTGTTAGATGCTCAAACATAGAAGACTCTATTTTCTTAATACATTTGGCAAGAGGAGCTTTTCCTGGTTCTGACTCTACTTCAAACCGCATTAAATTGTCCATATGTACTAGGCTTTTACCATGAAACACAAAAGTTTCCTTTTTCATGGAACCAGAAAATCCTGCTACCCATTTTGGGTCACTATTTTGAGGGTATTTAGCGCATATAGTACATTTTGTGCGGTCAGAATCATAAGCTAGCCAGGGGAAGATATCCAGCAAAGCTCTTTGAAATTTTCGTTTCCCAGAGGAACCGTGAGTAGGCCTAAGTCCACTAGAACTCGCGTTTTCCACAGTAGGCATTTCAGTTTCCCTACTAGGCCCGGCACTTACATCTCTAGCAGTAGACGTCACACTCGCAGACACACTAGGCGTCGTCGTACTGACAGTAGAACTTTTTTTAAAGAAATAATTAAGTTTAATCTGTTTCATTATGAATGAAATAACACACGAAAAATAAAATACACGCTGAACACGATCTTAGAAATTGAGAATACTCTTAGTACACGAAACAATAAATCACATGCGTAACACATCCGGTCAACTCAACAATAATTAGCAGACTGTACAACTTGGAAGGAGTGACAAAGGCCGGCGGCCGGTGGCCCCCATAGAACGGCATGAAATTTCCGCTCCCCTCTCTCAGCAACACTATTTTGTTCAATGTGTTTTAAGATGTTTATATCCAACAGAGCAGTTTTGTTTATAAAATTCACACGGTGACAGCTAACTGACGGCCTATGACTTCAACACACGCCTTTACTAAAACAAAAACATGACGTGTTTTGGTTTAATAGACGTCCTTCTTTTTTCCATTTTTCATTCTTTCTCTCCTCTTTTCTCCTTTTTTTCACAGTCAAAACCCACTCACCACTGGCGAGTGGGCGAGTGCAATTTTCGAGGGTTGACTTAGTCTTCTTTATAGTAATGGCTTATATCTTCTTTCCTTTCTTTTGGTTGTTCGTTCTGTGATTCTACCCTTAAGATTTGTCCGTTTCATTTTCATTAGTTTTAGTATATTATTATATTTATTTAGATATATTCTTTTTCTTCTTAATTGGTTTGCGTTGGTTCGTATCATAAAAATCCGTCCCTTTTTCTCGATGTATCTGTATTTAGTTTATCCGTAGTCACTTACTTCATCTGTCCTTGTTGTTCGGATTACTATTGTGTTCATAATGATTTCTGTTCTTGAGATATAGCTCTCTGTTACCCTGTACTGCAAGTTTTGTGCTATAACAGTTTCACTGGTCTTAAGGCCTATTTCTATCAGTTCATCATCTGGTTTATTACACAAATATGTTCCTGGTATATCAATTATTGATGACGTCCCTGATCTCTTATGAAGTATTTCTTTTCCGGGTGTATTTAATTTAAATACATTATTGGTAAATTTTTTTCTCATTGTCACATGGTGATTCCCTTCGAACATCTTCATTAAGTTCCTTCTATAATTCTTCACATTACTTCCTTCTCTTTGATCAATAATTGGGAGGTTAAGTAGATTAACTAGACCACTCCTAATCATATCTAATTCTTCTTGTGTATTTTTAATTTTCTTAGGACGTATTATTATTCTTTCTTCCGTTTTCTTAATTATTTGGTTCTTTATTCCATTATCTTCTATTTTCTGATTCAAATGTTCCATGTTTTTATCTTTTGGTGTCTCTTCTGTTCCTGGTTTGCTATCATTTTTCAATTCTTCTCTCCACCGTTTATTATCGTTTCTTATTTCTTCCAATTTCTTATTTAATTTCTCATAATTTCTTCTATTTTCTTCCATCATTGCCTTCATAATTTCTACGAGGTCTACTTCTCCTGTCTGCGTAGGTCGGTTCGGTTCCATGGGAGGTAATCTACCTTCGATGTCTTCCACCGGCGTCGCCTCCTTTCCGTCCATATTTATTTCCTGTTCCGCGTCCACCACGCGTTTCTTCGATGTCGCTCTACGATGCATCTTCTAGTTTTTTGTACTGCAGCTGCTGCTAGACATTAGGTAATTTGATTTTTATTTATTTATTTAGAATTAGTTTTGACCTAATTTGAGTCTCTTACGTTGGTGCGTCGCTTTGTAACTAAACGAGTTCGGGTCTCTTTTAATTATTTATTTAAGTTTTTTGTTTATAAATGTTTTTATGTAAGTAAATTCGGTTAGTGTAATTTTTTGTTGTTAAAAAAATTTAAAATGTTCGATTATATTTTTTCAAAGCTTGTTTATGGAGTGACGTTTCTTCGGTTGACTAGGCGGATCTACGAAGTCGATCTTCTCTCACTGAAAGTACATTTTATTTTTTATTTAAATAATTACTTACTTGAAGTGAAATTGGCTGACCGCGCATAGTTGAGGTGACAATCTAATTTTAGATTTATTCACCATAAGTTCAATTTGCCGCTGTCCGCATTGCCATCCATTGAGAGGTATCCACCTGTTCTGTAATAACCTAGTCTACTGAAATAAATCGTCTGACTCTATTTTGTCGTGTAAAATTATGATTTATTCTCTGATAATATTCTTTAAATAGTTTTAAAAATATAATAAACCGTTCTTCGTTTAATTTGCTTTACAGTAGAATTTAGTTTTATGAAAATCTTGTCTCAGGGTTGGTAGTTCTGATTTACAATTATCAGACCGATTAAACTTATTTTTTGGTTAAACTATTTAGTTAAAATATAGGTCCTTTTAGCCTGCAGAATACAAATAAAACAACTAGAAATCTTATACTATCATTATTGGGTAGTCGGAGAGTGATTACAAATCAAATACATCTTAATGCATGTTAATGACGGCACGTGTGTACCAAAAATGTTCTGATTCGTCCCGTAGGACCCTTAAATGTCAGGAAGAATGATGCTTTGTGGTGCTATTGCCAGGATGCAGAATAATGACGATAGTGGACTGTGTTTAATACATTTATTAAGTTTGTTGTACACTTAAATCAGAGCGCTAAGGTGGGCTATGTCTGATGACATTTTAATTTTGAATGAACCGAGTCGTTAAGAAAGCTACATAGCAGATGAGGCGCAAATGTGCGACACTCAGACTACATCAAAGAAATGTTAAGGCCTAAGGCCTAGATAATTGTCGCGACAACAAGAAAAATGAAAAGAGAACAAGGCAGCAAACGTTATGACGTCTGCTGCCGGCCGAAGCTCGGAGAACTGTGTCGTTGTATAAACATGATAAGCACAATTTCAGAAAGTACAGAGTAGCCAACCTATGAATGCGAAAATTACCACATTACTGTCCATAACTGCCCGCAAAAAATCAAAAGATTTTTTAATACATTTTAATAACTTATTGTAGGAAAACACAACGTTCTTGATAATAGAAGTCAATCTCAATAAATTGCATTGAACCTTGAGATTGAAATGTTAGATAACAGTTATGACATTAACTGTTTAGAGATAAGCTTGAGTGATGATAAGAGTTGAGCAGGCCAAGGTCAGCTTGCAACCTGACTTATACATGAGTATAAATGCAAAAATTAGCAATGTATTGCCAATATATATTGTATGTATATAATATTAAACAATATAAGACATGAAAAATACATAGTTTGACAATGTTTAATGATGAATAATCGGTGACTCATCACATGATGGTCCGATAAATTGTAACATTTATGCAAGTCATAATGGTTAGCTTGAACCAGTTAAGGCCAGTTGACCTATACAATAGTATTCAAAGCAGTGAACAAACAAAATTATTAAAATTGTACATGTAAAGATGTAAATTTAGCATGACGCTTTATAGTTTGCACGATGCATGCTATACCTGAAGTTTCAGGAATATACAATAAATTGTTATGTGAAAACAAGCTATACATAGTTGAATGATTGCAAGCACAAAATGTAATGACATGTATGTCATAATTAAAGCATGAATAATAATTGTGCAATATGTGATCACAAAATACAATATAAAATATAAAAATGTAGGCGTGGCGTATGGTTATAGACAGTAGATGCGGATAAAACAATGTGTTTTACATAGATACAAGTTATACATATTAAATACAATAGAATTCGGTTTAGATAATTACAAATACATGAATACAAGGCACAATAGCATAAGTGACAAGTACAGCAAATGTGGTTATACAAAATGTAATACATGTGTTGAACAATTGCGAGAAATAAATTCATAGAGTGACAGAATATCACACATATTGACAAATGTGCAAGAAAATGCATACATGGTTTGTATAGCTGCAGACCATGCGAATATTATAACAAAATTTTTACATAAGAAAAATACCACCAATGACATGACACATAAACCCATTACCAATATCAAAATGTAAACATGTAGGACATAGTATGTCTCACAAATTATTAATATATAAATACAAAAATAGCAAAGTATACCAGCATGTCAATATGATAAGCATAGATATAATAACACAGTGCATGGTTGTAAAATTACAAGTCACATGCAAATTTAGAATGAAAACATGCAATGATGCAAATTAACATAAAAATGTTGTGATGATACATATCACAATTGAGTTGACCAAATTGTCAGACAATAAGGTAATGAAAGCCAGTGGCCAAGTGAAATAGCATTGTGCTAAGTAATTACATTAACCTTGTGTCTAAGCCTCGTTCCGCGCTGGTAACAAACATAGCTTATGAACTGGTCTCCGAAAAATACCAGGAGGCGTGCGAATGTCTACTACTCTAATTCAGTTGTCTGGGCCGGGAAATGTGGCGGTAATTACACCAAATTTCCACGCTAATGGAGGTAAGTTATCCTCAATCAGTAAAACCAGGTCACCAATGGAAACGTTGTCCTTGGCGAATTTCCATTTGTGATGTTGTTGTAATTGATGTAAGTAGTCGCAAGACCAAGCCTTCCAAATGACTTGGACAAACTTCTGGAGAAGTTGCCAACGTCCAAGACGAGAGATGGGAACGTGAGATAAGTCAGGATCAGGTATCGCCGTTAATGGTGCGCAAATCAAAAAATGGCCAGGTGTAAGTGGCACCGGATCATTTACATCCGGTGAAACGGCAAATAATGGATGTGAGTTTAGACATGCCTCTATCTGAGACAAAACCGTCGTAAATTCCTCGAAGGTGAGTATAGACTTGCCGACCACGCGGCGCAAATGATACTTTAGACTCTTTATACCGCTCTCCCAGAGACCACCAAAATGAGGTGATGAGGGCGGAATAAATGACCATGTAATACCATGAGAGGTCGTAAAGGATTGGATTGATGAGGTGGCATCCTTATTATGCCAAAGATTGTAAAGGTCATGCAAAACATTGCGGGCCTTCCTAAAGTTCATGCCATTATCAGAATATAACTGGCTGGGTATGCCCCTACGGGACATGAAACGACGTAAGGCAGCTATAAACGCGTTGGGGCTGTAAGGTCGGAAACCAATTCCAAATGAATGGCCCTGGTTGCTAAGCAGATGAACAAAGACACATACGATTTTGACAGAGTCCTAGATTTCTGCCCGCCATGACGAATCATGAAGGGACCACCGTAATCAACTGCGCAGAACAGAAACGGCCGCGAAGGAGTGACTCTAGGAGATGGCAAAATACCAAGCCTCTGAACCTGATGTTTGGCACTAAACCTGGACACTTGATGCATTTACGAATGATGGAGCGAATGACTATCTTGGCGTTAATGATCCACCAACGTTGACGAAGTGAGTGATGCACGAGTTGAGCACCAGCGTGGAGTAGACGAATGTGTTCGCGTTCAATAATAAGGCGAGTGATATGAGCCGATGGATGCAAGACAATAGGATGCTTATTGTCATAAGGTAGTTACGACTGCTGTAAGCGTCCGCCGACGCGTATGACGCCAGACTCATCAAGAAACGGGTCCAGAGAAGACAACTTGCTCCTGATAGAAACAGAAGACCCATTACGAAGACAATTAAGCTCAGCAGCGAAGTGGATCGACTGAGATTGTTTTATGAAAAAATTAAGAGTAATGAATGTCAACGGGGGTAAGAGCGCCTGAAATTTTCTCAGCCCTGGAGAGTCTAATATTTTTGATGAATCGAAAGCAGTAAGCGTATACGCGAGTCAGACGGTGCAATGAAGAAAAGTCCTTTGAAAGATCAATAGCTAGGGTAGACATTAGAGAAAGTTTGGGGTTTGTTTCTCCTCCGCAGTGAATTCAGAAGACGACAGATTAGAAGGTAAAAAGGGTGGAAAAAGATTGGACTCGGAAGATTGAGACAAACAAGCGGGACCATGCCACCAAAGCGAACAATCGCGCAAAACGTCGGGGTGACATCCCCTAGAAATAATGTCAGCAGGATTATGTTGTGAATTGATGTGATGCCATGTGTAGGCTTCAGTAAGACGCTGAATCTCGGCAACATGATTAGCGACGTAGGTCTTCCACCTAGAAGACTGGGCATGAATCCAGTAAAGGGACACCATGGAGTCAGAATACAGGTGAACACTATTGACAAAGGAATGAAGAGCAGGGGCGACCTTGAATAAGAGTCGCGATAACAACAAGCAAGCGCAAAGTTCAATGCGAGGTAATGACACCTGTCGTAGGGGGGCCACGCGAGATTTAGAACACAGAAGGTGACAAGAGGCCGATGAATCTTGATAAATGACTCTAACGTAAACACAACACCCATATCCCTTTTCAGAAGCATCCGAAAACCCATGTAATTCAACTATCTTTGCTTTAGACTTGCAGCGAATAGAACGTGGGACAATAATTTTACCGATCAGACATAATTTATCGCATAATGAATGCCAATGCAAGTGTAATTGCCCGGAGATTGGCTCATCCCAACCAAGATCGCACAGCCAGAGTTGCTGCATAAACTGTTTGTACAGGAAAACAGTGGGACCGATGAGTCCGAGTGGATCGTGTATATACCTGCGATAATCAATAGGATTTTCCTCTTAGAGATGCTTGATTCAACTGGGAATGATTTGATGTCAAACAAAAATGAATCTGTAGTGTTATTCCAGAGAATGCCCAAGGTACGCACATTACCTTGTTTGTTTAAAGGGAGTGATAAATTATCATGATCTGCGACCACATTGGGTTCATTTGATGCCCATTTGTGCAGAGTGAGACCGTATTGACACAACAGCGTACCTAAGTCAGATTTCAACTTGGTCAGATCAGAAATGGTGTCTGCACCGGTTAACAAATCGTCGACATAGAAATCATTAATTATAGCTGACGCAGCATCAGGAAAAGAAGCTTCATGATCCTTACCAATCTGATTAAGACAGCGAGTAGCCAAAAACGAAGCACTAGCAGTACCGTATGTAACAGTTCGCAATACAAAATGTTTAAACTGTTCGAGTGGAGAGTTATGCCACAGAATACGTTGATAATGACAATCCTTATCAGATACCAGAATTTGTCGATACATCTTCTCTATGTCGGCGATGAGAACATAGTTGTCCATACGAAATCGCAAAAGAATAGAAAAAAGGTCTTGTTGGACGTTTGGGCCTACCAACAAAACATCATTGAGAGAAAGGCCATTGGTAGTTTTGGACGAGCCGTCAAAAACGGCGCGAAGTTTTGTCGTAGAACTAGAATGTTTAAAGACGGCATGGTGAGGCAGATAGTAGGTATTTGCAACCCCGGAATTGATAGAGCAATCGTCGACAAGCATCATGTGGCCAAGATCCTTATACTCCTGAATAAAGTTTGCGTATTCGCGCGCAAGCTTAGAATCGCGCATGAACCGGCGTTCTAAACTCAAGAATCTCGCTTCAGCGCTAGCATAGGACTCACCCAACTGGGGATTGTCAGACTTAAATGGTAGCGAAACAACGAACCTACCCTCCTCATTGCGATGAGTGGACTTAACAAAATGCTCCTCACAAGCTGAATCGTTACTAATGGGTGCATTATCAGGGATAGTTTCGGTCTCCCAAAATTTCTCGAGAGACGCCAGAATTTGACTGTCGTTGTTCTTAGCCAGGAACAAAACAGCAGGACCCTTATAACGGCAGTGTTTGGGCAGATTGCCGGCTAGAATGTAGCCTAACTTTGTTTCTTGTATAATAGGGAAATGAGAACCGCGTACATATTTGTTAGCTAAAATTAAATCTAAGTAAAATTGCGCTCCTAAAAGTATCTCGATATCAGCTGATATGTTGAAATGTGGATCGGCGAGGAAAACGTTATCTGGGACGTTAAACTGATTTATGTCGAAAGATTGTGCTGGGAGTTTATGGGTTAATGCAGATAAGACCGCGCATGTTGCTTGGAAGCTAAATCTTTGTTAGCGAGAAATAATACGTATAGACGCCAAGTTAGTGGCACAACACGCGGCATTATTAATACCTGTAATCGGTATGTTAGATTTAGTGAAGTTAAGCCGTAATTTCTTACCAAATGATTCCGTACAAAAATTTATTTGTGACCCCGCATCCAATAGAACTCTTGCGAGTTGTCTGTTGCCAGCCTGGTCGATGACAAACACAATTGCTGTTGATAAGAGAACATTGTTTGTAGACGGTAATTTAAGTGAGCAATAGTTGCTGCTGCTGGCAGAAACTGGTTTTGACACATTATTTATGTGCAGCAATGTATGGTGTTGTTTTGAACAGATCTTACATGATTGTTTGATCTTACAATTAGATGAAAAATGAGCTGGTCTTAAACAATTGGTACAGCATTTATGATTTAATATAAATTGCCCTCGTTCCGATGTGCTTAATGCACGAAATTTGTCACACATGTAAATTGGATGACTAGATTTGCAGCATGGGCATAAATAATTATTTGAAGCTGAGTGATAACTTTTAAATGCAGTGCTGCCAGCAGAGTTTCATGATTTATGTTTGTCAGATTTATTATTGAATCTTAAAGTTAGCTTGTTGAGCTGCTGTCCGGCATCGATAGGCAGTGTATTTTCTAGCAACTGTCTACGTGCGTTTAAAAACTGAGTGAAGCTTTGAAAGTTAGGAAGATTATCGGGGTCTATAGACTCCTTCCATAATTTAAACGTGGTATGGTCCAGTTTTGCTGACAATAATTGTACAGTGATAAGCTCGAATGAATCCACTGACAGTTGCATGGCCGCCAGTGAATTAACGGAAGACGTTATTGTATTTATGAATTCTGCCAAACTTTGGACAGAGTCCTTAATTGTTGACTTTACTTCAAGCAAATTTTGAATATAATACTTAGCTAGTATGAATTTGTTGTCATATCTAGCGGACAGCAAACTCAACGCTATCGAATAGTTTTCGTTACAAATAGGTAATAATTTAATTAAATCTAGCGGCTCATTTTTCAGAGACGAATATAAATAATGTAATTTCTGCACTGACGTTAAATCAGATCTGGCGTGCACCAAGTCCAGAAATATTGAATAAAAGTGCTGCCATTCTAAGATATTGCCTGTGAAGCAGGGCAAACTTATAGGTTTTAATTGCATATTGCTTGTTAATACTGGAGATACAGTCTGAACGTGGAAGGTTTCTATCAATTGCAAGATATTGGCTTCTGTTGAATATAACAGCTCTTCAACCTCAACTCGGTCTTCTTGAGCAGCGTTTATGTCTTTAGAAATGAGTTCAATTTCGGACTGTACCTCATCGTATTTTGTTGCCAAACTTTTTAGACTTTCGAGTCTAACCGTTAAAAAATGTTTTGTATTAGTGTTTTTATCAAAGTTAATGATAGCCGAATTAATTCGCACTATGGCAGACTTTAAGCCGCCTCTTTTTCTGACCAACACTTTGAGGCCTTCTTCAGCCATTGTACGCACCTGTTAATGATGTGGTACCTGGTATGCGATGTCCTGGAGCGTCGAGGCCGTGGAGAAGATGGCAAACACACAGACCGGAGAGATGACTGCTTAAACTGGAGTGTAGACGCTAGCACATGGATGGTCTTGCAGTGATGTCGTCACGAGGCTCAATGGCGACAAAAGAAATGCTGACTAAGTCCCGACACGGTCAGATCAGCGAATATGCTGAATCGCCCGTGATGGCCAGAAATTGGGTCAGAAAAATGATGAAAACCGCTGTAATAAGTTGCAAAAGGTGAATGACGAATCCGGCCCGGAGGACCAAAAAAATGTTAATGACGGCACGTGTGTACCAAAAATGTTCTGATTCATCCCGTAGGACCCTTAAATGTCAGGAAGAATGATGCTTTGTGGTGCTATTGCCAGGATGCAGAATAATGACGATAGTGGACTGTATTTAATACATTTATTAAGTTTGTTGTACACTTAAATCAGGTTGGCTATGTCTGATGACATTTTAATTTTGAATGAACCAAGTCGTTAAGAAAGCTACATAGCAGATGACGCGCAAATGTGCGACACTCAGACTACATCAAAGAAATGTTAAGGCCTAAGGCCTAGATAATTGTCGCGACAACAAGAAAAATGAAAAGACAGAACAAGGCAGCAAACGTTATGACGTCTGCCGCCGGCCGAAGCTCGGAGAACTGTGTCGTTGTATAAACATGATAAGCGCAATTTCAGAAAGTACAGATTAGCCTACCTGTGAATGCAAAAATTACCACATTACTGTCCAATGCATAACAGAAAACATTATAGCCATGCCTGGTTCCGGCATTGTAGGTTAACTTGGTGTATTGTAACTGTCACCAGTGAACGTTAAATGAATTAATAATTCCTTTCTAATACATAAAATATGAACACAATAAAGTAATAAAGTAATTCAGTGTTCCTTGAAGAATCATCTGAACAGTTATATTGGATTCCTTCAAACAGGTAATCGTTTAATTATTATAATTGTATTTAGCTTGGTATGAACTTCTTTTAATAATAAAATAACGAAATATTGTAAAAGTAGTAGACTCTTTCTTAACTCTAAACATAAATTATATTTTCATTTTTAGCTGTTGATAATTAATCTTGTCACTGGACAATTCTCAAACTGCTGACTAACTATTGTAGTGGGGCATTTTGGGGCCTACCTGAGACAATGTAAAGAAGTTCATATTTTATTGATAATAATAACATAATTGGTATTTTTTTTTATAAATAAATAATAATAACTTTATCCCTTGTCGAGTGATAGGGACAGAAATTATAGACTTGGGTAAATTTCCTGTTTGAAACGAAAATAACAGTGGCAGCATTGACTGTGAAAATTATTTAATGATATTGTGTGGACCGTTTTAATAACTGCAACTGTACCAAAGTCAGTTCAAGGACACAACAAAATCTGTCAACAAATTACATAACCGTGTCAGGCGAGCGTTACGTCAGAGCCTATACTTGATGAGTAAACAAGTTACATAACGATGACATGCAGCTGGCGGAGCGATACAAACTGGAAAACAAAGACAATTGAACATACTACAACAGCGCTTCAAAAAATAGCGCTGTTTTCTCTCCCCAGTATAACGCCATCACCACTAGCGAGTGGTCTGTATAAAAGTTTTTCGAAACGTAAGTGCGGGCCCGCAACAGACCAAAAAATGTGATTAACATATAAAAGAAAATGTGAAGTAAAGTCTAGAAAAATACAAAAGTAATTAACAGTTTTGTTTCGTCATTATTAAAAACAGTTTTCGGCAATCATTCATTTAAAACGGACAATGTGCGTAAAAGTGTGACGCCACCAACTTACTGAACAGCTAAGTAGCCATGCCTTCATATTAAAATTTCAACCAAGGTTTTCTTTTAAATTTAATTAAGTAATGGGGAAATAAATTTTAACAACATGTAACACGAGAGCTCTCAAATCATAAAAATCATTGTGTGTGTGTGTGTGTGTGTGTGTGTGTGTGTGTGTGTGTGTGTGTGTGCGTGAGTATGTGAGTAAATATATTTAAATGAAGAAGTCTGGTTTGCGTTTGTACAAAAATTATTTAGTTTTATTACTATTTAATATCTTGATTTTTCTGTTAATTAAAATTTTATATGAGGTTTCAATTTTATTCACGTAAGTTTCTTTTGATGAGAATTATGTAACAGCTGAAGGAGGTAGTATGATGATGATTTTAAAATGATGTGAATATTGTAATAATATAGATGATTTGATATGTAATATGTTGATGATATAAGATTGTGAAGTATGAGACTCCGATGTAATCAAGCCCCGCTCTTTGGACTCGCCAATTTGTAATCAAATAAGTAAATTGTAATGTAATATGTTTAATTGGTGTGTATTTGGTGTGGCTCTCGACGTCTTACTGGCCTGAAACACTTCCTTAAGTTTCCCAGCTGGTCGAGTCCCAATGGTAGCAAGACCGGTCGAGTAGCGTAAAGTTGATGAAGGAATATATCTGTTCAGCTTCGCCGAAAGTTTCAAAACAAAATTTATTGTTTTGAAGGAAATTAAAAAAAAAATTATGTTTATAAAAAAAAAATAATTAAAAAAAATTTTTATTAAAGTTTTAGTATATTTTAAATAAGCTATCACCACTCATAAGACTGTCTGTAAACCAATCGATACTTGTTTACCTTTTTATTTTTTAGGTTATCTTCACTTACGGGTGGTAAAGTCCTTGTAGATTATCAATTAGAATTATAATATTGGTAATTAGTATTATTGAAGAAATAAAGAACTATTAAGTATTGAAAAGTATTAATGTTTTATTAAGTAATAGCAATATTGACTCTTATCGATTAGTATCGATTCTCAGGATATCGAAAAAAGTTACAAGTATATGATATAAAAATTATATAGGGTTCTTTAAACAGCCAGTTATTACCAAAGTCAGAGAAATCGGGCTAATATTTAAAAAGTATAACGTTACAATCAAATTAATAGTTATTAATAAACACAGACATTGAATAATAAATTGTAAATATAATAATTGTTTTCACCCAACAGCTGTGTCGAACTAGAAGGCGGGGTTCTGGCAATGATGACCAATATTGCAAATGGCTGCCGTGAAGTTAGTGAGATGTCATTCGTATATTGGACGTTCCAAATAAAAGATTTTCCTGTAGTATTCCTGTTCTGATGTCTGCGAATCTCTTGTAAAATGTTGTGTAGTGTCTAGTGTACTGTTTCTGAGTTGTATTTAATGTATCCGTATAATTATTAGTTCAAACACTTTCCCCGATTCCATCACTAATTTGGGTTAATGTATTACACAGTTTTCTAGTGTTTTGTGGTGTTTTTCAGAGTAGATATGTATTGTTCTGTGTTTATGGAGTGTTTCTTGATTGTTTCTGTTATAATATGATAGTTTTTAGAAGTATTCCACAAGTCACTCGCGATTTCACAATAACGTACTATACATTCGCTTGGTATGTCTATTATAGGTTAGGTTATGCACGTTACCAAACGTATGTCATGTTAACCGTTCAAAAACCAATAATTAACTAACTGTTTCCTTCAGTTTCAATTAAACTCTTAGCCCATATAATATTATCCTTAACATTGTTCAAATATTTTTCACATCCTGTGTACACTTTTACATTTTCACTATATGAATGCCTAAACTTTGGTTATTTGTCAATTTTATTCACTAGATTTGATTTAAATTAATCTTTCAGTTCATTCTGGTTATTTTCAGATTAAATAATGCCATTTTATAGTGTTTTCTGTCCAAAAAATAGTAATTTCACTTTCAGTTAGGTATACTCTGAAAGGTCAAAACATTAAAATTTACTTCCTGTCATTATATAAATTCAGCCATTTTATCAGTTATATTTAATATTAATAATCCTATATTGTATTAAAAGGTTCCTATTCCCTTATTTTCTGGTAATTAATTGAATTAGTTGTATTCTGAAACATTATTCTGAAATATATGACTCCCATGTCTAAATTTCTGAGTTTAGTCATTTTCATTTTTATTTATAATTCTGAATATAATTTATTAAAATCTCTCTAAATGGTATGTGCAATTATATGGCATGATCTCAAGTTTATTTTGTCTAAACCCTTTTTGTTTATTTGCATTTAAATGAGCAATTTCTCTGTTTTGATGAAGTTTGGTTTCCATTCTTTTGGCCTATGATTTTTTAACAATTTTTCTTACAAAATATTTTACAAACAATATATGATGTGTGATACCCTCTCTGACTTTTACAAATAGTATTATAAATTAAACATGTTTTTAAATTACACAAAAACAATTAGTATTGGTTACAATACAAACAATAGTTAAAACAAATAAAGAATATTTTTTTTTTTTTTTAAATAAATGGTTGTCTTCAAGTCAGACATCTTACAACCAAAATCCTTATTTCTAAACAAGGAAATATGGCTTACAGAAAAGGTTTTTTACTAACTAACATCTTAATTACTCTCTACTATTTACAAGTGGTAACTATTTTTATAGATCTGATGTTAGTTGTTTCAGACCCAAACAAATGGCCTTATATCTAAAACATTTTTAAACATTCTTATACTATATACATAAAAAACCTTATATTTATATTCTTATTTCTAACTATTATTATAAGTAGGATTCTACAGTTTTTATACCGTCTTTTACATTGTCTTTGGGGAATGCACCCTGTCATTAACAAATAAATAGTATTAATTGTTCAAAAGGTATTATGAACTCTGTTTTTCTTTTTTCATGTAAAACAAAATGTTATTTTAAACAGATTCATGTCTTATGAACAACATATTGTCACAGCACACATTTTAAGTCATTGAAAAATGCATATTTCATTGCATCCAATGTTTGTGATTGCCAAGAATGAAACACAAGGTTCATTTTTTATAATACCCAAAACTATCACTGGTTCACTTTGCACTTATATATTATGTTAATGCTAAATGGTCGTATAGTCTTATTAACATAATAAATTGGTTAGCGTTTTTTCAATGGAGATTTGTTCCATGGGTACTATATTATTGTTTCATCTTAGTTCACAGGAAACTTTTACTTTATACACTCCTCTCTCTTAAATTTGTATACATGTGGTTTTTTTATTTCGTTATACTTTTATTTTTAAATATTTATTTTGGGGATATAGGGATTTGGGTGTCTTTTATAAGAGCATGACATCTTCTTCAGGATGCTGCCCTCTTCTTCTTTCTTCAGTCTTCTTTTCTCCTGCCTTCTGGGACTGGTATCTTCTCCATCTTCTTGTTGCCATCAGGTTTCTTGGGATCTTCTCCATCTTCTTCTTGATTTCAGAAATACACAACCTGTATTGGTTGATCTTGGCTTATTTTAGGGTTCCTCTTCTATTTATTCTTCCTCGTTGTGGGTTTGGTCATATTCAGTACTGCTTTGTTATTTACTTTTTTACCTTCCTGGGTTATACCTTGAAAACCTTTGGTTATGAGACTGGTTTTGGATGACTCATCACTAGTAACTCCTTTTATTTGAACTTGTATTCTCTTTATAATAATGATTTCTTTCCACAGTTGCTATGAATTAATCTACTTATATTAAACTTAATGCTTTCTTCCAAATTTAAATATTATAACTTTATTATTCTAATGATCAATTGCCATTCAATATTATGCTTATATCTGTCACGCTACAATATCTAATCATTAATAAACCTCAGTAATTCTTGGGAAACAAGTAAAGTTTTCTTTATTTAAACAACCATGATCTGTTTCTCCTGTTCGCTTATAAGAACCCTGGTGTGTAATAATTTTACGTGTATAGGTGTTAACAACAAGATGGCTCCTAACAAAATCAAACCGAAAAAGTAAGTATGCTCGCTCATGTTTATTTATATTATTAATATCAAAAATATCAAACATATCAATGGCTGCCTGCGAACAGGGACAATTTATATAATATAATTATATAAATATAAGCCTACGGGGAGAACAGAAAGGTTGTTGAGGTAAAAAATAAAATTTTTTTTCTCGTACGTAAAATAGACGTGGATAGGGGTTATGTTGTGATAAGTGTGAAATGTTGACATTGTTATTTTGTAGCGAGTATTGTGAAGCAATATGCATAATAATTAATATGTATGATAATTATTAAGTAATGTAAAGGGTATTATATAAGTAAATTTTGGAATGATTGAAGTATAAATAAAGTGCATAGAAAGTTACGTAAAGTAGCGCAAAGCGTTATACAAGTAGATACATTGTGGTGTGAAAGTAGATATGATATATTAGTATTTTATTTACAGTCGGAATTGTAGTATTATAAAATGGAGAATCCAGATTTAAATTTAGAAAACACTCTTACGGAGTCGATGGTAATTGACAATGTATCGGCTCAATCTACCCCGTCGACAACACGAGTTGCAGAGTTGTCGATGGCAGATATATTCAATTTAATGAAAACAATGTCTGATAATTTGAGTAGTGATATCAATAAAATGAATAGTAGTTTCAACGGGAAGTTTGACGTTCAGAACAATAAATTAGATGAACAGAAAAACGAGATGCAAGAGTTCAAAAGTAGTATAAATAAGAAGTTCGATATTCAAAAGAATAGTTTTGAGGAGTTATTAAAAAATCAGAATAAAGAGTTGAAACATGAAATACAAGAAATTAATAAACATTTAGAAAGCACTAACGAAACAATAAGAAACAGTTTAAATAAATTAGAACGGAATGTTGAGAAATTAGGTGACAATGTTTTAAATATGACAAAATGTAAAAATGACGAAATAGTAGACAATTCTGAGAGTATAGTGGGGGTGAAGAATAATGTAGAAGCAAATGATGAAAATATAATAACAAATAGTACTGATAAAGTTTTAGAATGCGATAATGAAATGTTAATGAGTGTTTATGAAGTAGAGAGAGAGTGGAAGAATAATGTAGTAATTGAATGGGGACAGAGGGCAAATTTTCCCCTTATTGTTTATAATGATGATGATGATTTAATGTTGTTTTTTCAGGGCAAGAGACCCTTATTGTTAAATGAAGTAATGTTGTATAATGTTGTACCCTCTGTCCGTAATAATTGTGAGAATATGATGTGGTGCTATGAAGAAAGAGAGTTATATATTGAGAGTGAAATAGAACTATATAAGTTAGAAAGAAAGTATACTGAATTGAGTAAAATACTAGAAGGGGTGATGATGAATCATGTGAAATACGTATCTGTTGAAAGAGAGATAGAGAATAATTTTGATAATATCTTACCTAACTATAATGACTTACCTGACGTAGTAGTTGAGGAATACAAAAATGAGAAAATTTACCTGACATTAACAAGTAACACTGATATAGACGGGACAATCCTAACTTATGGTAACAAGATTTATAGTGGTATAATGGATGAAATAGAATGGATGGGTTATTATGATAATGATAATGATAACAAATTGTATGTTGATAAAAATGATATATGTTACAAATATATCAGGTATTTATATGACGATGGTGGGTGAGCTAAAAGATCAGTGTTGGGACATTTTTAAATATTGTAAATTTTTGTTAATGACCTTGCTGATTTGGACATCTGAAGTGAGATACACTTGAACAATTTTGACGCATATTTTGTAAATAATATTGAATTCATGTGTGTGTATTATGAAATGTTAAGTAAGTAATGTGTATATGTTTTGGAAAATGTTGTGGTAATAATAATAATATTATTAATATTTTGCATTCTAATTAAAGATTACAATAATTATGAAGACAATAATAAATGATTTATAGAATGTTGATAATAATTGAAATATGTTATTTTAATAATCAAATGAATATTCAATTTTAATAATCAATTGAATTAAATAAGTTGAGATGTTTAGATATTGTGATTGAATGTTATGTGTTTGAATCTTATAATGAATATAAATTGTGTGATGAGATTCTGATTTAATAATAATTAATAAATTAATAAATGTTAAATGGTTTATTTTGTGGAAGAACATAATAATGGTTAAAATATATGTTAATAATAAACTTTAAGCAATTTGGAAAATCTGATTGCAACACAGGATAAATAAATAATGATGAGAAATAAAAGGGGTTAATGAAAAATTTTAAGGAATAATGTTTATAAATTTTATATAAATTATTTAAAAGAGAATTGTTTGTTTAGTGTATGCTAATAATCCAGGTTGATTGCTATTTGTATATTGTGTTATGTGATGTATTATAATAATGTGTGTGGCTGGGAGGTTATCCAAGGGGATAACGTATTAAAATTTTGCTATATTTTAATTAATAATGATGATTTGCTACTCAATAATTTTGTTTGAATTTAAAAGAAAAAATAGATGCACTAAATACTTCCTATATTGTGTTTATTATGTCTTATTGTGTTGATTGCATTTAGTATGTTAGGAATAAGAATTATAAAAATATGATAATATGTGTTTATAGATTTTAAAATAAAATGAAAAATAGTTGTGATAGGTAAAATTTTCAATGGGTTATAAAAGATAGAAATGGGTGATAGTAATTGTTTGAATAAAATGTTTGAGTCAATTCAAGTTGAATTTTGTGGGACATATAGATCTGTCCAAATTGAAGTCAGAGTTAAAGAAATAGTAGAGATGAAAATAATGTAATGTTGTTTTGAGTTAATGTAATGTTATAGAATTTTGAGAAGTATAAGTGGAGACACAGTAGAATTGGAGAATTCATGTAGAGTTTTGAGCGATATATTGTTTATTTTGATGTTATTTTGTTGTAATTGTAGTAAGGTTAAGAGATTGAGATTTTGGGATGGCAATTTTGTAGTAGGGGTAGTGTAATGTGGGAGTCCGCAACATAAGGGTTGGGACGGGATTTGGTATAGTTTTAGTGGGAAGGGGTTGCCTTAGGTAAAATCCGGGAACCAGAGAACGGGAATTGAGCTTTTTGGGGGGGGGGAAACACGTATCCTATGTACAAAGGGTTAGAGAGTATTTTTTTTTTATATAAGAGTAGAAGGTGGCGAATTGAGCTAAAGTAGTAAGTAGTTAGAGGTAGAGAAGGGTTAGTAGATTTTGATAGAGGGGTGTCATACTAGTTAAAGATTTTGTAAGGGAGCGTTAGAGTAATAAAAGGGGTAAGATTATGAGTAAATGCCAAGTTGATAATATGAATTATAACGAATAATGTAGAATCACCCAGATTGATGAAAGAGAATGATAAATGAAAATGAGGGGTAAAACGAAGATTGAAGTTGGAAAAAAAAAAAAAAATTTTTGAGAAACGACTTAATAAAAGTTAAATGGAGATCTATGTATTTTATTATTGAAAGGTAATTGTCTGATGTTATATGCAAATTTAATGATGTAAAGTGTGTAACATTTTAGATGTAAGTTGTTTTATTTTAAGATGAATTATGAATGTACGATATTTTCCTATGTTATGTTATGTTGTTAGGTATTATGATATATATGGTAGTTAAAAACAAAACCAGTGCTTCTTAGCGCAAACCAGCACCGCTAGGGGGGAACAGATCAGTTGGGGATATGGTGTTGTATAAGGCCACTATTTAATATTTTGATTTGTTGTTTCAGTGTTTGGTGATGCTGTGGCGGCGGACCTGAACTGGCCTGCGCGTCAGAGCAGGGGCGTTGAGTATCTGTCTGACTCTACGGTGTTGGGATCTCGAGAGAGAAGTCCAGTATTGTCATGCAGATGCGGTCACAGTCACCGGACCAAGGGTGAGTTGATTCTATTTTTTTGTTGTAAACTATACAGGGGGTTGTGGCGACATATCCTGGCTGATCCCTCTAGCAAGTATGAATGTGTCAATGAGATTTTTTATGCGTCGGCATAAAATATCTCATTGAGGGGGTATTGTAGTGGGGCATTTTGGGGCCTACCTGAGACAATGTAAAGAAGTTCATATTTTATTGATAATAATAACATAATTGGTATTTTTTTTTATAAATAAATAATAATAACTTTATCCCTTGTCGAGTGATAGGGACAGAAATTATAGACTTGGGTAAATTTCCTGTTTGAAACGAAAATAACAGTGGCAGCATTGACTGTGAAAATTATTTAATGATATTGTGTGGACCGTTTTAATAACTGCAACTGTACCAAAGTCAGTTCAAGGACACAACAAAATCTGTCAACAAATTACATAACCGTGTCAGGCGAGCGTTACGTCAGAGCCTATACTTGATGAGTAAACAAGTTACATAACGATGACATGCAGCTGGCAGAGCGATACAAACTGGAAAACAAAGACAATTGAACATACTACAACAGCGCTTCAAAAAATAGCGCTGTTTTCTCTCCCCAGTATAACGCCATCACCACTAGCGAGTGGTCTGTATAAAAGTTTTTCGAAACGTAAGTGCGGGCCCGCAACAGACCAAAAAATGTGATTAACATATAAAAGAAAATGTGAAGTAAAGTCTAGAAAAATACAAAAGTAATTAACAGTTTTGTTTCGTCATTATTAAAAACAGTTTTCGGCAATCATTCATTTAAAACGGACAATGTGCGTAAAAGTGTGACGCCACCAACTTACTGAACAGCTAAGTAGCCATGCCTTCATATTAAAATTTCAACCAAGGTTTTCTTTTAAATTTAATTAAGTAATGGGGAAATAAATTTTAACAACATGTAACACGAGAGCTCTCAAATCATAAAAATCATTGTGTGTGTGTGTGTGTGTGTGTGTGCGTGAGTATGTGAGTAAATATATTTAAATGAAGAAGTCTGGTTTGCGTTTGTACAAAAATTATTTAGTTTTATTACTATTTAATATCTTGATTTTTCTGTTAATTAAAATTTTATATGAGGTTTCAATTTTATTCACGTAAGTTTCTTTTGATGAGAATTATGTAACAGCTGAAGGAGGTAGTATGATGATGATTTTAAAATGATGTGAATATCTAATCATTAATAAACCTCAGTAATTCTTGGGAAACAAGTAAAGTTTTCTTTATTTAAACAACCATGATCTGTTTCTCCTGTTCGCTTATAAGAACCCTGGTGTGTAATAATTTTACGTGTATAGGTGTTAACAACAAGATGGCTCCTAACAAAATCAAACCGAAAAAGTAAGTATGCTCGCTCATGTTTATTTATATTATTAATATCAAAAATATCAAACATATCACTATTGTTAGTTTACCATTGGTTGAACTATTAATGACTCCATCGAGATGATATTAATTGAGACACTCTTAGTGTTTATATCGAAAAACCTATCATCATCTTTATACTTCTCATTTATTAATTAAATAAAAATAATTTGAGAATTCTCTTTATAATTAACAACTTAATGAAAAGAATATAGTGCAATGACCTTTATTCGTTCGTATGTACACATAGTATTAATGTTGTTTTGATAACATATATCGTCAATTTCTTAACTTCCTTAAATAAAGTAAAAAATCACTTTACTCCCTGTATATTGCGTAATTGCTATGGATTATACACTTAGCAATTCATGTCGCACTATTAAGTCTTCACTAAACTTCAAATATAATAACGTTATAATGATTTTGCAAAAATGAGGTTATGTTTTCATTGTTTACATTTGATAACCCGCACAAAGTTAGGTTAGACTGTTGTTTTCTGGCGAGCGGAGCTGCCGTCTGTCCTCTTGAACGGTTATTCAAAAAGTGTCCCAAGATGGCGTTCATTTCTGCTGTACTCGTTTGCATTCCTTGTAAAATTTGTCGAATTCTCTCTTCTGATTAGCTAAGGATCTTTACTTGAGCCCACATACCCCCTTCGCTAAATTATTTAATTGTTACAATAAGCGTGGGTCTTCGGGTTCAAGAGTACGAACTGACGCTAAACATTTTTCCAAAATAAATTAAATATCTTTAAATTGATATAACTTTCTTGTACCACCTCAGATTGTGAATCTAAGCTTACATCATGTGTAAGCTAAGCATATCATGTTTGGTATTGTATGGCGAACATTTGGCTCTTAATTTAGAGTCCACACATGATATGTTTTCGTCCATGATTAAGGAAGATATTGTTTGAAATTAACACTTTGCACTATTTCTTAATAAATTTATGTATTCTTTGATTAAAACTAACTAATGACAATCACATCTCTTTGAGATTATGCTTTTCAAGTCCTTTTACACTCTTTACTTATCATCTACTTATGATTATTAACAAAATATATCTCATATGCTAAGGTTGCATTAGGCCTATGAGTCTATTAACTATATTGACTAATTACATTTGAAGATTTGTTTCTGGACAATTTCTGTGGTGTCCCAATTACACATACAGTGTCAGTACAACTACTGTTTGCTTTAGTTACTGTGAATACATTGTTATTTCCTGGTTTTGAGTCTATTTAATCACCTCTATATTGTACTATAAGGTGTCTCCTTACTTTACTTCATTTTTAATTAAGTAGTGGTCTTTTAAGTCTTTATCTTATTCAGAATTGTTCACTACAGTTATTTCATTGTTTTACAATGTGGTGTTTTTTTTACATTGGTTCATTCTCTTGTGTTGAGAACTGAATAATAGTACTTGCATCTAGTGTCACATGACAGATGTGCTTAATTATTATTATTACGCCTTCCATTAATGATAATAATTATCTTACAATATTATATTAGTGATATACCATCTTCCTTATTATACAGGTATCACCCTTTCTGTTTCTGTTTAATTTTACAACTGGTTTTATCTAAACTTTACATGGTGATTCCCATTCTGTCTGTTTTTGGTCATTTAGTTTACATTAATTATCATATAAATACTACTCTAGGTAGCTTATCTTGGTATTGGTAGAAACCTTACAACCTCTACTTGATTTTTTCTCCAAGAGATTTTAGTTTAATTACGTTTTAGTTATTATTTCTCTAAGTGGAAAGTACCTGTATTTAGGTTATGTGTCTTCCCACTCTAAAGCAACAATGGGTTGACTGAGCTGATTTTAATTTACACTTTTTATCTTGTTTTTACTAGTACTATGTTATCGATTATCACCTGTAATTTATTAATTAGTTCTTTTTTCTTTCTATTATCATTTTTTCATAACTTATTTGGTAATTATGACTGTTATCTGACAATTTAGGTTCTCTTTTAATTTACATTAATTCTGGACATAATTTGTTATCATACTGTTGTTTACAGCTTCTTATTATACTAATATTATTATTACTCTCACTCTCTTGGCTAATATTGGATGCCCTACTCATTTACTAGTCTAGTGGTCATATTCAGGTCATCTAATGTAGTCAGTTAGTGTTTTGTCTATCTGTCATTGTCTCTCAGTTTGTACTTCACTGGTGTTGTCTATTTATTTCACATTTGGCCTTCTTATCTCATTGTTATTGTAGTTTCTTGGTTCTTCTTTTGTCACCATTTTGATTGATATCATTATTATTATTGTTGTCTTCTTTATAATATGTGTTCTTCTTTGTTTCTTGGCTTCTTACTGACCGGATCTATTGGGTTATTGGATCTATTGTATAATCACTATTTAATACATTTCTTTCTTGTTATTATTATTATTATTACCATTACTGTATTAACTCCCTGGTTGTGAGTTCGTTCTTCTATTATTATTTACTTATGTAGTTTTCATGTTTGGTATTCTCATTGTAAATACTTAATGGGTCTTGTCCCCCTCAATTATGATGACATGTTGCTTATATTTTGACATTTAAAATATCGTGGTTATATGTCACATTACAAAATTTAATTGTCTACCATTCATTATCCTATCAAATCACAATAAATTATTCCAATTTATTACACATATTTTCATCTTTTAAATTAATTAGACCATCTCTTTTAATTATTTACTTTAATTGCATTACTTAAAACATTTTACATTAATTTAATTTTCATTATAAAGATTCATGACTACACACTGTTAATTATTCACTTCAAACAAAATATTATTACTGACATGACCTCAATTAAACCCGTAAATTTACTACATTAAATACAATGTACATAACCTTATCAAAATACATTTAACATCAATACAAATTTATGTACAATTTTCGTCATATTTTATTGTTTACCACACCTCATTACATAAGTTAGCCAAGTAATTACCATGAACTAAAATAATTAAATGTTCATTCACTATATATCTAACCACCATCATCGTAAATTAGTCTGATTTTCACATAACAATTTTCATTCTTAATTACGTGCATTATATTCTTATTTTTAATACAATGTCCCGTTATATCTGTGTTATTTATTATACCATAATAATCTATAAGATTATTTCTTCTTATTATCTCACAAACTTTGTCAACATTAGTTATATTCAAGTCGCCCTTAGTATTATTCGTTATCCCCAGGTAAGTTATGATATCATCATATTCATCTACTACATCAAGTACACTAATCCTACTCCAAGGTAAATGCTTTTTATTGTCAATATTATCTACTCCACCAGGTAAGTTTTTAATTCTCTCAACTCTCTCAATACTTATTCTCTTTACTAACTCTTTATGATCTTTACTCAACTTGAATAATTCTATTTCTCTCTCATTTTCCAAATCACCTTCCCACTCCGATTTCACATTTTCTCTCTCTATCCATGCAGAGGGCACTACAACATCATAAAAACATCTCCTGGCTTTTCCAGGACAACTACAAAAACTTAAGGGACCATTTTGAGACTTTACGTCTCCGGTTGAGGACCACTTGCCCTCCAAAAACACCTGTGAAAACTCTGTTTCACAATATACCCGGGGAAAATTTACCCTCTGCCCCACTTCCACAAAATAACTCTCTTTGTACTCCTTTTCTAACTCATGAACACTGACTACTACCCCCTCACTAACTCTACACTCTCATCATCGCTATTAATTTTCACTGTATCACCCTTAGATACCCCATCATTATTATATTCATCATTATAACTAACCCCATTACTCACCTTGTTATCTACAACCTCGTCATTATTCGTCATCTTATCACCCTTATAATTATCACCTGTATTGACACCAATGTCGTCTGTTACTTCATTATTTTCATTTATACTACACTTACCTGTATCTATTCTCCACAGTTTCATTTTCTCAATACTTTGTTCTAACTCGTTAAACTTACTTGCAAATTTTTCGTTAGTACTGTCAAAGCATTTATTAAATTCGCTAATATTACTCTTTACTTCGTTAAATTGTTTTTGTAAAAAAACTCATTATGTCATTATCAAATTTACTATTATGTTTTGTTGAGGTTGGGGTTGACTGAACGCTTGAGTCCTACAATAGCTGATTCAGTTAGACTGGGTTCTTTGAACCGGTTCACTGGAGTTGAATGAACTCCCGGTTCCCCCACACCAGCCGACTCGCTCACTTCAACCTCAATCTCTTTATTATCCATCTTTCAAATTGTTTGGATTGTATAAACCCGTCAAAATTATTACCATACACAATATATAATTAACACATAACAAAGTATTGTAATCGCACACACTACATATGATCATAATATAACCTTACATTGTATGTCTATTTAGATGTAAATGACATTTTTATTTCTTTACTTTCAATAATCCCTTCTGCTCTCCAAAACAGGCCCACGTTTACATAAATAACTTTTATGCAAATGTCCCTGTTCGGGTGCCAATTATAACTTTTCTTTATTTACATTTACTTTTACTTTTTATTTAGTTACCATTTTACACCTCAAACAGCTGTCCGTATACTTATTTACTGGACGCCATTTTACCAAAAATGACTTCCATACCACCAAAGTCAACCCAGAGTTTGTGTAAGCGTGTTATTGGAGAACAGAATTGAGGTTATTTGAAATAAATGCTTTGAGTCTACTGATTGTCAAATGAATTTAGTTTTATTTGTCATATCATTACTACTTTAACTCTGCATACAAATTAAAGTGATTTACTTTCCATTATAAACAAAAATATTCGTCTCCCTCTTCTACACGTGTTACAATTTAAACAATAAACGACACATTGGTTAATTAGAAATTTACCCTTCTTTTATATGAAGTTATATAAATTCAAAATAGTGAAAAGAAAAACAAATATTGAAAACACAAATTAAATTTACTTAACTAAATTTTTCTTACATTTTATTAAACAAACCAGTACTTGGAATTTGTTTATTTCTCTTTATTTCGCACACTCTCTCTCACTCATTCTTGACACGAACCCAAATTAGAGATCTCATTTGAAATTTAATACGTTATCCATGACAAAGGAAATTGCTAAAAATGATGTTTAATTTTATTCAGTTGATTATGTTCTTTAGTTTGCTACTAATCTGGTCATTGTAATCCACGGTTTACGCCACCACGTGTTATGCACTTTTTGTCTGTAGAACACTCCGAAAACTGATTTTATGCTGTTTAACTTTGATTATTTTGCCAATCACATACTTTAATGCTGTTTCACAAATGTCACTATTCTTTTTAGTTGGTCAGCTTACAATGTTCGCGTGCACGTTTGTTGGCGAACCGCGCGTTAACACATCCACGCGGTTCCAAAATTAGATACCGACTGCCGCGTCCAAATTGGCGAGAATATTCTCGGTGGACTTTCCACGACCACCAACTTGCTACCTGATTGGCTGGTGAGCGTCTCGCGCTTTTCTCGACATCTCGTGAAAGGCGGTAAGGAAATCCTGTGCGTGACTTTTATGTCGCAAAGGGCGGCACACGTGCGCTCTTTCACATTCCAATGTTATAATTGCTTTTGTACCTTGCGCTGCCTGACACCGAACTGACTACTGGGTGTTTACAAAAGTCACACACTTGGCGATCTAAAAGTGTTGCCTAGCATGGTTGGTTACAAATTGTTAAAATGAAATTAGAAATTACAAACCCCTTTAGTTTGCCCCGTTACAATACCTTACTCTTGCTTTGTTTGTTGTATAGCATATTTTAGATTTATCGTTTTTGTGTTATATCAGATCATATGCATACTTGTGTGTTAATTTCAGTGTTTTGTAATTGTATGACTTTCTACTGTAGTTGTAACGATTGTACTGTGATTATCATGCTGTTGTAGAATATTACTTCTTACAATAGAGTATTACTTTGATAATTCTTCATTGGTTTTAAATAATTATAGGTATTATTTGTATCAGTCACATAATTTGATGTATAAAAATGTAAAAAAAAAGGGAACTGTACCTTTATGCGTACCCGCAGTACGTTTTTGATGTTTTTAATATGCGATTGTATCGATATATTACGATGTGGAAAAGAAGAAGTGTACTAATTGTAAATTGTCCTATTCTTTAATGTAAAGCGAAAATACTTGTTGTTTTTATTTGGGAGGTTAGGTAACAATGGTTTTGGGTTTTTAGTTTACTGCTGAAATAAATAAAAGGCATGGTTGAGAAAAACATAACGTTTAACATGTATTTACAGTGCTTATAACAGAGTAACACTCAAAATAAAGAACCTGACATTTTAAGTTGATAAATTGGTAAAATCTACAACAGCAAATGTCAACTGAAAAATAGAAATATTTATGGCCAGTGGGGGAAAAACAAAAAGCACAATGTGTTTAGGAATGACAACATATGGTCTACATATTGTACATAATGGACGTTTCTTTTTGGTTACCTACAAAACGAGTACTTGTTGGAAAACGAATATTACCAAAAAAATGAGTTCTGCATAAAAAAATGACATGTATAGTAATAGGCAAGTTACTTTCGAGTTGGGGTTTTTCGCAAAAAAAAAACAAACAAAAAAAACGAGTTTACATTACAGACATGTTGATTTCCATGTGTAATTTCAGTTTTCATGTTAACCTAACAACATCAGCTTTTGGTGTCACAGGCACGCAGTGGTGCTATATTACTGCTAAAAACATTTTCCATGAAAAAATGGCAAACAAAACCAATTGCAATCGCCAGCCAACTATTTTGCAACATACGAAATTAAAATTTGTATAATTTTGTCACCTACATAAAATTATGTGCGATATTCACACATTTCGAAGACAAAAAATCACATATTCGAAATATCGAAAATGACTGCAGGTACGCATAAAGGTAGAATACCATAGAAAGTAATACTACAAGTATAAAATGTAAACTAGCTGAAAACAATTAATATTATATAAACATGATACGGCAATACGATAACTGTTTAAAAAACAAAATCACTGAAAAAAATACATTAGCTCAAATACAATAACTCAATAATAACAACTTTGAAGGTTAGAAAGATTGTAGCTCACATAAATTTCAACAAAACATGCATAAACAATTCACTAACACCTAAATATGCCCAAATCAAAATTAAACATAACAACCAGGCCGCCCGAATAACACAAAACATCGCACAAAGAACATACATAAAAGAATCAATTAAACAACTATATAAGAAAAAAGACGCTCTTAACCGCAAAGCATTAACACTACACCTACATATCGCCAACACATACGGACACAATTACATGACTGAACTAATACATCACACAAATGAATGGACAAAAAAACAAATACATATCATACAGACAAAACACGACAGAAAAATAAAAAACCTGACACCAATCAAAACAGATATAATTCCCTCGCACAAATTCTACCCACGTACAGTAAACCTCACGAACGTCACACTCACAAAAAACGAACAAACACTCCTTGATAAAGGCCTAAAACATAACATACATTACAAACATAACAACCAAACACTAACAAAGCTCATAATTGACACAGAAACAAATATACAAAACACAGCACCAGAACATCAAGACACATTAAGACATAATATAAACAACACAATAGGAGTACATAAGACACCAGACAACAACAACCACAACTCAGAAATACACACAGCCATCAAACTGAGGGAAAAGGCACACAAACACAACATCACATTTGTAAAAGCTGACAAAGGCAACACGACTGTAATTATCCCCACAGACAACCTACACAAAAAAGTACAAGACTTCATAGAACAGAACAACATCACAGAACTAAAACACGACCCCACCGACAGATACCAAAACTCAGTAAAACAAATAGTCAACAAAGCCAAACACATTATGACACATAAACAAAAGCCCTACATGAAACAAATCCGACCATCAGCACCTACACTCCAAGCGCTTCCCAAAATCCATAAAGAAGACATTCCGATCCGCCCCATTATCAACTACCGTAATGCCCCTGCACACAAACTGGCAAAATATCTAGACAAAATTATTAGACAACACACACAAATAGACAACAACATTGCAGTAAAAAACAACACTGACCTAGTAACAAAAATAAAAGACATACACATCCCCCATAACGCCACATTAGCCTCCTTTGACATTAAAAACCTGTACACAAACATCCCCATCTCTGAAACAATCACCATCGTACAAAACAAACTCAAACAGAACAACACACCAGACGAACTTATCAATGAAATAACAGAAACTCTGAACATTATCACAAAACAAAACTACTTTACTTATAACAATAAATACTACACACAGAACGATGGCCTACCCATGGGCTCCCCCATATCCAGCATTCTAGCAGAAGCCTTCCTCCAACACTTAGAAAAAACAAAAATACT
Source organism: Magicicada septendecula (assembly GCA_034769895.1). Lineage (NCBI taxonomy): Eukaryota > Metazoa > Arthropoda > Insecta > Hemiptera > Cicadidae > Magicicada > Magicicada septendecula. The sequence goes on from CM068368.1 coordinate 797,856,271, forward strand.
CACAAACAATGACAGACACTCACATAAAATACTATATTGGCACAGATACGTTGATGACATTCTAATACTATACAGGGGAAACAAAAGACAATGTGAACAGTTACTAACGCACATAAACAAAATACATAAAAACATAACCTTCACTGCCGAATACGAACACAACAATACCATAAACTTCTTAGACCTCTCCATCACAAAACTAGAACACAGGCACAAATTCAGTATATACAGAAAACCAACTATAACTGACACAATAATACACAACACCTCCAATCACCCAATACAACACGAACTAGCTGCTTTTAGAACCATGATACATAGACTTAACAACATCCCCTTAGATGAAATAGACTACAAAGACGAACTAAACACGATAAAATATCTAGCAGAATCTAACGGTTATGACAGAACAATAGTCAGTAAACTCCTACACAAAACACAAAACAAACAACAGACAAAGACAGAAAACAACAAATTCATAACACTAACATACATCAACAAACAAACAGAAAAAATTGCCCACAAATTCAAAAAAGCAGGATACAGAATCGCTTACAAAACTACTAACAAAACAGAACACACACTATCAAAACGCATGCCCAAAGCACAAAACAAATTCGATCTACCCGGTGTATATAAACTAAATTGTTCAAATTGCAGTAAATTATACATAGGCCAGACAGGACGTAGCTTCAAACAGAGATACATTGAACACACAAAAGCACTCCACACCACTACAGAATCTACCTTCGCAAACCACCTCATTGAAGCAAACCACACATATAAAAACATCGACAATAACATGAACATACTACACGTACACACAAAAGGCCGAAAACTAGACACTCTAGAACAATTAGAAATATACAAACACACAAAAACAAATAAAAACGACATCCTAAACGAACAGACACAATTCAAATCGCACGCATTATTCGAACACATCTCACCACACACACACAGCTTCAATCTTTCGAAACACTTTCTCGTCGCCAACAACAAGACGAGCAGCGCTACTAACGACAGCCTCTGATGAAGCCTTCTACAGGTGAAAGCCGGTTTAGGCTGTAAGGTAAAACTTTACGTTTTTACTTATAAAAAACTTTGTGTTCCGAGTCGTCAATATTATAGTGATATTTACTAATGATTAGTTTCAAAAGTTAAATTCAGATCCTATCAACAAGTACAGTTCAGAAATACATTTGTCAGTTAAAAAATGCCCAAAAATTCTTTACAGACATAAGCGAATATAGATTAACTTATAAATTCCAGAACCCCATTTTTGTATTGTTTACCTACTAAGTTACATAAATATAATTATAATTATTTTATTTACCCCATAGTGTCATATACAACAGCTCCTGCTTATAAAATATGCAAAATCCTGAATTATTTGATTCCTAAACTCACAAACTGTACTTCATTTATGCCATTAAAAACTCTCTGCATCTAATCAGTGACATTTAAAGTTCAGATAATGCAGAATTGTTTCATTTGATGTGGAAAATTTAAAACCATCAGTACCTGTAAACAAGTTATTAATAAGTCTATACAAAATGAATCTATATAATTAAGGCAGGATATAAATGACAAATAATGCGAGCGTGTGTGTCAAACAAAATTCTGTCCAGTTCAGTTCTGCAAGTAATACTCTACAAGAGAGCATACCTATGGGCTTCCCATTATCTCCTTTGATATCTTCATGTCTTATTTCAAAGGAAAAATTTTTCGCTTATAATAAACAAGTAAACAAAAATGTCTTGTACTGGGCAAGATAAATAGAGATATCTTTTGTATATGGCCAAGTTCAGACTGACAGATATGCTTCTAAATTATATTAATATATTTTACTAATAAACACTGATCACAATATCAACAGAACAAGATAAAAGCTTGAATTTTCTAGATCTGTCTATGTCTGTTTAAAAATCCAGATGTTAGTATGAGTAACTTCACAGATACGTCATCCATGCACATTTTAGACAGTCATTGAGCATAAAGTTAAGTCCGTTTTATTCTGTGGTACATAGACTCTAACCACACTGTTATCTGTCTGTAGAACATCTTAACCAAGGGTTAAGCATCATATAAGACATGGTATCAAAGAAGGGTACCAAACTAAGCTAACAGATAAATTAATGGAAAAAAAATTGTTTAAAGCAGTTTTATTTGGATGACCGCTACAATCATTATCAAGCTAAACATTATAACGTCTTCAGTTATATTCCTAAATTGTCACAAATTGTACTAGCAATACACTTAAAAAGTACAGAGTAATCCCAGTCATCTCAGCCAAACATTACTTGATTGAACAGGATGAATCAATAATAAATTAAAAATGTAACACAGGTTTTGTGGAACATTGTATAATGAAAAATTATACACTAGACATAGACAGTGTAATTATGACACTGTAGTAATAAAGTGGAGTTCTAAATCTGCTAGAGATAACAGAGATTAGGAAAGCAGAAAAACATTACCAATGAACATGCAGATATTGTAATATCATCATTAATCCAATCCATAATTCAAATACTGTTTTGTTATTTATACATAGTTACATATTTACATGGTTTATGGATATAACATAAATTCATAACATTACGTTGTCCGTAGTAATTAACATTATCTTGTATATAACATTATACGCACACACAAAGTTAAACTTGTGAGTTGCTAGATAAAAAAGCTTACTGTAAATTATATGTAATTATCCAGCATCTGTACTGTAAGTACAAACTGTAAGAGCAGAGTTTCACCCTTTCTTTACCAATTGTTTATCTTGCTTACTCACTCCACGGCTCTACACCTTGTGTAGAGCTGTGGCCTGCAGAATGACATGCCTCCACTCCTCTCTGTCCTGTGCGACTCTTCGCCACCTTCTGACCCCCCCAGTCTTCTCCTCAAATCTTCATCTACATCGTCCACCCATCTTCTTCTTGGCCTCGCTCTTGCTCTTTCTCCTGCTCCTCCAATAAATACTGGTTTGGCCCGAATATAAGACGGCCTCACATATAAGACGACCCTAGATTTTTGAGGTGTTTTATAGCGGAAAAAAGGGTCTGCATATAAGATGGCACTGAATTTTTTGAGGTGTTTTATGAGAAAGACAATTAAGTGGTCTAAATATCATACATTAAAGTCACGCTAACTAAATATGGCTATTTTACATTAAAGGAGAAATTATAAGTGTTACAATGGATTGAACCCCTTTACAATGGATTCACTTTGGATTTTTTCCTAGACTGATTATCCAATGGACCAGTAACTGTATGCTTGGTTTCTTCAACTTGCCTGTCGGAGTCATTGCATGATTTCTATTAATTAACCAGTCACTATAATTCTTCCATAAGTAGTCCTTAAATGGTTTATTAACAACCACATGTAAAACTTGAAGCTGAGAAGTCATTCCCCCAGGGATTATAAAAAGATCAGTATTCATTTTTGCAATCAGCTTCTTTACTTTCTCACTTGTGTGACCATGAAAGAACTACCTCTCTGCCCTAGTAAAGCGCCTGGTCGACGTCCCCAAACAACCTTAAGCCAATCTGCCATGAGTTCTTCAGTCATCCACCCCATTTCCTGTGCTCTAAAAACAATCCCAGCTGATAATTATTCCTTTGGCAACATTTTCTCTTCAAAATAATGTACAGCGGAAGTTTGTTGCCAGCAGATTTAATTATAACTTATTTTTACCCTTTCTGTCCACAGTAACATTTTACGGCATATCGAAAAACACTGGTGTTTGGTCAGCATTTCCCATTTGGCCAAGCAGGTAATTGTGGGCTTTCCTCAGTTCTATAATATATCGCTGATAAGCAATCAATTTGTCAGTATAATGTGCAGGTATGCAAGGGTAGTGTGACGTCATAAACACAGACCCAAACGCCACATCACGTGTTTACACCAGCCCAAGCTTGCTTTAAATTCAGTTATTGGAATTTTCAACTCATGTGCCACTCCAGTGCCGTCATTCTAATAACTTCCCAGGATATTGGATATCCTTGATTTCATTTCTGTTCAACACTATTCCTTACTTGTGGATTTGCCACAAATATTCATTTTGTTGACTTAACCTTACGTCCCTTTTATGCGTCCGATTTATATCATATGATAAAAACTCGTATGTCATGTAGAACAACAGAAACAAATTTATGCACTGGTGTATGATAAATTTATCATTCCGTACTCAAAAACACATCACGGTGTCCTAGGAAACACATCCGATAAATATCGGACGAGTTGTTTAGATACATGGGCCATAAAGGTTTCGTTTATGCACTCGCGCGAGTTTTTTATCGTATGACATCAGTGCTGCCAACCTTCCTGCCTAGCGTCAGTGAGGCCAGTTATGCCAAGTACACAGTGGTATTCATGTCGTGGTGGGATTTTATTAATTTTTTTTTGTAAATATGGAAGACATTAATACAGAAAGGCTCACTGACAAAATCCAGAACAGGAGAGCACTATAGGATCCCGCTTCCGAAGCTTATAAAAACGAACCGATAAGTGACATGCAACACGCATGGATTCATTTTCAGTTCTGATGATGGCAACACTGAAAGAGTTTGTTCACGCCCACTTCCGATAATTTTTCACGCACGATAAAAATCGGAGTCAACTGGGATGCAAAACTTATCGTGTGATTTGAGTCGGGTGCATAAAAGGGGCCTTAAAGTGATCAACTTTTAACGTCTGTGACACAATATGGTACTTCAGCACAGTGGTGAAAGTATGCTTGGGATTTTCACCTTGAGCTTGACCTTGAGCTCATTATAAAATGCGTGTTGATTCACGCTACATATATGACAAGCCTGTGCAGCTGGCGAATGTTACAAAATATGCTAGGCACTTAACATGAAATTTTAAATGTTAGGTTGCGCATATAAGACAAGTGTGGTTTTTGAAAGGGCATTTTAAGGAAAAAAAATCATTGTCTTATATTCGGGCCAATACGGTACTTTTTTCACTGCTCTGTCATTCTTTATACGTGACCTGCCCACCTAATTCTACCTTGTTTTATTACTGTGATGATGTCCAGTTCCTTGTGTAGTTCTTACAACTTGGCATTTGTCCTCATACGCCACATTCCACATATAGTACATCTCCATATATCGTCCTCAGCATCTTTCTTTCCCAAACCGTTTCCTTGGATTTTCCAATGGGCCCCTTAGTCATGGTACTATACCAGTACCCTGCCTTCGTAACATGGTGGTGTCGTATTATACCCGCCATTCCCTCAGTTCAAATGTAACCTTAAAGTTACCATAACTGGTGAAATAGTTGTCAGGATTAATGTTAAATTTGTAGAACTCATGCAAGTGTATATATACTGAATTTAAATGGTATTTATTACATTCAGCAACCATTTGATCAGTGTTATTTACAAGTATATTTTAAGTGTACAAATCTCTACCTCACTTCACTGTGAAATCTGTTTGTTTCGTATATTCTAAAATATTTAAAATGTGATGTATAAAGGTGGAAGACAAGAGAATAGCCCAAAGGTGGAGGTCAAAACAGTGGCCGGATGAACACTACTCAATGGTTACAATCGACATGGAGCAACAGACAGATCACACGACTGTGAAAATAACACAGACAGGCGTACCAGAGAAGTAAGTATATTGTTGCATCATTTATATGATAGTCCACACTTAATCTACTATTGTGTGGGTATCCAGGTTGCTATACCGCTTTTGATACACAGTTGCAGATGTGTTACATCAAATTTATTGTCTTGGAACATGAAAATGCTGCCATATCTCTTAAAATAGAAATTACTGTATTGATTGTGTTGTTTCTGTGTGTATATTTTTAAAGATGAATGTACAACAAAATACAGAAGATTTTGGTTGTTTAGGGTGCTTTGGACTACATTAGACTCCGAGTCTGGATTAAAAACACAATTAAAATAAGTCAAGGCATGATTAAAACACTGTATTTAAAACAAATCTTATTTATTTTATATTTAAAGTAATATAATAAGTGAATGAAATACAATGAAATAAAAAATAAAAGAAAGAGAAAACTAAAACTATATTTTGATTACTGCATGCTGTACTGATCTAAGAACTTGACAAAATAAAAGAAAATTTTCATACATTTAGCCTGATTATTAAATTTTAAATTCCTGAGTACACTATACATCAGGTAATGAAAAAATTAATAATTTCATAAGGTTTATAGATCTTGGTAATTACTGTTAGTGTGTTTACTGTTTTGTTCATGTAATTGAATGTTCATCATTTCATTGCGTGTGTCATTGCCTGATTGTGTACAGTCCAGATAGCGTACATGCCACTGTGAACAGTTATAAATCATTTTAGAGTTTGTGACTGCCACCCAAATATCCAGTGTCCAGATCCCAAGCAATGAACAACTCAGCATCTGGTATACGAGGCGTGTTCAAAAAAAGACCGAACTTTTTGAATAACACATCAACATGCACAAACAACGCATTGTGACTTTGGGCACACTTAGCGATAGTTTTTGACAACAAACTGCCATTTATTCTATTCCCCTATCAGCATTAGTCTTTGAGGTATATCAGATTCAGTGGGGATGTGCAGACGCTGGCCGCCGAATAAGTAGTGACAAAGTGATTAAAAAAGAGCTCGATGAACAACATGTGCATATGCAACTTTGAGGCAAAACTAGGTTAAAACTTTACAGAGACATTCTGGTTGTTCAGTTAAGCAAACGCGGTGGCCTGCATGAGCCAAACGATTATTTTAAGCATTTTTAAAGAAGGCAAAACAATGGTAGGTGGAGATCAAAGACAATGGGAAGAGTGCTAGTGATGTAGTAATTGTAAATCGTCGTTTAACTGCCGCGATGTTCTGAGAGAATTAACATCCATATAAGATTGTAAATTACATTTTTATAGAAAAATTTAAATGTATCGTATCACTGAAAAATTCTTACTGCGTTTGTCGACTGACGATCAGAAAGAGACCCGTTTTGAAATCGGTCAACTACTGCATACCAATGCAAATGGTAATGACAACTTTGGAATGCAATGGAAATTGCTCTGTAAAGATTTTATGAAGTTAGCAGCAAAATTTTATACACACACCTTGCGTTAAGATCTTCATTCTCGCTTCGTTATAAATCCGACGGATGGTGTGTGCTCAGGCCCACTACAGAGTGTGCAGCTCGAAGACTGATGATCATGATGGGACGGAGATAACGGCATTCCGGCGTCAAAACCTGTTGCTAGCAGCACTTAATTGTGCAGCTCGCTCTATGTGCTGGTTGACGTGCTATACAAATGGTTCAGTTTTTTTTTTAACACACCTCGTATGGCAGAAATAATGTCTGAAACTGTGTTGGGTAATAACCAACAACAGGTGTAAGCTGTTATAAAGCCGGCAATACACAGTGGTACAGTGTAGAGAGAGCATTTTCTTCCTTAAACATAAAATCTTACATAAAAACGCATTGTTTTGCATGAAAAACAAACTGTTCCAATCCAAAAATTGAGAGAGAAAAGAACACATATACATATGCATGCGGTGTATCCAAATAAGAATGGAATCAGAAGGAACAAAAGCGCTTGTAGAAAGTGGTGATAAATGAAGGAACACTACAATTGTCTGACAAAAATTCTTTTCTAACAGCAGATGAATGTGTGCAGGATAGACTCTTGATATTCACCAGGACCAAAGGAAAGAAGATGCCGAAAGGGAAACAAATGTTTTATCGTGGTTTTTCAAGATCAAATAAATTGACAAACCTAACTATGTGGTTTATTAGCTTATCTGTATTAGTTTAGTTTCTTCATTTCCATAAAACTGTTTTTTTGTGTGTTAAGCCTAATTAACACTTTCAGAATCATTGCTTTTCTCTTGACAATTCCTTGATGAATGACTATTTGTAGCGATACTTCAAACAATCATAATAAATTTAAATCATAACAAAATAGTACACACTTTATGTCAACTTCAAGCTCCTTCCATGCAGATTTATATATGTTCTTAGTACTCTGATCACTTGTACGTAGATTTATCAAATTAGTCTAAGGTCTACATTTTCATCACACAAAAATGTTTAACCTTATTATTTGAACGTATGGCAATTATGTTTACACAGTAATAGTTAATTTAATTTATTATAATATATTTGATGCCTATTTTAACACAAAACTATTAAATATACTTGTATTTCTTTTATTATTATATTTTTTTTAAGGACTGCTGAAAGTTATGTGTAAAATATGCAGATATGATAAACTTCAAAACACTTGGGTAAACACACTACGTACTATAGCTTGTACTTCACACCACCACCAACTTTCTTCCCGTATCCTCTTTCTTCTTCCTGAACACACAGAACACCAGAATAAAAGTAAACTGTACATGTCAGTACTCATAACCTTAGAAATATTAACTGAATCATCGTTGGAAGATCCATCAGGTGCTCAGGTAGCATCCTTAACCATATAATCAATTTCAGAATCTGATTGATCAGAATTTTTAACATAAATTGATTATTCGAGTACAAAATCATGACTATTTAACATTTTGTTTACATTAGAGACACTAGCACAAGCAACAGATAACACTGACTTGTGGGAGATATCTGGCAAAATTCGAATTAAATTATAACAGCAGGCTATATAACAAATGCATTAGCCACATGCTACAGACTGTGATTGGATAGCATATGGGTAAATATATTTAAACACATGAAAACTGAGTGCCCATATGGCAGGTGGGCATGGTCTGGTGTGACATTTAGTGCTGTCCATATTATGTATGGGCATGGTGTTGAAAGTATTAAATAGCACAGTTATCCAATCGTCCTAGTCCAGATAATTATAGTTCTAGTTGTGTACAAGTAATAAAAGGCATACTTATTGTTTAAAATTTTTCAGCGATGCGGATGGAACAAAGGAAAACTGGAATCGATACTACTGGGAAGCAATCAAGCGTACATTTGGCTGGGGTACATTCTTCATGTGATAAATTTATATAGGAATAATTGTATTTATTATATTTCATCTGTAGTTACGATTAAATCATGAAGCTCTGGTTCCATATTGAAATTGAAGCAGTATCCTTTAAAGCCTTTACTGTTGTTTACTAGCTTTTTTTTATTTTAAAAGATAGGATTTGTTACCGATGAAAACACTATTTTCTATGTGCATCTGACACTTCAAGACATACATACTGCTAAAACAGAAATCTATATCACATAGATACATAATTTACTGTAATTTATTCAGTTTCGGCTGTGTAGAAGAGTTATAATTTATTAGGTTCTATACATTTGTTTCACAATATGATAAAAAGTGCAGAAAAATACAACTAATGGTCCTAAATAATTATATGTATGAGATGAATGAGTTCTATTACACTTAATATTTATTTCAGTTTGATTTTACAATTTATTATTTTAGTTTGAGGGAGGTCAGAGACATTGACTCTAATGTTTGTGGAACTTATTATCGGCATCCGACAGTATTTAAAGAGTGATTAATAGCTTTATCACTACTTATTAGTGAAAACTTTCCTTATGTGTAAATTGTTATGAACTTTTAAAGTGAAAATTATGTAATTTATTTTGAATTTTGTGTACTGTCAGTCGTAAGAAATTATTTTTATTATAAACTTTGTTATATTTATTTAAAGAATTTTTAAATTAAATATCTGTATATATAGTATAAGGATAGTAAATAAAATATGTTCGTGATCCTATAAAATGTGATGAACGTAGTTTAACAAAAACACTGGACAATTTTTATTCTTTTGATTTGTCTATACATGGAAAAGGACATATTTGCTGATATTTTAATTAAATAGTTTTGTGAATTCAGTGGTAAAACCTTGCCAATTCTACAGGATTGTGTGAATAAGTTTTTTTTTGTTTTAAATTATGTGTATAAACAACATTTTAATATGAATTTTAAATGTTATTTATGTAATAATGCAAATGTCCTTACCAAATTTATTTGGACTTAAATGTCCTTAAGAATTTATTTAGGCCATAATGTAACATTTAAATAAATTTGTCTGTCATGTATTGTTCAGTTGATATTTTAAGTGAGTCATTTTGGTATTATTTGAAATGCATTTCTGTGTTACCTACGTCCAGTGAAATGGAACATTGTTTTACATTAATTTCGTGTCCAGAAAATTATTTATAGAAAGTACTTAATGTAAGAGTATGATGTTTGGTTACAACATTATTGGTATTGTGTCAGTTCTGTTATTGTTATTTTCTTCTTGTTATTACAAAAATTGAGCAAAAGATACAGGTGCAAAAAAAAAAGAAAGAGAAAAATAGCTTCAAAACTGTTCTCAAAATCTTGTAAAACACTTTCCGTGTATTAAGAAACAAAATTTTAATGAATAAATATTTTTACTTTGTAAATCTTGTGTTCTTCTTTACTAAATTTATTATTGTAATAACAGTTATTAGTAACATTAAAGTGGATTTAGATTATTTACAGTTGGTAGTCTCAAATAACATTTCATTATAAGAGAATACAGTTAAAACTTCAGAAACATACAGAACATGTATAGCGCATACAGCTAAAGCTTAGAAATGTAAAACGTATTGTTTCAGTCAAATGAAATTATGATGTAATAACTTTAACTTACTGTATGTGTTTTTTTAAGTTTTCAGTGAGTAAATAAAGTTATTTATAGATTTATTTTGAGAATGTCTTTCCAACTAAATACTGTAAATATTTACTTTTCAAATAAAGGATTGTAAATTTTCAGCCACTGTTGGTTACACTTTAGAAATGGTTTATGCATGATTAAGCTACAAATCATGTTTCGTTGAATTTTTGCATATTAATAGAAAGTATCAATGAACATTTAATTTTATATTGTGTGTAAATGTATGTGCTGTATTCAGTAATTAAATTTTGTGCACTTCCTCCTCAAAACCACTGATGACAAAAATACTCCTATTAATCATACCATATAAGTAACTGTTTTACCAGCCATAATCATTTCGAACATTGCCAATAAAATCTTCCTGATAAGACTGTTAAATTCTTAATTTTTTTATAAATTGGCCATTATGTATATAATAAACTATCTTCTTTCCTCTATCAAAATATGTGTTAATTTAATATATGTTAGTAAAAAATATTTTGTTTCATTAATTTATACCGTACTTAAGATTTTTCAGACTCAAAAAAAATGTATGCATTGATGCTGTCTTCTTAAACAATTTTAAGACTTTTTTACAACACACTAACAGTTTTTGCAGTTATAAACAAAGAAAGATTAGTAAAGACTTGAATATGATTTTTGAAGCTGAAACACAATTTTTATTATAATGAATTGCGCTGCCAAAAAATTCACTTTTTACACTAATTAATTTACCAGTTTGTATTACTAAAACCATTTACAGTTGTTTTCACCACGATTTAGCAGCTTTTTGTACAAACAAAAATGAACTGATAAGGTTACTAAACAAAAATTTCCAATAAAACATGTTCATTAAAAGTAATTTCTATATCATACTTAGCTTTAGTATGAAATAAGCAAAAACATTCCAGGACATATAATGGTACATTACAATCTTTGCAGTAATATCTGTTTCTCTCCTTCCTGATCTTTTTACCAGACTGTTTCCCACTCTCAGAACACGCCTTGCAGTACTGCTGGTAGGATTTGGTTTTTTGGCTGTTTGAGGAATTTTTTCTGGAAAATGTTATTGTTTACTTCCATACCACTTTCATCTGCCAACGCCTTTGCAAGGGCAATAAAGGAGCTGAAAGTGCAGTTTTTATCTGTATGAGAGCTTATGTTATATAAAACTGTTTACAATGGCACATATAAACAAATGAAAAAATAATTGTTTCCACCACTTCATTGTCTTTCTGCGAAATAGGAAATAAGAAACCAGCTGGCCTCCATGAACAACTCTTACTTTGTACATGTTACAGTCAATAACTACATCTGGCTTTAATTTTTCTATACTTCCTCCTTTACTTTTGGCATTGAAAAAAGAAGATATGGACTTATGTTTACTTGTTAACAAGTAAATATCTTGTGTGACACCATTTCACTGCAAAAGGCGGTCTTCGTTTTGAAACAAAACTTCGCCTATTTTCAACTGACTTAATTTGAATACTTCAGGTAACCCTTTTCTTTTCATCACACTTCCTACAGCTAATGTTTTATTTTCGCTCAAGAAGTCAAAAATTAGGGGGCCGGTATAGTTCCTGTCCATATAAGTTGTATAAGCTTTACCAAGGTATTTACTACAGAGCCTTTCTAAGGGATCGTGCACTGTATTTTGCTTATTGTTAGCAATAGAAGTATATACAACTTCTATTCAAGTATATACAACTTCATAATATACTTTCTGGTTTACTGGATATATGCACTTTAAAATGAATTCGTCCACGAAAAGGACAAATACTTTCATCAACCATAAGGTTCGGGCCAGGATTAAAAGAGCTATTACATGTTGTCAGGAAACTGTCAAAAAAAGGTCTAATTTTATGTAGAGGATCATGGCTGTCATGATTTCTTGATACATAAGATGTATTGCCATTCAGATGTAGCATGAACAAAATTGATTTGAACCTATCCCTAGAAAGGAGAGACTTTGGAAAGAGTGACTGCAATACTATGTCTATAGACTAGTAGTCATTTATGGTGGTTTTTTCCACACACATTTAGTATAATGGAAAAAAGTGGTAAATTTCTTTTACAGTGACAGCAGTTCATTTTTCATAAAGAATATGGCCTAATGTTGTTTTGCCATTTCATTTTTTCAATACATGAAACTAATTTGAAATGATTAGTTTCAGTTTTGATTTTCTTTATGCTATCTTTACTGAAAAATATTAGGAAACAGTCTACTTCACTACTGTCTGAATTTATTAGAACCTGTGTATCAATTTGATCTTCAAAAACTGGAAGACAAGGTTGATTGTCGTTACCTGACCAACTCTCATTAGGATAAAGTGTTCCTCTCCTCCTATAGGTTCAATCTGGAACTTTTGACAGACCAGGATCTAAACAATAAAGAAATTGCTAAACAAGTACAAGGAACCTTATGAAAAAAGGAATATTTTTATTTGTTTCAGAAATGTAAAGCATACAAAAGTGATTGCTAATCTAAATCTACATTGCCCTGAATCTTCTGATTAGGGCCTCTTTTAACAGCATCAGAATCATGACAATCACTGCTATCATTTCCATTTTCATAAAAAAATGTGGTTGTCAAAAAATAATATAGGAAATACAGTTATTTACAAATGTAAAAAGAAATACCACATATAAAAGTTTCTACCACCACATTTTTAATAAAAACATAGTACCTGAAATACTGTTTCTGGTTCAAAATCCGAATCACCTGTCTTCAGTATCAGCAGTTTCGGAACTGCTGTCATTCATAAAATATTCAAGAGTTTGTGATTCAATGAGATAATTCAAAGAGACAACTAGCCATTTCACATGCTGGAAAAGGTTTTGGCAGAGCTTCAAAATATCGTCGCCACAAATGTTCAGATTGGTGCTGCTAATAGCGAATTTTTTTGGAACTAAAATAAGAATCAAATGGTGAAAACGGCAATCGAATACAGCTCGAGGGAACAAAGTTATAAGCATGTAAACCCGTGTTTGGATGACACTTGAGCATTGTCTGCTGCCTGTAAATTACCTGCTTGAACTAGACTTGGGTATCAACCTGAAAGTGTTAATCGAAAAATTTATCAATTGTGACAAGAACTGGGAATGGTTTATAGGACGAAATGTGTGATGTATATAGAGTCAAATGTGTCCGAACCAAGGCGATTAAAGAGCAACAAAGTGTGGGGCAAGTAATAATGGATACCATCAACATGAAATATTTTATATAGTACAGTTATGAAAAACATGTTCTGGAGAATCAGTGGCTTTGTAGACGCTGCTGAACTAGAGACTGGGCAGAGGAAGAAAGGGTGAAGGTTCTAGATTGACTAAATATGATGAAGTAGAAGTCGCTGGACAACAAACGAAAAAATTTGAAATAGAAACATATAGTAAGCAGATGCAGGGGATGGCAATAGATAGAGTATTAGATTACTAATAAAGAAGCAATGTTTTTCAAGTATTTTCACTCAGGAATGACATTTCAACTACAGTGTCCACTAGTAACTCTACAGTTGCAACCTTGTAGTTTAAGGTTATGTATGAGTTACAGGAGCCTCTGCGGGTTGTAAAGCTAATAAGTACAGTAAAATTGAAAGTTAAGGGCATATACGCAGAAACCAATTTATGGATGGACGAGTCCACTTTGAACTTATGAATGTAACGGAGGGTAATGGAAAATCAGCTAGTATGCAAGCTGGTGGTGCCAACTTGTGTGTGATGTTTTAGTTACCAGTACATTGTTAGTTACTGTGTGGCGTACTATCTCAGTCTTGCATTTGTTATTATTATCTCAATTTATTATTAATTATATTGTTGTTTTACAGTCACTCGTTTGTATTAGTTATTTAATTTTTTAGTTAATTTCTATTGGTAGTTTTTATTTTGGAATTACGTGTTATCGTAATTATTTTTGATATCACCCAGTAATGAGATTTCTTAAAATGCATACGTCTCCTTCAACTAGCAAAGACATGAAAGTTATTCACAAAGAGCGTTCCTTTATATAATGATAAACTGGAAAGATAGTCAAGTGTAATTAAGGAGTGGAAGTGTACAGTTTACAAATTCCATTGCGATAAGAACGGTCAGAAAGGCTGTGTAGTTTTTTACGTCTCAGCTGTACACAATGACAGAACCAAACAACACTCAGATATGTTTATAAAACATTCTGATATGTAACAGGAACAAATTCCGATACGTAAGGACAATACATATCATTTGCTTGATTTGTATAGTAATACAATTACAGTATTATTATTATTTGATTTACGTCGGAAACAATAAACATAATTCTTTTTTACAGCCAGCTGTGTGACTGTAGGCACACGCATCCAGATAGAGATTCGTGGTGACACTTTTACAAACAAACCTTAACAGTCATGAGTTTTTGTTACTATTAGAAATAATATTCATAGCTTGGCATTACCGTCGCTGATAACAACAATTCTCTTCTCACATCTCACAGCGACTCCCTCCATATCGCCTTTCCACTCTGACCATAAGCGTTTTGCGCATTTCCATGCTCTTAACTTTCAATTTTGCTATATATACTGCATTAGGATAAATGTACAAATTATAAATCATTCCTTTGATAACATTCTAAGGTAAGTGTTTACTTAGTAATTTATTCTACGCAGCTTTACATTAATATTGTAACGTCACGAGACGTCCCATAAAATAATAACCCCATAAAAATTAAGAAATAACCTTTGTAAGGGACAAAATGTATGTCACAATGTTTCAAGAATCAGCTCAGATAAGGGCATAAAAACAGAATTGTTATGGAGTTATTACTCAATTTGAAACCAATGTATGGTTAAATATATCAAATAGAATTACCAAATGGCTTAGATCCATAATTAGAATCATAAAAAATTGTAAACAAACATTAGAAAATTGCAATGACAAATATGTAATGGGCATGTGACAAACACCCAGAATAATGAAAAAATCAATTATCATAAAACAAAAAGATAATGATGTCTAAATGTCAAGTAGATAAGGATGAACGTTTTATGTCAAATAAAGGAACTTTTAAAATACCTAAAAGTCAGAGAAAATATCAAAAAACCATGTCAAAAGAGTTGCAGGTACTATGCATCTAAAAAGATTTAAATTATAAATAAGATATTGTCAAAATGCAACCAAATTCCTTTTAAAAGTTGCACAAGAGTGTAAAGTCAATAGACCTAGAGATATCATTAGATAATAAACCAGAATGTATATATCAGATAGATATATCAGAAGTTACCTTGACCATAGTGTAAACCTGTCAAAACAGACAGAGGAAAAGGGTCATAATTAAAATATTTGATGTTTAAAACCCTAAACTATGGGCAAATAAGATGTAAATAAATGGAATCAAACCAGAAATAATGTGCTCAGTTGATGGAAATATCAATTCGATAAGAATTATGGCAAAAGTAATGGTATTATTGACCAAATTCAAATGACTATCCCAGATGAGGGAAAATGATGCTAACGAATAATGCTCTTAAAATACTGTATATTATGAAACAGGAGGTGGTCATGATAATAAACCAAAGCCTAAGCTCGACTTGAACACCAAGAACAACCTGTTTCATAAGACAATAATGTCAAAAATTAATAATTATTAATTTAAAAATTGTTAGGCCTAAGCCAAGGTCATTGTTTATTCACCATTATTCTTATATTATGTTATTGTAAAGATATTAATTTTGTTGTATAATTATATTACGTATCCATGTTTTAGTAAGGTGTAAGACATGTAATTATCCAAAATAATTGGATAAGGATGAATTATTGAACATCATCACAAGGTAGGCTTATAAACTTGTATTTTTTTAAAGTTAACCTATCCTAAACCAGGCTTAACTAGTACCAAAATAATCAGTTGATCGCAAGGAATTCAATAATAATAATCAATTTTACATTGTAAGTAGTCCTGTAAAGTTATCTGAAAAAAAAAAACAGAATCAAATAGGGAATTTCTAATATTTAATCAAAAAGGGCGAAGAAGAAGTAGAGGCTATGGAAGCTTTGGCAGAAATGAAAATTGTTCTATGATGTTTGATAAAACACATTCTAGAAAATTCTCGAACAAATGTTTCGTCAAAACAACGGAAGTACATAAATTATTAATAGAAAAATGATGTAATAAGCATCAGGTAATGCAATGCATTTGGCTAGGGTATATAAACGGCACGCATCCAAGCCGAACGATCAGTGTCGACACACTTCTGCTCCAGATCTCGACTGAACAGGACTGCTCTTGGACTGCTCTCTCTACTCTGGACGTCGCTTCAGCTTCTTGCTGCATCGCCCACCTCGCCGCTGGACGAGGAATCGAGCCTTTCTTTTCGTGGGAAAGAATACCAAGGAACCAGCTGCTGCCAGTGAAGTAAGTAGCTGGTACAAGTGGCAGCTGGCAGAAGACCTTATTAGGGCCACCTGCGCCGGATACCACCTGCTGGCGAGGAATAGAAGAGGACTGCTCTGGGCTCTGGTGAGTGCCGTACATCAGTGCTGTAAATCCTAACCTGCTCGCAACTGTTAGGTAGTGCTGCCCCGGACAATCCTTGCAAGCCCCCACCAGTGGTAAGCGAGCTTGGATATCGCCAGGGTAAAGGGACCAGTGGACACCAGTCTTGGTAAAGAATGGTATTCAACGAAGCTGGTCGTTAGCCCAACTCCTCCTGCATCGTCGTGAGCAGGGAAGTCGCGCGGGTAACCCGGCTTCGGCCGGACCCGAGATCCCTGGCGTCTGGCGGTGACTGCCTAGCAGTCTCTGCCCGGCAGCCGCACCTGGCCAGCATGCCTACTACGGGCAACGGCCCGAGTGCCGAGTCACTCGGCTCTGCCTTGCCACACCTGGGCGACTTGCCTGAATCGCCTCGGGCGATGGAAACGGATGATCCTCTCCCGAACCCACTTCCCCCTCTCACGGCAGACGAGTCGGGCCAATTAGCGACCATTGGTCGGCGTAGACACCCAGCTAAGAAGCCGAAGAGGATCCATTCCACTGGATCCGCTTCCTCTCGGACCTCGGCCATGGACATCGGACCTTCTCAGGGCCAACAGGCTGCGGTTCTGACTGCTTCGGTAACAGCTCCGGCTGCTGCCGCTGTTGGTTGTGTGCCACCCCTGTTTGTCCATGGGGTGTCCAATGTCGCCGCCTTATACAGGCGGCTGATCGCGGCCCACGGCCTGTCGGCCGACAAGCTTGACCTGAAGCTGCTTGGCGGTGATACGGTCAAGATTGTCGTCTGTCAGCTCGCGGACCATCGTTTGGTCGAGGCCTTTCTGCAGGCGCACAGCCTGCAATACCATACCTTCTCTCCCAAGCGAGTCAAGCCCTTGTCAGTAATTCTGCGTGGGCTTGACGCGCATACAGATCTTCAGGAGATCCTTTTGGAACTCCGCGAACTCGGGTACCCGGTGCAGGCAATTTTCCACCTGTTCACCAACTCTGAAACCCGGGTACCTCTCCCTCTCGTCCGTCTCCAGCTCGAGAAGGGCGAGGCTGCGGATAAAATATTCCAACTGACGCGGCTGTTTGGCTTCCGCGTCAGGGTGGAATCCAGTCGTCCCCCGGGCAAGCTTGCGCAGTACCACCGGTGCCAGAGGTTCGGTCATCATTCCGTCGTCTGTCGCAGTGCCCCGGCCTGTTTACGTTGTTCTATGGGACATTCCACGCAGGCCTGCACTGTGTCAGACAAGACCCATTTTCGCTGCATAAATTGTGGCCAAGGCCATGCAGCCAATAATATTAACTGCCCGGTCTACAAGGCAGAGCTCCTGCAGAAACAAAAGCCGCAGGGGGCCCTCCTGAAGCCAAGGCAGCCAGTTTCGCAGCCCCAACCTCAGAGGCAGCCTAAAACACAGGCTAGGCCGCAACCGAAGGCACAACCGGCACGGCGCGCGCCCTCTCTGGCTCCACCTCCAGCCCCTACAAAGGCACAAAAACAAACCGCGTCTCCTTCTGTAGCAGAGACAAGCCTTGTAGCCGCCATCTCGGTTATGGAGCCGGAGAATCAACCCTCCACCTCCGTGGAACCTCCAACTCCCGCCTCTGAACCAGAGGTAGCCTCGCCACCTCCGCGAGCAGGCATCACAAAAACCAAAACCAAAGGGATAACCACACCGGGTGCTCGGCCCCGAGCTCCTGACTGCGCACAGCCCAAGAAAAGTCCTGCTTCCCGGTATAATAAGTCCGACGAAGCGCAACAGCGTACTTTTCCTGTCGCTAACTCGAAACCGTCTGCCCCTGGTCCTGTGGCTTCCACCACGACCCGATCTGCCGTATAACCTGGTCACTCTTATGCGGCCTCAGTTTCCAGGGAAACCGCTCAGTCCGTCATATCCGATGACGCACAGTTCGTCCGCGACTTTCTGTCTGGCTACGACCTCAAGAAAGTCGCATCCACCTTCAGGTCCATCCGAGACCGCCTGGAAACTGCTGACCCAACTGAGAGATTCATGCTCTTGGTGGAAGCCTGCGAAGTCATAGGTCTTCTATGAACCGAGCCCTTAGACGAGATCTCTCACTCATAGCCTGGAATGCTAACAACATCGGTTCCAAGCATTCCGATCTTCTAGAATCCCTGGCTCGGTTCAAACCCGACGTACTTCTCCTCTCTGAAACCCACCTGACCCCGGCGAACCGGTTTCGGTTACCAAATTACGTTGTCTATCGGGATGACGAGTTGGCCGACGAGGAGGCGGAACGGCGATCGCGGTGAGGACCTCCATAGGTCATCATCGTGTCATTTTGCCGCAGCTTACCAACCTAGAGGCCACCGCCATTGAGGTCCACGGAGCTCTTTGTGGCGTCCTCGTGGTTTCAGCATACAAGCCCCCCACAAGCTGAACTCCTTGTCGGCGACCTGGACGTCATCTTCGATTCCCACCGAAGGGTAATTTTGGCCGGCGATCTGAATTGCAAGCATCGTGTTTGGAATAGTCGCTTGACTACTCCGAACGGGAGGCGCTTGCTCAGTTTTGTTGAATCGCGCCGGGCAATGGTATATGGTCCAGCGCAACCCACGTTCTTTCTGACATGGCCTAACGCGGCTCCCGATGTTCTGGATATCGCGGTGACCCAAGGAGTTGTCTGTCCGGTTGAGGTATTCTCACTTACGGAGTTGACATCCGACCACAACCCTATCTTGGTCCACGTCGCTACCCAGCACACCTATGCACGTTCTGACCAGAAGAAGGTTATCGATTGGGATCGCTACGGCCCGGCCTTGTGCCGTCGATTGCCGCCAGCAGCCCCACTCGATTCCGTTCGCCTCCTAGACGAAGCAGTAGCAGGAATCGAAGAGGCAATCATCTCGGCTATAGGCGTGTCTTCACGTACGCGAGCTGGTTTCACGCCTGACTACCAACCCATCCCTGAGGAAGTCTCTCTTCTCGCTCGCGAGAGGAATTACTTCCGGAAACGTTGGCAGAGGACCCGTGATCCAGCCGATAAGGCAGCATACAATCGGCTCACCGGACGACTGCATGGCAGTCTGAAGGCGTTCCGACGTAGCTGTTGGGAACTCGCTGTGGCCTGAACGGGGGATGTGGACCCGCAAAGTCACCCGTACAGAATACCTACCGCATTGATGGGACGGAGGCGACGACCTCCACTCCCCGCCATTGTTGGACCGTTTGGACGACTCCTGGGTCGCCCGGAGGAGAAGGCTGAGTACTTGGGCTTGTGTTTCGAGCGACAGTTCGCTCCCAACCCGCCCATGGACTGGGACTTCGACGAACAAGTTGAGATGGCTGTGGAAGACTTTCTGTCTTTTCCGATCATGGCGGAGCCCGAACCCATCTCTTTGGAAGAGGTCTCAGATCGGCTCGCTGAACTTCAGCCAAGAAAAGCTCCAGGCCCGGACGGTGTTACGAACACCGCTCTACGACTTCTTCCCGAGCCTGGAGTTCAATTCTTGACTGATTTGTTCAACGCGTGTCTCAGACTGGCCTACTTTCCCAAGAAATGGCGAAAGGCGACGGTCATCGTGATCCCGAAGCAGGGAAAGGATACCACCCGCTCTGAAAACCTCCGGCCTATCAGCCTACTCTCCGCTACGTCCAAGGTTTTTGAGTGCCTCGTGCAGCGTCGTGTACGAGAACATCTAACCAACTTTGACGTGCTGGTCCCCGAACAGTTCAGCTTTCATGTGGGGCATTTGACCACTCATCAACTGAAGAGAATGGTGGAAAGCGTCACGGAAGCCGGGTGTCGGAGAGAACGGACCGTTGCCTGTTTCTTAGATGTTGAAAAAGTCTTCGACAGCGTATGGCATGATGGCCTATTATTCAAGCTTAGGGAAGTCCAGCTCCCGGACTGCTACCTCCATCTGGTTGCTAGCTTTCTGACGGAGAGGACCTTCTGTGTGAGAGTTGGAGATTCAGTCTCTTCCGAGAGATGAATCACAGCCGGCGTCCCTCAAGGTAGTGTTATAGGCCCCCTTCTGTTCTCGATCTACGTCAACGACGTGCCGAGACAGCCTGGAGTCCAGATGGCCCTCTTTGCGGACGAAACGGCTGTATTTACGGCCGATCGTCATGTGGAAAGGGCCGTCCTACGACTGCAGCGCCAGCTCGACACGCTCGTGGACTGGACTGAGAATTGGAGAGTGCAACTCAACGCTACCAAGAGTGTAGCCATCGAATTCTCCAAGCGACGGAAGAACCCTGTTAGGCAGCTATGTATCGGCAGAACGTACTTGCGCTGGTCCAAAGAGGTCAAGTACCTAGGATTACACCTCGACCGTCGGCTCACCTGGCGTACCCACGCACAGACAGTTCTTAAGCGAGCATCCACTCGCCTGTGCGCGCTGTTTCCACTCCTGATCAGCTCAGCCATGACCAGGAAATTGGGCAGGATGATCGTCGGCGCGTATCTGCTGCCGGTCATTACCTACGCCTGTCCGGTCTGGGGGTTACCTCGCCACAATGCATAAAAAGAAGTTGCAGAGCGTCCTCGACAGGGGTCTTCGGCTAATGGCCAAAGTCCCCCGTCGCTTTTCATCTCGCCTTCTAAGGAGAGGACTTGGCGTCCGCTCCTTAGACGACACATTCAGGCGGCTTGCACGCACATTTTATGCACGTGTGGCGAGGTTCCCAGACAATCCTCTAGTGACTGGGCTGGGAAGGTACCGTATACGTCCAGGTGATTCGTGGAAACGCCCTTGGTGTATACTGCGCTAGTGTAGGCTAGCACAACAGCCGAGAATCGGCCTGCTATAGAGCACACGCCCTACTTGGGCAGGGCCACGAGGCAGAAGCTCCAGAAGGTAGCTCGGAACTCAGATCCCGAGTGGTTCGTCTCTGCGACGCACAGCCCAGAGCGAAAAAGCCGAACGATCAGTTTTTTATCAAATCTCACACAAGGCAGAACAGTACGCAGACCGACTCTACAAATTTTCAAATATATTAGAAGAAAGAAGAAGTATTATTAAACCAAGTGCATGATAATTAAATAAAGTAAACTTTTTTTACGACGAGTGATAAAATAATCCTCGACAACGAACTTGCAGAAGAAGAATAGATTCGACTACCAGCAGCGAAGCACATTTGCGGTTAGGACGCCAAGTTCATCGCCACACGTGAAGATACCAACGAAGAATAAAGTTTTATTAAATCAGTGAAGTGAATTGTGGAGTGTTAGTGAGCCATTTATTTAATTAAATAAATTAAATTAAAACAGTGAAAGAAAATAGTTTCGACGGACACAGTAAGTTTTTAACCAACTATTTAAATAACGATCTGGTAATATTTTTTTCAAATAACTAACTACATAACAAACAGTATACACTGTAATTCAAAATATAATAAGGGAACAATCTTGGTAGTTAAAGAACTTTGATGGTTAATTAACCAAAAAATATTCATAGTAATAAATCAATTGGCAATACGTCAGTCAAATACGAAGATTGTTCACTTATCCAGTTTAGACTATTTTAAGAAATTTTGTAAGGCATCATTTTGATAAATCTTGGAAGTTAAAAGAATTCACGACCCTGTGATATTGTAAGGTAGGTAATTAAACTCAACCGATCAACTGAGAAAATTTTTAGCTGATGGTATAATTAAGGGTTATCTAGAATATTGAGCAGATTTTAAAAAGTGTTAACAGTCCTTCAGACAATTTTGAATTTTAATAAATTGAATTTTTATATAATTACCACTCGACTTGTTTTCATTCCTAGAAAGTTATTTACAAAATTAAGGATCGATTAGTTTTTCATAAATAGATTTAACGTCAGTTGATTCTTTTTTCCTGGACCAGTGTTCAGGTGGCGCCCAGATTTAGCATAAGTTGTGTTATTATATTACAGGAAACAGCAATTACAGGACTCAAGGTCAGTATATTTAAACAAAAAAATAAAATAATCCAATTAAACCCCCAAAGCTAGGTACCCCTTAAACTCCCTTGGTAACGAGTTGATTCTTCCCAAAGGACATTTAACACCTGCGGTTGAAGGCAACGAGTGCCATAAACTATTAAAAGAATAAATATAAAAACTTTTTTAATATAATAAAAAACTCTCGATAAATAACTAATAAAAGAAATGTTAAATTCAATTACATCCAGAGTTACATATTTATATTACAATATCAGTGTTTAAAAGCAAAAGAAAAATTGTGTCATTGACAAACGACACTACCTTGAGCTCATGTAGAGATTGTCAACGTTAGAGAAGCTCAATTTGTGCCGGTAGGAAGAAAGGTGGGGGTACACGACAATATTGGTGGGTATACCCACTCCCCCCACTACTCCAATCTCGTGTTTCACTGCGCATACGCTTCTCTATCGTTGACAAGCTCTACAGTGGTTTTGAAATCAGTGTCCTTTTTGATTCGTAGAACTTTTTTTACACTATACAGTCATGTTTTCTGTGTAAAGTCAACTTATAAACATATAATCAACATAACAATAATAAAGATGTGTGTGTGTGTGTACATGCACATGCGTGTGAGGGGAGGAGAGATAACCAAGCAACTAACCCGTTTTTCATAATAAATTACATAGGATGCTTCTACAGTATTCAGTGTTGTTTCATTTTCTAACAAATTCTTTCTTTTTAGATGTAATAGCTGAAGAAGATGTAATAGTCTAGGACTAATATGTTTGACATGTTGCCATCTGAAGAAATTACCTGCATATATCTTTAGATTGAGATGTAAAATCAACTGTGAAAAGAAAGTATTTGTCTGATCATGACAGCTCATCTGCTTGTCACTAGCAGAATTAGAGCATAAGATAATGATAATTTGTTTAAATTCTGTGTAGACCAAATGTTTAAAGTTAAAATAATTAAATAAGTGTTTGCTATTTGATTTTTTAACATACAGTGAAAGTACATTCCCGGCAACTGGGTATAATGACAAGACATTTATGTTGGGAGGAAAAGTGGTTATTGTATTGCGAGAAAGTATAAAAAGGCCACCCTGTAAAACATTATTCTTGCTTCATCTCCATTAATATGAAGGAGAAGGAGATACGAATTTTACTAAAGGAAATTCTTACGGAGATAAGGAAATGGAAGTATGGTGATGACAAAAAAAAAAATCCTGGTCGAGATTATTACAGATTCTGATTGTACTACCCTCAAAACATGAAAAAAAGTCATTTTTCGAAAAGTGTCTGTGTGTCTTTTTATCTGTCTGGTGTCTGTAGATTTTTTTTTCTATGGCAAACGATAACAGCCGCAAATTCAAACAGAATCAAATAATTTTGTGCATACAGTCCTGATTTGTAGAGTACTCAAGACGTATTGTTTTTGGTGAAGATCGGTTAAGGGAAAGGGGTAGTTTACCTGCAATGTTTTTTTTATCAAGGGTAATTTTTTTCTATGGCAAACGATAACAGCCGCAAATTCAAACAGAATCAAATAATTTTGTGCATACAGTCCTGATTTGTAGAGTACTCAAGACGTACTGTTTTTGGTGAAGATCGGTTAAGGGAAAGGGGTAGTTTACCTGCAACTTTTTTTTATCAAGGGTAATTTTTTTCTATGGCAAACGATAACAGCCACAAATTCAAACAGAATCAAATAATGTTTTGCATACAGCCCTGAATTGTAGAGTTCTCAAGACCTATTGTTTTTGGTGAAGATCGGTTAAGGAAAGGGGTACTTTACCTGCAACATTTTATGTTTTAACAAGGGTAATTTTTTCTATGACGAACGATAACTGCCGTAAATTCAAAGAGAATCAAATAATTTTTTGCATACGTTCCTGAATTGTAAAGAACTGAAGGCCTATTGATTTTGGTGAAGATCGGTTAAGGGAAAGGGGTAGTTTACCAGCCACCTTTAATGTTTTAACAAGAGTAATTGTTTCTGTGACGAACGATAACTGCCGCACATTCAAACAGAATCAAATAATGTTTTGCATGCGTCCCTGAATTGTAGAGGACTCCAGATCTATTGATTTTGGTGAAGATCAGTTAAGAGAAAGGGGTAGTTTACCTGCAACATTTTATGTGATAACAAGGTTAATTTTTTCTATGACGAACGATAACTGCCGTAAATTCAAACATAATCAAATAAGTTTTTGCATACATCCCTACATTGTAGAGAACTCAAGACCTGTTGATTCTAGTGAAGATTGGTTAAGGGAAAGGGGTAGTTTACCTGCAACATTTTATGTTGTAACAAGAGAAATTTTTTCATGACGAACGATAACTGCCGTAAATTCAAACAGAATCAAATAATTTTTTACATATGTGCCTGAGTTGTAGAAGACTCGAGGCCTTTTGATTTTGGTGAAGATCGGTTACGGGGAAAGGGTAGTTTACCGGAAACATTTTTTGTTGTAACAAGAGTAAAGTACGTACTTCATTTTGATAAATAAAGTATCCTGATAAGAAGATCTTAATAATCCACTGTAGAAACGTAGATGAAATATCTATAAATAAAGAGGCTAGTTGAACGGGGTGGCGGTAATTTTCTATAAATGAAAATTATAGTTGAAGGGGGAGGGGATAATTTTTATATGTGTACTACGTTATTGGCAACAAAGTAATAGTTTGTTGTTAAAATTCCTTCCCGGTCTGTTTGGCCATAGTCCAATGTTTTCTGCAAAACCAGACGTTTCCGCAGTGCCGTCGACTGCCATCATCAGTGAAAATCGAGTGCGATAACGTGTGGTGGTATACGTTAGTGACCACAGTACTGTGGTTAAGGCTGAAGCAATAAGTGGGAAGAAGTAGTTTCTATGGAAACATTTCATTTCTTAAATGATTTTAAATATAAATCTTAGAACATGAAAGTCATGTATGGTTCTCCATACCGATATTTTTCTTAGGGAACTTAGAACTATATATAATAACTCACAACCTGCATGAGATAAAAGAGCAAGTTTCAGTCAAATGTTTGATAATGAAAAACGTTGCAGTGTTGAGTTGATGGATAACAAAATCATTTCTCCAATTCAGTATCGTCCATTAAACGCCATGACACGATGGTCATGAATAGTAAATATTTAAGTGCACACTTGAATGTTGTAGATATGATGACATATTGATCACTTTATACAGAACAAGATGTAATAAACTCTTGAGGACAGGACATCAGATACTTGAAATTATAGATAGCAGAGGAATTTAAAAAAATTGCTAGCTGTAAACTGTGTTTATTTGTGTACGTGTGTATATATAACGTAACAAATGTTATTTAATATAATTTATGTTTGTGGAGCCCCATGCTCTTTGGGACGCCAAAATTATACAACGGTACACATTGCTGTATTTCATGTAATTTAACTTGGTGCTGTGTTTACACTCATATAACATTACTGAGACCGTATATGTATAATTGGAGTTCAGGTGTAATTATAATAAGAGTAGTCCTTTTAGGAATCATAATATGTTTTCATTTATTTCATCAAACAAACGTAATAATAATAATAATATAATAGTAATATTTACTTCGAAATAAGAAATTCATTATCTATCGTTTCAAGTTTCTTTGATTGCAGTACATTCATCATAAAAATATATTTTATCTCTTATGTCTTATATTATCAATTCTATATAAAACATTTCTTATTCATAATATAAATTCTCGACTACTCAGTCTGAATGTGTGCTTTATAATTGGTAATATTTACCTTCTTATTCTTTACTTGACTTACCTTTTACGGCTTTATAATCATTTTAACAAAACTAATTAATTGTTTTCAATTACTTTACTTTATGTGCTTTCAATAAAAAAATTTAACTTATTAAATCAATGATTAATACTCCAAGCAAGGATTTAAATTATCTTTACATTAACTGTTCATTCAGTAAAGAAAAAAAATCATTAAAAAAATTCTGATTACAATTGAATTTCATTCTCTTATCTCTACCTACATAGTTATTCTTTAATTTTAAAATGTTTTTATTAATGTCTATCAATGTCTTTATTCTGTGATAATTATAAATTGGTTTTTCATTACCTCAAATTCTGCAGATTGTCCCATGTCCTCCAGTGATCTGTCGGTCCTCTCCTACTGGATGTCCTCTTGCCTTTTCTGGTTTCACTGGTCATCCTCCCGTCTCTAGTCCTTCATGGTCCATCGGCTGCTGTAGATTGTGATGACGGGTTGCTCTGGATCGGCTGCTGTTGTGATAGAAACAGTCTCTATTGCTCTGCGTATCGTTCCTCTGGTAGATGTTCTCTCACCATCTGTGTAGAGTTGATGTTCATAGTTGTAGACTGTTCGTAGACATCCGATGATTTTAGTTACAGTACTTTTTATTTTATTATTTTTATTACTACTTGAAATAAAACATTTTCCATAATACCGTTTGTGATATAAAAATCTTGTTGCTGTTAGACATAGCGTCTAACTTTGTCCGAAGTAATTAAAAATGCGCGTCTCAGACGGACATAGCGTATCGCCACGACTGAAGACTGTTTGAAGAGAGAGTTTGGCTCTCCTGGGCTCGAATTTATATTCACCAAGAAAACCACACCTGTTGGGTCAGGAATATGCATGTCAAAAACTGCCCACGGCATCAGTGCCCCCACTCTCGTCTCATTTCACATATTCACACTTTTTCGCCAATCGCACTGTTTAATGCGGATTTCAAGGTGATCTAATATTGTCTAATTTAATTACACACATGATATGTAATTATGATAATGATCACATCATTAGTATAATTATTATGCTTTAAAAATCGCACAGAATTCGCACTGACTGTCAGAATTACGTAGAATTCGCACTGCACATGTGTCTGAAGTTTACGCATTTTTAGACGTTTTTACACTCTTTCTAATATTTATGGTTTGCTTAAAATTAAATACAATCTTAATTTAGCATTTATTTGGGGTGAGGTTGCAAACTTTCAGGCTCGAACAGGCTTCACGCACACACTTTATTTACTTGTGTACATGCATACAGTGGTAATCACGTGATGTTTCTTGTTGATTCCTGTTTATAAGCCAGCTTCCAATTTCACACCTGCTCGTCTATTATATATTACTAAAATTAGTTTAAATATTTTTTTTTCATATATGCGAATTACAGCCTATGCTTGTATTGTCGCATTATTCATCTGCTTGGTAAAAAAAATTTTTAATAAATTTATTTATTAAAATTTTTGTTTTCTTTATCATTAGACATATTATATTTTTTATATTTCATATTACTTTTTTTTATTTGTATTTATACACTACTATCAATGATAATGAATAGTAATTGTTCAATTTCCCTTAGTTGGAGGGTAAAACAAGTCAATTTCTCTTCTCCCACCCCCTACAAGATGCTAACAATGCGTAAGGGTAGCTAATTTTTTCATTGTTCTCCTTTAATCTGGTCCCATTGACCTATTTATTTTTACGTGTAGAACTTCCTACACGAGTTTCCATTCTTGCACTGGTAAACATTTTGCATCTTAATATATTATGCAATTCTTCAATCTGGAATTTTACATTACCTTAATCATACATTCTTACCAGACTTTCCTTAACCCTTTTCTTAGCCTATTATTCCAATCTTCATTCTTACATTTCCTTATAATTCTTACATTACTTATACAATACATTAACTTTCATTACCTTTTATTACATTTCTTTAACATTACCTTTCTGAGCGCTAATAATTTTCTTCGTTCTTACCATTACTTTCTGAAATACACTTCAGTAACAGAATACTCTTTTAGCTTTGTAGTGTGTCGCATGATCGGTTACAGATGAACTGTCTTAGAAAACATATCGATATTTTACTCGTAGTCCTAAATTCTAAGTAGTCTCTGCCCTTTGAATTTTCCCTATCGCTTTCTTCTGTGTCCTTGCATTTCCACTAAGGTATGAAGTTTTCGCTTGATCAGCCATTCTGACAATTATACATTTATTTCTCATTTCTAACCCTTTCTTCATATTAATAACAACATCGATAATAACATTCCTTACCATTTCTTACAAACATAACATTCTTATTAACATCCTTTCTTAACATTTTCTTTTCAATTATAACATTTTCTTAAATATAATTTCTAACCTTTTTTCATATATTATTTCTTATTATTTAGCTCCTATTCTTATTAATAATCAGCAATATTATTTTCCATTTAAATAATTTTTTATATTGGGGCGTTGAGTGTAGTTTTGCTTTACACCCTCCCTAGCTTAGAATTGTTCGTCATACACAGGAAATTCATTGTTCCTTTGTAGTCTTCATTCCATTGTATTCCTCCCTCATTAAAATTCCGTTGTATCGCTGCGACGTTTGTTTTGATCGTGGACCTCACCTGTTTATAGGGTAACAATTTCATCTTACCTGTCGGCCACACAGAATTTCTCCTTCGTCTCTCTTTACAAATGCTTCTCTCACTCTCATTAGTTTGGTTTAGTGAACCTACCTGAACAGCTGTGCGCGACTTCACGCGTCTTTTATGATAACACCTGTAGTTTTTATAATTACAGTTATAATTATCGTGTTTTTTCTCACCGTAAATGTGGTGCCTTAAGTGTTTCACATGTGTATTTATCTTATGTGACTTACTCTTGTGTGTGTAACTTGCGATCTGGATATTTCGATCAATAAGCTGTGCTTTCTTAATCTTTATTTTGCTCTCTTCTTTAATGTTAATTATTTATTTAGAATTATCGTTATTAAATACGAACGTATTTTCTTTCGTATTTTCAATTATTATGGTTTGTTTATCTATCGTAGTTTTACTTGTATTTTCTACTGCCGCTATGTGCGTATTAGAATAGATATCCGTTGATACTAAGTGCGCATTCTTATTTACGATATCTTGCTCTAATTTTGCTTTTCTTTCTTCTCTTAATTTTTCTGCTTGTTTACAAAAAAATTCTGTTAACTCGTCTATTTGTGTTCTATTATTATTTTCTTTTACTTTTTCTGTTTGTTTGTCCTCTACTTCGCCAAATATGGCTTGCATCATAGCTAGAAGTGCCTCTTCCATCCTTAAACTTCCCGAAATTGCCATGTTGAATATTATATTTATTTATTATGTTTTAGAATATTATTTTTATGGAACCGACTTCTTAATTTTATTTATTTATTATTTAATTATTATTATTTATTTATTCTTATCTACTTATATTACAATTACACCTGTTTGTTGGGGAGGGCACCAGTTGCGTTATTACAATACAATACACACAACAAAATAAACACATATATAAAATTATTCATTAATAAACATCACTTATTATACATAAAATCTTATGCACACATTTAACCATAGAGCATACATTTATTTATTAAATGTAGGCGTGTCGTGCCCCAAGTTAACGGGCGACAAAATTATAACAATACACTGCATGTTGCATAAATTTAATATAATGTAATTTATGTGCCCCACATTCTTTAGGAGACAAAATTATATAACGTAACAAATGTTATTTAATATAATTTATGTTTGTGGAGCCCCACGTTCTTTGGGATGCTAAAATTATACAACGGTACACATTGCTGTATTTCATGTAATTTAACTTGGTGCTGTGTTTACACTCATATAACATTACTGAGACCGTATATGTATAATTGGAGTTCAGGTGTAATTATAATAAGAGTAGTCCTTTTAGGAATCGTAATATGTTTTCATTTATTACATCGAACAAACATAATAAAAATAATAATATAATAGTAATATTTACTTCGAAATAAGAAATTCATTATCTATCGTTTCAAGTTTCTTTGATTGCAGTACATTCATCATAAAAATATATTTTATCTCTTATGTCTTATATTATCAATTCTATATAAAACATTTCTTATTCATAATATAAATTCTCGACTACTCAGTCTGAATGTGTGCTTTATAATTGGTAATATTTACCTTCTTATTCTTTACTTGACTTACCTTTTACGGCTATATAATCATTTTAACAAAACTAATTAATTGTTTTCAATTACTTTACTTTATGTGCTTTCAATAAAAAAATTTAACTTATTAAATCAATGATTAATACTCCAAGCAAGGATTTAAATTATCTTTACATTAACTGTTCATTCAGTAAAGAAAAAAAATCATTAAAAAAATTCTGATTAAAACATTTCCCATAATACAGTTTGTGATATAAAAATCTTGTTGCTGTTAGACATAGCGTCTAACTCTGTCCGAAGTAATTAAAAATTCGTGTCTCAGACAGACATAGCGTACCGCCACGACTGAAGACTGTTTGAAGAGAGAGTTTGGCTCTCCTGGGCTCGAATTTATATTCACCAAGAAAACCACACCTGTTGGCACAGGAATATGCATGTCAAAAACTGCCCATGGCATCAGTGCCCCCACTCTCATCTCATTTCTCATATTCGCACTTTTTCGCCAATCGCACTGTTTAATGTGGATTTCAAGGTGATCTAATATTGTCTAATTTAATTACACACATGATATGTAATTATGATAATGATCACATCATTAGTATAATTATTATGCTTTAAAAATCGCACAGAATTCGTACTGACTGTCAGAATTACGTAGAATTCGCACTGCACATGTGTCTGATTTTTACGCATTTTTAGATGTTTTTACACTCTCTAATATTTATGGTTTGCTTAAAATTAAATGCAATCTTAATTTAGCATTTATTTGGGGTGGGATTGCAAACTTTCAGGCTCGAACAGGCTTCACGCACACACTCTATTTACTTGTGTACACGCATACAGCGGTAATCGCTTGATGTTTCTTGTTGATTCCTGTTTATAAGCCAGCTTCCAATTTCACACCTACTTGTCTATTATATATTACTAAAATTAATTTAAATATTTATTTATTTTTTCATATATGCGAATTACAGCCTATGCTTGTATTGTTGCAACATATATATATATATATATATATATAATAACAGGACCAAATATCATTAATTTGGAGTTATATGTTAAGGGTATACTATATTGATGTTTAAATAAATTTTAATAGTCGAAACTCCACTCATATGTTATAGCGATCATAATAATGCATTATACAAGCGCACACGCGGCTGTTACATAATCAACTCACTGTGTAACGCATACGACCACACCCAAACATTCAATTATTAATATTTCGGAAACCAGTAAATTCAGGTGAAATCCATTATAGCCAAAATGTTTGCAGAAATATTAATAATAGGGTGTGCGAATTTTATGCAATATAATTAAATAATAACAGAGTTAATTAATTTTATGTTAATAACTTCCGTAATAATTGAGCTACATAAAAGAGCTTTTGATATGTTATAGCTATAGGAATTTACAACAAATTGTATATTTCAGAATTAGCACAACTTGGTTTGCAGCCAAGATAATTGCAATATAAAAGTGCCACAGGAAATCCAGAACGACAATTCAGTTCCGTTGTGTTAAGAATATTAATAATAATATAAATTCTCCGTCTGTGGGAAAGTAGTTTCGTTCCCACGATCTCAGGTGATTCAAATTTTGTGTAGTAGGGAGAGTGTATCAGCCAATCAAATCATTCGAAGAAATCCGAACCAACGCGGAGTTTTGGGGCTGATCAAACACTCTACTGCCAGTATTCAAGAAGAACAGACGTATATCTTCGATCGTCTCAAAACCATAGTTTTGTGAAGACTCATCTGAAGACTCTACGTGGTCAACACGCCTAATTACGATCATCATAAAACAGATCAACTGTAACGACTCGTAATTACAGCGTCCAGTCAAGATACTCTTTCACATCAAGAAACAAGCTTATTGTGCACTACACTAACTGTGGGCATAAGCACGCAAGAGATCTACAAGACTACAAGACATTACTTCAAGAATACGACAGAGAGGCCGTCTAAACCATTTGTGAATCAGCTGACAAGCAGAGCTACAACTCGAAACGACACACACACACGCTGACGTGGAACGTGCATCGACGAGGGACTGAAGCAGTTCTCGCAGAAAGCTACAGACGTAAAAACTTCAACAAATAGCAGGAGAGCAGAGTGTTGCTGATTTCCGAGCTCACCGCCAAAACCCAGGATGCTCAAGTAGATCACTATCTCTAGCCGATTGGACAAGGACAGTGAGGGACATCCGGAGCATCTCTACAATCCACTTCAGAATCAGGAAAGTCAAAATCAAGTTATTTATTTTTCAACCATTAAATTTTTCTTTCTTTTTTAATTAAAATCAATGTAAAATAAATCATTCAGATGCCAGAAATCAAAGACTCTAGTTAAGTAAGAATTATTCATGTGTGATAATCTGTATAGCCAGTATAAGTAATTAATAAGCGTTAGCTAAGAATTAATAGTAGATAAAACAAGAAGCGCTATACAAATCTTAACAAAGAATTAAATAATTTGCTCGTACTGCAGTATACGTGAGTCAGATCACTAGTAAATAAAGGGACGTGAACTAGATTGTCACGCCTAGTTTATTTTTTTGGAATATTTTCAAGTAACGTTAGAGTTTTTATTTCATTAGAATCAAATCTTAAAGACATTGAAATTAAATTAAAGTAAATTAATTAATTAAATTCTCAGTTAAAATAAACTCTTTCAAAATAACGAGCTCAACTTCTGAAAATTATCAACCATTTAGAAAATATTATTCAAGATTTATTTATTGTTTAGTTTGTAAGAATATTTGATCATATAAGCATTTCATTCTTGTGTGTCATTGGAGTAATAAACACCGTTTTATTACCCCATATTGTATTTTTTTATTGCTGTACTACGGAGCCTACCAACCTCACAAAACTCTTCACTTTTAAAATAACTTACTTAGTGTGCTGCTGTTATACACTTGAGTTTACATACTTGCGAAATCAAATCCAAAATCCACACGCCCTAGTCGGAAGAAAACCGCAAGATCGGACAGCAGGTAGGTGCTCATATATTCACACAACACAACACGCAGATAGTAAAGTTACATATGTCGCCCTGAACGTGGGGCCCGAAATTCAATAAATTTCAATTTAAATCATAACGATCTTGAAACGCCACATTTATAATAAAGTTATAAATGGCGCTCCAATATCGTGGGGCTCGATAAATTTAAAGTACATTAAATTCACGTTCCGAACAACGCAGAAAGTAAAGTTATAAATGTTACGGAACGTGGGGCACGATAAAATTAAATTCAAAGTAAATTTAATTTCACGTTAAAACCAAGTTTGCTGTTTTAACTTTTAAAACAGCTGGCGTCCAACTGAACAAACACCAAAGAAAAGTTTTGTGATTGGTAGTGGTACAGCAGTGAAGTATTTGAAATTATTGTGTAAAAATGGAATCTGAAAAATCGCTTAAACAAATGTTGCAAGAAATGACCGCTAATATGAAACAGACAAATGCGGATTTAGTAGCTAATATGAACGCGAAGTTTGAACCAAGTGCAGCCAAAGCTGAAATGAATAACGCAGAATTAACGGCAAAAATAGACGCGCAAAAAGTCAGTTTAACCGAAGCATTAGAACATAGTAACGCGGATATAAATGCCGAAATTAAACAAAGTAATAAAGAAACGACCGCGAAAATTGATGAAAGCGCGAAAAATTTAGACGCTAAAGTCACGGAAATAAAAGAAAGTAATAAAGAATTAACCGCTAAAGTCACGGAAATCGGAGAAAAAGTACATACGGTAGAAACGAAAATAAACGAACGGTTCAAGGTTTTTGAGACCACCATGCAGAAATCGTTTATCAAACAAGTTACGTGTATGGAGGGCCGATTTAAAGAACACATAAGTAGGTGTGAAAAACAGACCGCTGATGTTGCGAAAAAAGTTGACTCGCTAGAAGTAAAAATTCAAGCCGATGCGACAGAAACTCAACGCCAAGTAAGTAGACTTGACGCTTCAATAGTAGAAACGCGATCAAATATAGATTCTAATAATGAAAGTGTATTGCAAGCACTTAATGACGAGATCTTGAAGGTACGACAGGAAGTGCGTAGGAGATCCGCTCCTAATATCCTAGTACAGGGTCCTGCCGATGAAAAAATCATGTATATTTTACAGGGGAAAATAATGAAAATCCTATTGAATTTTTGTTAGCCTGTGAAAATGAAATGGCGAGGGTAGGTTCGAGACTCGAAGATCAAGATAAAATACAATGGGTAGTAAACGCGATGCGTGATTCTGCGCGCAAATGGTATAATATTGTACGTGATAAAGTAACCACATACGCGGAATTCAAACAGAAATTCGAAAGCCGGTATTGGAATTCTTACACACAAAGACTATTACGGAACGAGTTAGAATATGGACGTTATGACCGAAAATTATATCATCCAGTAGGTCGAGCACGCAAAGCATTTAACCCCAGCATTTTCAGAGATCGACATTGTCACTAAACTAGCCTATCATTTCAACCACAATATACGGGTAGCTGTGTTTACGCAAGGTATATGCACGGTTGATGAATTGCTCATTTTAGTGTCGCAAAGCGAGACAGTTTTTGATTTAGGCGGTTGGCGTTATAACCCAGATTTTCGCCGAAATAACGACGGTCAAAATACCCAGGTACAATACCACCCTCAACCTGATCAGAGACCAAGTACGAGTTCTACTCCACCCCAAACACCATCAAAACCCCAAAATAAGACCTTTGAATATAAAGGTAAACCAAATGTCGGTAGACAGAAGGGGCAAAGATGGGACCCCGATCAGAACTATACAGACAATCGAGTTATCGAAAAGTGATACGACTGTGCAAGACAGCGATACACAAAGCGTTAAGGATCCTAGTGAAAAGCAAAAAAGCCATAAATTTCCAAAAAACTTGGCAAGGGGCGCCTCCAGGGGGGGGACGTGCCATAAATCATGCAAAATTACTTAAAGCAAAAATAGCTAGAAATAAAAACTATACTAGGTTTAAGGAAAGTAATTTGTGTCCAGAAATTTGTGTGCCGATTAATAAGGTATTTCAACCGGAAAGTACAAAACCATTGTTCACGGTGAATACAATACAACAAAGCACTCCGACAATTGCATGTCCGGTAGACCAGGAACTTAGAGGCAGCGTTCCCACACAACCAGCCTGGGAAGACGTAATATCCGGTGACGCCGAAGGACTTAACGAGTGGCTAGAGGAATATTGTAGAACCACCCATAAAAACGGTTACCAAATATTAGACGCACTTTGAAAATAATATAATATATAGGGTTAATAATAATTTAAATAATAATAATTAGTATTAAAATAAATTAAATGTGTGTTATATAATATTAATAAAAATTGTAAATAAGTTGTGTATGAACGGTAGTTCGTTAGTAGCGCGCTAGTAAACAAATGCGTATAGGACAGGAAGCACTCGCCACACAACGCGGTGTAGCGCCCAGCTGTTAGAATATAGGTCAAGTAATTAGCGTCACGCGGTATGTGATATCACTTTGTAAACAAACTCAGCACATTCCTAAAGCGTGTGTCCGCTGTTGGCTACCGCTTATCTAACATTCTTAGTTAAACGCTGCAATTAACTACTAGCCGTACTACAAACATTTACTACACAATGATTTCAGGTATAGTATTACTAATAGTGTTCAATCAGAATTAAGTTAAATATGTAAAGAACATTGACACTAATGTATGTGTCCATAGATAATTACTACAATGTATAGTAGCAAGCATAATGAATTCAATGTACATTTACAATAATTGAAAAAAAATGTAAATAATACACTCATTTTTTTTTTAAAGCGGGTGGAGGAGTATATAACAGGACCAAATATCATTAATTTGGAGTTATATGTTAAGGGTATACTATATTGATGTTTAAATAAATTTTAATAGTCGAAACTCCACTCATATGTTATAGCAATCATAATAATGCATTGTACAAGCGCAGACGCGGCTGTTACATAATCAACTCACTGTGTAACGCATACGACCACACCCAAACTTTCAATTATTAATATTTTGGAAACCAGTAAATTCAGGCGAAATCCATTATAGCCAAAATGTTTGCCGAAATATTAATAATACAGTGTGCGGATTTTATGCAATATAATTAAATAATAACAGAGTTAATTAATTTTATGTTAATAACTTCCGTAATAATTGAGCTACATAAAAGAGCTTTTGATATGTTATAGCTATAGGAATTTACAACAAATTGTATATTTCAGAATTAGCACAACTTGGTTTGCAGCCAAGATAATTGCAATATAAAAGTGCCACAGGAAATCCGGAACGACAATTCAGTTCCGTTGTGTTAAGAATATTAATAATAATATAAATTCTCCGTCTGTGGGAAAGTAGTTTCGTTCCCACGGGCTCAGGTGATTCAAATTTTGTGTAGTAGGGAGAGTGTGTCAGCCAATCAAATCATTCGAAGAAATCCGAACCAACGCGGAGTTTTGGGGCTGATCAAACACTCTACTGCCAGTATTCAAGAAGAACAGACGTATATCTTCGATCGTCTCAAAACCATAGTTTTGTGAAGAGTCATCTGAAGACTCTACGTGGTCAACACGCCTAATTACAATCATCATAAAACAGATCAACTGTAACGACTCGTAATTACAGCGTCCAGTCAAGATACTCTTTCACATCAACAAACAAGCTTATTGTGCACTACACTAACTGTGGGCATAAGCACGCAAGAGATCTACAAGACTACAAGACATTACTTCAAGAATACGACAGAGAGGCCATCTAAACCATTTGTGAATCAGCTGACAAGCAGAGCTACATCTCGAAACGACACACACACACGCTGACGTGGAACATGCATCGACGAGGGACTGAAGCAGTACTCGCAGAAAGCTACAGACGTAAAAACTTCAACAAATAGCAGGAGAGCAGAGTGTTGCTGATTTCCGAGCTCACCGCCAAAACCCAGGACGCTCAAGTAGATCACTATCTCTAGCCGATTGGACAAGGACAGCGAGGGACATCCGGAGCATCTCTACAATCCACTTCAGAATCAGGGAAGTCAAAATCAAGTTATTTATTTTTCAACCGTTAAATTTTTCTTTCTTTTTTAATTAAAATCAATGTAAAATAAATCATTCAGATGCCAGAAATCAAAGACTCTAGTTAAATAAGAATTATTCATGTGTGATAATCTGTATAGCCAGTATAAGTAATTAATAAGCTTTAGCTAAGAATTAATAGTAGATAAAACAAAAAGCGCTATACAAATCTTAACAAAGAATTAAATAATTTGCTCGTACTGCAGTATACGTGAGTCAGATCACTAGTAAATAAAGGGACGTGAACTAGATTGTCACGCCTAGTTTATTTTTTTAGAATATTTTCAAGTAACGTTAGAGTTTTTATTTCATTAGAATCAAATCTTAAAGACATTGAAATTAAATTAAAGTAAATTAATTAATTAAATTCTCAGTTAAAATAAACTCTTTCAAAATAACGAGCTCAACTTCTGAAAATTATCAACCATTTAGAAAATATTATTCAAGATTTATTTATTGTTTAGTTTGTAAGAATATTTGATCATATAAGCATTTCATTCTTGTGTGTCATTGGAGTAATAAACACCGTTTTATTACCCCATATTGTATTTTTTTATTGCTGTACTACGGAGCCTACCAACCTCACAAAACTCTTCACTTTTAGAATAACTTACTTAGTGTGCTGCTGTTATACACTTGAGTTTACATACAGTAGAACCCCGTTAGTCCGAACCCCGCTAGTCCGAAATTCCGGATAATCAGAACCGCCTCCAGGAATCAAATAGGCAAGGAAAGCTATAAAAACAACTGCAGATTTCATGAAGTGACAAATGATTTCATTACATTTCTAATAAAATGGTTACATTTTGCAAAATCAGTAGAAAATAATACTAACCACTGTAATACGTTGTAACGGGGCTAAGAGGACGGGTTTTTGATTTTATTAAAAAAGTGAGTATAAGTTTAATTGTGTAGTTGATAAGATTGAAACATGTGAAACTAATACCAATTTCAAAATCAATGAAATCGAAAGTAATTGCAAAACAGAGATACAAGCTATACAAAATACAGTGAATATTATACATAAGCGTATCGTACAAGTTGAGTGTTTAAATAATAATAAATTTATAGCAATCGAGCAGAGCATAGTTAATGTTAAAGATGAATTGAATGTAGCCATAAATGAAAAACTTAATCATGTTACGGAACAAGTAGTAATTACCAAAGATATGAATAGTGATATTGATTTGGAATTGTTTAATTGTGAAAATAGGGGGGTACACACTATGCAGTTTTTAAATAGAGTTAAAGAATTCAATCAGTTTTGTCGAAGTAGTTGGGAAGTACAGTTGCTAAAGATAATGAAGTGTTTTAGAGGGAATTCCGCGGTATGGGCGGATGTACATAAAGTAGAGTGGGTAAATTATCAGAGTTTTGAGACGGCCTTTAGAGAGAAATATTCGTCGGAAGAAGAGCAAGAAATATTGCGGAGTAAAATTATGGGACCAGGTAATTTTGGGACCCAAGGGGGTAACGTGACAATGTATGTCATGCGACTATATAATGAGGCAAAATATTTAGAGCCACCATTACCGTTTCGGTCATTCGTCCGTCACATAAGTAAGCATTTGCCTAGAGAAATACAGATTACGTTAATGACCCGAGAGATTCTAGAGATTACGGAACTAGAGAAAATATTGGATATATTTCAAAATATAAGAGAACGTGATATGAGTAGGCGGATAAACACACCAGTAACACATATAAATGGGAATTATAATCAATCCCGGGGAATGCCAAACTTTCACAGAGGGGCACGTGGGGGAAATAATGATAATCGAGGCGAGGGTTGGAGATGCGCCGACTGTAACGTTGATAACTATTCAATAAGAACCACATGTTTTAGATGTCACAAACCGAGAGAATGTCAACGCAGTGAGAGAACGTATCAGCCACAAAATCAACCGCAGAGAGGAGTCGAGAACACCAGAGGAGCACCGAGGGGAAATGGAAGTGGAAACAGAGGAAGAGGAGGATATAACCAGGCAGTAGCAGGTCCATCCACGGGAAACTAGAAGAGACAATGGGGAACCGGGCCCATCCATTGTCGGAGGAGAACCTGGGGGCCAAGAGGAGTGTAACTACCGCAGCAACATAATTATCAAAGACATGGCGGAGGAGTTACTGGAGGAGGATGCTGCAGAAATGACAGAAACCAAAACGGGACTGACGGAGGTATTTGTAACCATAGAAGGTAAGGATTATAAAACATTGATTGACACAGGTAGTGAGATATCAGTAGTTTCAGAGAATGTACTGGGTGAATTACAAAGGGTAAATAAAAATATTCCATCATTACCAGTTGCGGGAGTAACAGTAGTGGGGGTGACTGGAGTACGAAGTAAACGAGTCACTAAACAAGTACAATTAAACATATACATTAGTGATAATTCTGGGAAATGATTTTTTGGAAAGAAATAAAGCAGTAATTGATTTTAACCAGAGAATAGTAGAATTTAATAAGAGGCATGAACCAGTCAGGGTAGAATTCAAGAGGGTGTTAGATAAGGTTAGTGTTACGGGTGTAAAGAGGATACAGAACCGAGTAGGCGAGGGAATTATAGAAACAAGAGTGAATGTATGTCAAGAGAGTGAGAGTGTAGAGAGCGATGAGAGAGTATGGGAAACTAGGGCAGATAAATGTTTTAATTAGGGTGGAGTTGTAGGGAGTCCCCAACGACAGGAGTTGTGGGCAGTTATTGAACGTTTTAGAGATGTGTTTGCTGAGTTGCCTGGAAAAGCCAGGGACTACGTATGCGAGTTGAAGATTCGAGAACACTCACACTACATCCAGAGAAGTTATCCAGTGCCATTTTCGAAGAGGAGAGCTGTTCAAGAAGAGCTGGAGCGGATGATGGAAGGGGACAGCATTGAAAGATACATATCGCCTTACTCTAATCCGTTAGTGGTGGTCATAAAAAAGGATGGAAAGGTAAGATTGTGTTTAGACGCCAGAAAAATTAATCAGATTATAATACCTGACCTGGAGTCACCGGAATCCATGAACGAAAGTTTTCAAAAGTTTAGTGGAGTCAGATATATGACGTCCTTAGATTTAACAGCGGGCTACTGGCAAGTTCCATTAGCGCCAGAGAGCCGGAAATTTAGTGCATTTCTTTTCAATGGTAAGAACTATCAATTTAAGCGTCTGCCATTCGGACTAAACACTAGCGTGGCCAGTTTTATAAAATGCTTAGATATGATTTTACAACCCAAGGATTTAGATTTTTTAACTGTATATGTTGACGACGTACTAATAGCATCAAGAACATTCTCTGAACACTTAGAACACATAGAATATGTTTTAAATAAATTGCAGCAAGGGGGATTAACTGTTAATTGGGAGAAATCAAAATTTCTACAAACTGAGATACACTTTTTAGGTTTTATTATCACTCCCGAGGGTACTTTAGCAAACCCCGACAAAGTAGAAGCCATCACACGTTTTCCAGAACCAAAAAATATTAAACAGTTGCAGAGCTTTTTAGGATTATGCAATTTTTATCGAAAATTTCAGAGAAACTATGCGCATATTACCTCTAAGCTAAGTGCGGTTTTGCAAAAGAATAGACAATGGAAATGGGGCGAGGAGGAAAGAATTATTTTCAATGAAATTAAAGAGAAATTTATAGACATGATA
This sequence comes from Magicicada septendecula, assembly GCA_034769895.1. NCBI lineage: Eukaryota > Metazoa > Arthropoda > Insecta > Hemiptera > Cicadidae > Magicicada > Magicicada septendecula. The sequence goes on from CM068368.1 coordinate 797,897,881, forward strand.
ATGATGAATCACCCCGATTTTCAGAAAAAGTTTTATTTACAGACGGATGCCAGCAACATAGCCCTCGGCGCAGAACTTTACCAGGAGGGTGAGGATCAGGAGCACCGGACCATCGCTTTTGCCAGCAGAACTTTATTGGCAGCAGAAAAGAATTACACCATGACAGAGAAAGAATTGCTGAGCATCGTCTTCGCGGTGAAGAAATTCCGCACTTACCTGCTAGGAAACCGATCATAAGGCCTTATCGTTTCTGAACACATGTAAGCTGACGCATAGCAGATTAACCAGGTGGGTGCTAGCATTACAAGCATATCATTTTACATGGGAATATATTAAGGGAACAGATAACAAAGTACCTGATACTCTGTCCAGGGTAGATACAATAGATAATAAGACAGGGAGAGATCTGAAAGAAATAGAAATTTTTCGATTAACAAGGGATGATAGAATTTTTGGGGAAGAATTAAGGGAAATTAAAAACATGCAAAGATCAGAAAATAAAGTAGGTAAGATAATAGCTAGTTTAGAGGCAGATATAAATGGTTCAGAGTACAATACACATTTCCATATACATAAGGGAATTCTGTTTAAGAAAGTAGAAGGGGGTGAACGGGATTGGCGGTTGATGATACCTGATGAATTAATAGATAGAATTATATGGGATTGCCACGTAAGATATGGTCATTTTGGTGCGAAAAAATGTACAAGTGTATTAAAAGAATCTTGTGTTTTTAAAAATATGGAGAAGAGAGTTAGAAGAGTATTAAAAATTTGCGATTGTGTCAAAAGTCTAAAGTAGTAAATTATAGGGTAGAAGGGGAAATGAAGTACATTAAAGTAGAAAGACCGTTCGATTTAGTTGCGGTAGATTTGTATGGGCCATTGCCTAAAGGTAGAGGTGGAGTAGTATACATTTTTGTTGTTTTAGACACTTTTACCAAGTTTGTTAGGTTGTACAGCGTAAAGAGAGCTACTAGTAAGGTGCTCAGCGAAAAGATCACCAAGGACTACATGATCAACATAGGGAAGCCGAAGGTAATTTTATCTGATCATGGACCGCAGTTCATCAGCGGTAAGTGGAGACAGACTCTCGGCTGGGAAGGCATCATCCCCAAGCATACGGCAGTTTACCATCCACAGTCGAACCAGGCGGAGCAGGTGATGCGAGAAATCGGCAGGATATTCAGGGCGTATTGTCACTCCAAACACTCAGAGTGGCCTTTATACGTAAAGAAGGTGGAGGATTCGTTAAACAGCACAACCCACGATTCTACAGGTTTTACACCGTACGAACTAATCAAAGGAAACCGTCCACCCAAAATATTAGAACAACTTTTTGAATATCCACCAGAAGAAAGAGTTCTGGACAGGGATGTAAAAATACAACTTGCAAACGAGAGTCTGCTCACCAAGGGAGAGAGGAGAAAGCGGAAGCATGATGAAAAGGGTAAGTGGGTCAAATATGAAATAGGACAGTTAGTATTGGTAAGAAGGCATGACTTGTCTAGTGCACAAGATAAAGAAATAAAGAAGTTTTTCCTCTTATATGAAGGACCTTATGAGATTGTAGAAATAAAAATGAATAATGCATACGTACTATGCAATCAGGTGACACAGGAGATAGTGGGGACGCATAATGCTACGAATTTAAAATTATATTGGTCTAGGTAAAATTTTGTGTTGAATTATAACATGCTATTTATGTTTTCAGAAGGGACTCTCCCCAATTTTCGGGCGGTCACGACCTTACCAGTCCTGGCCGTGGTTTTTGGCAATTGGAGGCGGGCCATGGTTGGAGGAGCTTCCTTCGGGTGGTGAAACAACGATGGTCCGGCTCCACCAAAATTGGTAAAGATTTGAAATTTTCACCACATATTGAACGGGGAGGGGGACCCCTAGAGGTACGTGACACAAATTATTTTTTTATACACTCAAGGTGCAGCGGTCAGGTGTACCGGTCACGTACCAGCACTGCCTTCGAGTGTTTGTAAATAATGGAGGCTATATATATATATATATATATATATATTAAAGGCAATGCAATCACAGACAAAATTTTAGTCTCATTGGTAAAATAAAGTTTACCAATGAGAGCAGTTACAGATTAATTAGGAAAATGAGTTTTGTTGAGAGGTGGGCTGGGCGAATAGATAGACGGCGGGTTTGGATAAATGGCAGGAGAGGGGGAGTAGATTTGGTTTAGAAGGGGAACGTGAATTCACATAGTGGATCTATCTTGTCGCCTAGTTTACCTCGTGGCAAAACACCATTTTCGGGGGATTACTGTCTTACCATCGCTTATAGTAGTAATAATAGACAGCCTTCAATGTAAATAGTTATCAATATATAATTTGGAATGTTTATAATTTTAAATTTATGTCAATTTTAGTACATAAGTGATCAAGTATAATTGTAAAGTTCGTAGTACCAGTGAGAGTTGGGACGTGCAGAAGTGTGTAGAATAAATTAGAAACTTGTTATCATACAAGATATGTGGGTAATTTTGGGGGGGTTGAGTGGTGTTAATAGAAGTGATATACTTATGAGATGTAGAAACTGTAACTGTAGAAGGGTTAGTTTAGTTATTAGGTTGGCTAGTACAGTGGTGGCATGTGCCACTGTAGGTAGCGGTAAGTGTTGGGGGTAACAGGGAGTGTTACCTCCATCGGAGGCCAAAATGGCGTAAAATACACGGCACAACTTTTATATAATTTTATATTATATGCTGATTGATTGCCGTGCCGTGTATCATAATGACGAAGAGAACATGCCTGAATTTAGAGATGATTTCCCCGCCTTTTCGGGCGATCACTGCCTTACCAGCACTAATCGTGGTTTTGGATGGCGGCCAGCTATGGCCAACAATTGTAAATTTGACCATAGCTGTGCTTGAAATTGGTGTATATTTGAAATTAATGGAGGGTGACTTTAGGGGAATCCCCGGAACTATGGAACAGCGGCTGCCACTCTGTTCGCGTGGGAACAGTAAACCAGGTGGTAGACCCGCTTTAAGGGCTTATAAATTTGAAACAAAAGATATGATGATATCTACCTAATTTTAAAATGTAACGCAGAAGCAAGGACAAGGAGATGTTAAATTCCTCCACCAATGCCGTCCTTGTGGATGCAAATGGGCGCAACAGTCCACCCTCAGAAAACAATAGTGTGTGTGGTTAAGGAGGTTGCTCAAGGGAGTAACGAATTAAAAAATTTTGTTGTAACTTAGTAATGGCAACTCGCTCTTGAAGTAATTAAATAATTGTTTTGATTTGAGAAAATGGATACAGTAGATGTTTATTATATTTTGGTTATCATGTTTCAGTGGGTCATTAATCTTGTTGTATTAGAGTGTAAGAATTATAAATATGTGTTATGTATTTTTCGTTATGTAATTTTGTGTAGCATTTTTGAACAAAGGTCATTCATCCGACCTAGAACATCAGCTGATGGCTGGAGTTAGATGTGTAAAATGTCACTTATAAACTGGTTGTAAATTTCCAATGTAACTAATGTTTGAATATAATGATTTTAATGTGTTAAAAGATTTTGATTTAAATGATGGAAATGATTTGAGATAGTTGAGAATTTTAAAAGGTTATGTAAAAGGTGGTAAAGTTGATTTTGGGTGATTAATATTGAGTTAGGACATTTAAATCAGTCCATGTTGAGTACAAAGGGGTAGAGAGTATTTTTTTATATATAAGGGTAGAATGATGCGATATGAGTTGAGTAGTAAGTGGGTTTAGAGAATGTTTGATAGATGTTTTTGACAGAGAATGGGTGTCATGTTAATTAAAGCTGTTAGTGATGTTAGAGTCAGATGGGGATTAAGAGTATATATATATATATATATATATATATGCCAAGTTGTAAATCAAGTTATTATGAATAATTAAGTCACCCAAACTAATGGAGATTGAGAATGTTAAAGAAAGTAAATCATAGTTAAAATGAAAAAATTAATTGAAACCAAATTTTAATAGAATTTGAGAATAATGTAAAGCTATAGAATGTGTAATTTTGATTAATTTAAATGTCAGTTTTATTGTTAATTATAATAATACTATGTTAATTTTAATGTCTTATTATATTATGTTGTATTGTGTTTAAAGATAAAAAAAATTTTTGAAGATGTTCTATGTACTTCATGATGTAGATCTATGTATAACATATGTAGGTCAAGGTCGTTGACTTGACCCAGTGTGATCAGCTGATGGTTGATGTTATAAACTAGACCAGTTTTTGGCAATTGCTTGATGCAAATTTTGTCGTTTAAGTGATTTAAATAATTTTAAAAATTTTCCGAAATTGATAAAAATTAATACTTTGATAAATTAAAATTTTTTTTTTTTTTAATTTATTTTTTTGATTTTGTGCTAGGTGATGTTTGAATTTAAGTGTATTATTGTTTATGTGTATTATTAGTGCTTTATTGAGTTATATTGTGTAGAATATAGAGTATTAGACATTATTCATGTTTAACAAGGTGTTCAGTTTTTTTTTTTTTTATTAATAGTTAATGGATTCATGCAAAAGATTTTTGTCTTGATTTTTTGGGAGAGTAATGGTAATATAAAGATTTGAGTTCGATTTAAACAAAATTTTGAATTTGAAAATAAATTTTGTTAGGACGTAGTAATAAGTACAGGGTGATTCAGATAAGTCAGAACTCCAACACTTATTTACCAACATCATTTAATATCAATATCATTTAATACATTTTTAATGTATTTAATACATTTAAATACCTTTATAAAAGATGCTGAAATTGTCCTCCATTTTGTAGTAAACACATATCGACTCGATGGCACATGTTTGGAGTTCTGACTTATCTGAATCACCCCGTATATGTACGCGCCCAGTATTTGCCAAAGGCGACCCAGTATGCATGCAAAGGGGGAACATATCGGTTGAGGATCTGGCATGGAGTAAGGCCAGGGGTTTGGAGTTTGGGGTGGCATGGTTGAAGGTTAGGTGCGCTGTGGTGCGTGTCTGTTCGATGTTATGGTGTTGGGATCTCGTATAGAGAAGTCCAGTAATCTTGTTCAGCTGTAGCCATGGTCGCCGAGCTAGGGGGGTAGTTTACCCATGATGTTAAGAACTAATGGGGGTTGTTGGCACCATATCCTCAGCGATCCTCTTAGGGGTTTAGCAATGAGATTTCTTCTGTTTCGGCAGAAGATCTCTCATTGGGGGGGGGGTATTGTAACGGGGCTAAAAGGAGGGGTTTTTGATTTTATTAAAAAAGCGTAAATTCATTTTCATCGGTGTGGGTAGCCACGTGTTAAACAAAAGCTTTGTTCAAACAAAGAAGTTGTGAGGTGTAGCTGTGTGATGGAATGTGTCAAGGTGCAACCACGCAATGTAATTCTCAGAACTGTGGTGTTGAGTAACACGCGCAAACACCAGCAGGTGCGCAACCGACGCAGATTTGGTAAAACAATATGGCCCGGAGACGATATTTTTCACAACGTGCTCCTGTGCTGGCGGAAATGCAAGGAGAAATCCCGCCTACCTTTGTGACGAAACCAGTGGACACTAAATTTCGTCTACTGCCAGCACCCACAAGTAACACGTGTTGTGGGTGCAACGACAAAGACCTTAGCAGCAAAGGCGGTGAACGGCGACGAAATTTGTTAGCAACCAAGGCAGTGAGGTCCGGCCTCATGTATGTCCAGTCGACTCCCAGAATAGACCGTGCACGGTCGTTTCAATTGTCTACCCGGGTAAAATAATGTCGCCTGACAGTAACAGCATGCTTAAATAACTAAAAATGTAATTTAAAAGTACAGTGACATAACCAGTGGTGAAGTGTAATTTTTAAAGATAATGAAACTGTAATATTGTTTTTCGGATGAGAAATCGAGTGCGTGACTCGCCATGCGGTTACAGGAGACGCCACGGTAACTGTAATTGTATCCAACACAAAATTATTGTAATCATGTTTAAAAGGGGGTTTTGAAGTAATTATATGTAAAAGGGGTTTCGTATGAATGAGTGGATGGGCAATCTGGGTCGCCTTTAATAGATTTATGAATATGTTAGAATAAGAAAATATTTAAGCAAAATGCGTATGTAATATCTGCCTTTAAAAGGAGAAAATGAGCTGTAATATGTGATTTGAGGGAGAATGAGGAGGGAGTGTGTATTTAAAAGAAAATAACAAATGCCATTAAATTAGATTTGTTTCAAATGAAAAGCGAGTTGAGTATGTTATTCAAATAACCTGAAGGTCATACTTGTATGTCGCAGTTCCGTGCAACGAACTTTGGATAAGAGGTAAGTCTTAAAATGAATTAAATTTTAATAATTAAATGTGATAATAAGAGATTACACAACGTATTAATCAGTAGGCCTACAATTACTGGAATAAAATTCTTAAACAAAACTACAAACTACAAAAACAGAATTCAATTATTGTACTGTACAGTACTTAGATTACAGTTTCTATACTTTATTAACAGAATTTCCAAATAAACACTTCAATATTAACACTTCACTTATTCACTGGTTGCACAAAATCAGATTCTCTAATGGCGTAAAGACGTGAATCTAGCAGACGACGCAATATTCCACCAGCGTCTCATGAACATGATGTCCGCCGCTGTAGCGTTGGCATGCTGCTCCATATACTGCAGGGATATTTCCAGCGCCTTTGCTGCTTCTGAATGTGAAATGAGATGTTCTGAATCATCGGCTTCATCCATCACATCAGAATCTTCATCGAAGTCTTGTCTGATCAGGGAAACGATTTCCGTATCTGTCAAAACTTGGTGGTCTTCCGTGTCAGCTGCCACCCACTCGTCCACATCTGTTTCGTCTGCTTCTTCACAGCCTGGAATTTGATGCATGAGCTGTAAAACTTCAGTCCTGTCATCAGCTTGTTCCGGACTATCGATGTAAGAGACTTGGCCATAATTTTTTCCACGACTTTCTCAGCAGCTGTTTTTTGAGATTGTCCCATGCTTCACCTAACCAATAGATAACATCTTTGATGTTGATTTTCTTAAGACTTTGGAGAATGGTTTGTGAACTGCCTTCATTTTCGAGAAGAGACCTTAGAAGAATTTTTTTATACACACATTTCATGTTTTGTAGCACCTCTTGGTCCATGGGTTGTAACAAAGGTGTTACATTCGGAGGGAGAAAAATAGCTTTTATATCTCCATTAACAAGTTCTTCTGTCGAAGCATGTGATGGAGCGTTGTCAATGACAAGTAACGCCCGGGGTGGCAGACCATTTTTTTCACTGAACTTTTTTACTGAAGGAATAAACTGGACATGAAACCATTCCTTAAATAAAGCACTGGTCATCCATGCCTTTTTTTGATGCCTGTAGAATACAGGAAGCGAGTTCACATTGATGTTCTTAAATGCTCTTGGGTTTTTTGATTTGCCAATAACCATTAATGGCAACTTATTAGTCCCAGCTGCATTAATGCATGCTAAAACAGTCACACGTTCCTTGCACATTTTGAAACCAGGTGCATTAAGTTCTTGTTTGGCGGCGAGGCTCTTGTTTGGCAATGCCTTAAAATTTAACCCAGTTTCATTGCAATTGTATATTTCTTGAGGCGAGTAATTTTGTGATGAAACTATGTCTGCGAATTCAGCGATGTACTCTTGTGCAACCTGGTGATTCGCTGATAGTGATTCACCAGTAATGGATAACTGTCATATTCCGTGTCTTTTTTTCCAACGGTCCAGCCAGCTGTTACTCGCAATGAATTTAGGATCGCCATTCAACAGCTTATTGAGGTGAACTGCTTTTCCTTGGATTAAGGGACCACTCAGTGGAGTACCTCTCTGCCTTTCTTGTGAAAACCATATGAAAAGGGCTTCATCAATTTTGTCAAATTGTGACACTCTTGATGTATGACGCTCCTCGAAAGTCTTCTCGGATGTTGTCGCACAAAACTGTTCAATCTTGGACCGGTTTTTCTTCCAGTCACTTATTGTTGCTTTACCCATACCAAATTCGACTGTTAATTTCGTTCCACTTTCACCCTTGTCCAAACGTTTCAACACTTCAAGTTTATCTTTTAGTGCACATGAACTATGTTTCCGCTTACCAACCATTTTTATACAATACGCACTTAAAAAACAATACTGAAAACGTATGTAAGTTGGAATGCACACACAATGTCTCAGACATTGAGACAAAGCAAGGCCACGAGAAGAAACAAACAAGAGTGGGGGAAGTGGGATTACTAAGAAACTGGCATGAGTCATTGACGCCCTGGCGCACCCGTGATAGTAAACAACATACCGCACTAGAAAGCCACCGAATGTCAGTGTCAATACTGTTCACCTTATCTGTACTGTATTACAGTACTGTACTACGTAATATTTTATGAAATATTGAACTCTTATAAACCGTAAAATGCATTCGTTGAATAAAAAACGGGCATATATGAGTTACATATAAGTTAAAGACCATATTTAAATCAAATAAATAATTATAATTATTTAATAATAATTATTTCGGATAATCCGAATTTTTGCCAATCCGAACCGGCCCCGGTCCCAATTAGTTCGGACTAGCGGGGTTCTACTGTACTTGCGAAATCAAATCCAAAATCCACACGCCCTAGTCGGAAGAAAACCGCAAGATCGGACAGCAGGTAGGTGCTCATATATTCACACAACACAACACGCAGATAGTAAAGTTACATATGTCGCCCTGAACGTGGGGCCCGAAATTCAATAAATTTCAATTTAAATCATAACGATCTTGAAACGCCACATTTATAATAAAGTTATAAATGGCGCTCCAATATCGTGGGGCTCGATAAATTTAAAGTACATTAAATTCACGTTCCGAACAACGCAGAAAGTAAAGTTATAAATGTTGCCCGGAACTTGGGGCACGATAAAATTAAATTCAAATTAAATTTAATTTCACGTTAAAACCAAGTTTGCTGTTTTAACTTTTAAAACAGCTGGCGTCCAACTGAACAAACCCCAAAGAAAAGTTTTGTGATTGGTAGTGGTACAGCAGTGAAGTATTTGAAATTATTGTGTAAAAATGGAATCTGAAAAATCGCTTAAACAAATGTTGCAAGAAATGACCGCTAATATGAAACAGACAAATGCGGATTTAGTAGCTAATATGAACGCGAAGTTTGAACAAAGTGCAGCCAAAGCTGAAATGAATAACGCAGAATCAACGGCAAAAATAGACGCGCAAAAAGTCAGTTTAACCGAAGCATTAGAACATAGTAACGCGGATATAAATGCCGAAATAAAACAAAGTAATAAAGAAACGACCGCGAAAATCGATGAAAGCGCGAAAAATTTAGACGCTAAAGTCACGGAAATAAAAGAAAGTAATAAAGAATTAACCGCTAAAGTCACGGAAATCGGAGAAAAAGTACATACGGTAGAAACGAAAATAAACGAACGGTTCAAGGTTTTTGAGACCACCATGCAGAAATCGTTTATCAAACAAGTTACGCGTATGGAGGGCCGATTCAAAGAACACATCAGTAGGTGTGAAAAACAGACCGCTGATGTTGCGAAAAAAGTTGACTCGCTAGAAGTAAAAATTCAAGCCGATGCGACAGAAACTCAACGCCAAGTAAGTAGACTTGACGCTTCAATAGTAGAAACGCGATCAAATATAGATTCTAATAATGAAAGTGTATTGCAAGCACTTAATGACGAGATCTTGAAGGTACGACAGGAAGTGCGTAGGAGATCCGCTCCTAATATCCTAGTACAGGGTCCTGCCGATGAAAAGAATCGTGTATATTTTACAGGGGAAAATAATGAAAACCCTATTGAATTTTTGTTAGCCTGTGAAAATGAAATGGCGAGGGTAGGTTCGAGACTCGAAGATCAAGATAAAATACAATGGGTAGTAAACGCGATGCGTGATTCTGCGCGCAAATGGTATAATATTGTACGTGATAAAGTAACCACATACGCGGAATTCAAACAGAAATTCGAAAGCCGGTATTGGAATTCTCACACACAAAGACTGTTACGGAACGAGTTAGAATATGGACGTTATGACCGAAAATTATCTATAACGCCCGAAAATTATATCATCCAGCAGGTCGAGCACGCAAAGCATTTAACCCCAGCATTTTCAGAGATCGACATTGTCACTAAACTAGCCTATCATTTCAACCACAATATACGGGTAGCTGTGTTTACGCAAGGTATACGCACGGTTGATGAATTGCTCATTTTAGTGTCGCAAAGCGAGACAGTTTTTGATTTAGGCGGTTGGCATTATAACCCAGATTTTCGCCGAAATAACGACGGTCAAAATACCCGGGTACAATACCACCCTCAACCTGATCAGAGACCAAGTACGAGTTCTACTCCACCCCAAACACCGTCAAAACCCCCAAATAAGACCTTTGAATATAAAGGTAAACCAAATGTCGGTAGACAGAAGGGGCAAAGTAAGGGCAAAGATGGGAGCCCGATCAGAACTATACAGACAATCGAGTTATCGAAAAGTGATACGACTGTGCAAGACAGCGATACACAAAGCGTTAAGGATCCTAGTGAAAAGCAAAAAAGCCATAAATTTCCAAAAAACTTGGCAAGGGGCGCCTCCAGGGGGGGACGCGCCATAAATCATGCAAAATTACTTAAAGCAAAAATAGCTAGAAATAAAAACTATACTAGGTTTAAGGAAAGTAATTTGTGTCCAGAAATTTGTGTGCCGATTAATAAGGTATTTCAACCGGAAAGTACAAAACCATTGTTCACGGTGAATACAATACAACAAAGCACTCCGACAATTGCATGTCCGGTAGACCAGGAACTTAGAGGCAGCGTTCCCACACAACCAGCCTGGGAAGACGTTGTAATATCCGGTGACGCCGAAGGACTTAACGAGTGGCTAGAGGAATATTGTAGAACCACCCATAAAAACGGTTACCAAATATTAGACGCACTTTGAAAATAATATAATATATAGGGTTAATAATAATTTAAATAATAATAATTAGTATTAAAATAAATTAAATGTGTGTTATATAATATTAATAAAAATTGTAAATAAGTTGTGTATGAACAATAGTTCGTTAGTAGCGCGCTAGTAAACAAACGCGTATAGGACAGGAAGCACTCGCCACACAACGCGGTGGAGCGCCCAGCTGTTAGAATATAGGTCAAGTAATTAGCGTCGCGCGGTATGTGATATCACTTTGTAAACAAACTCAGCACATTCCTAGAGCGTGTGTCCGCTGTTGGCTACCGCTTATCTAACATTCTTAGTTAAACGCTGCAATTAACTACTAGCCGTACTACAAACATTTACTACACAATGATTTCAGGTATAGTATTACTAATAGTGTTCAATCAGAATTAAGTTAAATATGTAAAGAACATTGACACTAATGTATGTGTCCATAGATAATTAATACAATGTATAGTAGCAAGCATAATCAATTCAATGTACATTTAAAATAATTGAAAAAAAAATGTAAATAATACACTCATTTTTTTTTAAAGCGGGTGGAGGAGTATATAACAGGACCAAATATCATTAATTTGGAGTTATATGTTAAGGGTATACTATATTGATGTTTAAATAAATTTTAATAGTCGAAACTCCACTCATATGTTATAGCAATCATAATAATGCATTGTACAAGCGCACACGCGGCTGTTACATAATCAACTCACTGTGTAACGCATACGACCACACCCAAACTTTCAATTATTAATATTTTGGAAACCAGTAAATTCAGGCGAAATCCATTATAGCCAAAATGTTTGCCGAAACATTAATAATAGGGTGTGCGAATTTTATGCTATATAATTAAATAATAACAGAGTTAATTAATTTTATGTTAATAACTTCCGTAATAATTGAGCTACGTAAAAGAACTTTTGATATGTTATAGCTATAGGAATTTACAACAAATTGTATATTTCAGAATTAGCACAACTTGGTTTGCAGCCAAGATAATTGCAATATAAAAGTGCCACAGGAAATCCGGAACGACAATTCAGTTCCGTTGTGTTAAGAATATTAATAATAATATAAATTCTCCGTCTGTGTGAAAGTAGTTTCGTTCCCACGGGCTCAGGTGATTCAAATTTTGTGTAGTAGGGAGAGTGTGTCAGCCAATCAAATCATTCGAAGAAATCCGAACCAACGCGGAGTTTTGGGGCTGATCAAACACTCTACTGCCAGTATTCAAGAAGAACAGACGTATATCTTCGATCGTCTCAAAACCATAGTTTTGTGAAGACTCATCTGAAGACTCTACGTGGTCAACACGCCTAATTACGATCATCATAAAACAGATCAACTGTAACGACTCGTAATTACAGCGTCCAGTCAAGATACTCTTTCACATCAACAAACAAGCTTATTGTGCACTACACTAACTGTGGGCATAAGCACGCAAGAGATCTACAAGACTACAAGACATTACTTCAAGAATACGACAGAGAGGCCATCTAAACCATTTGTGAATCAGCTGACAAGCAGAGCTACATCTCGAAACGACACACACACACGCTGACGTGGAACATGCATCGACGAGGGACTGAAGCAGTACTCGCAGAAAGCTACAGACGTAAAAACTTCAACAAATAGCAGGAGAGCAGAGTGTTGCTGATTTCCGAGCTCACCGCCAAAACCCAGGACGCTCAAGTAGATCACTATCTCTAGCCGATTGGACAAGGACAGCGAGGGACATCCGGAGCATCTCTACAATCCACTTCAGAATCAGGAAAGTCAAAATCAAGTTATTTATTTTTCAACCGTTAAATTTTTCTTTCTTTTTTAATTAAAATCAATGTAAAATAAATCATTCAGATGCCAGACATCAAAGACTCTAGTTAAATAAGAATTATTCATGTGTGATAATCTGTATAGCCAGTATAAGTAATTAATAAGCTTTAGCTAAGAATTAATAGTAGATAAAACAAAAAGCGCTATACAAATCTTAACAAAGAATTAAATAATTTGCTCGTACTGCAGTATACGTGAGTCAGATCACTAGTAAATAAAGGGACGTGAACTAGATTGTCACGCCTAGTTTATTTTTTTGGAATATTTTCAAGTAACGTTAGAGTTTTTATTTCATTAGAATCAAATCTAAAAGACATTGAAATTAAATTAAAGTAAATTAATTAATTAAATTCTCAGTTAAAATAAACTCTTTCAAAATAACGAGCTCAACTTCTGAAAATTATCAACCATTTAGAAAATATTATTCAAGATTTATTTATTGTTTAGTTTGTAAGAATATTTGATCATATAAGCATTTCATTCTTGTGTGTCATTGGAGTAATAAACACCGTTTTATTACCCCATATTGTATTTTTTTATTGCTGTACTACGGAGCCTACCAACCTCACAAAACTCTTCACTTTTAAAATAACTTACTTAGTGTGCTGCTGTTATACACTTGAGTTTACATACTTGCGAAATCAAATCCAAAATCCACACGCCCTAGTCGGAAGAAAACCGCAAGGTCGGACAGCAGGTAGGTGCTCATATATTCACACAACACAACACGCAGATAGTAAAGTTGAACGTGGATATAAAAGTTGAACAACATGCATATGTCGCCCTGAACGTGGGGCCCGAAATTCAATAAATTTCAATTTAAATCATAACGATCTTGAAACGCCACATTTATAATAAAGTTATAAATGGCGCTCCAATATCGTGGGGCTCGATAAATTTAATGTACATTAAATTCACGTTCCGAACAACGCAGAAAGTAAAGTTATAAATGTTGCCCGGAACTTGGGGCACGATAAAATTAAATTCAAATTAAATTTAATTTCACGTTAAAACCAAGTTTGCTGTTTTAACTTTTAAAACAGCTGGCGTCCAACTGAACAAACCCCAAAGAAAAGTTTTGTGATTGGTAGTGGTACAGCAGTGAAGTATTTGAAATTATTGTGTATTTGAAATTATTGTGTAAAAATGGAATCTGAAAAATCGCTTAAACAAATGTTGCAAGAAATGACCGCTAATATGAAACAGACAAATGCGGATTTAGTAGCTAATATGAACGCGAAGTTTGAACAAAGTGCAGCCAAAGCTGAAATGAATAACGCAGAATCAATGGCAAAAATAGACGCGAAAAAGTCAGTTTAACCGAAGCATTAGAACATAGTAACGCGGATATAAATGCCGAAATAAAACAAAGTAATAAAGAAACGACCGCGAAAATCGATGAAAGCGCGAAAAATTTAGACGCTAAAGTCACGGAAATAAAAGAAAGTAATAAAGAATTAACCGCTAAAGTCACGGAAATCGGAGAAAAAGTACATACGGTAGAAACGAAAATAAACGAACGGTTCAAGGTTTTTGAGACCACCATGCAGAAATCGTTTATCAAACAAGTTACGCGTATGGAGGGCCGATTCAAAGAACACATCAGTAGGTGTGAAAAACAGACCTGATGTTGCGAAAAAAGTTGACTCGCTAGAAGTAAAAATTCAAGCCGATGCGACAGAAACTCAACGCCAAGTAAGTAGACTTGACGCTTCAATAGTAGAAACGCGATCAAATATAGATTCTAATAATGAAAGTGTATTGCAAGCACTTAATGACGAGATCTTGAAGGTACGACAGGAAGTGCGTAGGAGATCCGCTCCTAATATCCTAGTACAGGGTCCTGCCGATGAAAAGAATCGTGTATATTTTACAGGGGAAAATAATGAAAACCCTATTGAATTTTTGTTAGCCTGTGAAAATGAAATGGCGAGGGTAGGTTCGAGACTCGAAGATCAAGATAAAATACAATGGGTAGTAAACGCGATGCGTGATTCTGCGCGCAAATGGTATAATATTGTACGTGATAAAGTAACCACATACGCGGAATTCAAACAGAAATTCGAAAGCCGGTATTGGAATTCTCACACACAAAGACTGTTACGGAACGAGTTAGAATATGGACGTTATGACCGAAAATTATCTATAACGCCCGAAAATTATATCATCCAGCAGGTCGAGCACGCAAAGCATTTAACCCCAGCATTTTCAGAGATCGACATTGTCACTAAACTAGCCTATCATTTCAACCACAATATACGGGTAGCTGTGTTTACGCAAGGTATACGCACGGTTGATGAATTGCTCATTTTAGTGTCGCAAAGCGAGACAGTTTTTGATTTAGGCGGTTGGCATTATAACCCAGATTTTCGCCGAAATAACGACGGTCAAAATACCCGGGTACAATACCACCCTCAACCTGATCAGAGACCAAGTACGAGTTCTACTCCACCCCAAACACCGTCAAAACCCCCAAATAAGACCTTTGAATATAAAGGTAAACCAAATGTCGGTAGACAGAAGGGGCAAAGTAAGGGCAAAGATGGGAGCCCGATCAGAACTATACAGACAATCGAGTTATCGAAAAGTGATACGACTGTGCAAGACAGCGATACACAAAGCGTTAAGGATCCTAGTGAAAAGCAAAAAAGCCATAAATTTCCAAAAAACTTGGCCTCCAGGGGGGGCGCCATAAATCATGAAAAAATTACTTAAAGCAAAAATAGCTAGAAATAAAAACTATACTAGGTTTAAGGAAAGTAATTTGTGTCCAGAAATTTGTGTGCCGATTAATAAGGTATTTCAACCGGAAAGTACAAAACCATTGTTCACGGTGAATACAATACAACAAAGCACTCCGACAATTGCATGTCCGGTAGACCAGGAACTTAGAGGCAGCGTTCCCACACAACCAGCCTGGGAAGACGTTGTAATATCCGGTGACGCCGAAGGACTTAACGAGTGGCTAGAGGAATATTGTAGAACCACCCATAAAAACGGTTACCAAATATTAGACGCACTTTGAAAATAATATAATATATAGGGTTAATAATAATTTAAATAATAATAATTAGTATTAAAATAAATTAAATGTGTGTTATATAATATTAATAAAAATTGTAAATAAGTTGTGTATGAACAATAGTTCGTTAGTAGCGCGCTAGTAAACAAACGCGTATAGGACAGGAAGCACTCGCCACACAACGCGGTGTAGCGCCCAGCTGTTAGAATATAGGTCAAGTAATTAGCGTCGCGCGGTATGTGATATCACTTTGTAAACAAACTCAGCACATTCCTAGAGCGTGTGTCCGCTGTTGGCTACCGCTTATCTAACATTCTTAGTTAAACGCTGCAATTAACTACTAGCCGTACTACAAACATTTACTACACAATGATTTCAGGTATAGTATTACTAATAGTGTTCAATCAGAATTAAGTTAAATATGTAAAGAACATTGACACTAATGTATGTGTCCATAGATAATTAATACAATGTATAGTAGCAAGCATAATCAATTCAATGTACATTTAAAATAATTGAAAAAAAAATGTAAATAATACACTCATTTTTTTTTAAAGCGGGTGGAGGAGTATATAACAGGACCAAATATCATTAATTTGGAGTTATATGTTAAGGGTATACTATATTGATGTTTAAATAAATTTTAATAGTCGAAACTCCACTCATATGTTATAGCAATCATAATAATGCATTGTACAAGCGCACACGCGGCTGTTACATAATCAACTCACTGTGTAACGCATACGACCACACCCAAACTTTCAATTATTAATATTTTGGAAACCAGTAAATTCAGGCGAAATCCATTATAGCCAAAATGTTTGCCGAAACATTAATAATAGGGTGTGCGAATTTTATGCTATATAATTAAATAATAACAGAGTTAATTAATTTTATGTTAATAACTTCCGTAATAATTGAGCTACGTAAAAGAACTTTTGATATGTTATAGCTATAGGAATTTACAACAAATTGTATATTTCAGAATTAGCACAACTTGGTTTGCAGCCAAGATAATTGCAATATAAAAGTGCCACAGGAAATCCGGAACGACAATTCAGTTCCGTTGTGTTAAGAATATTAATAATAATATAAATTATCCGTCTGTGTGAAAGTAGTTTCGTTCCCACGGGCTCAGGTGATTCAAATTTTGTGTAGTAGGGAGAGTGTGTCAGCCAATCAAATCATTCGAAGAAATCCGAACCAACGCGGAGTTTTGGGGCTGATCAAACACTCTACTGCCAGTATTCAAGAAGAACAGACGTATATCTTCGATCGTCTCAAAACCATAGTTTTGTGAAGACTCATCTGAAGACTCTACGTGGTCAACACGCCTAATTACGATCATCATAAAACAGATCAACTGTAACGACTCGTAATTACAGCGTCCAGTCAAGATACTCTTTCACATCAACAAACAAGCTTATTGTGCACTACACTAACTGTGGGCATAAGCACGCAAGAGATCTACAAGACTACAAGACATTACTTCAAGAATACGACAGAGAGGCCATCTAAACCATTTGTGAATCAGCTGACAAGCAGAGCTACATCTCGAAACGACACACACACACGCTGACGTGGAACATGCATCGACGAGGGACTGAAGCAGTACTCGCAGAAAGCTACAGACGTAAAAACTTCAACAAATAGCAGGAGAGCAGAGTGTTGCTGATTTCCGAGCTCACCGCCAAAACCCAGGACGCTCAAGTAGATCACTATCTCTAGCCGATTGGACAAGGACAGCGAGGGACATCCGGAGCTTCTCTACAATCCACTTCAGAATCAGGAAAGTCAAAATCAAGTTATTTATTTTTCAACCGTTAAATTTTTCTTTCTTTTTTAATTAAAATCAATGTAAAATAAATCATTCAGATGCCAGACATCAAAGACTCTAGTTAAATAAGAATTATTCATGTGTGATAATCTGTATAGCCAGTATAAGTAATTAATAAGCTTTAGCTAAGAATTAATAGTAGATAAAACAAAAAGCGCTATACAAATCTTAACAAAGAATTAAATAATTTGCTCGTACTGCAGTATACGTGAGTCAGATCACTAGTAAATAAAGGGACGTGAACTAGATTGTCACGCCTAGTTTATTTTTTTGGAATATTTTCAAGTAACGTTAGAGTTTTTATTTCATTAGAATCAAATCTAAAAGACATTGAAATTAAATTAAAGTAAATTAATTAATTAAATTCTCAGTTAAAATAAACTCTTTCAAAATAACGAGCTCAACTTCTGAAAATTATCAACCATTTAGAAAATATTATTCAAGATTTATTTATTGTTTAGTTTGTAAGAATATTTGATCATATAAGCATTTCATTCTTGTGTGTCATTGGAGTAATAAACACCGTTTTATTACCCCATATTGTATTTTTTTATTGCTGTACTACGGAGCCTACCAACCTCACAAAACTCTTCACTTTTAAAATAACTTACTTAGTGTGCTGCTGTTATACACTTGAGTTTACATACTTGCGAAATCAAATCCAAAATCCACACGCCCTAGTCGGAAGAAAACCGCAAGGTCGGACAGCAGGTAGGTGCTCATATATTCACACAACACAACACGCAGATAGTAAAGTTGAACGTGGATATAAAAGTTGAACAACATGCATATGTCGCCCTGAACGTGGGGCCCGAAATTCAATAAATTTCAATTTAAATCATAACGATCTTGAAACGCCACATTTATAATAAAGTTATAAATGGCGCTCCAATATCGTGGGGCTCGATAAATTTAAAGTACATTAAATTCACGTTCCGAACAACGCAGAAAGTAAAGTTATAAATGTTGCCCGGAACTTGGGGCACGATAAAATTAAATTCAAATTAAATTTAATTTCACGTTAAAACCAAGTTTGCTGTTTTAACTTTTAAAACAGCTGGCGTCCAACTGAACAAACCCCAAAGAAAAGTTTTGTGATTGGTAGTGGTACAGCAGTGAAGTATTTGAAATTATTGTGTATTTGAAATTATTGTGTAAAAATGGAATCTGAAAAATCGCTTAAACAAATGTTGCAAGAAATGACCGCTAATATGAAACAGACAAATGCGGATTTAGTAGCTAATATGAACGCGAAGTTTGAACAAAGTGCAGCCAAAGCTGAAATGAATAACGCAGAATCAACGGCAAAAATAGACGCGAAAAAGTCAGTTTAACCGAAGCATTAGAACATAGTAACGCGGATATAAATGCCGAAATAAAACAAAGTAATAAAGAAACGACCGCGAAAATCGATGAAAGCGCGAAAAATTTAGACGCTAAAGTCACGGAAATAAAAGAAAGTAATAAAGAATTAACCGCTAAAGTCACGGAAATCGGAGAAAAAGTACATACGGTAGAAACGAAAATAAACGAACGGTTCAAGGTTTTTGAGACCACCATGCAGAAATCGTTTATCAAACAAGTTACGCGTATGGAGGGCCGATTCAAAGAACACATCAGTAGGTGTGAAAAACAGACCGCTGATGTTGCGAAAAAAGTTGACTCGCTAGAAGTAAAAATTCAAGCCGATGCGACAGAAACTCAACGCCAAGTAAGTAGACTTGACGCTTCAATAGTAGAAACGCGATCAAATATAGATTCTAATAATGAAAGTGTATTGCAAGCACTTAATGACGAGATCTTGAAGGTACGACAGGAAGTGCGTAGGAGATCCGCTCCTAATATCCTAGTACAGGGTCCTGCCGATGAAAAGAATCGTGTATATTTTACAGGGGAAAATAATGAAAACCCTATTGAATTTTTGTTAGCCTGTGAAAATGAAATGGCGAGGGTAGGTTCGAGACTCGAAGATCAAGATAAAATACAATGGGTAGTAAACGCGATGCGTGATTCTGCGCGCAAATGGTATAATATTGTACGTGATAAAGTAACCACATACGCGGAATTCAAACAGAAATTCGAAAGCCGGTATTGGAATTCTCACACACAAAGACTGTTACGGAACGAGTTAGAATATGGACGTTATGACCGAAAATTATCTATAACGCCCGAAAATTATATCATCCAGCAGGTCGAGCACGCAAAGCATTTAACCCCAGCATTTTCAGAGATCGACATTGTCACTAAACTAGCCTATCATTTCAACCACAATATACGGGTAGCTGTGTTTACGCAAGGTATACGCACGGTTGATGAATTGCTCATTTTAGTGTCGCAAAGCGAGACAGTTTTTGATTTAGGCGGTTGGCATTATAACCCAGATTTTCGCCGAAATAACGACGGTCAAAATACCCGGGTACAATACCACCCTCAACCTGATCAGAGACCAAGTACGAGTTCTACTCCACCCCAAACACCGTCAAAACCCCCAAATAAGACCTTTGAATATAAAGGTAAACCAAATGTCGGTAGACAGAAGGGGCAAAGTAAGGGCAAAGATGGGAGCCCGATCAGAACTATACAGACAATCGAGTTATCGAAAAGTGATACGACTGTGCAAGACAGCGATACACAAAGCGTTAAGGATCCTAGTGAAAAGCAAAAAAGCCATAAATTTCCAAAAAACTTGGCCTCCAGGGGGGGCGCCATAAATCATGAAAAAATTACTTAAAGCAAAAATAGCTAGAAATAAAAACTATACTAGGTTTAAGGAAAGTAATTTGTGTCCAGAAATTTGTGTGCCGATTAATAAGGTATTTCAACCGGAAAGTACAAAACCATTGTTCACGGTGAATACAATACAACAAAGCACTCCGACAATTGCATGTCCGGTAGACCAGGAACTTAGAGGCAGCGTTCCCACACAACCAGCCTGGGAAGACGTTGTAATATCCGGTGACGCCGAAGGACTTAACGAGTGGCTAGAGGAATATTGTAGAACCACCCATAAAAACGGTTACCAAATATTAGACGCACTTTGAAAATAATATAATATATAGGGTTAATAATAATTTAAATAATAATAATTAGTATTAAAATAAATTAAATGTGTGTTATATAATATTAATAAAAATTGTAAATAAGTTGTGTATGAACAATAGTTCGTTAGTAGCGCGCTAGTAAACAAACGCGTATAGGACAGGAAGCACTCGCCACACAACGCGGTGTAGCGCCCAGCTGTTAGAATATAGGTCAAGTAATTAGCGTCGCGCGGTATGTGATATCACTTTGTAAACAAACTCAGCACATTCCTAGAGCGTGTGTCCGCTGTTGGCTACCGCTTATCTAACATTCTTAGTTAAACGCTGCAATTAACTACTAGCCGTACTACAAACATTTACTACACAATGATTTCAGGTATAGTATTACTAATAGTGTTCAATCAGAATTAAGTTAAATATGTAAAGAACATTGACACTAATGTATGTGTCCATAGATAATTAATACAATGTATAGTAGCAAGCATAATCAATTCAATGTACATTTAAAATAATTGAAAAAAAAAATGTAAATAATACACTCATTTTTTTTTAAAGCGGGTGGAGGAGTATATAACAGGACCAAATATCATTAATTTGGAGTTATATGTTAAGGGTATACTATATTGATGTTTAAATAAATTTTAATAGTCGAAACTCCACTCATATGTTATAGCAATCATAATAATGCATTGTACAAGCGCACACGCGGCTGTTACATAATCAACTCACTGTGTAACGCATACGACCACACCCAAACTTTCAATTATTAATATTTTGGAAACCAGTAAATTCAGGCGAAATCCATTATAGCCAAAATGTTTGCCGAAACATTAATAATAGGGTGTGCGAATTTTATGCTATATAATTAAATAATAACAGAGTTAATTAATTTTATGTTAATAACTTCCGTAATAATTGAGCTACGTAAAAGAACTTTTGATATGTTATAGCTATAGGAATTTACAACAAATTGTATATTTCAGAATTAGCACAACTTGGTTTGCAGCCAAGATAATTGCAATATAAAAGTGCCACAGGAAATCCGGAACGACAATTCAGTTCCGTTGTGTTAAGAATATTAATAATAATATAAATTCTCCGTCTGTGTGAAAGTAGTTTCGTTCCCACGGGCTCAGGTGATTCAAATTTTGTGTAGTAGGGAGAGTGTGTCAGCCAATCAAATCATTCGAAGAAATCCGAACCAACGCGGAGTTTTGGGGCTGATCAAACACTCTACTGCCAGTATTCAAGAAGAACAGACGTATATCTTCGATCGTCTCAAAACCATAGTTTTGTGAAGACTCATCTGAAGACTCTACGTGGTCAACACGCCTAATTACGATCATCATAAAACAGATCAACTGTAACGACTCGTAATTACAGCGTCCAGTCAAGATACTCTTTCACATCAACAAACAAGCTTATTGTGCACTACACTAACTGTGGGCATAAGCACGCAAGAGATCTACAAGACTACAAGACATTACTTCAAGAATACGACAGAGAGGCCATCTAAACCATTTGTGAATCAGCTGACAAGCAGAGCTACATCTCGAAACGACACACACACACGCTGACGTGGAACATGCATCGACGAGGGACTGAAGCAGTACTCGCAGAAAGCTACAGACGTAAAAACTTCAACAAATAGCAGGAGAGCAGAGTGTTGCTGATTTCCGAGCTCACCGCCAAAACCCAGGACGCTCAAGTAGATCACTATCTCTAGCCGATTGGACAAGGACAGCGAGGGACATCCGGAGCTTCTCTACAATCCACTTCAGAATCAGGAAAGTCAAAATCAAGTTATTTATTTTTCAACCGTTAAATTTTTCTTTCTTTTTTAATTAAAATCAATGTAAAATAAATCATTCAGATGCCAGACATCAAAGACTCTAGTTAAATAAGAATTATTCATGTGTGATAATCTGTATAGCCAGTATAAGTAATTAATAAGCTTTAGCTAAGAATTAATAGTAGATAAAACAAAAAGCGCTATACAAATCTTAACAAAGAATTAAATAATTTGCTCGTACTGCAGTATACGTGAGTCAGATCACTAGTAAATAAAGGGACGTGAACTAGATTGTCACGCCTAGTTTATTTTTTTGGAATATTTTCAAGTAACGTTAGAGTTTTTATTTCATTAGAATCAAATCTAAAAGACATTGAAATTAAATTAAAGTAAATTAATTAATTAAATTCTCAGTTAAAATAAACTCTTTCAAAATAACGAGCTCAACTTCTGAAAATTATCAACCATTTAGAAAATATTATTCAAGATTTATTTATTGTTTAGTTTGTAAGAATATTTGATCATATAAGCATTTCATTCTTGTGTGTCATTGGAGTAATAAACACCGTTTTATTACCCCATATTGTATTTTTTTATTGCTGTACTACGGAGCCTACCAACCTCACAAAACTCTTCACTTTTAAAATAACTTACTTAGTGTGCTGCTGTTATACACTTGAGTTTACATACTTGCGAAATCAAATCCAAAATCCACACGCCCTAGTCGGAAGAAAACCGCAAGGTCGGACAGCAGGTAGGTGCTCATATATTCACACAACACAACACGCAGATAGTAAAGTTGAACGTGGATATAAAAGTTGAACAACATGCATATGTCGCCCTGAACGTGGGGCCCGAAATTCAATAAATTTCAATTTAAATCATAACGATCTTGAAACGCCACATTTATAATAAAGTTATAAATGGCGCTCCAATATCGTGGGGCTCGATAAATTTAAAGTACATTAAATTCACGTTCCGAACAACGCAGAAAGTAAAGTTATAAATGTTGCCCGGAACTTGGGGCACGATAAAATTAAATTCAAATTAAATTTAATTTCACGTTAAAACCAAGTTTGCTGTTTTAACTTTTAAAACAGCTGGCGTCCAACTGAACAAACCCCAAAGAAAAGTTTTGTGATTGGTAGTGGTACAGCAGTGAAGTATTTGAAATTATTGTGTATTTGAAATTATTGTGTAAAAATGGAATCTGAAAAATCGCTTAAACAAATGTTGCAAGAAATGACCGCTAATATGAAACAGACAAATGCGGATTTAGTAGCTAATATGAACGCGAAGTTTGAACAAAGTGCAGCCAAAGCTGAAATGAATAACGCAGAATCAACGGCAAAAATAGACGCGCAAAAAGTCAGTTTAACCGAAGCATTAGAACATAGTAACGCGGATATAAATGCCGAAATAAAACAAAGTAATAAAGAAACGACCGCGAAAATCGATGAAAGCGCGAAAAATTTAGACGCTAAAGTCACGGAAATAAAAGAAAGTAATAAAGAATTAACCGCTAAAGTCACGGAAATCGGAGAAAAAGTACATACGGTAGAAACGAAAATAAACGAACGGTTCAAGGTTTTTGAGACCACCATGCAGAAATCGTTTATCAAACAAGTTACGCGTATGGAGGGCCGATTCAAAGAACACATCAGTAGGTGTGAAAAACAGACCGCTGATGTTGCGAAAAAAGTTGACTCGCTAGAAGTAAAAATTCAAGCCGATGCGACAGAAACTCAACGCCAAGTAAGTAGACTTGACGCTTCAATAGTAGAAACGCGATCAAATATAGATTCTAATAATGAAAGTGTATTGCAAGCACTTAATGACGAGATCTTGAAGGTACGACAGGAAGTGCGTAGGAGATCCGCTCCTAATATCCTAGTACAGGGTCCTGCCGATGAAAAGAATCGTGTATATTTTACAGGGGAAAATAATGAAAACCCTATTGAATTTTTGTTAGCCTGTGAAAATGAAATGGCGAGGGTAGGTTCGAGACTCGAAGATCAAGATAAAATACAATGGGTAGTAAACGCGATGCGTGATTCTGCGCGCAAATGGTATAATATTGTACGTGATAAAGTAACCACATACGCGGAATTCAAACAGAAATTCGAAAGCCGGTATTGGAATTCTCACACACAAAGACTGTTACGGAACGAGTTAGAATATGGACGTTATGACCGAAAATTATCTATAACGCCCGAAAATTATATCATCCAGCAGGTCGAGCACGCAAAGCATTTAACCCCAGCATTTTCAGAGATCGACATTGTCACTAAACTAGCCTATCATTTCAACCACAATATACGGGTAGCTGTGTTTACGCAAGGTATACGCACGGTTGATGAATTGCTCATTTTAGTGTCGCAAAGCGAGACAGTTTTTGATTTAGGCGGTTGGCATTATAACCCAGATTTTCGCCGAAATAACGACGGTCAAAATACCCGGGTACAATACCACCCTCAACCTGATCAGAGACCAAGTACGAGTTCTACTCCACCCCAAACACCGTCAAAACCCCCAAATAAGACCTTTGAATATAAAGGTAAACCAAATGTCGGTAGACAGAAGGGGCAAAGTAAGGGCAAAGATGGGAGCCCGATCAGAACTATACAGACAATCGAGTTATCGAAAAGTGATACGACTGTGCAAGACAGCGATACACAAAGCGTTAAGGATCCTAGTGAAAAGCAAAAAAGCCATAAATTTCCAAAAAACTTGGCAAGGGGCGCCTCCAGGGGGGGACGCGCCATAAATCATGCAAAATTACTTAAAGCAAAAATAGCTAGAAATAAAAACTATACTAGGTTTAAGGAAAGTAATTTGTGTCCAGAAATTTGTGTGCCGATTAATAAGGTATTTCAACCGGAAAGTACAAAACCATTGTTCACGGTGAATACAATACAACAAAGCACTCCGACAATTGCATGTCCGGTAGACCAGGAACTTAGAGGCAGCGTTCCCACACAACCAGCCTGGGAAGACGTTGTAATATCCGGTGACGCCGAAGGACTTAACGAGTGGCTAGAGGAATATTGTAGAACCACCCATAAAAACGGTTACCAAATATTAGACGCACTTTGAAAATAATATAATATATAGGGTTAATAATAATTTAAATAATAATAGTTAGTATTAAAATAAATTAAATGTGTGTTATATAATATTAATAAAAATTGTAAATAAGTTGTGTATGAACGATAGTTCGTTAGTAGCGCGCTAGTAAACAAACGCGTATAGGACAGGAAGCACTCGCCACACAACGCGGTGGAGCGCCCAGCTGTTAGAATATAGGTCAAGTAATTAGCGTCGCGCGGTATGTGATATCACTTTGTAAACAAACTCAGCACATTCCTCGAGCGTGTGTCCGCTGTTGGCTACCGCTTATCTAACATTCTTAGTTAAACGCTGCAATTAACTACTAGCCGTACTACAAACATTTACTACACAATGATTTCAGGTATAGTATTACTAATAGTGTTCAATCAGAATTAAGTTAAATATGTAAAGAACATTGACACTAATGTATGTGTCCATAGATAATTAATACAATGTATAGTAGCAAGCATAATCAATTCAATGTACATTTAAAATAATTGAAAAAAAAATGTAAATAATACACTCATTTTTTTTTAAAGCGGGTGGAGGAGTATATAACAGGACCAAATATCATTATTTTGGAGTTATATGTTAAGGGTATACTATATTGATGTTTAAATAAATTTTAATAGTCGAAACTCCACTCATATGTTATAGCAATCATAATAATGCATTGTACAAGCGCAGACGCGGCTGTTACATAATCAACTCACTGTGTAACGCATACGACCACACCCAAACTTTCAATTATTAATATTTTGGAAACCAGTAAATTCAGGCGAAATCCATTATAGCCAAAATGTTTGCCGAAACATTAATAATAGGGTGTGCGAATTTTATGCTATATAATTAAATAATAACAGAGTTAATTAATTTTATGTTAATAACTTCCGTAATAATTGAGCTACGTAAAAGAACTTTTGATATGTTATAGCTATAGGAATTTACAACAAATTGTATATTTCAGAATTAGCACAACTTGGTTTGCAGCCAAGATAATTGCAATATAAAAGTGCCACAGGAAATCCGGAACGACAATTCAGTTCCGTTGTGTTAAGAATATTAATAATAATATAAATTCTCCGTCTGTGTGAAAGTAGTTTCGTTCCCACGGGCTCAGGTGATTCAAATTTTGTGTAGTAGGGAGAGTGTGTCAGCCAATCAAATCATTCGAAGAAATCCGAACCAACGCGGAGTTTTGGGGCTGATCAAACACTCTACTGCCAGTATTCAAGAAGAACAGACGTATATCTTCGATCGTCTCAAAACCATAGTTTTGTGAAGACTCATCTGAAGACTCTACGTGGTCAACACGCCTAATTACGATCATCATAAAACAGATCAACTGTAACGACTCGTAATTACAGCGTCCAGTCAAGATACTCTTTCACATCAACAAACAAGCTTATTGTGCACTACACTAACTGTGGGCATAAGCACGCAAGAGATCTACAAGACTACAAGACATTACTTCAAGAATACGACAGAGAGGCCATCTAAACCATTTGTGAATCAGCTGACAAGCAGAGCTACATCTCGAAACGACACACACACACGCTGACGTGGAACATGCATCGACGAGGGACTGAAGCAGTACTCGCAGAAAGCTACAGACGTAAAAACTTCAACAAATAGCAGGAGAGCAGAGTGTTGCTGATTTCCGAGCTCACCGCCAAAACCCAGGACGCTCAAGTAGATCACTATCTCTAGCCGATTGGACAAGGACAGCGAGGGACATCCGGAGCATCTCTACAATCCACTTCAGAATCAGGAAAGTCAAAATCAAGTTATTTATTTTTCAACCGTTAAATTTTTCTTTCTTTTTTAATTAAAATCAATGTAAAATAAATCATTCAGATGCCAGACATCAAAGACTCTAGTTAAATAAGAATTATTCATGTGTGATAATCTGTATAGCCAGTATAAGTAATTAATAAGCTTTAGCTAAGAATTAATAGTAGATAAAACAAAAAGCGCTATACAAATCTTAACAAAGAATTAAATAATTTGCTCGTACTGCAGTATACGTGAGTCAGATCACTAGTAAATAAAGGGACGTGAACTAGATTGTCACGCCTAGTTTATTTTTTTGGAATATTTTCAAGTAACGTTAGAGTTTTTATTTCATTAGAATCAAATCTAAAAGACATTGAAATTAAATTAAAGTAAATTAATTAATTAAATTCTCAGTTAAAATAAACTCTTTCAAAATAACGAGCTCAACTTCTGAAAATTATCAACCATTTAGAAAATATTATTCAAGATTTATTTATTGTTTAGTTTGTAAGAATATTTGATCATATAAGCATTTCATTCTTGTGTGTCATTGGAGTAATAAACACCGTTTTATTACCCCATATTGTATTTTTTTATTGCTGTACTACGGAGCCTACCAACCTCACAAAACTCTTCACTTTTAAAATAACTTACTTAGTGTGCTGCTGTTATACACTTGAGTTTACATACTTGCGAAATCAAATCCAAAATCCACACGCCCTAGTCGGAAGAAAACCGCAAGGTCGGACAGCAGGTAGGTGCTCATATATTCACACAACACAACACGCAGATAGTAAAGTTGAACGTGGATATAAAAGTTGAACAACATGCATATGTCGCCCTGAACGTGGGGCCCGAAATTCAATAAATTTCAATTTAAATCATAACGATCTTGAAACGCCACATTTATAATAAAGTTATAAATGGCGCTCCAATATCGTGGGGCTCGATAAATTTAATGTACATTAAATTCACGTTCCGAACAACGCAGAAAGTAAAGTTATAAATGTTGCCCGGAACTTGGGGCACGATAAAATTAAATTCAAATTAAATTTAATTTCACGTTAAAACCAAGTTTGCTGTTTTAACTTTTAAAACAGCTGGCGTCCAACTGAACAAACCCCAAAGAAAAGTTTTGTGATTGGTAGTGGTACAGCAGTGAAGTATTTGAAATTATTGTGTAAAAATGGAATCTGAAAAATCGCTTAAACAAATGTTGCAAGAAATGACCGCTAATATGAAACAGACAAATGCGGATTTAGTAGCTAATATGAACGCGAAGTTTGAACAAAGTGCAGCCAAAGCTGAAATGAATAACGCAGAATCAACGGCAAAAATAGACGCGCAAAAAGTCAGTTTAACCGAAGCATTAGAACATAGTAACGCGGATATAAATGCCGAAATAAAACAAAGTAATAAAGAAACGACCGCGAAAATCGATGAAAGCGCGAAAAATTTAGACGCTAAAGTCACGGAAATAAAAGAAAGTAATAAAGAATTAACCGCTAAAGTCACGGAAATCGGAGAAAAAGTACATACGGTAGAAACGAAAATAAACGAACGGTTCAAGGTTTTTGAGACCACCATGCAGAAATCGTTTATCAAACAAGTTACGCGTATGGAGGGCCGATTCAAAGAACACATCAGTAGGTGTGAAAAACAGACCGCTGATGTTGCGAAAAAAGTTGACTCGCTAGAAGTAAAAATTCAAGCCGATGCGACAGAAACTCAACGCCAAGTAAGTAGACTTGACGCTTCAATAGTAGAAACGCGATCAAATATAGATTCTAATAATGAAAGTGTATTGCAAGCACTTAATGACGAGATCTTGAAGGTACGACAGGAAGTGCGTAGGAGATCCGCTCCTAATATCCTAGTACAGGGTCCTGCCGATGAAAAGAATCGTGTATATTTTACAGGGGAAAATAATGAAAACCCTATTGAATTTTTGTTAGCCTGTGAAAATGAAATGGCGAGGGTAGGTTCGAGACTCGAAGATCAAGATAAAATACAATGGGTAGTAAACGCGATGCGTGATTCTGCGCGCAAATGGTATAATATTGTACGTGATAAAGTAACCACATACGCGGAATTCAAACAGAAATTCGAAAGCCGGTATTGGAATTCTCACACACAAAGACTGTTACGGAACGAGTTAGAATATGGACGTTATGACCGAAAATTATCTATAACGCCCGAAAATTATATCATCCAGCAGGTCGAGCACGCAAAGCATTTAACCCCAGCATTTTCAGAGATCGACATTGTCACTAAACTAGCCTATCATTTCAACCACAATATACGGGTAGCTGTGTTTACGCAAGGTATACGCACGGTTGATGAATTGCTCATTTTAGTGTCGCAAAGCGAGACAGTTTTTGATTTAGGCGGTTGGCATTATAACCCAGATTTTCGCCGAAATAACGACGGTCAAAATACCCGGGTACAATACCACCCTCAACCTGATCAGAGACCAAGTACGAGTTCTACTCCACCCCAAACACCGTCAAAACCCCCAAATAAGACCTTTGAATATAAAGGTAAACCAAATGTCGGTAGACAGAAGGGGCAAAGTAAGGGCAAAGATGGGAGCCCGATCAGAACTATACAGACAATCGAGTTATCGAAAAGTGATACGACTGTGCAAGACAGCGATACACAAAGCGTTAAGGATCCTAGTGAAAAGCAAAAAAGCCATAAATTTCCAAAAAACTTGGCAAGGGGCGCCTCCAGGGGGGGACGCGCCATAAATCATGCAAAATTACTTAAAGCAAAAATAGCTAGAAATAAAAACTATACTAGGTTTAAGGAAAGTAATTTGTGTCCAGAAATTTGTGTGCCGATTAATAAGGTATTTCAACCGGAAAGTACAAAACCATTGTTCACGGTGAATACAATACAACAAAGCACTCCGACAATTGCATGTCCGGTAGACCAGGAACTTAGAGGCAGCGTTCCCACACAACCAGCCTGGGAAGACGTTGTAATATCCGGTGACGCCGAAGGACTTAACGAGTGGCTAGAGGAATATTGTAGAACCACCCATAAAAACGGTTACCAAATATTAGACGCACTTTGAAAATAATATAATATATAGGGTTAATAATAATTTAAATAATAATAGTTAGTATTAAAATAAATTAAATGTGTGTTATATAATATTAATAAAAATTGTAAATAAGTTGTGTATGAACGATAGTTCGTTAGTAGCGCGCTAGTAAACAAACGCGTATAGGACAGGAAGCACTCGCCACACAACGCGGTGGAGCGCCCAGCTGTTAGAATATAGGTCAAGTAATTAGCGTCGCGCGGTATGTGATATCACTTTGTAAACAAACTCAGCACATTCCTCGAGCGTGTGTCCGCTGTTGGCTACCGCTTATCTAACATTCTTAGTTAAACGCTGCAATTAACTACTAGCCGTACTACAAACATTTACTACACAATGATTTCAGGTATAGTATTACTAATAGTGTTCAATCAGAATTAAGTTAAATATGTAAAGAACATTGACACTAATGTATGTGTCCATAGATAATTAATACAATGTATAGTAGCAAGCATAATCAATTCAATGTACATTTAAAATAATTGAAAAAAAAATGTAAATAATACACTCATTTTTTTTTAAAGCGGGTGGAGGAGTATATAACAGGACCAAATATCATTAATTTGGAGTTATATGTTAAGGGTATACTATATTGATGTTTAAATAAATTTTAATAGTCGAAACTCCACTCATATGTTATAGCAATCATAATAATGCATTGTACAAGCGCAGACGCGGCTGTTACATAATCAACTCACTGTGTAACGCATACGACCACACCCAAACTTTCAATTATTAATATTTTGGAAACCAGTAAATTCAGGCGAAATCCATTATAGCCAAAATGTTTGCCGAAACATTAATAATAGGGTGTGCGAATTTTATGCTATATAATTAAATAATAACAGAGTTAATTAATTTTATGTTAATAACTTCCGTAATAATTGAGCTACGTAAAAGAACTTTTGATATGTTATAGCTATAGGAATTTACAACAAATTGTATATTTCAGAATTAGCACAACTTGGTTTGCAGCCAAGATAATTGCAATATAAAAGTGCCACAGGAAATCCGGAACGACAATTCAGTTCCGTTGTGTTAAGAATATTAATAATAATATAAATTCTCCGTCTGTGTGAAAGTAGTTTCGTTCCCACGGGCTCAGGTGATTCAAATTTTGTGTAGTAGGGAGAGTGTGTCAGCCAATCAAATCATTCGAAGAAATCCGAACCAACGCGGAGTTTTGGGGCTGATCAAACACTCTACTGCCAGTATTCAAGAAGAACAGACGTATATCTTCGATCGTCTCAAAACCATAGTTTTGTGAAGACTCATCTGAAGACTCTACGTGGTCAACACGCCTAATTACGATCATCATAAAACAGATCAACTGTAACGACTCGTAATTACAGCGTCCAGTCAAGATACTCTTTCACATCAACAAACAAGCTTATTGTGCACTACACTAACTGTGGGCATAAGCACGCAAGAGATCTACAAGACTACAAGACATTACTTCAAGAATACGACAGAGAGGCCATCTAAACCATTTGTGAATCAGCTGACAAGCAGAGCTACATCTCGAAACGACACACACACACGCTGACGTGGAACATGCATCGACGAGGGACTGAAGCAGTACTCGCAGAAAGCTACAGACGTAAAAACTTCAACAAATAGCAGGAGAGCAGAGTGTTGCTGATTTCCGAGCTCACCGCCAAAACCCAGGACGCTCAAGTAGATCACTATCTCTAGCCGATTGGACAAGGACAGCGAGGGACATCCGGAGCATCTCTACAATCCACTTCAGAATCAGGAAAGTCAAAATCAAGTTATTTATTTTTCAACCGTTAAATTTTTCTTTCTTTTTTAATTAAAATCAATGTAAAATAAATCATTCAGATGCCAGACATCAAAGACTCTAGTTAAATAAGAATTATTCATGTGTGATAATCTGTATAGCCAGTATAAGTAATTAATAAGCTTTAGCTAAGAATTAATAGTAGATAAAACAAAAAGCGCTATACAAATCTTAACAAAGAATTAAATAATTTGCTCGTACTGCAGTATACGTGAGTCAGATCACTAGTAAATAAAGGGACGTGAACTAGATTGTCACGCCTAGTTTATTTTTTTGGAATATTTTCAAGTAACGTTAGAGTTTTTATTTCATTAGAATCAAATCTAAAAGACATTGAAATTAAATTAAAGTAAATTAATTAATTAAATTCTCAGTTAAAATAAACTCTTTCAAAATAACGAGCTCAACTTCTGAAAATTATCAACCATTTAGAAAATATTATTCAAGATTTATTTATTGTTTAGTTTGTAAGAATATTTGATCATATAAGCATTTCATTCTTGTGTGTCATTGGAGTAATAAACACCGTTTTATTACCCCATATTGTATTTTTTTATTGCTGTACTACGGAGCCTACCAACCTCACAAAACTCTTCACTTTTAAAATAACTTACTTAGTGTGCTGCTGTTATACACTTGAGTTTACATACTTGCGAAATCAAATCCAAAATCCACACGCCCTAGTCGGAAGAAAACCGCAAGGTCGGACAGCAGGTAGGTGCTCATATATTCACACAACACAACACGCAGATAGTAAAGTTGAACGTGGATATAAAAGTTGAACAACATGCATATGTCGCCCTGAACGTGGGGCCCGAAATTCAATAAATTTCAATTTAAATCATAACGATCTTGAAACGCCACATTTATAATAAAGTTATAAATGGCGCTCCAATATCGTGGGGCTCGATAAATTTAATGTACATTAAATTCACGTTCCGAACAACGCAGAAAGTAAAGTTATAAATGTTGCCCGGAACTTGGGGCACGATAAAATTAAATTCAAATTAAATTTAATTTCACGTTAAAACCAAGTTTGCTGTTTTAACTTTTAAAACAGCTGGCGTCCAACTGAACAAACCCCAAAGAAAAGTTTTGTGATTGGTAGTGGTACAGCAGTGAAGTATTTGAAATTATTGTGTATTTGAAATTATTGTGTGAAAATGGAATCTGAAAAATCGCTTAAACAAATGTTGCAAGAAATGACCGCTAATATGAAACAGACAAATGCGGATTTAGTAGCTAATATGAACGCGAAGTTTGAACAAAGTGCAGCCAAAGCTGAAATGAATAACGCAGAATCAACGGCAAAAATAGACGCGCAAAAAGTCAGTTTAACCGAAGCATTAGAACATAGTAACGCGGATATAAATGCCGAAATAAAACAAAGTAATAAAGAAACGACCGCGAAAATCGATGAAAGCGCGAAAAATTTAGACGCTAAAGTCACGGAAATAAAAGAAAGTAATAAAGAATTAACCGCTAAAGTCACGGAAATCGGAGAAAAAGTACATACGGTAGAAACGAAAATAAACGAACGGTTCAAGGTTTTTGAGACCACCATGCAGAAATCGTTTATCAAACAAGTTACGCGTATGGAGGGCCGATTCAAAGAACACATCAGTAGGTGTGAAAAACAGACCGCTGATGTTGCGAAAAAAGTTGACTCGCTAGAAGTAAAAATTCAAGCCGATGCGACAGAAACTCAACGCCAAGTAAGTAGACTTGACGCTTCAATAGTAGAAACGCGATCAAATATAGATTCTAATAATGAAAGTGTATTGCAAGCACTTAATGACGAGATCTTGAAGGTACGACAGGAAGTGCGTAGGAGATCCGCTCCTAATATCCTAGTACAGGGTCCTGCCGATGAAAAGAATCGTGTATATTTTACAGGGGAAAATAATGAAAACCCTATTGAATTTTTGTTAGCCTGTGAAAATGAAATGGCGAGGGTAGGTTCGAGACTCGAAGATCAAGATAAAATACAATGGGTAGTAAACGCGATGCGTGATTCTGCGCGCAAATGGTATAATATTGTACGTGATAAAGTAACCACATACGCGGAATTCAAACAGAAATTCGAAAGCCGGTATTGGAATTCTCACACACAAAGACTGTTACGGAACGAGTTAGAATATGGACGTTATGACCGAAAATTATCTATAACGCCCGAAAATTATATCATCCAGCAGGTCGAGCACGCAAAGCATTTAACCCCAGCATTTTCAGAGATCGACATTGTCACTAAACTAGCCTATCATTTCAACCACAATATACGGGTAGCTGTGTTTACGCAAGGTATACGCACGGTTGATGAATTGCTCATTTTAGTGTCGCAAAGCGAGACAGTTTTTGATTTAGGCGGTTGGCATTATAACCCAGATTTTCGCCGAAATAACGACGGTCAAAATACCCGGGTACAATACCACCCTCAACCTGATCAGAGACCAAGTACGAGTTCTACTCCACCCCAAACACCGTCAAAACCCCCAAATAAGACCTTTGAATATAAAGGTAAACCAAATGTCGGTAGACAGAAGGGGCAAAGTAAGGGCAAAGATGGGAGCCCGATCAGAACTATACAGACAATCGAGTTATCGAAAAGTGATACGACTGTGCAAGACAGCGATACACAAAGCGTTAAGGATCCTAGTGAAAAGCAAAAAAGCCATAAATTTCCAAAAAACTTGGCAAGGGGCGCCTCCAGGGGGGGACGCGCCATAAATCATGCAAAATTACTTAAAGCAAAAATAGCTAGAAATAAAAACTATACTAGGTTTAAGGAAAGTAATTTGTGTCCAGAAATTTGTGTGCCGATTAATAAGGTATTTCAACCGGAAAGTACAAAACCATTGTTCACGGTGAATACAATACAACAAAGCACTCCGACAATTGCATGTCCGGTAGACCAGGAACTTAGAGGCAGCGTTCCCACACAACCAGCCTGGGAAGACGTTGTAATATCCGGTGACGCCGAAGGACTTAACGAGTGGCTAGAGGAATATTGTAGAACCACCCATAAAAACGGTTACCAAATATTAGACGCACTTTGAAAATAATATAATATATAGGGTTAATAATAATTTAAATAATAATAGTTAGTATTAAAATAAATTAAATGTGTGTTATATAATATTAATAAAAATTGTAAATAAGTTGTGTATGAACGATAGTTCGTTAGTAGCGCGCTAGTAAACAAACGCGTATAGGACAGGAAGCACTCGCCACACAACGCGGTGGAGCGCCCAGCTGTTAGAATATAGGTCAAGTAATTAGCGTCGCGCGGTATGTGATATCACTTTGTAAACAAACTCAGCACATTCCTCGAGCGTGTGTCCGCTGTTGGCTACCGCTTATCTAACATTCTTAGTTAAACGCTGCAATTAACTACTAGCCGTACTACAAACATTTACTACACAATGATTTCAGGTATAGTATTACTAATAGTGTTCAATCAGAATTAAGTTAAATATGTAAAGAACATTGACACTAATGTATGTGTCCATAGATAATTAATACAATGTATAGTAGCAAGCATAATCAATTCAATGTACATTTAAAATAATTGAAAAAAAAATGTAAATAATACACTCATTTTTTTTTAAAGCGGGTGGAGGAGTATATAACAGGACCAAATATCATTAATTTGGAGTTATATGTTAAGGGTATACTATATTGATGTTTAAATAAATTTTAATAGTCGAAACTCCACTCATATGTTATAGCAATCATAATAATGCATTGTACAAGCGCACACGCGGCTGTTACATAATCAACTCACTGTGTAACGCATACGACCACACCCAAACTTTCAATTATTAATATTTTGGAAACCAGTAAATTCAGGCGAAATCCATTATAGCCAAAATGTTTGCCGAAACATTAATAATAGGGTGTGCGAATTTTATGCTATATAATTAAATAATAACAGAGTTAATTAATTTTATGTTAATAACTTCCGTAATAATTGAGCTACGTAAAAGAACTTTTGATATGTTATAGCTATAGGAATTTACAACAAATTGTATATTTCAGAATTAGCACAACTTGGTTTGCAGCCAAGATAATTGCAATATAAGAGTGCCACAGGAAATCCGGAACGACAATTCAGTTCCGTTGTGTTAAGAATATTAATAATAATATAAATTCTCCGTCTGTGTGAAAGTAGTTTCGTTCCCACGGGCTCAGGTGATTCAAATTTTGTGTAGTAGGGAGAGTGTGTCAGCCAATCAAATCATTCGAAGAAATCCGAACCAACGCGGAGTTTTGGGGCTGATCAAACACTCTACTGCCAGTATTCAAGAAGAACAGACGTATATCTTCGATCGTCTCAAAACCATAGTTTTGTGAAGACTCATCTGAAGACTCTACGTGGTCAACACGCCTAATTACGATCATCATAAAACAGATCAACTGTAACGACTCGTAATTACAGCGTCCAGTCAAGATACTCTTTCACATCAACAAACAAGCTTATTGTGCACTACACTAACTGTGGGCATAAGCACGCAAGAGATCTACAAGACTACAAGACATTACTTCAAGAATACGACAGAGAGGCCATCTAAACCATTTGTGAATCAGCTGACAAGCAGAGCTACATCTCGAAACGACACACACACACGCTGACGTGGAACATGCATCGACGAGGGACTGAAGCAGTACTCGCAGAAAGCTACAGACGTAAAAACTTCAACAAATAGCAGGAGAGCAGAGTGTTGCTGATTTCCGAGCTCACCGCCAAAACCCAGGACGCTCAAGTAGATCACTATCTCTAGCCGATTGGACAAGGACAGCGAGGGACATCCGGAGCATCTCTACAATCCACTTCAGAATCAGGAAAGTCAAAATCAAGTTATTTATTTTTCAACCGTTAAATTTTTCTTTCTTTTTTAATTAAAATCAATGTAAAATAAATCATTCAGATGCCAGACATCAAAGACTCTAGTTAAATAAGAATTATTCATGTGTGATAATCTGTATAGCCAGTATAAGTAATTAATAAGCTTTAGCTAAGAATTAATAGTAGATAAAACAAAAAGCGCTATACAAATCTTAACAAAGAATTAAATAATTTGCTCGTACTGCAGTATACGTGAGTCAGATCACTAGTAAATAAAGGGACGTGAACTAGATTGTCACGCCTAGTTTATTTTTTTGGAATATTTTCAAGTAACGTTAGAGTTTTTATTTCATTAGAATCAAATCTTAAAGACATTGAAATTAAATTAAAGTAAATTAATTAATTAAATTCTCAGTTAAAATAAACTCTTTCAAAATAACGAGCTCAACTTCTGAAAATTATCAACCATTTAGAAAATATTATTCAAGATTTATTTATTGTTTAGTTTGTAAGAATATTTGATCATATAAGCATTTCATTCTTGTGTGTCATTGGAGTAATAAACACCGTTTTATTACCCCATATTGTATTTTTTTATTGCTGTACTACGGAGCCTACCAACCTCACAAAACTCTTCACTTTTAAAATAACTTACTTAGTGTGCTGCTGTTATACACTTGAGTTTACATACTTGCGAAATCAAATCCAAAATCCACACGCCCTAGTCGGAAGAAAACCGCAAGGTCGGACAGCAGGTAGGTGCTCATATATTCACACAACACAACACGCAGATAGTAAAGTTGAACGTGGATATAAAAGTTGAACAACATGCATATGTCGCCCTGAACGTGGGGCCCGAAATTCAATAAATTTCAATTTAAATCATAACGATCTTGAAACGCCACATTTATAATAAAGTTATAAATGGCGCTCCAATATCGTGGGGCTCGATAAATTTAAAGTACATTAAATTCACGTTCCGAACAACGCAGAAAGTAAAGTTATAAATGTTGCCCGGAACTTGGGGCACGATAAAATTAAATTCAAATTAAATTTAATTTCACGTTAAAACCAAGTTTGCTGTTTTAACTTTTAAAACAGCTGGCGTCCAACTGAACAAACCCCAAAGAAAAGTTTTGTGATTGGTAGTGGTACAGCAGTGAAGTATTTGAAATTATTGTGTAAAAATGGAATCTGAAAAATCGCTTAAACAAATGTTGCAAGAAATGACCGCTAATATGAAACAGACAAATGCGGATTTAGTAGCTAATATGAACGCGAAGTTTGAACAAAGTGCAGCCAAAGCTGAAATGAATAACGCAGAATCAACGGCAAAAATAGACGCGCAAAAAGTCAGTTTAACCGAAGCATTTGAACATAGTAACGCGGATATAAATGCCGAAATAAAACAAAGTAATAAAGAAACGACCGCGAAAATCGATGAAAGCGCGAAAAATTTAGACGCTAAAGTCACGGAAATAAAAGAAAGTAATAAAGAATTAACCGCTAAAGTCACGGAAATCGGAGAAAAAGTACATACGGTAGAAACGAAAATAAACGAACGGTTCAAGGTTTTTGAGACCACCATGCAGAAATCGTTTATCAAACAAGTTACGCGTATGGAGGGCCGATTCAAAGAACACATCAGTAGGTGTGAAAAACAGACCGCTGATGTTGCGAAAAAAGTTGACTCGCTAGAAGTAAAAATTCAAGCCGATGCGACAGAAACTCAACGCCAAGTAAGTAGACTTGACGCTTCAATAGTAGAAACGCGATCAAATATAGATTCTAATAATGAAAGTGTATTGCAAGCACTTAATGACGAGATCTTGAAGGTACGACAGGAAGTGCGTAGGAGATCCGCTCCTAATATCCTAGTACAGGGTCCTGCCGATGAAAAGAATCGTGTATATTTTACAGGGGAAAATAATGAAAACCCTATTGAATTTTTGTTAGCCTGTGAAAATGAAATGGCGAGGGTAGGTTCGAGACTCGAAGATCAAGATAAAATACAATGGGTAGTAAACGCGATGCGTGATTCTGCGCGCAAATGGTATAATATTGTACGTGATAAAGTAACCACATACGCGGAATTCAAACAGAAATTCGAAAGCCGGTATTGGAATTCTCACACACAAAGACTGTTACGGAACGAGTTAGAATATGGACGTTATGACCGAAAATTATCTATAACGCCCGAAAATTATATCATCCAGCAGGTCGAGCACGCAAAGCATTTAACCCCAGCATTTTCAGAGATCGACATTGTCACTAAACTAGCCTATCATTTCAACCACAATATACGGGTAGCTGTGTTTACGCAAGGTATACGCACGGTTGATGAATTGCTCATTTTAGTGTCGCAAAGCGAGACAGTTTTTGATTTAGGCGGTTGGCATTATAACCCAGATTTTCGCCGAAATAACGACGGTCAAAATACCCGGGTACAATACCACCCTCAACCTGATCAGAGACCAAGTACGAGTTCTACTCCACCCCAAACACCGTCAAAACCCCCAAATAAGACCTTTGAATATAAAGGTAAACCAAATGTCGGTAGACAGAAGGGGCAAAGTAAGGGCAAAGATGGGAGCCCGATCAGAACTATACAGACAATCGAGTTATCGAAAAGTGATACGACTGTGCAAGACAGCGATACACAAAGCGTTAAGGATCCTAGTGAAAAGCAAAAAAGCCATAAATTTCCAAAAAACTTGGCAAGGGGCGCCTCCAGGGGGGGACGCGCCATAAATCATGCAAAATTACTTAAAGCAAAAATAGCTAGAAATAAAAACTATACTAGGTTTAAGGAAAGTAATTTGTGTCCAGAAATTTGTGTGCCGATTAATAAGGTATTTCAACCGGAAAGTACAAAACCATTGTTCACGGTGAATACAATACAACAAAGCACTCCGACAATTGCATGTCCGGTAGACCAGGAACTTAGAGGCAGCGTTCCCACACAACCAGCCTGGGAAGACGTTGTAATATCCGGTGACGCCGAAGGACTTAACGAGTGGCTAGAGGAATATTGTAGAACCACCCATAAAAACGGTTACCAAATATTAGACGCACTTTGAAAATAATATAATATATAGGGTTAATAATAATTTAAATAATAATAGTTAGTATTAAAATAAATTAAATGTGTGTTATATAATATTAATAAAAATTGTAAATAAGTTGTGTATGAACGATAGTTCGTTAGTAGCGCGCTAGTAAACAAACGCGTATAGGACAGGAAGCACTCGCCACACAACGCGGTGGAGCGCCCAGCTGTTAGAATATAGGTCAAGTAATTAGCGTCGCGCGGTATGTGATATCACTTTGTAAACAAACTCAGCACATTCCTCGAGCGTGTGTCCGCTGTTGGCTACCGCTTATCTAACATTCTTAGTTAAACGCTGCAATTAACTACTAGCCGTACTACAAACATTTACTACACAATGATTTCAGGTATAGTATTACTAATAGTGTTCAATCAGAATTAAGTTAAATATGTAAAGAACATTGACACTAATGTATGTGTCCATAGATAATTAATACAATGTATAGTAGCAAGCATAATCAATTCAATGTACATTTAAAATAATTGAAAAAAAAATGTAAATAATACACTCATTTTTTTTTAAAGCGGGTGGAGGAGTATATAACAGGACCAAATATCATTAATTTGGAGTTATATGTTAAGGGTATACTATATTGATGTTTAAATAAATTTTAATAGTCGAAACTCCACTCATATGTTATAGCAATCATAATAATGCATTGTACAAGCGCACACGCGGCTGTTACATAATCAACTCACTGTGTAACGCATACGACCACACCCAAACTTTCAATTATTAATATTTTGGAAACCAGTAAATTCAGGCGAAATCCATTATAGCCAAAATGTTTGCCGAAACATTAATAATAGGGTGTGCGAATTTTATGCTATATAATTAAATAATAACAGAGTTAATTAATTTTATGTTAATAACTTCCGTAATAATTGAGCTAC
This sequence comes from Magicicada septendecula, assembly GCA_034769895.1. NCBI lineage: Eukaryota > Metazoa > Arthropoda > Insecta > Hemiptera > Cicadidae > Magicicada > Magicicada septendecula. The sequence goes on from CM068368.1 coordinate 797,938,988, forward strand.
GTAAAAGAACTTTTGATATGTTATAGCTATAGGAATTTACAACAAATTGTATATTTCAGAATTAGCACAACTTGGTTTGCAGCCAAGATAATTGCAATATAAGAGTGCCACAGGAAATCCGGAACGACAATTCAGTTCCGTTGTGTTAAGAATATTAATAATAATATAAATTCTCCGTCTGTGTGAAAGTAGTTTCGTTCCCACGGGCTCAGGTGATTCAAATTTTGTGTAGTAGGGAGAGTGTGTCAGCCAATCAAATCATTCGAAGAAATCCGAACCAACGCGGAGTTTTGGGGCTGATCAAACACTCTACTGCCAGTATTCAAGAAGAACAGACGTATATCTTCGATCGTCTCAAAACCATAGTTTTGTGAAGACTCATCTGAAGACTCTACGTGGTCAACACGCCTAATTACGATCATCATAAAACAGATCAACTGTAACGACTCGTAATTACAGCGTCCAGTCAAGATACTCTTTCACATCAACAAACAAGCTTATTGTGCACTACACTAACTGTGGGCATAAGCACGCAAGAGATCTACAAGACTACAAGACATTACTTCAAGAATACGACAGAGAGGCCATCTAAACCATTTGTGAATCAGCTGACAAGCAGAGCTACATCTCGAAACGACACACACACACGCTGACGTGGAACATGCATCGACGAGGGACTGAAGCAGTACTCGCAGAAAGCTACAGACGTAAAAACTTCAACAAATAGCAGGAGAGCAGAGTGTTGCTGATTTCCGAGCTCACCGCCAAAACCCAGGACGCTCAAGTAGATCACTATCTCTAGCCGATTGGACAAGGACAGCGAGGGACATCCGGAGCTTCTCTACAATCCACTTCAGAATCAGGAAAGTCAAAATCAAGTTATTTATTTTTCAACCGTTAAATTTTTCTTTCTTTTTTAATTAAAATCAATGTAAAATAAATCATTCAGATGCCAGACATCAAAGACTCTAGTTAAATAAGAATTATTCATGTGTGATAATCTGTATAGCCAGTATAAGTAATTAATAAGCTTTAGCTAAGAATTAATAGTAGATAAAACAAAAAGCGCTATACAAATCTTAACAAAGAATTAAATAATTTGCTCGTACTGCAGTATACGTGAGTCAGATCACTAGTAAATAAAGGGACGTGAACTAGATTGTCACGCCTAGTTTATTTTTTTGGAATATTTTCAAGTAACGTTAGAGTTTTTATTTCATTAGAATCAAATCTAAAAGACATTGAAATTAAATTAAAGTAAATTAATTAATTAAATTCTCAGTTAAAATAAACTCTTTCAAAATAACGAGCTCAACTTCTGAAAATTATCAACCATTTAGAAAATATTATTCAAGATTTATTTATTGTTTAGTTTGTAAGAATATTTGATCATATAAGCATTTCATTCTTGTGTGTCATTGGAGTAATAAACACCGTTTTATTACCCCATATTGTATTTTTTTATTGCTGTACTACGGAGCCTACCAACCTCACAAAACTCTTCACTTTTAAAATAACTTACTTAGTGTGCTGCTGTTATACACTTGAGTTTACATACTTGCGAAATCAAATCCAAAATCCACACGCCCTAGTCGGAAGAAAACCGCAAGGTCGGACAGCAGGTAGGTGCTCATATATTCACACAACACAACACGCAGATAGTAAAGTTGAACGTGGATATAAAAGTTGAACAACATGCATATGTCGCCCTGAACGTGGGGCCCGAAATTCAATAAATTTCAATTTAAATCATAACGATCTTGAAACGCCACATTTATAATAAAGTTATAAATGGCGCTCCAATATCGTGGGGCTCGATAAATTTAAAGTACATTAAATTCACGTTCCGAACAACGCAGAAAGTAAAGTTATAAATGTTGCCCGGAACTTGGGGCACGATAAAATTAAATTCAAATTAAATTTAATTTCACGTTAAAACCAAGTTTGCTGTTTTAACTTTTAAAACAGCTGGCGTCCAACTGAACAAACCCCAAAGAAAAGTTTTGTGATTGGTAGTGGTACAGCAGTGAAGTATTTGAAATTATTGTGTAAAAATGGAATCTGAAAAATCGCTTAAACAAATGTTGCAAGAAATGACCGCTAATATGAAACAGACAAATGCGGATTTAGTAGCTAATATGAACGCGAAGTTTGAACAAAGTGCAGCCAAAGCTGAAATGAATAACGCAGAATCAACGGCAAAAATAGACGCGCAAAAAGTCAGTTTAACCGAAGCATTAGAACATAGTAACGCGGATATAAATGCCGAAATAAAACAAAGTAATAAAGAAACGACCGCGAAAATCGATGAAAGCGCGAAAAATTTAGACGCTAAAGTCACGGAAATAAAAGAAAGTAATAAAGAATTAACCGCTAAAGTCACGGAAATCGGAGAAAAAGTACATACGGTAGAAACGAAAATAAACGAACGGTTCAAGGTTTTTGAGACCACCATGCAGAAATCGTTTATCAAACAAGTTACGCGTATGGAGGGCCGATTCAAAGAACACATCAGTAGGTGTGAAAAACAGACCGCTGATGTTGCGAAAAAAGTTGACTCGCTAGAAGTAAAAATTCAAGCCGATGCGACAGAAACTCAACGCCAAGTAAGTAGACTTGACGCTTCAATAGTAGAAACGCGATCAAATATAGATTCTAATAATGAAAGTGTATTGCAAGCACTTAATGACGAGATCTTGAAGGTACGACAGGAAGTGCGTAGGAGATCCGCTCCTAATATCCTAGTACAGGGTCCTGCCGATGAAAAGAATCGTGTATATTTTACAGGGGAAAATAATGAAAACCCTATTGAATTTTTGTTAGCCTGTGAAAATGAAATGGCGAGGGTAGGTTCGAGACTCGAAGATCAAGATAAAATACAATGGGTAGTAAACGCGATGCGTGATTCTGCGCGCAAATGGTATAATATTGTACGTGATAAAGTAACCACATACGCGGAATTCAAACAGAAATTCGAAAGCCGGTATTGGAATTCTCACACACAAAGACTGTTACGGAACGAGTTAGAATATGGACGTTATGACCGAAAATTATCTATAACGCCCGAAAATTATATCATCCAGCAGGTCGAGCACGCAAAGCATTTAACCCCAGCATTTTCAGAGATCGACATTGTCACTAAACTAGCCTATCATTTCAACCACAATATACGGGTAGCTGTGTTTACGCAAGGTATACGCACGGTTGATGAATTGCTCATTTTAGTGTCGCAAAGCGAGACAGTTTTTGATTTAGGCGGTTGGCATTATAACCCAGATTTTCGCCGAAATAACGACGGTCAAAATACCCGGGTACAATACCACCCTCAACCTGATCAGAGACCAAGTACGAGTTCTACTCCACCCCAAACACCGTCAAAACCCCCAAATAAGACCTTTGAATATAAAGGTAAACCAAATGTCGGTAGACAGAAGGGGCAAAGTAAGGGCAAAGATGGGAGCCCGATCAGAACTATACAGACAATCGAGTTATCGAAAAGTGATACGACTGTGCAAGACAGCGATACACAAAGCGTTAAGGATCCTAGTGAAAAGCAAAAAAGCCATAAATTTCCAAAAAACTTGGCAAGGGGCGCCTCCAGGGGGGGACGCGCCATAAATCATGCAAAATTACTTAAAGCAAAAATAGCTAGAAATAAAAACTATACTAGGTTTAAGGAAAGTAATTTGTGTCCAGAAATTTGTGTGCCGATTAATAAGGTATTTCAACAGGAAAGTACAAAACCATTGTTCACGGTGAATACAATACAACAAAGCACTCCGACAATTGCATGTCCGGTAGACCAGGAACTTAGAGGCAGCGTTCCCACACAACCAGCCTGGGAAGACGTTGTAATATCCGGTGACGCCGAAGGACTTAACGAGTGGCTAGAGGAATATTGTAGAACCACCCATAAAAACGGTTACCAAATATTAGACGCACTTTGAAAATAATATAATATATAGGGTTAATAATAATTTAAATAATAATAGTTAGTATTAAAATAAATTAAATGTGTGTTATATAATATTAATAAAAATTGTAAATAAGTTGTGTATGAACGATAGTTCGTTAGTAGCGCGCTAGTAAACAAACGCGTATAGGACAGGAAGCACTCGCCACACAACGCGGTGGAGCGCCCAGCTGTTAGAATATAGGTCAAGTAATTAGCGTCGCGCGGTATGTGATATCACTTTGTAAACAAACTCAGCACATTCCTCGAGCGTGTGTCCGCTGTTGGCTACCGCTTATCTAACATTCTTAGTTAAACGCTGCAATTAACTACTAGCCGTACTACAAACATTTACTACACAATGATTTCAGGTATAGTATTACTAATAGTGTTCAATCAGAATTAAGTTAAATATGTAAAGAACATTGACACTAATGTATGTGTCCATAGATAATTAATACAATGTATAGTAGCAAGCATAATCAATTCAATGTACATTTAAAATAATTGAAAAAAAAAATGTAAATAATACACTCATTTTTTTTTAAAGCGGGTGGAGGAATATATAACAGGACCAAATATCATTAATTTGGAGTTATATGTTAAGGGTATACTATATTGATGTTTAAATAAATTTTAATAGTCGAAACTCCACTCATATGTTATAGCAATCATAATAATGCATTGTACAAGCGCACACGCGGCTGTTACATAATCAACTCACTGTGTAACGCATACGACCACACCCAAACTTTCAATTATTAATATTTTGGAAACCAGTAAATTCAGGCGAAATCCATTATAGCCAAAATGTTTGCCGAAACATTAATAATAGGGTGTGCGAATTTTATGCTATATAATTAAATAATAACAGAGTTAATTAATTTTATGTTAATAACTTCCGTAATAATTGAGCTACGTAAAAGAACTTTTGATATGTTATAGCTATAGGAATTTACAACAAATTGTATATTTCAGAATTAGCACAACTTGGTTTGCAGCCAAGATAATTGCAATATAAGAGTGCCACAGGAAATCCGGAACGACAATTCAGTTCCGTTGTGTTAAGAATATTAATAATAATATAAATTCTCCGTCTGTGTGAAAGTAGTTTCGTTCCCACGGGCTCAGGTGATTCAAATTTTGTGTAGTAGGGAGAGTGTGTCAGCCAATCAAATCATTCGAAGAAATCCGAACCAACGCGGAGTTTTGGGGCTGATCAAACACTCTACTGCCAGTATTCAAGAAGAACAGACGTATATCTTCGATCGTCTCAAAACCATAGTTTTGTGAAGACTCATCTGAAGACTCTACGTGGTCAACACGCCTAATTACGATCATCATAAAACAGATCAACTGTAACGACTCGTAATTACAGCGTCCAGTCAAGATACTCTTTCACATCAACAAACAAGCTTATTGTGCACTACACTAACTGTGGGCATAAGCACGCAAGAGATCTACAAGACTACAAGACATTACTTCAAGAATACGACAGAGAGGCCATCTAAACCATTTGTGAATCAGCTGACAAGCAGAGCTACATCTCGAAACGACACACACACACGCTGACGTGGAACATGCATCGACGAGGGACTGAAGCAGTACTCGCAGAAAGCTACAGACGTAAAAACTTCAACAAATAGCAGGAGAGCAGAGTGTTGCTGATTTCCGAGCTCACCGCCAAAACCCAGGACGCTCAAGTAGATCACTATCTCTAGCCGATTGGACAAGGACAGCGAGGGACATCCGGAGCTTCTCTACAATCCACTTCAGAATCAGGAAAGTCAAAATCAAGTTATTTATTTTTCAACCGTTAAATTTTTCTTTCTTTTTTAATTAAAATCAATGTAAAATAAATCATTCAGATGCCAGACATCAAAGACTCTAGTTAAATAAGAATTATTCATGTGTGATAATCTGTATAGCCAGTATAAGTAATTAATAAGCTTTAGCTAAGAATTAATAGTAGATAAAACAAAAAGCGCTATACAAATCTTAACAAAGAATTAAATAATTTGCTCGTACTGCAGTATACGTGAGTCAGATCACTAGTAAATAAAGGGACGTGAACTAGATTGTCACGCCTAGTTTATTTTTTTGGAATATTTTCAAGTAACGTTAGAGTTTTTATTTCATTAGAATCAAATCTAAAAGACATTGAAATTAAATTAAAGTAAATTAATTAATTAAATTCTCAGTTAAAATAAACTCTTTCAAAATAACGAGCTCAACTTCTGAAAATTATCAACCATTTAGAAAATATTATTCAAGATTTATTTATTGTTTAGTTTGTAAGAATATTTGATCATATAAGCATTTCATTCTTGTGTGTCATTGGAGTAATAAACACCGTTTTATTACCCCATATTGTATTTTTTTATTGCTGTACTACGGAGCCTACCAACCTCACAAAAATCTTCACTTTTAAAATAACTTACTTAGTGTGCTGCTGTTATACACTTGAGTTTACATACTTGCGAAATCAAATCCAAAATCCACACGCCCTAGTCGGAAGAAAACCGCAAGGTCGGACAGCAGGTAGGTGCTCATATATTCACACAACACAACACGCAGATAGTAAAGTTGAACGTGGATATAAAAGTTGAACAACATGCATATGTCGCCCTGAACGTGGGGCCCGAAATTCAATAAATTTCAATTTAAATCATAACGATCTTGAAACGCCACATTTATAATAAAGTTATAAATGGCGCTCCAATATCGTGGGGCTCGATAAATTTAATGTACATTAAATTCACGTTCCGAACAACGCAGAAAGTAAAGTTATAAATGTTGCCCGGAACTTGGGGCACGATAAAATTAAATTCAAATTAAATTTAATTTAACGTTAAAACCAAGTTTGCTGTTTTAACTTTTAAAACAGCTGGCGTCCAACTGAACAAACCCCAAAGAAAAGTTTTGTGATTGGTAGTGGTACAGCAGTGAAGTATTTGAAATTATTGTGTATTTGAAATTATTGTGTAAAAATGGAATCTGAAAAATCGCTTAAACAAATGTTGCAAGAAATGACCGCTAATATGAAACAGACAAATGCGGATTTAGTATCTAATATGAACGCGAAGTTTGAACAAAGTGCAGCCAAAGCTGAAATGAATAACGCAGAATCAACGGCAAAAATAGACGCGCAAAAAGTCAGTTTAACCGAAGCATTAGAACATAGTAACGCGGATATAAATGCCGAAATAAAACAAAGTAATAAAGAAACGACCGCGAAAATCGATGAAAGCGCGAAAAATTTAGACGCTAAAGTCACGGAAATAAAAGAAAGTAATAAAGAATTAACCGCTAAAGTCACGGAAATCGGAGAAAAAGTACATACGGTAGAAACGAAAATAAACGAACGGTTCAAGGTTTTTGAGACCACCATGCAGAAATCGTTTATCAAACAAGTTACGCGTATGGAGGGCCGATTCAAAGAACACATCAGTAGGTGTGAAAAACAGACCGCTGATGTTGCGAAAAAAGTTGACTCGCTAGAAGTAAAAATTCAAGCCGATGCGACAGAAACTCAACGCCAAGTAAGTAGACTTGACGCTTCAATAGTAGAAACGCGATCAAATATAGATTCTAATAATGAAAGTGTATTGCAAGCACTTAATGACGAGATCTTGAAGGTACGACAGGAAGTGCGTAGGAGATCCGCTCCTAATATCCTAGTACAGGGTCCTGCCGATGAAAAGAATCGTGTATATTTTACAGGGGAAAATAATGAAAACCCTATTGAAGTTTTGTTAGCCTGTGAAAATGAAATGGCGAGGGTAGGTTCGAGACTCGAAGATCAAGATAAAATACAATGGGTAGTAAACGCGATGCGTGATTCTGCGCACAAATGGTATAATATTGTACGTGATAAAGTAACCACATACGCGGAATTCAAACAGAAATTCGAAAGCCGGTATTGGAATTCTCACACACAAAGACTGTTACGGAACGAGTTAGAATATGGACGTTATGACCGAAAATTATCTATAACGTCCGAAAATTATATCATCCAGCAGGTCGAGCACGCAAAGCATTTAACCCCAGCATTTTCAGAGATCGACATTGTCACTAAACTAGCCTATCATTTCAACCACAATATACGGGTAGCTGTGTTTACGCAAGGTATACGCACGGTTGATGAATTGCTCATTTTAGTGTCGCAAAGCGAGACAGTTTTTGATTTAGGCGGTTGGCATTATAACCCAGATTTTCGCCGAAATAACGACGGTCAAAATACCCGGGTACAATACCACCCTCAACCTGATCAGAGACCAAGTACGAGTTCTACTCCACCCCAAACACCGTCAAAACCCCCAAATAAGACCTTTGAATATAAAGGTAAACCAAATGTCGGTAGACAGAAGGGGCAAAGTAAGGGCAAAGATGGGAGCCCGATCAGAACTATACAGACAATCGAGTTATCGAAAAGTGATACGACTGTGCAAGACAGCGATACACAAAGCGTTAAGGATCCTAGTGAAAAGCAAAAAAGCCATAAATTTCCAAAAAACTTGGCAAGGGGCGCCTCCAGGGGGGGACGCGCCATAAATCATGCAAAATTACTTAAAGCAAAAATAGCTAGAAATAAAAACTATACTAGGTTTAAGGAAAGTAATTTGTGTCCAGAAATTTGTGTGCCGATTAATAAGGTATTTCAACCGGAAAGTACAAAACCATTGTTCACGGTGAATACAATACAACAAAGCACTCCGACAATTGCATGTCCGGTAGACCAGGAACTTAGAGGCAGCGTTCCCACACAACCAGCCTGGGAAGACGTTGTAATATCCGGTGACGCCGAAGGACTTAACGAGTGGCTAGAGGAATATTGTAGAACCACCCATAAAAACGGTTACCAAATATTAGACGCACTTTGAAAATAATATAATATATAGGGTTAATAATAATTTAAATAATAATAGTTAGTATTAAAATAAATTAAATGTGTGTTATATAATATTAATAAAAATTGTAAATAAGTTGTGTATGAACGATAGTTCGTTAGTAGCGCGCTAGTAAACAAACGCGTATAGGACAGGAAGCACTCGCCACACAACGCGGTGGAGCGCCCAGCTGTTAGAATATAGGTCAAGTAATTAGCGTCGCGCGGTATGTGATATCACTTTGTAAACAAACTCAGCACATTCCTCGAGCGTGTGTCCGCTGTTGGCTACCGCTTATCTAACATTCTTAGTTAAACGCTGCAATTAACTACTAGCCGTACTACAAACATTTACTACACAATGATTTCAGGTATAGTATTACTAATAGTGTTCAATCAGAATTAAGTTAAATATGTAAAGAACATTGACACTAATGTATGTGTCCATAGATAATTAATACAATGTATAGTAGCAAGCATAATCAATTCAATGTACATTTAAAATAATTGAAAAAAAAAATGTAAATAATACACTCATTTTTTTTTAAAGCGGGTGGAGGAGTATATAACAGGACCAAATATCATTAATTTGGAGTTATATGTTAAGGGTATACTATATTGATGTTTAAATAAATTTTAATAGTCGAAACTCCACTCATATGTTATAGCAATCATAATAATGCATTGTACAAGCGCACACGCGGCTGTTACATAATCAACTCACTGTGTAACGCATACGACCACACCCAAACTTTCAATTATTAATATTTTGGAAACCAGTAAATTCAGGCGAAATCCATTATAGCCAAAATGTTTGCCGAAACATTAATAATAGGGTGTGCGAATTTTATGCTATATAATTAAATAATAACAGAGTTAATTAATTTTATGTTAATAACTTCCGTAATAATTGAGCTACGTAAAAGAACTTTTGATATGTTATAGCTATAGGAATTTACAACAAATTGTATATTTCAGAATTAGCACAACTTGGTTTGCAGCCAAGATAATTGCAATATAAGAGTGCCACAGGAAATCCGGAACGACAATTCAGTTCCGTTGTGTTAAGAATATTAATAATAATATAAATTCTCCGTCTGTGTGAAAGTAGTTTCGTTCCCACGGGCTCAGGTGATTCAAATTTTGTGTAGTAGGGAGAGTGTGTCAGCCAATCAAATCATTCGAAGAAATCCGAACCAACGCGGAGTTTTGGGGCTGATCAAACACTCTACTGCCAGTATTCAAGAAGAACAGACGTATATCTTCGATCGTCTCAAAACCATAGTTTTGTGAAGACTCATCTGAAGACTCTACGTGGTCAACACGCCTAATTACGATCATCATAAAACAGATCAACTGTAACGACTCGTAATTACAGCGTCCAGTCAAGATACTCTTTCACATCAACAAACAAGCTTATTGTGCACTACACTAACTGTGGGCATAAGCACGCAAGAGATCTACAAGACTACAAGACATTACTTCAAGAATACGACAGAGAGGCCATCTAAACCATTTGTGAATCAGCTGACAAGCAGAGCTACATCTCGAAACGACACACACACACGCTGACGTGGAACATGCATCGACGAGGGACTGAAGCAGTACTCGCAGAAAGCTACAGACGTAAAAACTTCAACAAATAGCAGGAGAGCAGAGTGTTGCTGATTTCCGAGCTCACCGCCAAAACCCAGGACGCTCAAGTAGATCACTATCTCTAGCCGATTGGACAAGGACAGCGAGGGACATCCGGAGCTTCTCTACAATCCACTTCAGAATCAGGAAAGTCAAAATCAAGTTATTTATTTTTCAACCGTTAAATTTTTCTTTCTTTTTTAATTAAAATCAATGTAAAATAAATCATTCAGATGCCAGACATCAAAGACTCTAGTTAAATAAGAATTATTCATGTGTGATAATCTGTATAGCCAGTATAAGTAATTAATAAGCTTTAGCTAAGAATTAATAGTAGATAAAACAAAAAGCGCTATACAAATCTTAACAAAGAATTAAATAATTTGCTCGTACTGCAGTATACGTGAGTCAGATCACTAGTAAATAAAGGGACGTGAACTAGATTGTCACGCCTAGTTTATTTTTTTGGAATATTTTCAAGTAACGTTAGAGTTTTTATTTCATTAGAATCAAATCTAAAAGACATTGAAATTAAATTAAAGTAAATTAATTAATTAAATTCTCAGTTAAAATAAACTCTTTCAAAATAACGAGCTCAACTTCTGAAAATTATCAACCATTTAGAAAATATTATTCAAGATTTATTTATTGTTTAGTTTGTAAGAATATTTGATCATATAAGCATTTCATTCTTGTGTGTCATTGGAGTAATAAACACCGTTTTATTACCCCATATTGTATTTTTTTATTGCTGTACTACGGAGCCTACCAACCTCACAAAACTCTTCACTTTTAAAATAACTTACTTAGTGTGCTGCTGTTATACACTTGAGTTTACATACTTGCGAAATCAAATCCAAAATCCACACGCCCTAGTCGGAAGAAAACCGCAAGGTCGGACAGCAGGTAGGTGCTCATATATTCACACAACACAACACGCAGATAGTAAAGTTGAACGTGGATATAAAAGTTGAACAACATGCATATGTCGCCCTGAACGTGGGGCCCGAAATTCAATAAATTTCAATTTAAATCATAACGATCTTGAAACGCCACATTTATAATAAAGTTATAAATGGCGCTCCAATATCGTGGGGCTCGATAAATTTAATGTACATTAAATTCACGTTCCGAACAACGCAGAAAGTAAAGTTATAAATGTTGCCCGGAACTTGGGGCACGATAAAATTAAATTCAAATTAAATTTAATTTCACGTTAAAACCAAGTTTGCTGTTTTAACTTTTAAAACAGCTGGCGTCCAACTGAACAAACCCCAAAGAAAAGTTTTGTGATTGGTAGTGGTACAGCAGTGAAGTATTTGAAATTATTGTGTATTTGAAATTATTGTGTAAAAATGGAATCTGAAAAATCGCTTAAACAAATGTTGCAAGAAATGACCGCTAATATGAAACAGACAAATGCGGATTTAGTAGCTAATATGAACGCGAAGTTTGAACAAAGTGCAGCCAAAGCTGAAATGAATAACGCAGAATCAACGGCAAAAATAGACGCGCAAAAAGTCAGTTTAACCGAAGCATTAGAACATAGTAACGCGGATATAAATGCCGAAATAAAACAAAGTAATAAAGAAACGACCGCGAAAATCGATGAAAGCGCGAAAAATTTAGACGCTAAAGTCACGGAAATAAAAGAAAGTAATAAAGAATTAACCGCTAAAGTCACGGAAATCGGAGAAAAAGTACATACGGTAGAAACGAAAATAAACGAACGGTTCAAGGTTTTTGAGACCACCATGCAGAAATCGTTTATCAAACAAGTTACGCGTATGGAGGGCCGATTCAAAGAACACATCAGTAGGTGTGAAAAACAGACCGCTGATGTTGCGAAAAAAGTTGACTCGCTAGAAGTAAAAATTCAAGCCGATGCGACAGAAACTCAACGCCAAGTAAGTAGACTTGACGCTTCAATAGTAGAAACGCGATCAAATATAGATTCTAATAATGAAAGTGTATTGCAAGCACTTAATGACGAGATCTTGAAGGTACGACAGGAAGTGCGTAGGAGATCCGCTCCTAATATCCTAGTACAGGGTCCTGCCGATGAAAAGAATCGTGTATATTTTACAGGGGAAAATAATGAAAACCCTATTGAAGTTTTGTTAGCCTGTGAAAATGAAATGGCGAGGGTAGGTTCGAGACTCGAAGATCAAGATAAAATACAATGGGTAGTAAACGCGATGCGTGATTCTGCGCACAAATGGTATAATATTGTACGTGATAAAGTAACCACATACGCGGAATTCAAACAGAAATTCGAAAGCCGGTATTGGAATTCTCACACACAAAGACTGTTACGGAACGAGTTAGAATATGGACGTTATGACCGAAAATTATCTATAACGTCCGAAAATTATATCATCCAGCAGGTCGAGCACGCAAAGCATTTAACCCCAGCATTTTCAGAGATCGACATTGTCACTAAACTAGCCTATCATTTCAACCACAATATACGGGTAGCTGTGTTTACGCAAGGTATACGCACGGTTGATGAATTGCTCATTTTAGTGTCGCAAAGCGAGACAGTTTTTGATTTAGGCGGTTGGCATTATAACCCAGATTTTCGCCGAAATAACGACGGTCAAAATACCCGGGTACAATACCACCCTCAACCTGATCAGAGACCAAGTACGAGTTCTACTCCACCCCAAACACCGTCAAAACCCCCAAATAAGACCTTTGAATATAAAGGTAAACCAAATGTCGGTAGACAGAAGGGGCAAAGTAAGGGCAAAGATGGGAGCCCGATCAGAACTATACAGACAATCGAGTTATCGAAAAGTGATACGACTGTGCAAGACAGCGATACACAAAGCGTTAAGGATCCTAGTGAAAAGCAAAAAAGCCATAAATTTCCAAAAAACTTGGCAAGGGGCGCCTCCAGGGGGGGACGCGCCATAAATCATGCAAAATTACTTAAAGCAAAAATAGCTAGAAATAAAAACTATACTAGGTTTAAGGAAAGTAATTTGTGTCCAGAAATTTGTGTGCCGATTAATAAGGTATTTCAACAGGAAAGTACAAAACCATTGTTCACGGTGAATACAATACAACAAAGCACTCCGACAATTGCATGTCCGGTAGACCAGGAACTTAGAGGCAGCGTTCCCACACAACCAGCCTGGGAAGACGTTGTAATATCCGGTGACGCCGAAGGACTTAACGAGTGGCTAGAGGAATATTGTAGAACCACCCATAAAAACGGTTACCAAATATTAGACGCACTTTGAAAATAATATAATATATAGGGTTAATAATAATTTAAATAATAATAGTTAGTATTAAAATAAATTAAATGTGTGTTATATAATATTAATAAAAATTGTAAATAAGTTGTGTATGAACGATAGTTCGTTAGTAGCGCGCTAGTAAACAAACGCGTATAGGACAGGAAGCACTCGCCACACAACGCGGTGGAGCGCCCAGCTGTTAGAATATAGGTCAAGTAATTAGCGTCGCGCGGTATGTGATATCACTTTGTAAACAAACTCAGCACATTCCTCGAGCGTGTGTCCGCTGTTGGCTACCGCTTATCTAACATTCTTAGTTAAACGCTGCAATTAACTACTAGCCGTACTACAAACATTTACTACACAATGATTTCAGGTATAGTATTACTAATAGTGTTCAATCAGAATTAAGTTAAATATGTAAAGAACATTGACACTAATGTATATGTCCATAGATAATTAATACAATGTATAGTAGCAAGCATAATCAATTCAATGTACATTTAAAATAATTGAAAAAAAAAATGTAAATAATACACTCATTTTTTTTTAAAGCGGGTGGAGGAGTATATAACAGGACCAAATATCATTAATTTGGAGTTATATGTTAAGGGTATACTATATTGATGTTTAAATAAATTTTAATAGTCGAAACTCCACTCATATGTTATAGCAATCATAATAATGCATTGTACAAGCGCACACGCGGCTGTTACATAATCAACTCACTGTGTAACGCATACGACCACACCCAAACTTTCAATTATTAATATTTTGGAAACCAGTAAATTCAGGCGAAATCCATTATAGCCAAAATGTTTGCCGAAACATTAATAATAGGGTGTGCGAATTTTATGCTATATAATTAAATAATAACAGAGTTAATTAATTTTATGTTAATAACTTCCGTAATAATTGAGCTACGTAAAAGAACTTTTGATATGTTATAGCTATAGGAATTTACAACAAATTGTATATTTCAGAATTAGCACAACTTGGTTTGCAGCCAAGATAATTGCAATATAAAAGTGCCACAGGAAATCCGGAACGACAATTCAGTTCCGTTGTGTTAAGAATATTAATAATAATATAAATTCTCCGTCTGTGTGAAAGTAGTTTCGTTCCCACGGGCTCAGGTGATTCAAATTTTGTGTAGTAGGGAGAGTGTGTCAGCCAATCAAATCATTCGAAGAAATCCGAACCAACGCGGAGTTTTGGGGCTGATCAAACACTCTACTGCCAGTATTCAAGAAGAACAGACGTATATCTCCGATCGTCTCAAAACCATAGTTTTGTGAAGACTCATCTGAAGGCTCTACGTGGTCAACACGCCTAATTACGATCATCATAAAACAGATCAACTGTAACGACTCGTAATTACAGCGTCCAGTCAAGATACTCTTTCACATCAACAAACAAGCTTATTGTGCACTACACTAACTGTGGGCATAAGCACGCAAGAGATCTACAAGACTACAAGACATTACTTCAAGAATACGACAGAGAGGCCATCTAAACCATTTGTGAATCAGCTGACAAGCAGAGCTACATCTCGAAACGACACACACACACGCTGACGTGGAACATGCATCGACGAGGGACTGAAGCAGTACTCGCAGAAAGCTACAGACGTAAAAACTTCAACAAATAGCAGGAGAGCAGAGTGTTGCTGATTTCCGAGCTCACCGCCAAAACCCAGGACGCTCAAGTAGATCACTATCTCTAGCCGATTGGACAAGGACAGCGAGGGACATCCGGAGCATCTCTACAATCCACTTCAGAATCAGGAAAGTCAAAATCAAGTTATTTATTTTTCAACCGTTAAATTTTTCTTTCTTTTTTAATTAAAATCAATGTAAAATAAATCATTCAGATGCCAGACATCAAAGACTCTAGTTAAATAAGAATTATTCATGTGTGATAATCTGTATAGCCAGTAT
Organism: Magicicada septendecula; assembly: GCA_034769895.1. Classification (NCBI taxonomy): domain Eukaryota; kingdom Metazoa; phylum Arthropoda; class Insecta; order Hemiptera; family Cicadidae; genus Magicicada; species Magicicada septendecula. The sequence goes on from CM068368.1 coordinate 797,954,651, forward strand.
AAGTAATTAATAAGCTTTAGCTAAGAATTAATAGTAGATAAAACAAAAAGCGCTATACAAATCTTAACAAAGAATTAAATAATTTGCTCGTACTGCAGTATACGTGAGTCAGATCACTAGTAAATAAAGGGACGTGAACTAGATTGTCACGCCTAGTTTATTTTTTTGGAATATTTTCAAGTAACGTTAGAGTTTTTATTTCATTAGAATCAAATCTTAAAGACATTGAAATTAAATTAAAGTAAATTAATTAATTAAATTCTCAGTTAAAATAAACTCTTTCAAAATAACGAGCTCAACTTCTGAAAATTATCAACCATTAGAAAATATTATTCAAGATTTATTTATTGTTTAGTTTGTAAGAATATTTGATCATATAAGCATTTCATTCTTGTGTGTCATTGGAGTAATAAACACCGTTTTATTACCCCATATTGTATTTTTTTATTGCTGTACTACGGAGCCTACCAACCTCACAAAACTCTTCACTTTTAAAATAACTTACTTAGTGTGCTGCTGTTATACACTTGAGTTTACATACTTGCGAAATCAAATCCAAAATCCACACGCCCTAGTCGGAAGAAAACCGCAAGGTCGGACAGCAGGTAGGTGCTCATATATTCACACAACACAACACGCAGATAGTAAAGTTGAACTTGGATATAAAAGTTGAACAACATGCATATGTCGCCCTGAACGTGGGGCCCGAAATTCAATAAATTTCAATTTAAATCATAACGATCTTGAAACGCCACATTTATAATAAAGTTATAAATGGCGCTCCAATATCGTGGGGCTCGATAAATTTAAAGTACATTAAATTCACGTTCCGAACAACGCAGAAAGTAAAGTTATAAATGTTGCCCGGAACTTGGGGCACGATAAAATTAAATTCAAATTAATTTAATTTCACGTTAAAACCAAGTTTGCTGTTTTAACTTTTAAAACAGCTGGCGTCCAACTGAACAAACCCCAAAGAAAAGTTTTGTGATTGGTAGTGGTACAGCAGTGAATTATTTGAAATTATTGTGTATTTGAAATTATTGTGTAAAAATGGAATCTGAAAAATCGCTTAAACAAATGTTGCAAGAAATGACCGCTAATATGAAACAGACAAATGCGGATTTAGTAGCTAATATGAACGCGAAGTTTGAACAAAGTGCAGCCAAAGCTGAAATGAATAACGCAGAATCAACGGCAAAAATAGACGCGCAAAAAGTCAGTTTAACCGAAGCATTAGAACATAGTAACGCGGATATAAATGCCGAAATAAAACAAAGTAATAAAGAAACGACCGCGAAAATCGATGAAAGCGCGAAAAATTTAGACGCTAAAGTCACGGAAATAAAAGAAAGTAATAAAGAATTAACCGCTAAAGTCACGGAAATCGGAGAAAAAGTACATACGGTAGAAACGAAAATAAACGAACGGTTCAAGGTTTTTGAGACCACCATGCAGAAATCGTTTATCAAACAAGTTACGCGTATGGAGGGCCGATTCAAAGAACACATCAGTAGGTGTGAAAAACAGACCGCTGATGTTGCGAAAAAAGTTGACTCGCTAGAAGTAAAAATTCAAGCCGATGCGACAGAAACTCAACGCCAAGTAAGTAGACTTGACGCTTCAATAGTAGAAACGCGATCAAATATAGATTCTAATAATGAAAGTGTATTGCAAGCACTTAATGACGAGATCTTGAAGGTACGACAGGAAGTGCGTAGGAGATCCGCTCCTAATATCCTAGTACAGGGTCCTGCCGATGAAAAGAATCGTGTATATTTTACAGGGGAAAATAATGAAAACCCTATTGAATTTTTGTTAGCCTGTGAAAATGAAATGGCGAGGGTAGGTTCGAGACTCGAAGATCAAGATAAAATACAATGGGTAGTAAACGCGATGCGTGATTCTGCGCGCAAATGGTATAATATTGTACGTGATAAAGTAACCACATACGCGGAATTCAAACAGAAATTCGAAAGCCGGTATTGGAATTCTCACACACAAAGACTGTTACGGAACGAGTTAGAATATGGACGTTATGACCGAAAATTATCTATAACGCCCGAAAATTATATCATCCAGCAGGTCGAGCACGCAAAGCATTTAACCCCAGCATTTTCAGAGATCGACATTGTCACTAAACTAGCCTATCATTTCAACCACAATATACGGGTAGCTGTGTTTACGCAAGGTATACGCACGGTTGATGAATTGCTCATTTTAGTGTCGCAAAGCGAGACAGTTTTTGATTTAGGCGGTTGGCATTATAACCCAGATTTTCGCCGAAATAACGACGGTCAAAATACCCGGGTACAATACCACCCTCAACCTGATCAGAGACCAAGTACGAGTTCTACTCCACCCCAAACACCGTCAAAACCCCCAAATAAGACCTTTGAATATAAAGGTAAACCAAATGTCGGTAGACAGAAGGGGCAAAGTAAGGGCAAAGATGGGAGCCCGATCAGAACTATACAGACAATCGAGTTATCGAAAAGTGATACGACTGTGCAAGACAGCGATACACAAAGCGTTAAGGATCCTAGTGAAAAGCAAAAAAGCCATAAATTTCCAAAAAACTTGGCAAGGGGCGCCTCCAGGGGGGGACACGCCATAAATCATGCAAAATTACTTAAAGCAAAAATAGCTAGAAATAAAAACTATACTAGGTTTAAGGAAAGTAATTTGTGTCCAGAAATTTGTGTGCCGATTAATAAGGTATTTCAACCGGAAAGTACAAAACCATTGTTCACGGTGAATACAATACAACAAAGCACTCCGGCAATTGCATGTCCGGTAGACCAGGAACTTAGAGGCAGCGTTCCCACACAACCAGCCTGGGAAGACGTTGTAATATCCGGTGACGCCGAAGGACTTAACGAGTGGCTAGAGGAATATTGTAGAACCACCCATAAAAACGGTTACCAAATATTAGACGCACTTTGAAAATAATATAATATATAGGGTTAATAATAATTTAAATAATAATAGTTAGTATTAAAATAAATTAAATGTGTGTTATATAATATTAATAAAAATTGTAAATAAGTTGTGTATGAACGATAGTTCGTTAGTAGCGCGCTAGTAAACAAACGCGTATAGGACAGGAAGCACTCGCCACACAACGCGGTGGAGCGCCCAGCTGTTAGAATATAGGTCAAGTAATTAGCGTCGCGCGGTATGTGATATCACTTTGTAAACAAACTCAGCACATTCCTCGAGCGTGTGTCCGCTGTTGGCTACCGCTTATCTAACATTCTTAGTTAAACGCTGCAATTAACTACTAGCCGTACTACAAACATTTACTACACAATGATTTCAGGTATAGTATTACTAATAGTGTTCAATCAGAATTAAGTTAAATATGTAAAGAACATTGACACTAATGTATGTGTCCATAGATAATTAATACAATGTATAGTAGCAAGCATAATCAATTCAATGTACATTTAAAATAACTGAAAAAAAAATGTAAATAATACACTCATTTTTTTTTAAAGCGGGTGGAGGAGTATATAACAGGACCAAATATCATTAATTTGGAGTTATATGTTAAGGGTATACTATATTGATGTTTAAATAAATTTTAATAGTCGAAACTCCACTCATATGTTATAGCAATCATAATAATGCATTGTACAAGCGCAGACGCGGCTGTTACATAATCAACTCACTGTGTAACGCATACGACCACACCCAAACTTTCAATTATTAATATTTTGGAAACCAGTAAATTCAGGCGAAATCCATTATAGCCAAAATGTTTGCCGAAACATTAATAATAGGGTGTGCGAATTTTATGCTATATAATTAAATAATAACAGAGTTAATTAATTTTATGTTAATAACTTCCGTAATAATTGAGCTACGTAAAAGAACTTTTGATATGTTATAGCTATAGGAATTTACAACAAATTGTATATTTCAGAATTAGCACAACTTGGTTTGCAGCCAAGATAATTGCAATATAAAAGTGCCACAGGAAATCCGGAACGACAATTCAGTTCCGTTGTGTTAAGAATATTAATAATAATATAAATTCTCCGTCTGTGTGAAAGTAGTTTCGTTCCCACGGGCTCAGGTGATTCAAATTTTGTGTAGTAGGGAGAGTGTGTCAGCCAATCAAATCATTCGAAGAAATCCGAACCAACGCGGGGGTTTGGGGCTGATCAAACACTCTACTGCCAGTATTCAAGAAGAACAGACGTATATCTTCGATCGTCTCAAAACCATAGTTTTGTGAAGACTCATCTGAAGGCTCTACGTGGTCAACACGCCTAATTACGATCATCGTAAAACAGATCAACTGTAACGACTCGTAATTACAGCGTCCAGTCAAGATACTCTTTCACATCAACAAACAAGCTTATTGTGCACTACACTAACTGTGGGCATAAGCACGCAAGAGATCTACAAGACTACAAGACATTACTTCAAGAATACGACAGAGAGGCCATCTAAACCATTTGTGAATCAGCTGACAAGCAGAGCTACATCTCGAAACGACACACACACACGCTGACGTGGAACATGCATCGACGAGGGACTGAAGCAGTACTCGCAGAAAGCTACAGACGTAAAAACTTCAACAAATAGCAGGAGAGCAGAGTGTTGCTGATTTCCGAGCTCACCGCCAAAACCCAGGACGCTCAAGTAGATCACTATCTCTAGCCGATTGGACAAGGACAGCGAGGGACATCCGGAGCATCTCTACAATCCACTTCAGAATCAGGAAAGTCAAAATCAAGTTATTTATTTTTCAACCGTTAAATTTTTCTTTCTTTTTTAATTAAATCAATGTAAAATAAATCATTCAGATGCCAGACATCAAAGACTCTAGTTAAATAAGAATTATTCATGTGTGATAATCTGTATAGCCAGTATAAGTAATTAATAAGCTTTAGCTAAGAATTAATAGTAGATAAAACAAAAAGCGCTATACAAATCTTAACAAAGAATTAAATAATTTGCTCGTACTGCAGTATACGTGAGTCAGATCACTAGTAAATAAAGGGACGTGAACTAGATTGTCACGCCTAGTTTATTTTTTTGGAATATTTTCAAGTAACGTTAGAGTTTTTATTTCATTAGAATCAAATCTTAAAGACATTGAAATTAAATTAAAGTAAATTAATTAATTAAATTCTCAGTTAAAATAAACTCTTTCAAAATAACGAGCTCAACTTCTGAAAATTATCAACCATTTAGAAAATATTATTCAAGATTTATTTATTGTTTAGTTTGTAAGAATATTTGATCATATAAGCATTTCATTCTTGTGTGTCATTGGAGTAATAAACACCGTTTTATTACCCCATATTGTATTTTTTTATTGCTGTACTACGGAGCCTACCAACCTCACAAAACTCTTCACTTTTAAAATAACTTACTTAGTGTGCTGCTGTTATACACTTGAGTTTACATACTTGCGAAATCAAATCCAAAATCCACACGCCCTAGTCGGAAGAAAACCGCAAGGTCGGACAGCAGGTAGGTGCTCATATATTCACACAACACAACACGCAGATAGTAAAGTTGAACGTGGATATAAAAGTTGAACAACATGCATATGTCGCCCTGAACGTGGGGCCCGAAATTCAATAAATTTCAATTTAAATCATAACGATCTTGAAACGCCACATTTATAATAAAGTTATAAATGGCGCTCCAATATCGTGGGGCTCGATAAATTTAAAGTACATTAAATTCACGTTCCGAACAACGCAGAAAGTAAAGTTATAAATGTTGCCCGGAACTTGGGGCACGATAAAATTAAATTCAAATTAAATTTAATTTCACGTTAAAACCAAGTTTGCTGTTTTAACTTTTAAAACAGCTGGCGTCCAACTGAACAAACCCCAAAGAAAAGTTTTGTGATTGGTAGTGGTACAGCAGTGAAGTATTTGAAATTATTGTGTAAAAATGGAATCTGAAAAATCGCTTAAACAAATGTTGCAAGAAATGACCGCTAATATGAAACAGACAAATGCGGATTTAGTAGCTAATATGAACGCGAAGTTTGAACAAAGTGCAGCCAAAGCTGAAATGAATAACGCAGAATCAACGGCAAAAATAGACGCGCAAAAAGTCAGTTTAACCGAAGCATTAGAACATAGTAACGCGGATATAAATGCCGAAATAAAACAAAGTAATAAAGAAACGACCGCGAAAATCGATGAAAGCGCGAAAAATTTAGACGCTAAAGTCACGGAAATAAAAGAAAGTAATAAAGAATTAACCGCTAAAGTCACGGAAATCGGAGAAAAAGTACATACGGTAGAAACGAAAATAAACGAACGGTTCAAGGTTTTTGAGACCACCATGCAGAAATCGTTTATCAAACAAGTTACGCGTATGGAGGGCCGATTCAAAGAACACATCAGTAGGTGTGAAAAACAGACCGCTGATGTTGCGAAAAAAGTTGACTCGCTAGAAGTAAAAATTCAAGCCGATGCGACAGAAACTCAACGCCAAGTAAGTAGACTTGACGCTTCAATAGTAGAAACGCGATCAAATATAGATTCTAATAATGAAAGTGTATTGCAAGCACTTAATGACGAGATCTTGAAGGTACGACAGGAAGTGCGTAGGAGATCCGCTCCTAATATCCTAGTACAGGGTCCTGCCGATGAAAAGAATCGTGTATATTTTACAGGGGAAAATAATGAAAACCCTATTGAATTTTTGTTAGCCTGTGAAAATGAAATGGCGAGGGTAGGTTCGAGACTCGAAGATCAAGATAAAATACAATGGGTAGTAAACGCGATGCGTGATTCTGCGCGCAAATGGTATAATATTGTACGTGATAAAGTAACCACATACGCGGAATTCAAACAGAAATTCGAAAGCCGGTATTGGAATTCTCACACACAAAGACTGTTACGGAACGAGTTAGAATATGGACGTTATGACCGAAAATTATCTATAACGCCCGAAAATTATATCATCCAGCAGGTCGAGCACGCAAAGCATTTAACCCCAGCATTTTCAGAGATCGACATTGTCACTAAACTAGCCTATCATTTCAACCACAATATACGGGTAGCTGTGTTTACGCAAGGTATACGCACGGTTGATGAATTGCTCATTTTAGTGTCGCAAAGCGAGACAGTTTTTGATTTAGGCGGTTGGCATTATAACCCAGATTTTCGCCGAAATAACGACGGTCAAAATACCCGGGTACAATACCACCCTCAACCTGATCAGAGACCAAGTACGAGTTCTACTCCACCCCAAACACCGTCAAAACCCCCAAATAAGACCTTTGAATATAAAGGTAAACCAAATGTCGGTAGACAGAAGGGGCAAAGTAAGGGCAAAGATGGGAGCCCGATCAGAACTATACAGACAATCGAGTTATCGAAAAGTGATACGACTGTGCAAGACAGCGATACACAAAGCGTTAAGGATCCTAGTGAAAAGCAAAAAAGCCATAAATTTCCAAAAAACTTGGCAAGGGGCGCCTCCAGGGGGGGGCACGCGCCATAAATCATGCAACATTACTTAAAGCAAAAATAGCTAGAAATAAAAACTATACTAGGTTTAAGGAAAGTAATTTGTGTCCAGAAATTTGTGTGCCGATTAATAAGGTATTTCAACCGGAAAGTACAAAACCATTGTTCACGGTGAATACAATACAACAAAGCACTCCGACAATTGCATGTCCGGTAGACCAGGAACTTAGAGGCAGCGTTCCCACACAACCAGCCTGGGAAGACGTTGTAATATCCGGTGACGCCGAAGGACTTAACGAGTGGCTAGAGGAATATTGTAGAACCACCCATAAAAACGGTTACCAAATATTAGACGCACTTTGAAAATAATATAATATATAGGGTTAATAATAATTTAAATAATAATAGTTAGTATTAAAATAAATTAAATGTGTGTTATATAATATTAATAAAAATTGTAAATAAGTTGTGTATGAACGATAGTTCGTTAGTAGCGCGCTAGTAAACAAACGCGTATAGGACAGGAAGCACTCGCCACACAACGCGGTGGAGCGCCCAGCTGTTAGAATATAGGTCAAGTAATTAGCGTCGCGCGGTATGTGATATCACTTTGTAAACAAACTCAGCACATTCCTCGAGCGTGTGTCCGCTGTTGGCTACCGCTTATCTAACATTCTTAGTTAAACGCTGCAATTAACTACTAGCCGTACTACAAACATTTACTACACAATGATTTCAGGTATAGTATTACTAATAGTGTTCAATCAGAATTAAGTTAAATATGTAAAGAACATTGACACTAATGTATGTGTCCATAGATAATTAATACAATGTATAGTAGCAAGCATAATCAATTCAATGTACATTTAAAATAATTGAAAAAAAAATGTAAATAATACACTCATTTTTTTTTAAAGCGGGTGGAGGAGTATATAACAGGACCAAATATCATTAATTTGGAGTTATATGTTAAGGGTATACTATATTGATGTTTAAATAAATTTTAATAGTCGAAACTCCACTCATATGTTATAGCAATCATAATAATGCATTGTACAAGCGCAGACGCGGCTGTTACATAATCAACTCACTGTGTAACGCATACGACCACACCCAAACTTTCAATTATTAATATTTTGGAAACCAGTAAATTCAGGCGAAATCCATTATAGCCAAAATGTTTGCCGAAATATTAATAATACAGTGTGCGGATTTTATGCAATATAATTAAATAATAACAGAGTTAATTAATTTTATGTTAATAACTTCCATAATAATTGAGCTACATAAAAGAGCTTTTGATATGTTATAGCTATAGGAATTTACAACAAATTGTATATTTCAGAATTAGCACAACTTGGTTTGCAGCCAAGATAATTGCAATATAAAAGTGCCACAGGAAATCCGGAACGACAATTCAGTTCCGTTGTGTTAAGAATATTAATAATAATATAAATTCTCCGTCTGTGGGAAAGTAGTTTCGTTCCCACGGGCTCAGGTGATTCAAATTTTGTGTAGTAGGGAGAGTGTGTCAGCCAATCAAATCATTCGAAGAAATCCGAACCAACGCGGAGTTTTGGGGCTGATCAAACACTCTACTGCCAGTATTCAAGAAGAACAGACGTATATCTTCGATCGTCTCAAAACCATAGTTTTGTGAAGACTCATCTGAAGACTCTACGTGGTCAACACGCCTAATTACAATCATCATAAAACAGATCAACTGTAACGACTCGTAATTACAGCGTCCAGTCAAGATACTCTTTCACATCAACAAACAAGCTTATTGTGCACTACACTAACTGTGGGCATAAGCACGCAAGAGATCTACAAGACTACAAGACATTACTTCAAGAATACGACAGAGAGGCCATCTAAACCATTTGTGAATCAGCTGACAAGCAGAGCTACATCTCGAAACGACACACACACACGCTGACGTGGAACATGCATCGACGAGGGACTGAAGCAGTACTCGCAGAAAGCTACAGACGTAAAAACTTCAACAAATAGCAGGAGAGCAGAGTGTTGCTGATTTCCGAGCTCACCGCCAAAACCCAGGACGCTCAAGTAGATCACTATCTCTAGCCGATTGGACAAGGACAGCGAGGGACATCCGGAGCATCTCTACAATCCACTTCAGAATCAGGGAAGTCAAAATCAAGTTATTTATTTTTCAACCGTTAAATTTTTCTTTCTTTTTTAATTAAAATCAATGTAAAATAAATCATTCAGATGCCAGAAATCAAAGACTCTAGTTAAATAAGAATTATTCATGTGTGATAATCTGTATAGCCAGTATAAGTAATTAATAAGCTTTAGCTAAGAATTAATAGTAGATAAAACAAAAAGCGCTATACAAATCTTAACAAAGAATTAAATAATTTGCTCGTACTGCAGTATACGTGAGTCAGATCACTAGTAAATAAAGGGACGTGAACTAGATTGTCACGCCTAGTTTATTTTTTTGGAATATTTTCAAGTAACGTTAGAGTTTTTATTTCATTAGAATCAAATCTTAAAGACATTGAAATTAAATTAAAGTAAATTAATTAATTAAAATCTCAGTTAAAATAAACTCTTTCAAAATAACGAGCTCAACTTCTGAAAATTATCAACCATTTAGAAAATATTATTCAAGATTTATTTATTGTTTAGTTTGTAAGAATATTTGATCATATAAGCATTTCATTCTTGTGTGTCATTGGAGTAATAAACACCGTTTTATTACCCCATATTGTATTTTTTTATTGCTGTACTACGGAGCCTACCAACCTCACAAAACTCTTCACTTTTAGAATAACTTACTTAGTGTGCTGCTGTTATACACTTGAGTTTACATACAGTAGAACCCCGTTAGTCCGAACCCCGCTAGTCCGAAATTCCGGATAATCAGAACCGCCTCCAGGAATCAAATGAGCAAGGAAAGCTATAAAAACAACTGCAGATTTCATGAAGTGACAAATGATTTCATTACATTTCTAATAAAATGGTTACATTTTGCAAAATCAGTAGAAAATAATACTAACCACTGTAATACGTTGTAACGGGGCTAAAAGGACGGGTTTTTGATTTTATTAAAAAAGTGAGTATAAGTTTAATTGTGTAGTTGATAAGATTGAAACATGTGAAACTAATACCAATTTCAAAATCAATGAAATCGAAAGTAATTGCAAAACAGAGATACAAGCTATACAAAATACAGTGAATATTATGCATAAGCGTATCGTACAAGTTGAGTGTTTAAATAATAATAAATTTATAGCAATCGAGCAGAGCATAGTTAATGTTAAAGATGAATTGAATGTAGCCATAAATGAAAAACTTAATCATGTTACGGAACAAGTAGTAATTACCAAAGATATGAATAGTGATATTGATTTGGAATTGTTTAATTGTGAAAATAGGGGGGTACACACTATGCAGTTTTTAAATAGAGTTAAAGAATTCAATCAGTTTTGTCGAAGTAGTTGGGAAGTACAGTTGCTAAAGATAATGAAGTGTTTTAGAGGGAATTCCGCGGTATGGGCGGATGTACATAAAGTAGAGTGGGTAAATTATCAGAGTTTTGAGACGGCCTTTAGAGAGAAATATTCGTCGGAAGAAGAGCAAGAAATATTGCGGAGTAAAATTATGGGACCAGGTAATTTTGGGACCCAAGGGGGTAACGTGACAATGTATGTCATGCGACTATATAATGAGGCAAAATATTTAGAGCCACCATTACCGTTTCGGTCATTCATCCGTCACATAAGTAAGCATTTGCCTAGAGAAATACAGATTACGTTAATGACCCGAGAGATTCTAGAGATTACGGAACTAGAGAAAATATTGGATATATTTCAAAATATAAGAGAACGTGATATGAGTAGGCGGATAAACACACCAGTAACACATATAAATGGGAATTATAATCAATCCCGGGGAATGCCAAACTTTCACAGAGGGGCACGTGGGGGAAATAATGATAATCGAGGCGAGGGTTGGAGATGCGCCGACTGTAACGTTGATAACTATTCAATAAGAACCACATGTTTTAGATGTCACAAACCGAGAGAATGTCAACGCAGTGAGAGAACGTATCAGCCACAAAATCAACCGCAGAGAGGAGTCGAGAACACCAGAGGAGCACCGAGGGGAAATGGAAGTGGAAACAGAGGAAGAGGAGGATATAACCAGGCAGTAGCAGGTCCATCCACGGGAAACTAGAAGAGACAATGGGGAACCGGGCCCATCCATTGTCGGAGGAGAACCTGGGGGCCAAGAGGAGTGTAACTACCGCAGCAACATAATTATCAAAGACATGGCGGAGGAGTTACTGGAGGAGGATGCTGCAGAAATGACAGAAACCAAAACGGGACTGACGGAGGTATTTGTAACCATAGAAGGTAAGGATTATAAAACATTGATTGACACAGGTAGTGAGATATCAGTAGTTTCAGAGAATGTACTGGGTGAATTACAAAGGGTAAATAAAAATATTCCATCATTACCAGTTGCGGGAGTAACAGTAGTGGGGGTGACTGGAGTACGAAGTAAACGAGTCACTAAACAAGTACAATTAAACATATACATTAGTGATAATTCTGGGAAATGATTTTTTGGAAAGAAATAAAGCAGTAATTGATTTTAACCAGAGAATAGTAGAATTTAATAAGAGGCATGAACCAGTCAGGGTAGAATTCAAGAGGGTGTTAGATAAGGTTAGTGTTACGGGTGTAAAGAGGATACAGAACCGAGTAGGCGAGGGAATTATAGAAACAAGAGTGAATGTATGTCAAGAGAGTGAGAGTGTAGAGAGCGATGAGAGAGTATGGGAAACTAGGGCAGATAAATTTTTTAATTAGGGTGGAGTTGTAGGGAGTCCCCAACGACAGGAGTTGTGGGCAGTTATTGAACGTTTTAGAGATGTGTTTGCTGAGTTGCCTGGAAAAGCCAGGGACTACGTATGCGAGTTGAAGATTCGAGAACACTCACACTACATCCAGAGAAGTTATCCAGTGCCATTTTCGAAGAGGAGAGCCGTTCAAGAAGAGCTGGAGCAGATGATGGAAGGGGACATCATTGAAAGATACATATCGCCTTACTCTAATCCGTTAGTGGTGGTCATAAAAAAGGATGGAAAGGTAAGATTGTGTTTAGACGCCAGAAAAATTAATCAGATTATAATACCTGACCTGGAGTCACCGGAATCCATGAACGAAAGTTTTCAAAAGTTTAGTGGAGTCAGATATATGACGTCCTTAGATTTAACAGCGGGCTACTGGCAAGTTCCATTAGCGCCAGAGAGCCGGAAATTTAGTGCATTTCTTTTCAATGGTAAGAACTATCAATTTAAGCGTCTGCCATTCGGACTAAACACTAGCGTGGCCAGTTTTATAAAATGCTTAGATATGATTTTACAACCCAAGGATTTAGATTTTTTAACTGTATATGTTGACGTACTAATAGCATCAAGAACATTCTCTGAACACTTAGAACACATAGAATATGTTTTAAATAAATTGCAGCAAGGGGGATTAACTGTTAATTGGGAGAAATCAAAATTTCTACAAACTGAGATACACTTTTTAGGTTTTATTATCACTCCCGAGGGTATTTTAGCAAACCCCGACAAAGTAGAAACCATCACACGTTTTCCAGAACCAAAAAATATTAAACAGTTGCAGAGCTTTTTAGGATTATGCAATTTTTATCGAAAATTTCAGAGAAACTATGCGCATATTACCTCTAAGCTAAGTGCGGTTTTGCAAAAGAATAGACAATGGAAATGGGGCGAGGAGGAAAGAATTATTTTCAATGAAATTAAAGAGAAATTTATAGACATGATAATGATGAATCACCCCGATTTTCAGAAAAAGTTTTATTTACAGACGGATGCCAGCAACATAGCCCTCGGCGCAGAACTTTACCAGGAGGGTGAGGATCAGGAGCACCGGACCATCGCTTTTGCCAGCAGAACTTTATTGGCAGCAGAAAAGAATTACACCATGACAGAGAAAGAATTGCTGAGCATCGTCTTCGCGGTGAAGAAATTCCGCACTTACCTGCTAGGAAACCGATCATAAGGCCTTATCGTTTCTGAACACATGTAAGCTGACGCATAGCAGATTAACCAGGTGGGTGCTAGCATTACAAGAATATCATTTTACATGGGAATATATTAAGGGAACAGATAACAAAGTACCTGATACTCTGTCCAGGGTAGATACAATAGATAATAAGACAGGGAGAGATCTGAAAGAAATAGAAATTTTTCGATTAACAAGGGATGATAGAATTTTTGGGGAAGAATTAAGGGAAATTAAAAACATGCAAAGATCAGAAAATAAAGTAGGTAAGATAATAGCTAGTTTAGAGGCAGATATAAATGGTTCAGAGTACAATACACATTTCCATATACATAAGGGAATTCTGTTTAAGAAAGTAGAAGGGGGTGAACGGGATTGGCGGTTGATGATACCTGATGAATTAATAGATAGAATTATATGGGATTGCCACGTAAGATATGGTCATTTTGGTGCGAAAAAATGTACAAGTGTATTAAAAGAATCTTGTGTTTTTAAAAATATGGAGAAGAGAGTTAGAAGAGTATTAAGAGTTTGCGATTGTGTCAAAAGTCTAAAGTAGTAAATTATAGGGTAGAAGGGGAAATGAAGTACATTAAAGTAGAAAGACCGTTCGATTTAGTTGCGGTAGATTTGTATGGGCCATTGCCTAAAGGTAGAGGTGGAGTAGTATACATTTTTGTTGTTTTAGACACTTTTACCAAGTTTGTTAGGTTGTACAGCGTAAAGAGAGCTACTAGTAAGGTGCTCAGTGAAAAGATCACCAAGGACTACATGATCAACATAGGGAAGCCGAAGGTAATTTTATCTGATCATGGACCGCAGTTCATCAGCGGTAAGTGGAGACAGACTCTCGGCTGGGAAGGCATCATCCCCAAGCATACGGCAGTTTACCATCCACAGTCGAACCAGGCGGAGCAGGTGATGCGAGAAATCGGCAGGATATTCAGGGCGTATTGTCACTCCAAACACTCAGAGTGGCCTTTATACGTAAAGAAGGTGGAGGATTCGTTAAACAGCACAACCCAGGATTCTACAGGTTTTACACCGTACGAACTAATCAAAGGAAACCGTCCACCCAAAATATTAGAACAACTTTTTGAATATCCACCAGAAGAAAGAGTTCTGGACAGGGATGTAAAAATACAACTTGCAAACGAGAGTCTGCTCACCAAGGGAGAGAGGAGAAAGCGGAAGCATGATGAAAAGGGTAAGTGGGTCAAATATGAAATAGGACAGTTAGTATTGGTAAGAAGGCATGACTTGTCTAGTGCACAAGATAAAGAAATAAAGAAGTTTTTCCTCTTATATGAAGGACCTTATGAGATTGTAGAAATAAAAATGAATAATGCATACGTACTATGCAATCAGGTGACACAGGAGATAGTGGGGACGCATAATGCTACGAATTTAAAATTATATTGGTCTAGGTAAAATTTTGTGTTGAATTATAACATGCTATTTATGTTTTCAGAAGGGACTCTCCCCAATTTTCGGGCGGTCACGACCTTACCAGTCCTGGCCGTGGTTTTTGGCAATTGGAGGCGGGCCATGGTTGGAGGAGCTTCCTTCGGGTGGTGAAACAACGATGGTCCGGCTCCACCAAAATTGGTAAAGATTTGAAATTTTCACCACATATTGAACGGGGAGGGGGACCCCTAGAGGTACGTGACACAAATTATTTTTTTATACACTCAAGGTGCAGCGGTCAGGTGTACCGGTCACGTACCAGCACTGCCTTCGAGTGTTTGTAAATAATGGAGGCTATATATATATATATTAAAGGCAATGCAATCACAGACAAAATTTTAGTCTCATTGGTAAAATAAAGTTTACCAATGAGAGCAGTTACAGATTAATTAGGAAAATGAGTTTTGTTGAGAGGTGGGCTGGGCGAATAGATAGACGGCGGGTTTGGATAAATGGCAGGAGAGGGGGAGTAGATTTGGTTTAGAAGGGGAACGTGAATTCACATAGTGGATCTATCTTGTCGCCTAGTTTACCTCGTGGCAAAACACCATTTTCGGGGGATTACTGTCTTACCATCGCTTATAGTAGTAATAATAGACAGCCTTCAATGTAAATAGTTATCAATATATAATTTGGAATGTTTATAATTTTAAATTTATGTCAATTTCAGTACATAAGTGATCAAGTATAATTGTAAAGTTCGTAGTACCAGTGAGAGTTGGGACGTGCAGAAGTGTGTAGAATAAATTAGAAACTTGTTATCATACAAGATATGTGGGTAATTTTGGGGGGGTTGAGTGGTGTTAATAGAAGTGATATACTTATGAGATGTAGAAACTGTAACTGTAGAAGGGTTAGTTTAGTTATTAGGTTGGCTAGTACAGTGGTGGCATGTGCCACTGTAGGTAGCGGTAAGTGTTGGGGGTAACAGGGAGTGTTACCTCCATCGGAGGCCAAAATGGCGTAAAATACACGGCACAACTTTTATATAATTTTATATTATATGCTGATTGATTGCCGTGCCGTGTATCATAATGACGAAGAGAACATGCCTGAATTTAGAGATGATTTCCCCGCCTTTTCGGGCGATCACTGCCTTACCAGCACTAATCGTGGTTTTGGATGGCGGCCAGCTATGGCCAACAATTGTAAATTTGACCATAGCTGTGCTTGAAATTGGTGTATATTTGAAATTAATGGAGGGTGACTTTAGGGGAATCCCCGGAACTATGGAACAGCGGCTGCCACTCTGTTCGCGTGGGAACAGTAAACCAGGTGGTAGACCCGCTTTAAGGGCTTATAAATTTGAAACAAAAGATATGATGATATCTACCTAATTTTAAAATGTAACGCAGAAGCAAGGACAAGGAGATGTTAAATTCCTCCACCAATGCCGTCCTTGTGGATGCAAATGGGCGCAACAGTCCACCCTCAGAAAACAATAGTGTGTGTGGTTAAGGAGGTTGCTCAAGGGAGTAACGAATTAAAAAATTTTGTTGTAACTTAGTAATGGCAACTCGCTCTTGAAGTAATTAAATAATTGTTTTGATTTGAGAAAATGGATACAGTAGATGTTTATTATATTTTGGTTATCATGTTTCAGTGGGTCATTAATCTTGTTGTATTAGAGTGTAAGAATTATAAATATGTGTTATGTATTTTTCGTTATGTAATTTTGTGTAGCATTTTTGAACAAAGGTCATTCATCCGACCTAGAACATCAGCTGATGGCTGGAGTTAGATGTGTAAAATGTCACTTATAAACTGGTTGTAAATTTCCAATGTAACTAATGTTTGAATATAATGATTTTAATGTGTTAAAAGATTTTGATTTAAATGATGGAAATGATTTGAGATAGTTGAGAATTTTAAAAGGTTATGTAAAAGGTGGTAAAGTTGATTTTGGGTGATTAATATTGAGTTAGGACATTTAAATCAGTCCATGTTGAGTACAAAGGGGTAGAGAGTATTTTTTTATATATAAGGGTAGAATGATGCGATATGAGTTGAGTAGTAAGTGGGTTTAGAGAATGTTTGATAGATGTTTTTGACAGAGAATGGGTGTCATGTTAATTAAAGCTGTTAGTGATGTTAGAGTCAGATGGGGATTAAGAGTATATATATATATATATATATATATATATATGCCAAGTTGTAAATCAAGTTATTATGAATAATTAAGTCACCCAAACTAATGGAGATTGAGAATGTTAAAGAAAGTAAATCATAGTTAAAATGAAAAAATTAATTGAAACCAAATTTCAATAGAATTTGAGAATAATGTAAAGCTATAGAATGTGTAATTTTGATTAATTTAAATGTCAGTTTTATTGTTAATTATAATAATACTATGTTAATTTTAATGTCTTATTATATTATGTTGTATTGTGTTTAAAGATAAAAAAAATTTTTGAAGATGTTCTATGTACTTCATGATGTAGATCTATGTATAACATATGTAGGTCAAGGTCGTTGACTTGACCCAGTGTGATCAGCTGATGGTTGATGTTATAAACTAGACCAGTTTTTGGCAATTGCTTGATGCAAATTTTGTCGTTTAAGTGATTTAAATAATTTTAAAAATTTTCCGAAATTGATAAAAATTAATACTTTGATAAATTAAATTTTTTTTTTTTTTTATTTTTTTTTTTGATTTTGTGCTAGGTGATGTTTGAATTTAAGTGTATTATTGTTTATGTGTATTATTAGTGCTTTATTGAGTTATATTGTGTAGAATATAGAGTATTAGACATTATTCATGTTTAACAAGGTGTTCAGTTTTTTTTTTTTTTTTTTATTAATAGTTAATGGATTCATGCAAAAGATTTTTGTCTTGATTTTTTGGGAGAGTAATGGTAATATAAAGATTTGAGTTCGATTTAAACAAAATTTTGAATTTGAAAATAAATTTTGTTAGGACGTAGTAATAAGTACAGGGTGATTCAGATAAGTCAGAACTCCAACACTTATTTACCAACATCATTTAATATCAATATCATTTAATACATTTTTAATGTATTTAATACATTTAAATACCTTTATAAAAGATGCTGAAATTGTCCTCCATTTTGTAGTAAACACATATCGACTCGATGGCACATGTTTGGAGTTCTGACTTATCTGAATCACCCCGTATATGTACGCGCCCAGTATTTGCCAAAGGCGACCCAGTATGCATGCAAAGGGGGAACATATCGGTTGAGGATCTGGCATGGAGTAAGGCCAGGGGTTTGGAGTTTGGGGTGGCATGGTTGAAGGTTAGGTGCGCTGTGGTGCGTGTCTGTTCGATGTTATGGTGTTGGGATCTCGTATAGAGAAGTCCAGTAATCTCGTTCAGCTGTAGCCATGGTCGCCGAGCTAGGGGGGTAGTTTACCCATGATGTTAAGAACTAATGGGGGTTGTTGGCACCATATCCTCAGCGATCCTCTTAGGGGTTTAGCAATGAGATTTCTTCTGTTTCGGCAGAAGATCTCTCATTGGGGGGGGGGGTATTGTAACGGGGCTAAAAGGAGGGGTTTTTGATTTTATTAAAAAAGCGTAAATTCATTTTCATCGGTGTGGGTAGCCACGTGTTAAACAAAAGCTTTGTTCAAACAAAGAAGTTGTGAGGTGTAGCTGTGTGATGGAATGTGTCAAGGTGCAACCACGCAATGTAATTCTCAGAACTGTGGTGTTGAGTAACACGCGCAAACACCAGCAGGTGCGCAACCGACGCCGATTTGGTAAAACAATATGGCCCGGAGACGATATTTTTCACAACGTGCTCCTGTGCTGGCGGAAATGCAAGGAGAAATCCCGCCTACCTTTGTGACGAAACCAGTGGACACTAAATTTCGTCTACTGCCAGCACCCACAAGTAACACGTGTTGTGGGTGCAACGACAAAGACCTTAGCAGCAAAGGCGGTGAACGGCGACGAAATTTGTTAGCAACCAAGGCAGTGAGGTCCGGCCTCATGTATGTCCAGTCGACTCCCAGAATAGACCGTGCACGGTCGTTTCAATTGTCTACCCGGGTAAAATAATGTCGCCTGACAGTAACAGCATGCTTAAATAACTAAAAATGTAATTTAAAAGTACAGTGACATAACCAGTGGTGAAGTGTAATTTTTAAAGATAATGAAACTGTAATATTGTTTTTCGGATGAGAAATCGAGTGCGTGACTCGCCATGCGGTTACAGGAGACGCCACGGTAACTGTAATTGTATCCAACACAAAATTATTGTAATCATGTTTAAAAGGGGGTTTTGAAGTAATTATATGTAAAAGGGGTTTCGTATGAATGAGTGGATGGGCAATCTGGGTCGCCTTTAATAGATTTATGAATATGTTAGAATAAGAAAATATTTAAGCAAAATGCGTATGTAATATCTGCCTTTAAAAGGAGAAAATGAGCTGTAATATGTGATTTGAGGGAGAATGAGGAGGGAGTGTGTATTTAAAAGAAAATAAATGCCATTAAATTAGATTTGTTTCAAATGAAAAGCGAGTTGAGTATGTTATTCAAATAACCTGAAGGTCATACTTGTATGTCGCAGTTCCGTGCAACGAACTTTGGATAAGAGGTAAGTCTTAAAATGAATTAAATTTTAATAATTAAATGTGATAATAAGAGATTACACAACGTATTAATCAGTAGGCCTACAATTACTGGAATAAAATTCTTAAACAAAACTACAAACTACAAAAACAGAATTCAATTATTGTACTGTACAGTACTTAGATTACAGTTTCTATACTTTATTAACAGAATTTCCAAATAAACACTTCAATATTAACACTTCACTTATTCACTGGTTGCACAAAATCAGATTCTCTAATGGCGTAAAGACGTGAATCTAGCAGACGACGCAATATTCCACCAGCGTCTCATGAACATGATGTCCGCCGCTGTAGCGTTGGCATGCTGCTCCACATACTGCAGGGATATTTCCAGCGCCTTTGCTGCTTCTGAATGTGAAATGAGATGTTCTGAATCATCGGCTTCATCCATCACATCAGAATCTTCATCGAAGTCTTGTCTGATCAGGGAAACGATTTCCGTATCTGTCAAAACTTGGTGGTCTTCCGTGTCAGCTGCCACCCACTCGTCCACATCTGTTTCGTCTGCTTCTTCACAGCCTGGAATTTGATGCATGAGCTGTAAAACTTCAGTCCTGTCATCAGCTTGTTCCGGACTATCGATGTAAGAGACTTGGCCATAATTTTTTCCACGACTTTCTCAGCAGCTGTTTTTTGAGATTGTCCCATGCTTCACCTAACCAATAGATAACATCTTTGATGTTGATTTTCTTAAGACTTTGGAGAATGGTTTGTGAACTGCCTTCATTTTCGAGAAGAGACCTTAGAAGAATTTTTTTATACACACATTTCATGTTTTGTAGCACCTCTTGGTCCATGGGTTGTAACAAAGGTGTTACATTCGGAGGGAGAAAAATAGCTTTTATATCTCCATTAACAAGTTCTTCTGTCGAAGCATGTGATGGAGCGTTGTCAATGACAAGTAACGCCCGGGGTGGCAGACCATTTTTTTCACTGAACTTTTTTACTGAAGGAATAAACTGGACATGAAACCATTCCTTAAATAAAGCACTGGTCATCCATGCCTTTTTTTGATGCCTGTAGAATACAGGAAGCGAGTTCACATTGATGTTCTTAAATGCTCTTGGGTTTTTTGATTTGCCAATAACCATTAATGGCAACTTATTAGTCCCAGCTGCATTAATGCATGCTAAAACAGTCACACGTTCCTTGCACATTTTGAAACCAGGTGCATTAAGTTCTTGTTTGGCGGCGAGGCTCTTGTTTGGCAATGCCTTAAAATTGAACCCAGTTTCATTGCAATTGTATATTTCTTGAGGCGAGTAATTTTGTGATGAAACTATGTCTGCGAATTCAGCGATGTACTCTTGTGCAACCTGGTGATTCGCTGATAGTGATTCACCAGTAATGGATAACTGTCATATTCCGTGTCTTTTTTTCCAACGGTCCAGCCAGCTGTTACTCGCAATGAATTTAGGATCACCATTCATCAGCTTATTGAGGTGAACTGCTTTTCCTTGGATTAAGGGACCACTCAGTGGAGTACCTCTCTGCCTTTCTTGTGAAAACCATATGAAAAGGGCTTCATCAATTTTGTCAAATTGTGACACTCTTGATGTATGACGCTCCTCGAAAGTCTTCTCGGATGTTGTCGCACAAAACTGTTCAATCTTGGACCGGTTTTTCTTCCAGTCACTTATTGTTGCTTTACCCATACCAAATTCGACTGTTAATTTCGTTCCACTTTCACCCTTGTCCAAACGTTTCAACACTTCAAGTTTATCTTTTAGTGCACATGAACTATGTTTCCGCTTACCAACCATTTTTATACAATACGCACTTAAAAAACAATACTGAAAACGTATGTAAGTTGGAATGCACACACAATGTCTCAGACATTGAGACAAAGCAAGGCCACGAGAAGAAACAAACAAGAGTGGGGGAAGTGGGATTACTAAGAAACTGGCATGAGTCATTGACGCCCTGGCGCACCCGTGATAGTAAACAACATACCGCACTAGAAAGCCACCGAATGTCAGTGTCAATACTGTTCACCTTATCTGTACTGTATTACAGTACTGTACTACGTAATATTTTATGAAATATTGAACTCTTATAAACCGTAAAATGCATTCGTTGAATAAAAAACGGGCATATATGAGTTACATATAAGTTAAAGACCATATTTAAATCAAATAAATAATTATAATTATTTAATAATAATTATTTCGGATAATCCGAATTTTTGCCAATCCGAACCGGCCCGGTCCCAATTAGTTCGGACTAGCGGGGTTCTACTGTACTTGCGAAATCAAATCCAAAATCCACACGCCCTAGTCGGAAGAAAACCGCAAGATCGGACAGCAGGTAGGTGCTCATATATTCACACAACACAACACGCAGATAGTAAAGTTACATATGTCGCCCTGAACGTGGGGCCCGAAATTCAATAAATTTCAATTTAAATCATAACGATCTTGAAACGCCACATTTATAATAAAGTTATAAATGGCGCTCCAATATCGTGGGGCTCGATAAATTTAAAGTACATTAAATTCACGTTCCGAACAACGCAGAAAGTAAAGTTATAAATGTTGCCCGGAACTTGGGGCACGATAAAATTAAATTCAAATTAAATTTAATTTCACGTTAAAACCAAGTTTGCTGTTTTAACTTTTAAAACAGCTGGCGTCCAACTGAACAAACCCCAAAGAAAAGTTTTGTGATTGGTAGTGGTACAGCAGTGAAGTATTTGAAATTATTGTGTAAAAATGGAATCTGAAAAATCGCTTAAACAAATGTTGCAAGAAATGACCGCTAATATGAAACAGACAAATGCGGATTTAGTAGCTAATATGAACGCGAAGTTTGAACAAAGTGCAGCCAAAGCTGAAATGAATAACGCAGAATCAACGGCAAAAATAGACGCGCAAAAAGTCAGTTTAACCGAAGCATTAGAACATAGTAACGCGGATATAAATGCCGAAATAAAACAAAGTAATAAAGAAACGACCGCGAAAATCGATGAAAGCGCGAAAAATTTAGACGCTAAAGTCACGGAAATAAAAGAAAGTAATAAAGAATTAACCGCTAAAGTCACGGAAATCGGAGAAAAAGTACATACGGTAGAAACGAAAATAAACGAACGGTTCAAGGTTTTTGAGACCACCATGCAGAAATCGTTTATCAAACAAGTTACGCGTATGGAGGGCCGATTCAAAGAACACATCAGTAGGTGTGAAAAACAGACCGCTGATGTTGCGAAAAAAGTTGACTCGCTAGAAGTAAAAATTCAAGCCGATGCGACAGAAACTCAACGCCAAGTAAGTAGACTTGACGCTTCAATAGTAGAAACGCGATCAAATATAGATTCTAATAATGAAAGTGTATTGCAAGCACTTAATGACGAGATCTTGAAGGTACGACAGGAAGTGCGTAGGAGATCCGCTCCTAATATCCTAGTACAGGGTCCTGCCGATGAAAAGAATCGTGTATATTTTACAGGGGAAAATAATGAAAACCCTATTGAATTTTTGTTAGCCTGTGAAAATGAAATGGCGAGGGTAGGTTCGAGACTCGAAGATCAAGATAAAATACAATGGGTAGTAAACGCGATGCGTGATTCTGCGCGCAAATGGTATAATATTGTACGTGATAAAGTAACCACATACGCGGAATTCAAACAGAAATTCGAAAGCCGGTATTGGAATTCTCACACACAAAGACTGTTACGGAACGAGTTAGAATATGGACGTTATGACCGAAAATTATCTATAACGCCCGAAAATTATATCATCCAGCAGGTCGAGCACGCAAAGCATTTAACCCCAGCATTTTCAGAGATCGACATTGTCACTAAACTAGCCTATCATTTCAACCACAATATACGGGTAGCTGTGTTTACGCAAGGTATACGCACGGTTGATGAATTGCTCATTTTAGTGTCGCAAAGCGAGACAGTTTTTGATTTAGGCGGTTGGCATTATAACCCAGATTTTCGCCGAAATAACGACGGTCAAAATACCCGGGTACAATACCACCCTCAACCTGATCAGAGACCAAGTACGAGTTCTACTCCACCCCAAACACCGTCAAAACCCCCAAATAAGACCTTTGAATATAAAGGTAAACCAAATGTCGGTAGACAGAAGGGGCAAAGTAAGGGCAAAGATGGGAGCCCGATCAGAACTATACAGACAATCGAGTTATCGAAAAGTGATACGACTGTGCAAGACAGCGATACACAAAGCGTTAAGGATCCTAGTGAAAAGCAAAAAAGCCATAAATTTCCAAAAAACTTGGCCTCCAGGGGGGGGGCGCCATAAATCATGAAAAAATTACTTAAAGCAAAAATAGCTAGAAATAAAAACTATACTAGGTTTAAGGAAAGTAATTTGTGTCCAGAAATTTGTGTGCCGATTAATAAGGTATTTCAACCGGAAAGTACAAAACCATTGTTCACGGTGAATACAATACAACAAAGCACTCCGACAATTGCATGTCCGGTAGACCAGGAACTTAGAGGCAGCGTTCCCACACAACCAGCCTGGGAAGACGTTGTAATATCCGGTGACGCCGAAGGACTTAACGAGTGGCTAGAGGAATATTGTAGAACCACCCATAAAAACGGTTACCAAATATTAGACGCACTTTGAAAATAATATAATATATAGGGTTAATAATAATTTAAATAATAATAATTAGTATTAAAATAAATTAAATGTGTGTTATATAATATTAATAAAAATTGTAAATAAGTTGTGTATGAACAATAGTTCGTTAGTAGCGCGCTAGTAAACAAACGCGTATAGGACAGGAAGCACTCGCCACACAACGCGGTGTAGCGCCCAGCTGTTAGAATATAGGTCAAGTAATTAGCGTCGCGCGGTATGTGATATCACTTTGTAAACAAACTCAGCACATTCCTAGAGCGTGTGTCCGCTGTTGGCTACCGCTTATCTAACATTCTTAGTTAAACGCTGCAATTAACTACTAGCCGTACTACAAACATTTACTACACAATGATTTCAGGTATAGTATTACTAATAGTGTTCAATCAGAATTAAGTTAAATATGTAAAGAACATTGACACTAATGTATGTGTCCATAGATAATTAATACAATGTATAGTAGCAAGCATAATCAATTCAATGTACATTTAAAATAATTGAAAAAAAATGTAAGTAATACACTCATTTTTTTTTAAAGCGGGTGGAGGAGTATATAACAGGACCAAATATCATTAATTTGGAGTTATATGTTAAGGGTATACTATATTGATGTTTAAATAAATTTTAATAGTCGAAACTCCACTCATATGTTCTAGCAATCATAATAATGCATTGTACAAGCGCAGACGCGGCTGTTACATAATCAACTCACTGTGTAACGCATACGACCACACCCAAACTTTCAATTATTAATATTTTGGAAACCAGTAAATTCAGGCGAAATCCATTATAGCCAAAATGTTTGCCGAAACATTAATAATAGGGTGTGCGAATTTTATGCTATATAATTAAATAATAACAGAGTTAATTAATTTTATGTTAATAACTTCCGTAATAATTGAGCTACGTAAAAGAACTTTTGATATGTTATAGCTATAGGAATTTACAACAAATTGTATATTTCAGAATTAGCACAACTTGGTTTGCAGCCAAGATAATTGCAATATAAAAGTGCCACAGGAAATCCGGAACGACAATTCAGTTCCGTTGTGTTAAGAATATTAATAATAATATAAATTCTCCGTCTGTGTGAAAGTAGTTTCGTTCCCACGGGCTCAGGTGATTCAAATTTTGTGTAGTAGGGAGAGTGTGTCAGCCAATCAAATCATTCGAAGAAATCCGAACCAACGCGGAGTTTTGGGGCTGATCAAACACTCTACTGCCAGTATTCAAGAAGAACAGACGTATATCTTCGATCGTCTCAAAACCATAGTTTTGTGAAGACTCATCTGAAGACTCTACGTGGTCAACACGCCTAATTACGATCATCATAAAACAGATCAACTGTAACGACTCGTAATTACAGCGTCCAGTCAAGATACTCTTTCACATCAACAAACAAGCTTATTGTGCACTACACTAACTGTGGGCATAAGCACGCAAGAGATCTACAAGACTACAAGACATTACTTCAAGAATACGACAGAGAGGCCATCTAAACCATTTGTGAATCAGCTGACAAGCAGAGCTACATCTCGAAACGACACACACACACGCTGACGTGGAACATGCATCGACGAGGGACTGAAGCAGTACTCGCAGAAAGCTACAGACGTAAAAACTTCAACAAATAGCAGGAGAGCAGAGTGTTGCTGATTTCCGAGCTCACCGCCAAAACCCAGGACGCTCAAGTAGATCACTATCTCTAGCCGATTGGACAAGGACAGCGAGGGACATCCGGAGCATCTCTACAATCCACTTCAGAATCAGGAAAGTCAAAATCAAGTTATTTATTTTTCAACCGTTAAATTTTTCTTTCTTTTTTAATTAAAATCAATGTAAAATAAATCATTCAGATGCCAGACATCAAAGACTCTAGTTAAATAAGAATTATTCATGTGTGATAATCTGTATAGCCAGTATAAGTAATTAATAAGCTTTAGCTAAGAATTAATAGTAGATAAAACAAAAAGCGCTATACAAATCTTAACAAAGAATTAAATAATTTGCTCGTACTGCAGTATACGTGAGTCAGATCACTAGTAAATAAAGGGACGTGAACTAGATTGTCACGCCTAGTTTATTTTTTTGGAATATTTTCAAGTAACGTTAGAGTTTTTATTTCATTAGAATCAAATCTTAAAGACATTGAAATTAAATTAAAGTAAATTAATTAATTAAATTCTCAGTTAAAATAAACTCTTTCAAAATAACGAGCTCAACTTCTGAAAATTATCAACCATTTAGAAAATATTATTCAAGATTTATTTATTGTTTAGTTTGTAAGAATATTTGATCATATAAGCATTTCATTCTTGTGTGTCATTGGAGTAATAAACACCGTTTTATTACCCCATATTGTATTTTTTTATTGCTGTACTACGGAGCCTACCAACCTCACAAAACTCTTCACTTTTAAAATAACTTACTTAGTGTGCTGCTGTTATACACTTGAGTTTACATACTTGCGAAATCAAATCCAAAATCCACACGCCCTAGTCGGAAGAAAACCGCAAGGTCGGACAGCAGGTAGGTGCTCATATATTCACACAACACAACACGCAGATAGTAAAGTTGAACGTGGATATAAAAGTTGAACAACATGCATATGTCGCCCTGAACGTGGGGCCCGAAATTCAATAAATTTCAATTTAAATCATAACGATCTTGAAATGCCACATTTATAATAAAGTTATAAATGGCGCTCCAATATCGTGGGGCTCGATAAATTTAAAGTACATTAAATTCACGTTCCGAACAACGCAGAAAGTAAAGTTATAAATGTTGCCCGGAACTTGGGGCACGATAAAATTAAATTCAAATTAAATTTAATTTCACGTTAAAACCAAGTTTGCTGTTTTAACTTTTAAAACAGCTGGCGTCCAACTGAACAAACCCCAAAGAAAAGTTTTGTGATTGGTAGTGGTACAGCAGTGAAGTATTTGAAATTATTGTGTATTTGAAATTATTGTGTAAAAATGGAATCTGAAAAATCGCTTAAACAAATGTTGCAAGAAATGACCGCTAATATGAAACAGACAAATGCGGATTTAGTAGCTAATATGAACGCGAAGTTTGAACAAAGTGCAGCCAAAGCTGAAATGAATAACGCAGAATCAACGGCAAAAATAGACGCGCAAAAAGTCAGTTTAACCGAAGCATTAGAACATAGTAACGCGGATATAAATGCCGAAATAAAACAAAGTAATAAAGAAACGACCGCGAAAATCGATGAAAGCGCGAAAAATTTAGACGCTAAAGTCACGGAAATAAAAGAAAGTAATAAAGAATTAACCGCTAAAGTCACGGAAATCGGAGAAAAAGTACATACGGTAGAAACGAAAATAAACGAACGGTTCAAGGTTTTTGAGACCACCATGCAGAAATCGTTTATGAAACAAGTTACGCGTATGGAGGGCCGATTCAAAGAACACATCAGTAGGTGTGAAAAACAGACCGCTGATGTTGCGAAAAAAGTTGACTCGCTAGAAGTAAAAATTCAAGCCGATGCGACAGAAACTCAACGCCAAGTAAGTAGACTTGACGCTTCAATAGTAGAAACGCGATCAAATATAGATTCTAATAATGAAAGTGTATTGCAAGCACTTAATGACGAGATCTTGAAGGTACGACAGGAAGTGCGTAGGAGATCCGCTCCTAATATCCTAGTACAGGGTCCTGCCGATGAAAAGAATCGTGTATATTTTACAGGGGAAAATAATGAAAACCCTATTGAATTTTTGTTAGCCTGTGAAAATGAAATGGCGAGGGTAGGTTCGAGACTCGAAGATCAAGATAAAATACAATGGGTAGTAAACGCGATGCGTGATTCTGCGCGCAAATGGTATAATATTGTACGTGATAAAGTAACCACATACGCGGAATTCAAACAGAAATTCGAAAGCCGGTATTGGAATTCTCACACACAAAGACTGTTACGGAACGAGTTAGAATATGGACGTTATGACCGAAAATTATCTATAACGCCCGAAAATTATATCATCCAGCAGGTCGAGCACGCAAAGCATTTAACCCCAGCATTTTCAGAGATCGACATTGTCACTAAACTAGCCTATCATTTCAACCACAATATACGGGTAGCTGTGTTTACGCAAGGTATACGCACGGTTGATGAATTGCTCATTTTAGTGTCGCAAAGCGAGACAGTTTTTGATTTAGGCGGTTGGCATTATAACCCAGATTTTCGCCGAAATAACGACGGTCAAAATACCCGGGTACAATACCACCCTCAACCTGATCAGAGACCAAGTACGAGTTCTACTCCACCCCAAACACCGTCAAAACCCCCAAATAAGACCTTTGAATATAAAGGTAAACCAAATGTCGGTAGACAGAAGGGGCAAAGTAAGGGCAAAGATGGGAGCCCGATCAGAACTATACAGACAATCGAGTTATCGAAAAGTGATACGACTGTGCAAGACAGCGATACACAAAGCGTTAAGGATCCTAGTGAAAAGCAAAAAAGCCATAAATTTCCAAAAAACTTGGCCTCCAGGGGGGGGGCGCCATAAATCATGAAAAAATTACTTAAAGCAAAAATAGCTAGAAATAAAAACTATACTAGGTTTAAGGAAAGTAATTTGTGTCCAGAAATTTGTGTGCCGATTAATAAGGTATTTCAACCGGAAAGTACAAAACCATTGTTCACGGTGAATACAATACAACAAAGCACTCCGACAATTGCATGTCCGGTAGACCAGGAACTTAGAGGCAGCGTTCCCACACAACCAGCCTGGGAAGACGTTGTAATATCCGGTGACGCCGAAGGACTTAACGAGTGGCTAGAGGAATATTGTAGAACCACCCATAAAAACGGTTACCAAATATTAGACGCACTTTGAAAATAATATAATATATAGGGTTAATAATAATTTAAATAATAATAATTAGTATTAAAATAAATTAAATGTGTGTTATATAATATTAATAAAAATTGTAAATAAGTTGTGTATGAACAATAGTTCGTTAGTAGCGCGCTAGTAAACAAACGCGTATAGGACAGGAAGCACTCGCCACACAACGCGGTGTAGCGCCCAGCTGTTAGAATATAGGTCAAGTAATTAGCGTCGCGCGGTATGTGATATCACTTTGTAAACAAACTCAGCACATTCCTAGAGCGTGTGTCCGCTGTTGGCTACCGCTTATCTAACATTCTTAGTTAAACGCTGCAATTAACTACTAGCCGTACTACAAACATTTACTACACAATGATTTCAGGTATAGTATTACTAATAGTGTTCAATCAGAATTAAGTTAAATATGTAAAGAACATTGACACTAATGTATGTGTCCATAGATAATTAATACAATGTATAGTAGCAAGCATAATCAATTCAATGTACATTTAAAATAATTGAAAAAAAATGTAAGTAATACACTCATTTTTTTTTAAAGCGGGTGGAGGAGTATATAACAGGACCAAATATCATTAATTTGGAGTTATATGTTAAGGGTATACTATATTGATGTTTAAATAAATTTTAATAGTCGAAACTCCACTCATATGTTCTAGCAATCATAATAATGCATTGTACAAGCGCAGACGCGGCTGTTACATAATCAACTCACTGTGTAACGCATACGACCACATCCAAACTTTCAATTATTAATATTTTGGAAACCAGTAAATTCAGGCGAAATCCATTATAGCCAAAATGTTTGCCGAAACATTAATAATAGGGTGTGCGAATTTTATGCTATATAATTAAATAATAACAGAGTTAATTAATTTTATGTTAATAACTTCCGTAATAATTGAGCTACGTAAAAGAACTTTTGATATGTTATAGCTATAGGAATTTACAACAAATTGTATATTTCAGAATTAGCACAACTTGGTTTGCAGCCAAGATAATTGCAATATAAAAGTGCCACAGGAAATCCGGAACGACAATTCAGTTCCGTTGTGTTAAGAATATTAATAATAATATAAATTCTCCGTCTGTGTGAAAGTAGTTTCGTTCCCACGGGCTCAGGTGATTCAAATTTTGTGTAGTAGGGAGAGTGTGTCAGCCAATCAAATCATTCGAAGAAATCCGAACCAACGCGGAGTTTTGGGGCTGATCAAACACTCTACTGCCAGTATTCAAGAAGAACAGACGTATATCTTCGATCGTCTCAAAACCATAGTTTTGTGAAGACTCATCTGAAGACTCTACGTGGTCAACACGCCTAATTACGATCATCATAAAACAGATCAACTGTAACGACTCGTAATTACAGCGTCCAGTCAAGATACTCTTTCACATCAACAAACAAGCTTATTGTGCACTACACTAACTGTGGGCATAAGCACGCAAGAGATCTACAAGACTACAAGACATTACTTCAAGAATACGACAGAGAGGCCATCTAAACCATTTGTGAATCAGCTGACAAGCAGAGCTACATCTCGAAACGACACACACACACGCTGACGTGGAACATGCATCGACGAGGGACTGAAGCAGTACTCGCAGAAAGCTACAGACGTAAAAACTTCAACAAATAGCAGGAGAGCAGAGTGTTGCTGATTTCCGAGCTCACCGCCAAAACCCAGGACGCTCAAGTAGATCACTATCTCTAGCCGATTGGACAAGGACAGCGAGGGACATCCGGAGCATCTCTACAATCCACTTCAGAATCAGGAAAGTCAAAATCAAGTTATTTATTTTTCAACCGTTAAATTTTTCTTTCTTTTTTAATTAAAATCAATGTAAAATAAATCATTCAGATGCCAGACATCAAAGACTCTAGTTAAATAAGAATTATTCATGTGTGATAATCTGTATAGCCAGTATAAGTAATTAATAAGCTTTAGCTAAGAATTAATAGTAGATAAAACAAAAAGCGCTATACAAATCTTAACAAAGAATTAAATAATTTGCTCGTACTGCAGTATACGTGAGTCAGATCACTAGTAAATAAAGGGACGTGAACTAGATTGTCACGCCTAGTTTATTTTTTTGGAATATTTTCAAGTAACGTTAGAGTTTTTATTTCATTAGAATCAAATCTAAAAGACATTGAAATTAAATTAAAGTAAATTAATTAATTAAATTCTCAGTTAAAATAAACTCTTTCAAAATAACGAGCTCAACTTCTGAAAATTATCAACCATTTAGAAAATATTATTCAAGATTTATTTATTGTTTAGTTTGTAAGAATATTTGATCATATAAGCATTTCATTCTTGTGTGTCATTGGAGTAATAAACACCGTTTTATTACCCCATATTGTATTTTTTTATTGCTGTACTACGGAGCCTACCAACCTCACAAAACTCTTCACTTTTAAAATAACTTACTTAGTGTGCTGCTGTTATACACTTGAGTTTACATACTTGCGAAATCAAATCCAAAATCCACACGCCCTAGTCGGAAGAAAACCGCAAGGTCGGACAGCAGGTAGGTGCTCATATATTCACACAACACAACACGCAGATAGTAAAGTTGAACGTGGATATAAAAGTTGAACAACATGCATATGTCGCCCTGAACGTGGGGCCCGAAATTCAATAAATTTCAATTTAAATCATAACGATCTTGAAATGCCACATTTATAATAAAGTTATAAATGGCGCTCCAATATCGTGGGGCTCGATAAATTTAAAGTACATTAAATTCACGTTCCGAACAACGCAGAAAGTAAAGTTATAAATGTTGCCCGGAACTTGGGGCACGATAAAATTAAATTCAAATTAAATTTAATTTCACGTTAAAACCAAGTTTGCTGTTTTAACTTTTAAAACAGCTGGCGTCCAACTGAACAAACCCCAAAGAAAAGTTTTGTGATTGGTAGTGGTACAGCAGTGAAGTATTTGAAATTATTGTGTATTTGAAATTATTGTGTAAAAATGGAATCTGAAAAATCGCTTAAACAAATGTTGCAAGAAATGACCGCTAATATGAAACAGACAAATGCGGATTTAGTAGCTAATATGAACGCGAAGTTTGAACAAAGTGCAGCCAAAGCTGAAATGAATAACGCAGAATCAACGGCAAAAATAGACGCGCAAAAAGTCAGTTTAACCGAAGCATTAGAACATAGTAACGCGGATATAAATGCCGAAATAAAACAAAGTAATAAAGAAACGACCGCGAAAATCGATGAAAGCGCGAAAAATTTAGACGCTAAAGTCACGGAAATAAAAGAAAGTAATAAAGAATTAACCGCTAAAGTCACGGAAATCGGAGAAAAAGTACATACGGTAGAAACGAAAATAAACGAACGGTTCAAGGTTTTTGAGACCACCATGCAGAAATCGTTTATGAAACAAGTTACGCGTATGGAGGGCCGATTCAAAGAACACATCAGTAGGTGTGAAAAACAGACCGCTGATGTTGCGAAAAAAGTTGACTCGCTAGAAGTAAAAATTCAAGCCGATGCGACAGAAACTCAACGCCAAGTAAGTAGACTTGACGCTTCAATAGTAGAAACGCGATCAAATATAGATTCTAATAATGAAAGTGTATTGCAAGCACTTAATGACGAGATCTTGAAGGTACGACAGGAAGTGCGTAGGAGATCCGCTCCTAATATCCTAGTACAGGGTCCTGCCGATGAAAAGAATCGTGTATATTTTACAGGGGAAAATAATGAAAACCCTATTGAATTTTTGTTAGCCTGTGAAAATGAAATGGCGAGGGTAGGTTCGAGACTCGAAGATCAAGATAAAATACAATGGGTAGTAAACGCGATGCGTGATTCTGCGCGCAAATGGTATAATATTGTACGTGATAAAGTAACCACATACGCGGAATTCAAACAGAAATTCGAAAGCCGGTATTGGAATTCTCACACACAAAGACTGTTACGGAACGAGTTAGAATATGGACGTTATGACCGAAAATTATCTATAACGCCCGAAAATTATATCATCCAGCAGGTCGAGCACGCAAAGCATTTAACCCCAGCATTTTCAGAGATCGACATTGTCACTAAACTAGCCTATCATTTCAACCACAATATACGGGTAGCTGTGTTTACGCAAGGTATACGCACGGTTGATGAATTGCTCATTTTAGTGTCGCAAAGCGAGACAGTTTTTGATTTAGGCGGTTGGCATTATAACCCAGATTTTCGCCGAAATAACGACGGTCAAAATACCCGGGTACAATACCACCCTCAACCTGATCAGAGACCAAGTACGAGTTCTACTCCACCCCAAACACCGTCAAAACCCCCAAATAAGACCTTTGAATATAAAGGTAAACCAAATGTCGGTAGACAGAAGGGGCAAAGTAAGGGCAAAGATGGGAGCCCGATCAGAACTATACAGACAATCGAGTTATCGAAAAGTGATACGACTGTGCAAGACAGCGATACACAAAGCGTTAAGGATCCTAGTGAAAAGCAAAAAAGCCATAAATTTCCAAAAAACTTGGCCTCCAGGGGGGGGGCGCCATAAATCATGAAAAAATTACTTAAAGCAAAAATAGCTAGAAATAAAAACTATACTAGGTTTAAGGAAAGTAATTTGTGTCCAGAAATTTGTGTGCCGATTAATAAGGTATTTCAACCGGAAAGTACAAAACCATTGTTCACGGTGAATACAATACAACAAAGCACTCCGACAATTGCATGTCCGGTAGACCAGGAACTTAGAGGCAGCGTTCCCACACAACCAGCCTGGGAAGACGTTGTAATATCCGGTGACGCCGAAGGACTTAACGAGTGGCTAGAGGAATATTGTAGAACCACCCATAAAAACGGTTACCAAATATTAGACGCACTTTGAAAATAATATAATATATAGGGTTAATAATAATTTAAATAATAATAATTAGTATTAAAATAAATTAAATGTGTGTTATATAATATTAATAAAAATTGTAAATAAGTTGTGTATGAACAATAGTTCGTTAGTAGCGCGCTAGTAAACAAACGCGTATAGGACAGGAAGCACTCGCCACACAACGCGGTGTAGCGCCCAGCTGTTAGAATATAGGTCAAGTAATTAGCGTCGCGCGGTATGTGATATCACTTTGTAAACAAACTCAGCACATTCCTAGAGCGTGTGTCCGCTGTTGGCTACCGCTTATCTAACATTCTTAGTTAAACGCTGCAATTAACTACTAGCCGTACTACAAACATTTACTACACAATGATTTCAGGTATAGTATTACTAATAGTGTTCAATCAGAATTAAGTTAAATATGTAAAGAACATTGACACTAATGTATGTGTCCATAGATAATTAATACAATGTATAGTAGCAAGCATAATCAATTCAATGTACATTTAAAATAATTGAAAAAAAATGTAAGTAATACACTCATTTTTTTTTAAAGCGGGTGGAGGAGTATATAACAGGACCAAATATCATTAATTTGGAGTTATATGTTAAGGGTATACTATATTGATGTTTAAATAAATTTTAATAGTCGAAACTCCACTCATATGTTCTAGCAATCATAATAATGCATTGTACAAGCGCAGACGCGGCTGTTACATAATCAACTCACTGTGTAACGCATACGACCACACCCAAACTTTCAATTATTAATATTTTGGAAACCAGTAAATTCAGGCGAAATCCATTATAGCCAAAATGTTTGCCGAAACATTAATAATAGGGTGTGCGAATTTTATGCTATATAATTAAATAATAACAGAGTTAATTAATTTTATGTTAATAACTTCCGTAATAATTGAGCTACGTAAAAGAACTTTTGATATGTTATAGCTATAGGAATTTACAACAAATTGTATATTTCAGAATTAGCACAACTTGGTTTGCAGCCAAGATAATTGCAATATAAAAGTGCCACAGGAAATCCGGAACGACAATTCAGTTCCGTTGTGTTAAGAATATTAATAATAATATAAATTCTCCGTCTGTGTGAAAGTAGTTTCGTTCCCACGGGCTCAGGTGATTCAAATTTTGTGTAGTAGGGAGAGTGTGTCAGCCAATCAAATCATTCGAAGAAATCCGAACCAACGCGGAGTTTTGGGGCTGATCAAACACTCTACTGCCAGTATTCAAGAAGAACAGACGTATATCTTCGATCGTCTCAAAACCATAGTTTTGTGAAGACTCATCTGAAGACTCTACGTGGTCAACACACCTAATTACAATCATCGTAAAACAGATCAACTGTAACGACTCGTAATTACAGCGTCCAGTCAAGATACTCTTTCACATCAACAAACAAGCTTATTGTGCACTACACTAACTGTGGGCATAAGCACGCAAGAGATCTACAAGACTACAAGACATTACTTCAAGAATACGACAGAGAGGCCATCTAAACCATTTGTGAATCAGCTGACAAGCAGAGCTACATCTCGAAACGACACACACACACGCTGACGTGGAACATGCATCGACGAGGGACTGAAGCAGTACTCGCAGAAAGCTACAGACGTAAAAACTTCAACAAATAGCAGGAGAGCAGAGTGTTGCTGATTTCCGAGCTCACCGCCAAAACCCAGGACGCTCAAGTAGATCACTATCTCTAGCCGATTGGACAAGGACAGCGAGGGACATCCGGAGCATCTCTACAATCCACTTCAGAATCAGGAAAGTCAAAATCAAGTTATTTATTTTTCAACCGTTAAATTTTTCTTTCTTTTTTAATTAAAATCAATGTAAAATAAATCATTCAGATGCCAGACATCAAAGACTCTAGTTAAATAAGAATTATTCATGTGTGATAATCTGTATAGCCAGTATAAGTAATTAATAAGCTTTAGCTAAGAATTAATAGTAGATAAAACAAAAAGCGCTATACAAATCTTAACAAAGAATTAAATAATTTGCTCGTACTGCAGTATACGTGAGTCAGATCACTAGTAAATAAAGGGACGTGAACTAGATTGTCACGCCTAGTTTATTTTTTTGGAATATTTTCAAGTAACGTTAGAGTTTTTATTTCATTAGAATCAAATCTAAAAGACATTGAAATTAAATTAAAGTAAATTAATTAATTAAATTCTCAGTTAAAATAAACTCTTTCAAAATAACGAGCTCAACTTCTGAAAATTATCAACCATTTAGAAAATATTATTCAAGATTTATTTATTGTTTAGTTTGTAAGAATATTTGATCATATAAGCATTTCATTCTTGTGTGTCATTGGAGTAATAAACACCGTTTTATTACCCCATATTGTATTTTTTTATTGCTGTACTACGGAGCCTACCAACCTCACAAAACTCTTCACTTTTAAAATAACTTACTTAGTGTGCTGCTGTTATACACTTGAGTTTACATACTTGCGAAATCAAATCCAAAATCCACACGCCCTAGTCGGAAGAAAACCGCAAGGTCGGACAGCAGGTAGGTGCTCATATATTCACACAACACAACACGCAGATAGTAAAGTTGAACGTGGATATAAAAGTTGAACAACATGCATATGTCGCCCTGAACGTGGGGCCCGAAATTCAATAAATTTCAATTTAAATCATAACGATCTTGAAATGCCACATTTATAATAAAGTTATAAATGGCGCTCCAATATCGTGGGGCTCGATAAATTTAAAGTACATTAAATTCACGTTCCGAACAACGCAGAAAGTAAAGTTATAAATGTTGCCCGGAACTTGGGGCACGATAAAATTAAATTCAAATTAAATTTAATTTCACGTTAAAACCAAGTTTGCTGTTTTAACTTTTAAAACAGCTGGCGTCCAACTGAACAAACCCCAAAGAAAAGTTTTGTGATTGGTAGTGGTACAGCAGTGAAGTATTTGAAATTATTGTGTATTTGAAATTATTGTGTAAAAATGGAATCTGAAAAATCGCTTAAACAAATGTTGCAAGAAATGACCGCTAATATGAAACAGACAAATGCGGATTTAGTAGCTAATATGAACGCGAAGTTTGAACAAAGTGCAGCCAAAGCTGAAATGAATAACGCAGAATCAACGGCAAAAATAGACGCGCAAAAAGTCAGTTTAACCGAAGCATTAGAACATAGTAACGCGGATATAAATGCCGAAATAAAACAAAGTAATAAAGAAACGACCGCGAAAATCGATGAAAGCGCGAAAAATTTAGACGCTAAAGTCACGGAAATAAAAGAAAGTAATAAAGAATTAACCGCTAAAGTCACGGAAATCGGAGAAAAAGTACATACGGTAGAAACGAAAATAAACGAACGGTTCAAGGTTTTTGAGACCACCATGCAGAAATCGTTTATCAAACAAGTTACGCGTATGGAGGGCCGATTCAAAGAACACATCAGTAGGTGTGAAAAACAGACCGCTGATGTTGCGAAAAAAGTTGACTCGCTAGAAGTAAAAATTCAAGCCGATGCGACAGAAACTCAACGCCAAGTAAGTAGACTTGACGCTTCAATAGTAGAAACGCGATCAAATATAGATTCTAATAATGAAAGTGTATTGCAAGCACTTAATGACGAGATCTTGAAGGTACGACAGGAAGTGCGTAGGAGATCCGCTCCTAATATCCTAGTACAGGGTCCTGCCGATGAAAAGAATCGTGTATATTTTACAGGGGAAAATAATGAAAACCCTATTGAATTTTTGTTAGCCTGTGAAAATGAAATGGCGAGGGTAGGTTCGAGACTCGAAGATCAAGATAAAATACAATGGGTAGTAAACGCGATGCGTGATTCTGCGCGCAAATGGTATAATATTGTACGTGATAAAGTAACCACATACGCGGAATTCAAACAGAAATTCGAAAGCCGGTATTGGAATTCTCACACACAAAGACTGTTACGGAACGAGTTAGAATATGGACGTTATGACCGAAAATTATCTATAACGCCCGAAAATTATATCATCCAGCAGGTCGAGCACGCAAAGCATTTAACCCCAGCATTTTCAGAGATCGACATTGTCACTAAACTAGCCTATCATTTCAACCACAATATACGGGTAGCTGTGTTTACGCAAGGTATACGCACGGTTGATGAATTGCTCATTTTAGTGTCGCAAAGCGAGACAGTTTTTGATTTAGGCGGTTGGCATTATAACCCAGATTTTCGCCGAAATAACGACGGTCAAAATACCCGGGTACAATACCACCCTCAACCTGATCAGAGACCAAGTACGAGTTCTACTCCACCCCAAACACCGTCAAAACCCCCAAATAAGACCTTTGAATATAAAGGTAAACCAAATGTCGGTAGACAGAAGGGGCAAAGTAAGGGCAAAGATGGGAGCCCGATCAGAACTATACAGACAATCGAGTTATCGAAAAGTGATACGACTGTGCAAGACAGCGATACACAAAGCGTTAAGGATCCTAGTGAAAAGCAAAAAAGCCATAAATTTCCAAAAAACTTGGCCTCCAGGGGGGGGGCGCCATAAATCATGAAAAAATTACTTAAAGCAAAAATAGCTAGAAATAAAAACTATACTAGGTTTAAGGAAAGTAATTTGTGTCCAGAAATTTGTGTGCCGATTAATAAGGTATTTCAACCGGAAAGTACAAAACCATTGTTCACGGTGAATACAATACAACAAAGCACTCCGACAATTGCATGTCCGGTAGACCAGGAACTTAGAGGCAGCGTTCCCACACAACCAGCCTGGGAAGACGTTGTAATATCCGGTGACGCCGAAGGACTTAACGAGTGGCTAGAGGAATATTGTAGAACCACCCATAAAAACGGTTACCAAATATTAGACGCACTTTGAAAATAATATAATATATAGGGTTAATAATAATTTAAATAATAATAATTAGTATTAAAATAAATTAAATGTGTGTTATATAATATTAATAAAAATTGTAAATAAGTTGTGTATGAACAATAGTTCGTTAGTAGCGCGCTAGTAAACAAACGCGTATAGGACAGGAAGCACTCGCCACACAACGCGGTGTAGCGCCCAGCTGTTAGAATATAGGTCAAGTAATTAGCGTCGCGCGGTATGTGATATCACTTTGTAAACAAACTCAGCACATTCCTAGAGCGTGTGTCCGCTGTTGGCTACCGCTTATCTAACATTCTTAGTTAAACGCTGCAATTAACTACTAGCCGTACTACAAACATTTACTACACAATGATTTCAGGTATAGTATTACTAATAGTGTTCAATCAGAATTAAGTTAAATATGTAAAGAACATTGACACTAATGTATGTGTCCATAGATAATTAATACAATGTATAGTAGCAAGCATAATCAATTCAATGTACATTTAAAATAATTGAAAAAAAATGTAAGTAATACACTCATTTTTTTTTAAAGCGGGTGGAGGAGTATATAACAGGACCAAATATCATTAATTTGGAGTTATATGTTAAGGGTATACTATATTGATGTTTAAATAAATTTTAATAGTCGAAACTCCACTCATATGTTCTAGCAATCATAATAATGCATTGTACAAGCGCAGACGCGGCTGTTACATAATCAACTCACTGTGTAACGCATACGACCACACCCAAACTTTCAATTATTAATATTTTGGAAACCAGTAAATTCAGGCGAAATCCATTATAGCCAAAATGTTTGCCGAAACATTAATAATAGGGTGTGCGAATTTTATGCTATATAATTAAATAATAACAGAGTTAATTAATTTTATGTTAATAACTTCCGTAATAATTGAGCTACGTAAAAGAACTTTTGATATGTTATAGCTATAGGAATTTACAACAAATTGTATATTTCAGAATTAGCACAACTTGGTTTGCAGCCAAGATAATTGCAATATAAAAGTGCCACAGGAAATCCGGAACGACAATTCAGTTCCGTTGTGTTAAGAATATTAATAATAATATAAATTCTCCGTCTGTGTGAAAGTAGTTTCGTTCCCACGGGCTCAGGTGATTCAAATTTTGTGTAGTAGGGAGAGTGTGTCAGCCAATCAAATCATTCGAAGAAATCCGAACCAACGCGGAGTTTTGGGGCTGATCAAACACTCTACTGCCAGTATTCAAGAAGAACAGACGTATATCTTCGATCGTCTCAAAACCATAGTTTTGTGAAGACTCATCTGAAGACTCTACGTGGTCAACACGCCTAATTACGATCATCATAAAACAGATCAACTGTAACGACTCGTAATTACAGCGTCCAGTCAAGATACTCTTTCACATCAACAAACAAGCTTATTGTGCACTACACTAACTGTGGGCATAAGCACGCAAGAGATCTACAAGACTACAAGACATTACTTCAAGAATACGACAGAGAGGCCATCTAAACCATTTGTGAATCAGCTGACAAGCAGAGCTACATCTCGAAACGACACACACACACGCTGACGTGGAACATGCATCGACGAGGGACTGAAGCAGTACTCGCAGAAAGCTACAGACGTAAAAACTTCAACAAATAGCAGGAGAGCAGAGTGTTGCTGATTTCCGAGCTCACCGCCAAAACCCAGGACGCTCAAGTAGATCACTATCTCTAGCCGATTGGACAAGGACAGCGAGGGACATCCGGAGCATCTCTACAATCCACTTCAGAATCAGGAAAGTCAAAATCAAGTTATTTATTTTTCAACCGTTAAATTTTTCTTTCTTTTTTAATTAAAATCAATGTAAAATAAATCATTCAGATGCCAGACATCAAAGACTCTAGTTAAATAAGAATTATTCATGTGTGATAATCTGTATAGCCAGTATAAGTAATTAATAAGCTTTAGCTAAGAATTAATAGTAGATAAAACAAAAAGCGCTATACAAATCTTAACAAAGAATTAAATAATTTGCTCGTACTGCAGTATACGTGAGTCAGATCACTAGTAAATAAAGGGACGTGAACTAGATTGTCACGCCTAGTTTATTTTTTTGGAATATTTTCAAGTAACGTTAGAGTTTTTATTTCATTAGAATCAAATCTAAAAGACATTGAAATTAAATTAAAGTAAATTAATTAATTAAATTCTCAGTTAAAATAAACTCTTTCAAAATAACGAGCTCAACTTCTGAAAATTATCAACCATTTAGAAAATATTATTCAAGATTTATTTATTGTTTAGTTTGTAAGAATATTTGATCATATAAGCATTTCATTCTTGTGTGTCATTGGAGTAATAAACACCGTTTTATTACCCCATATTGTATTTTTTTATTGCTGTACTACGGAGCCTACCAACCTCACAAAACTCTTCACTTTTAAAATAACTTACTTAGTGTGCTGCTGTTATACACTTGAGTTTACATACTTGCGAAATCAAATCCAAAATCCACACGCCCTAGTCGGAAGAAAACCGCAAGGTCGGACAGCAGGTAGGTGCTCATATATTCACACAACACAACACGCAGATAGTAAAGTTGAACGTGGATATAAAAGTTGAACAACATGCATATGTCGCCCTGAACGTGGGGCCCGAAATTCAATAAATTTCAATTTAAATCATAACGATCTTGAAATGCCACATTTATAATAAAGTTATAAATGGCGCTCCAATATCGTGGGGCTCGATAAATTTAAAGTACATTAAATTCACGTTCCGAACAACGCAGAAAGTAAAGTTATAAATGTTGCCCGGAACTTGGGGCACGATAAAATTAAATTCAAATTAAATTTAATTTCACGTTAAAACCAAGTTTGCTGTTTTAACTTTTAAAACAGCTGGCGTCCAACTGAACAAACCCCAAAGAAAAGTTTTGTGATTGGTAGTGGTACAGCAGTGAAGTATTTGAAATTATTGTGTATTTGAAATTATTGTGTAAAAATGGAATCTGAAAAATCGCTTAAACAAATGTTGCAAGAAATGACCGCTAATATGAAACAGACAAATGCGGATTTAGTAGCTAATATGAACGCGAAGTTTGAACAAAGTGCAGCCAAAGCTGAAATGAATAACGCAGAATCAACGGCAAAAATAGACGCGCAAAAAGTCAGTTTAACCGAAGCATTAGAACATAGTAACGCGGATATAAATGCCGAAATAAAACAAAGTAATAAAGAAACGACCGCGAAAATCGATGAAAGCGCGAAAAATTTAGACGCTAAAGTCACGGAAATAAAAGAAAGTAATAAAGAATTAACCGCTAAAGTCACGGAAATCGGAGAAAAAGTACATACGGTAGAAACGAAAATAAACGAACGGTTCAAGGTTTTTGAGACCACCATGCAGAAATCGTTTATCAAACAAGTTACGCGTATGGAGGGCCGATTCAAAGAACACATCAGTAGGTGTGAAAAACAGACCGCTGATGTTGCGAAAAAAGTTGACTCGCTAGAAGTAAAAATTCAAGCCGATGCGACAGAAACTCAACGCCAAGTAAGTAGACTTGACGCTTCAATAGTAGAAACGCGATCAAATATAGATTCTAATAATGAAAGTGTATTGCAAGCACTTAATGACGAGATCTTGAAGGTACGACAGGAAGTGCGTAGGAGATCCGCTCCTAATATCCTAGTACAGGGTCCTGCCGATGAAAAGAATCGTGTATATTTTACAGGGGAAAATAATGAAAACCCTATTGAATTTTTGTTAGCCTGTGAAAATGAAATGGCGAGGGTAGGTTCGAGACTCGAAGATCAAGATAAAATACAATGGGTAGTAAACGCGATGCGTGATTCTGCGCGCAAATGGTATAATATTGTACGTGATAAAGTAACCACATACGCGGAATTCAAACAGAAATTCGAAAGCCGGTATTGGAATTCTCACACACAAAGACTGTTACGGAACGAGTTAGAATATGGACGTTATGACCGAAAATTATCTATAACGCCCGAAAATTATATCATCCAGCAGGTCGAGCACGCAAAGCATTTAACCCCAGCATTTTCAGAGATCGACATTGTCACTAAACTAGCCTATCATTTCAACCACAATATACGGGTAGCTGTGTTTACGCAAGGTATACGCACGGTTGATGAATTGCTCATTTTAGTGTCGCAAAGCGAGACAGTTTTTGATTTAGGCGGTTGGCATTATAACCCAGATTTTCGCCGAAATAACGACGGTCAAAATACCCGGGTACAATACCACCCTCAACCTGATCAGAGACCAAGTACGAGTTCTACTCCACCCCAAACACCGTCAAAACCCCCAAATAAGACCTTTGAATATAAAGGTAAACCAAATGTCGGTAGACAGAAGGGGCAAAGTAAGGGCAAAGATGGGAGCCCGATCAGAAATATACAGACAATCGAGTTATCGAAAAGTGATACGACTGTGCAAGACAGCGATACACAAAGCGTTAAGGATCCTAGTGAAAAGCAAAAAAGCCATAAATTTCCAAAAAACTTGGCCTCCAGGGGGGGCGCCATAAATCATGAAAAAATTACTTAAAGCAAAAATAGCTAGAAATAAAAACTATACTAGGTTTAAGGAAAGTAATTTGTGTCCAGAAATTTGTGTGCCGATTAATAAGGTATTTCAACCGGAAAGTACAAAACCATTGTTCACGGTGAATACAATACAACAAAGCACTCCGACAATTGCATGTCCGGTAGACCAGGAACTTAGAGGCAGCGTTCCCACACAACCAGCCTGGGAAGACGTTGTAATATCCGGTGACGCCGAAGGACTTAACGAGTGGCTAGAGGAATATTGTAGAACCACCCATAAAAACGGTTACCAAATATTAGACGCACTTTGAAAATAATATAATATATAGGGTTAATAATAATTTAAATAATAATAATTAGTATTAAAATAAATTAAATGTGTGTTATATAATATTAATAAAAATTGTAAATAAGTTGTGTATGAACAATAGTTCGTTAGTAGCGCGCTAGTAAACAAACGCGTATAGGACAGGAAGCACTCGCCACACAACGCGGTGTAGCGCCCAGCTGTTAGAATATAGGTCAAGTAATTAGCGTCGCGCGGTATGTGATATCACTTTGTAAACAAACTCAGCACATTCCTAGAGCGTGTGTCCGCTGTTGGCTACCGCTTATCTAACATTCTTAGTTAAACGCTGCAATTAACTACTAGCCGTACTACAAACATTTACTACACAATGATTTCAGGTATAGTATTACTAATAGTGTTCAATCAGAATTAAGTTAAATATGTAAAGAACATTGACACTAATGTATGTGTCCATAGATAATTAATACAATGTATAGTAGCAAGCATAATCAATTCAATGTACATTTAAAATAATTGAAAAAAAATGTAAGTAATACACTCATTTTTTTTTAAAGCGGGTGGAGGAGTATATAACAGG
The DNA here is from genome assembly GCA_034769895.1 of Magicicada septendecula. Lineage (NCBI taxonomy): Eukaryota > Metazoa > Arthropoda > Insecta > Hemiptera > Cicadidae > Magicicada > Magicicada septendecula. Next base: position 797,998,922 of record CM068368.1, read on the forward strand.
ACCAAATATCATTAATTTGGAGTTATATGTTAAGGGTATACTATATTGATGTTTAAATAAATTTTAATAGTCTAAACTCCACTCATATGTTCTAGCAATCATAATAATGCATTGTACAAGCGCAGACGCGGCTGTTACATAATCAACTCACTGTGTAACGCATACGACCACACCCAAACTTTCAATTATTAATATTTTGGAAACCAGTAAATTCAGGCGAAATCCATTATAGCCAAAATGTTTGCCGAAACATTAATAATAGGGTGTGCGAATTTTATGCTATATAATTAAATAATAACAGAGTTAATTAATTTTATGTTAATAACTTCCGTAATAATTGAGCTACGTAAAAGAACTTTTGATATGTTATAGCTATAGGAATTTACAACAAATTGTATATTTCAGAATTAGCACAACTTGGTTTGCAGCCAAGATAATTGCAATATAAAAGTGCCACAGGAAATCCGGAACGACAATTCAGTTCCGTTGTGTTAAGAATATTAATAATAATATAAATTCTCCGTCTGTGTGAAAGTAGTTTCGTTCCCACGGGCTCAGGTGATTCAAATTTTGTGTAGTAGGGAGAGTGTGTCAGCCAATCAAATCATTCGAAGAAATCCGAACCAACGCGGAGTTTTGGGGCTGATCAAACACTCTACTGCCAGTATTCAAGAAGAACAGACGTATATCTTCGATCGTCTCAAAACCATAGTTTTGTGAAGACTCATCTGAAGACTCTACGTGGTCAACACGCCTAATTACGATCATCATAAAACAGATCAACTGTAACGACTCGTAATTACAGCGTCCAGTCAAGATACTCTTTCACATCAACAAACAAGCTTATTGTGCACTACACTAACTGTGGGCATAAGCACGCAAGAGATCTACAAGACTACAAGACATTACTTCAAGAATACGACAGAGAGGCCATCTAAACCATTTGTGAATCAGCTGACAAGCAGAGCTACATCTCGAAACGACACACACACACGCTGACGTGGAACATGCATCGACGAGGGACTGAAGCAGTACTCGCAGAAAGCTACAGACGTAAAAACTTCAACAAATAGCAGGAGAGCAGAGTGTTGCTGATTTCCGAGCTCACCGCCAAAACCCAGGACGCTCAAGTAGATCACTATCTCTAGCCGATTGGACAAGGACAGCGAGGGACATCCGGAGCTTCTCTACAATCCACTTCAGAATCAGGAAAGTCAAAATCAAGTTATTTATTTTTCAACCGTTAAATTTTTCTTTCTTTTTTAATTAAAATCAATGTAAAATAAATCATTCAGATGCCAGACATCAAAGACTCTAGTTAAATAAGAATTATTCATGTGTGATAATCTGTATAGCCAGTATAAGTAATTAATAAGCTTTAGCTAAGAATTAATAGTAGATAAAACAAAAAGCGCTATACAAATCTTAACAAAGAATTAAATAATTTGCTCGTACTGCAGTATACGTGAGTCAGATCACTAGTAAATAAAGGGACGTGAACTAGATTGTCACGCCTAGTTTATTTTTTTGGAATATTTTCAAGTAACGTTAGAGTTTTTATTTCATTAGAATCAAATCTAAAAGACATTGAAATTAAATTAAAGTAAATTAATTAATTAAATTCTCAGTTAAAATAAACTCTTTCAAAATAACGAGCTCAACTTCTGAAAATTATCAACCATTTAGAAAATATTATTCAAGATTTATTTATTGTTTAGTTTGTAAGAATATTTGATCATATAAGCATTTCATTCTTGTGTGTCATTGGAGTAATAAACACCGTTTTATTACCCCATATTGTATTTTTTTATTGCTGTACTACGGAGCCTACCAACCTCACAAAACTCTTCACTTTTAAAATAACTTACTTAGTGTGCTGCTGTTATACACTTGAGTTTACATACTTGCGAAATCAAATCCAAAATCCACACGCCCTAGTCGGAAGAAAACCGCAAGGTCGGACAGCAGGTAGGTGCTCATATATTCACACAACACAACACGCAGATAGTAAAGTTGAACGTGGATATAAAAGTTGAACAACATGCATATGTCGCCCTGAACGTGGGGCCCGAAATTCAATAAATTTCAATTTAAATCATAACGATCTTGAAACGCCACATTTATAATAAAGTTATAAATGGCGCTCCAATATCGTGGGGCTCGATAAATTTAAAGTACATTAAATTCACGTTCCGAACAACGCAGAAAGTAAAGTTATAAATGTTGCCCGGAACTTGGGGCACGATAAAATTAAATTCAAATTAAATTTAATTTCACGTTAAAACCAAGTTTGCTGTTTTAACTTTTAAAACAGCTGGCGTCCAACTGAACAAACCCCAAAGAAAAGTTTTGTGATTGGTAGTGGTACAGCAGTGAAGTATTTGAAATTATTGTGTATTTGAAATTATTGTGTAAAAATGGAATCTGAAAAATCGCTTAAACAAATGTTGCAAGAAATGACCGCTAATATGAAACAGACAAATGCGGATTTAGTAGCTAATATGAACGCGAAGTTTGAACAAAGTGCAGCCAAAGCTGAAATGAATAACGCAGAATCAACGGCAAAAATAGACGCGCAAAAAGTCAGTTTAACCGAAGCATTAGAACATAGTAACGCGGATATAAATGCCGAAATAAAACAAAGTAATAAAGAAACGACCGCGAAAATCGATGAAAGCGCGAAAAATTTAGACGCTAAAGTCACGGAAATAAAAGAAAGTAATAAAGAATTAACCGCTAAAGTCACGGAAATCGGAGAAAAAGTACATACGGTAGAAACGAAAATAAACGAACGGTTCAAGGTTTTTGAGACCACCATGCAGAAATCGTTTATCAAACAAGTTACGCGTATGGAGGGCCGATTCAAAGAACACATCAGTAGGTGTGAAAAACAGACCGCTGATGTTGCGAAAAAAGTTGACTCGCTAGAAGTAAAAATTCAAGCCGATGCGACAGAAACTCAACGCCAAGTAAGTAGACTTGACGCTTCAATAGTAGAAACGCGATCAAATATAGATTCTAATAATGAAAGTGTATTGCAAGCACTTAATGACGAGATCTTGAAGGTACGACAGGAAGTGCGTAGGAGATCCGCTCCTAATATCATAGTACAGGGTCCTGCCGATGAAAAGAATCGTGTATATTTTACAGGGGAAAATAATGAAAACCCTATTGAATTTTTGTTAGCCTGTGAAAATGAAATGGCGAGGGTAGGTTCGAGACTCGAAGATCAAGATAAAATACAATGGGTAGTAAACGCGATGCGTGATTCTGCGCGCAAATAGTATAATATTGTACGTGATAAAGTAACCACATACGCGGAATTCAAACAGAAATTCGAAAGCCGGTATTGGAATTCTCACACACAAAGACTGTTACGGAACGAGTTAGAATATGGACGTTATGACCGAAAATTATCTATAACGCCCGAAAATTATATCATCCAGCAGGTCGAGCACGCAAAGCATTTAACCCCAGCATTTTCAGAGATCGACATTGTCACTAAACTAGCCTATCATTTCAACCACAATATACGGGTAGCTGTGTTTACGCAAGGTATACGCACGGTTGATGAATTGCTCATTTTAGTGTCGCAAAGCGAGACAGTTTTTGATTTAGGCGGTTGGCATTATAACCCAGATTTTCGCCGAAATAACGACGGTCAAAATACCCGGGTACAATACCACCCTCAACCTGATCAGAGACCAAGTACGAGTTCTACTCCACCCCAAACACCGTCAAAACCCCCAAATAAGACCTTTGAATATAAAGGTAAACCAAATGTCGGTAGACAGAAGGGGCAAAGTAAGGGCAAAGATGGGAGCCCGATCAGAACTATACAGACAATCGAGTTATCGAAAAGTGATACGACTGTGCAAGACAGCGATACACAAAGCGTTAAGGATCCTAGTGAAAAGCAAAAAAGCCATAAATTTCCAAAAAACTTGGCAAGGGGCGCCTCCAGGGGGGGACGCGCCATAAATCATGCAAAATTACTTAAAGCAAAAATAGCTAGAAATAAAAACTATACTAGGTTTAAGGAAAGTAATTTGTGTCCAGAAATTTGTGTGCCGATTAATAAGGTATTTCAACCGGAAAGTACAAAACCATTGTTCACGGTGAATACAATACAACAAAGCACTCCGACAATTGCATGTCCGGTAGACCAGGAACTTAGAGGCAGCGTTCCCACACAACCAGCCTGGGAAGACGTTGTAATATCCGGTGACGCCGAAGGACTTAACGAGTGGCTAGAGGAATATTGTAGAACCACCCATAAAAACGGTTACCAAATATTAGACGCACTTTGAAAATAATATAATATATAGGGTTAATAATAATTTAAATAATAATAGTTAGTATTAAAATAAATTAAATGTGTGTTATATAATATTAATAAAAATTGTAAATAAGTTGTGTATGAACGATAGTTCGTTAGTAGCGCGCTAGTAAACAAACGCGTATAGGACAGGAAGCACTCGCCACACAACGCGGTGTAGCGCCCAGCTGTTAGAATATAGGTCAAGTAATTAGCGTCGCGCGGTATGTGATATCACTTTGTAAACAAACTCAGCACATTCCTCGAGCGTGTGTCCGCTGTTGGCTACCGCTTATCTAACATTCTTAGTTAAACGCTGCAATTAACTACTAGCCGTACTACAAACATTTACTACACAATGATTTCAGGTATAGTATTACTAATAGTGTTCAATCAGAATTAAGTTAAATATGTAAAGAACATTGACACTAATGTATGTGTCCATAGATAATTAATACAATGTATAGTAGCAAGCATAATCAATTCAATGTACATTTAAAATAATTGAAAAAAAAATGTAAATAATACACTCATTTTTTTTTAAAGCGGGTGGAGGAGTATATAACAGGACCAAATATCATTAATTTGGAGTTATATGTTAAGGGTATACTATATTGATGTTTAAATAAATTTTAATAGTCGAAACTCCACTCATATGTTATAGCAATCATAATAATGCATTGTACAAGCGCACACGCGGCTGTTACATAATCAACTCACTGTGTAACGCATACGACCACACCCAAACTTTCAATTATTAATATTTTGGAAACCAGTAAATTCAGGCGAAATCCATTATAGCCAAAATGTTTGCCGAAACATTAATAATAGGGTGTGCGAATTTTATGCTATAGAATTAAATAATAACAGAGTTAATTAATTTTATGTTAATAACTTCCGTAATAATTGAGCTACGTAAAAGAACTTTTGATATGTTATAGCTATAGGAATTTACAACAAATTGTATATTTCAGAATTAGCACAACTTGGTTTGCAGCCAAGATAATTGCAATATAAGAGTGCCACAGGAAATCCGGAACGACAATTCAGTTCCGTTGTGTTAAGAATATTAATAATAATATAAATTCTCCGTCTGTGTGAAAGTAGTTTCGTTCCCACGGGCTCAGGTGATTCAAATTTTGTGTAGTAGGGAGAGTGTGTCAGCCAATCAAATCATTCGAAGAAATCCGAACCAACGCGGAGTTTTGGGGCTGATCAAACACTCTACTGCCAGTATTCAAGAATAACAGACGTATATCTTCGATCGTCTCAAAACCATAGTTTTGTGAAGACTCATCTGAAGACTCTACGTGGTCAACACGCCTAATTACGATCATCATAAAACAGATCAACTGTAACGACTCGTAATTACAGCGTCCAGTCAAGATACTCTTTCACATCAACAAACAAGCTTATTGTGCACTACACTAACTGTGGGCATAAGCACGCAAGAGATCTACAAGACTACAAGACATTACTTCAAGAATACGACAGAGAGGCCATCTAAACCATTTGTGAATCAGCTGACAAGCAGAGCTACATCTCGAAACGACACACACACACGCTGACGTGGAACATGCATCGACGAGGGACTGAAGCAGTACTCGCAGAAAGCTACAGACGTAAAAACTTCAACAAATAGCAGGAGAGCAGAGTGTTGCTGATTTCCGAGCTCACCGCCAAAACCCAGGACGCTCAAGTAGATCACTATCTCTAGCCGATTGGACAAGGACAGCGAGGGACATCCGGAGCATCTCTACAATCCACTTCAGAATCAGGAAAGTCAAAATCAAGTTATTTATTTTTCAACCGTTAAATTTTTCTTTCTTTTTTAATTAAAATCAATGTAAAATAAATCATTCAGATGCCAGACATCAAAGACTCTAGTTAAATAAGAATTATTCATGTGTGATAATCTGTATAGCCAGTATAAGTAATTAATAAGCTTTAGCTAAGAATTAATAGTAGATAAAACAAAAAGCGCTATACAAATCTTAACAAAGAATTAAATAATTTGCTCGTACTGCAGTATACGTGAGTCAGATCACTAGTAAATAAAGGGACGTGAACTAGATTGTCACGCCTAGTTTATTTTTTTGGAATATTTTCAAGTAACGTTAGAGTTTTTATTTCATTAGAATCAAATCTTAAAGACATTGAAATTAAATTAAAGTAAATTAATTAATTAAATTCTCAGTTAAAATAAACTCTTTCAAAATAACGAGCTCAACTTCTGAAAATTATCAACCATTTAGAAAATATTATTCAAGATTTATTTATTGTTTAGTTTGTAAGAATATTTGATCATATAAGCATTTCATTCTTGTGTGTCATTGGAGTAATAAACACCGTTTTATTACCCCATATTGTATTTTTTTATTGCTGTACTACGGAGCCTACCAACCTCACAAAACTCTTCACTTTTAAAATAACTTACTTAGTGTGCTGCTGTTATACACTTGAGTTTACATACTTGCGAAATCAAATCCAAAATCCACACGTCCTAGTCGGAAGAAAACCGCAAGGTCGGACAGCAGGTAGGTGCTCATATATTCACACAACACAACACGCAGATAGTAAAGTTGAACGTGGATATAAAAGTTGAACAACATGCATATGTCGCCCTGAACGTGGGGCCCGAAATTCAATAAATTTCAATTTAAATCATAACGATCTTGAAACGCCACATTTATAATAAAGTTATAAATGGCGCTCCAATATCGTGGGGCTCGATAAATTTAAAGTACATTAAATTCACGTTCCGAACAACGCAGAAAGTAAAGTTATAAATGTTGCCCGGAACTTGGGGCACGATAAAATTAAATTCAAATTAAATTTAATTTCACGTTAAAACCAAGTTTGCTGTTTTAACTTTTAAAACAGCTGGCGTCCAACTGAACAAACCCCAAAGAAAAGTTTTGTGATTGGTAGTGGTACAGCAGTGAATTATTTGAAATTATTGTGTATTTGAAATTATTGTGTAAAAATGGAATATGAAAAATCGCTTAAACAAATGTTGCAAGAAGTGACCGCTAATATGAAACAGACAAATGCGGATTTAGTAGCTAATATGAACGCGAAGTTTGAACAAAGTGCAGCCAAAGCTGAAATGAATAACGCAGAATCAACGGCAAAAATAGACGCGCAAAAAGTCAGTTTAACCGAAGCATTAGAACATAGTAACGCGGATATAAATGCCGAAATAAAACAAAGTAATAAAGAAACGACCGCGAAAATCGATGAAAGCGCGAAAAATTTAGACGCTAAAGTCACGGAAATAAAAGAAAGTAATAAAGAATTAACCGCTAAAGTCACGGAAATCGGAGAAAAAGTACATACGGTAGAAACGAAAATAAACGAACGGTTCAAGGTTTTTGAGACCACCATGCAGAAATCGTTTATCAAACAAGTTACGCGTATGGAGGGCCGATTCAAAGAACACATCAGTAGGTGTGAAAAACAGACCGCTGATGTTGCGAAAAAAGTTGACTCGCTAGAAGTAAAAATTCAAGCCGATGCGACAGAAACTCAACGCCAAGTAAGTAGACTTGACGCTTCAATAGTAGAAACGCGATCAAATATAGATTCTAATAATGAAAGTGTATTGCAAGCACTTAATGACGAGATCTTGAAGGTACGACAGGAAGTGCGTAGGAGATCCGCTCCTAATATCCTAGTACAGGGTCCTGCCGATGAAAAGAATCGTGTATATTTTACAGGGGAAAATAATGAAAACCCTATTGAATTTTTGTTAGCCTGTGAAAGTGAAATGGCGAGGGTAGGTTCGAGACTCGAAGATCAAGATAAAATACAATGGGTAGTAAACGCGATGCGTGATTCTGCGCGCAAATGGTATAATATTGTACGTGATAAAGTAACCACATACGCGGAATTCAAACAGAAATTCGAAAGCCGGTATTGGAATTCTCACACACAAAGACTGTTACGGAACGAGTTAGAATATGGACGTTATGACCGAAAATTATCTATAACGCCCGAAAATTATATCATCCAGCAGGTCGAGCACGCAAAGCATTTAACCCCAGCATTTTCAGAGATCGACATTGTCACTAAACTAGCCTATCATTTCAACCACAATATACTGGTAGCTGTGTTTACGCAAGGTATACGCACGGTTGATGAATTGCTCATTTTAGTGTCGCAAAGCGAGACAGTTTTTGATTTAGGCGGTTGGCATTATAACCCAGATTTTCGCCGAAATAACGACGGTCAAAATACCCGGGTACAATACCACCCTCAACCTGATCAGAGACCAAGTACGAGTTCTACTCCACCCCAAACACCGTCAAAACCCCCAAATAAGACCTTTGAATATAAAGGTAAACCAAATGTCGGTAGACAGAAGGGGCAAAGTAAGGGCAAAGATGGGAGCCCGATCAGAACTATACAGACAATCGAGTTATCGAAAAGTGATACGACTGTGCAAGACAGCGATACACAAAGCGTTAAGGATCCTAGTGAAAAGCAAAAAAGCCATAAATTTCCAAAAAACTTGGCAAGGGGCGCCTCCAGGGGGGGACGCGCCATAAATCATGCAAAATTACTTAAAGCAAAAATAGCTAGAAATAAAAACTATACTAGGTTTAAGGAAAGTAATTTGTGTCCAGAAATTTGTGTGCCGATTAATAAGGTATTTCAACCGGAAAGTACAAAACCATTATTCACGGTGAATACAATACAACAAAGCACTCCGACAATTGCATGTCCGGTAGACCAGGAACTTAGAGGCAGCGTTCCCACACAACCAGCCTGGGAAGACGTTGTAATATCCGGTGACGCCGAAGGACTTAACGAGTGGCTAGAGGAATATTGTAGAACCACCCATAAAAACGGTTACCAAATATTAGACGCACTTTGAAAATAATATAATATATAGGGTTAATAATAATTTAAATAATAATAGTTAGTATTAAAATAAATTAAATGTGTGTTATATAATATTAATAAAAATTGTAAATAAGTTGTGTATGAACGATAGTTCGTTAGTAGCGCGCTAGTAAACAAACGCGTATAGGACAGGAAGCACTCGCCACACAACGCGGTGGAGCGCCCAGCTGTTAGAATATAGGTCAAGTAATTAGCGTCGCGCGGTATGTGATATCACTTTGTAAACAAACTCAGCACATTCCTCGAGCGTGTGTCCGCTGTTGGCTACCGCTTATCTAACATTCTTAGTTAAACGCTGCAATTAACTACTAGCCGTACTACAAACATTTACTACACAATGATTTCAGGTATAGTATTACTAATAGTGTTCAATCAGAATTAAGTTAAATATGTAAAGAACATTGACACTAATGTATGTGTCCATAGATAATTAATACAATGTATAGTAGCAAGCATAATCAATTCAATGTACATTTAAAATAATTGAAAAAAAAATGTAAATAATACACTCATTTTTTTTTAAAGCGGGTGGAGGAGTATATAACAGGACCAAATATCATTAATTTGGAGTTATATGTTAAGGGTATACTATATTGATGTTTAAATAAATTTTAATAGTCGAAACTCCACTCATATGTTATAGCAATCATAATAATGCATTGTACAAGCGCACACGCGGCTGTTACATAATCAACTCACTGTGTAACGCATACGACCACACCCAAACTTTCAATTATTAATATTTTGGAAACCAGTAAATTCAGGCGAAATCCATTATAGCCAAAATGTTTGCCGAAACATTAATAATAGGGTGTGCGAATTTGATGCTATATAATTAAATAATAACAGAGTTAATTAATTTTATGTTAATAACTTCCGTAATAATTGAGCTACGTAAAAGAACTTTTGATATGTTATAGCTATAGGAATTTACAACAAATTGTATATTTCAGAATTAGCACAACTTGGTTTGCAGCCAAGATAATTGCAATATAAAAGTGCCACAGGAAATCCGGAACGACAATTCAGTTCCGTTGTGTTAAGAATATTAATAATAATATAAATTCTCCGTCTGTGTGAAAGTAGTTTCGTTCCCACGGGCTCAGGTGATTCAAATTTTGTGTAGTAGGGAGAGTGTGTCAGCCAATCAAATCATTCGAAGAAATCCGAACCAACGCGGAGTTTTAGGGCTGATCAAACACTCTATTGCCAGTATTCAAGAAGAACAGACGTATATCTTCGATCGTCTCAAAACCATAGTTTTGTGAAGACTCATCTGAAGGGTCTACGTGGTCAACACGCCTAATTACGATCATCATAAAACAGATCAACTGTAACGACTCGTAATTACAGCGTCCAGTCAAGATACTCTTTCACATCAACAAACAAGCTTATTGTGCACTACACTAACTGTGGGCATAAGCACGCAAGAGATCTACAAGACTACAAGACATTACTTCAAGAATACGACAGAGAGGCCATCTAAACCATTTGTGAATCAGCTGACAAGCAGAGCTACATCTCGAAACGACACACACACACGCTGACGTGGAACATGCATCGACGAGGGACTGAAGCAGTACTCGCAGAAAGCTACAGACGTAAAAACTTCAACAAATAGCAGGAGAGCAGAGTGTTGCTGATTTCCGAGCTCACCGCCAAAACCCAGGACGCTCAAGTAGATCACTATCTCTAGCCGATTGGACAAGGACAGCGAGGGACATCCGGAGCATCTCTACAATCCACTTCAGAATCAGGAAAGTCAAAATCAAGTTATTTATTTTTCAACCGTTAAATTTTTCTTTCTTTTTTAATTAAAATCAATGTAAAATAAATCATTCAGATGCCAGACATCAAAGACTCTAGTTAAATAAGAATTATTCATGTGTGATAATCTGTATAGCCAGTATAAGTAATTAATAAGCTTTAGCTAAGAATTAATAGTAGATAAAACAAAAAGCGCTATACAAATCTTAACAAAGAATTAAATAATTTGCTCGTACTGCAGTATACGTGAGTCAGATCACTAGTAAATAAAGGGACGTGAACTAGATTGTCACGCCTAGTTTATTTTTTTGGAATATTTTCAAGTAACGTTAGAGTTTTTATTTCATTAGAATCAAATCTTAAAGACATTGAAATTAAATTAAAGTAAATTAATTAATTAAATTCTCAATTAAAATAAACTCTTTCAAAATAACGAGCTCAACTTCTGAAAATTATCAACCATTTAGAAAATATTATTCAAGATTTATTTATTGTTTAGTTTGTAAGAATATTTGATCATATAAGCATTTCATTCTTGTGTGTCATTGGAGTAATAAACACCGTTTTATTACCCCATATTGTATTTTTTTATTGCTGTACTACGGAGCCTACCAACCTCACAAAACTCTTCACTTTTAAAATAACTTACTTACTGTGCTGCTGTTATACACTTGAGTTTACATACTTGCGAAATCAAATCCAAAATCCACACGCCCTAGTCGGAAGAAAACCGCAAGGTCGGACAGCAGGTAGGTGCTCATATATTCACACAACACAACACGCAGATAGTAAAGTTGAACGTGGATATAAAAGTTGAACAACATGCATATGTCGCCCTGAACGTGGGGCCCGAAATTCAATAAATTTCAATTTAAATCATAACGATCTTGAAACGCCACATTTATAATAAAGTTATAAATGGCGCTCCAATATCGTGGGGCTCGATAAATTTAAAGTACATTAAATTCACGTTCCGAACAACGCAGAAAGTAAAGTTATAAATGTTGCCCGGAACTTGGGGCACGATAAAATTAAATTCAAATTAAATTTAATTTCACGTTAAAACCAAGTTTGCTGTTTTAACTTTTAAAACAGCTGGCGTCCAACTGAACAAATCCCAAAGAAAAGTTTTGTGATTGGTAGTGGTACAGCAGTGAATTATTTGAAATTATTGTGTATTTGAAATTATTGTGTAAAAATGGAATCTGAAAAATCGCTTAAACAAATGTTGCAAGAAATGACCGCTAATATGAAACAGACAAATGCGGATTTAGTAGCTAATATGAACGCGAAGTTTGAACAAAGTGCAGCCAAAGCTGAAATGAATAACGCAGAATCAACGGCAAAAATAGACGCGCAAAAAGTCAGTTTAACCGAAGCATTAGAACATAGTAACGCGGATATAAATGCCGAAATAAAACAAAGTAATAAAGAAACGACCGCGAAAATCGATGAAAGCGGGAAAAATTTAGACGCTAAAGTCACGGAAATAAAAGAAAGTAATAAAGAATTAACCGCTAAAGTCACGGAAATCGGAGAAAAAGTACATACGGTAGAAACGAAAATAAACGAACGGTTCAAGGTTTTTGAGACCACCATGCAGAAATCGTTTATCAAACAAGTTACGCGTATGGAGGGCCGATTCAAAGAACACATCAGTAGGTGTGAAAAACAGACCGCTGATGTTGCGAAAAAAGTTGACTCGCTAGAAGTAAAAATTCAAGCCGATGCGACAGAAACTCAACGCCAAGTAAGTAGACTTGACGCTTCAATAGTAGAAACGCGATCAAATATAGATTCTAATAATGAAAGTGTATTGCAAGCACTTAATGACGAGATCTTGAAGGTACGACAGGAAGTGCGTAGGAGATCCGCTCCTAATATCCTAGTACAGGGTCCTGCCGATGAAAAGAATCGTGTATATTTTACAGGGGAAAATAATGAAAACCCTATTGAATTTTTGTTAGCCTGTGAAAGTGAAATGGCGAGGGTAGGTTCGAGACTCGAAGATCAAGATAAAATACAATGGGTAGTAAACGCGATGCGTGATTCTGCGCGCAAATGGTATAATATTGTACGTGATAAAGTAACCACATACGCGGAATTCAAACAGAAATTCGAAAGCCGGTATTGGAATTCTCACACACAAAGACTGTTACGGAACGAGTTAGAATATGGACGTTATGACCGAAAATTATCTATAACGCCCGAAAATTATATCATCCAGCAGGTCGAGCACGCAAAGCATTTAACCCCAGCATTTTCAGAGATCGACATTGTCACTAAACTAGCCTATCATTTCAACCACAATATACGGGTAGCTGTGTTTACGCAAGGTATACGCACGGTTGATGAATTGCTCATTTTAGTGTCGCAAAGCGAGACAGTTTTTGATTTAGGCGGTTGGCATTATAACCCAGATTTTCGCCGAAATAACGACGGTCAAAATAGCCGGGTACAATACCACCCTCAACCTGATCAGAGACCAAGTACGAGTTCTACTCCACCCCAAACACCGTCAAAACCCCCAAATAAGACCTTTGAATATAAAGGTAAACCAAATGTCGGTAGACAGAAGGGGCAAAGTAAGGGCAAAGATGGGAGCCCGATCAGAACTATACAGACAATCGAGTTATCGAAAAGTGATACGACTGTGCAAGACAGCGATACACAAAGCGTTAAGGATCCTAGTGAAAAGCAAAAAAGCCATAAATTTCCAAAAAACTTGGCAAGGGGCGCCTCCAGGGGGGGACGCGCCATAAATCATGCAAAATTACTTAAAGCAAAAATAGCTAGAAATAAAAACTATACTAGGTTTAAGGAAAGTAATTTGTGTCCAGAAATTTGTGTGCCGATTAATAAGGTATTTCAACCGGAAAGTACAAAACCATTGTTCACGGTGAATACAATACAACAAAGCACTCCGACAATTGCATGTCCGGTAGACCAGGAACTTAGAGGCAGCGTTCCCACACAACCAGCCTGGGAAGACGTAATATCCGGTGACGCCGAAGGACTTAACGAGTGGCTAGAGGAATATTGTAGAACCACCCATAAAAACGGTTACCAAATATTAGACGCACTTTGAAAATAATATAATATATAGGGTTAATAATAATTTAAATAATAATAGTTAGTATTAAAATAAATTAAATGTGTGTTATATAATATTAATAAAAATTGTAAATAAGTTGTGTATGAACGATAGTTCGTTAGTAGCGCGCTAGTAAACAAACGCGTATAGGACAGGAAGCACTCGCCACACAACGCGGTGGAGCGCCCAGCTGTTAGAATATAGGTCAAGTAATTAGCGTCGCGCGGTATGTGATATCACTTTGTAAACAAACTCAGCACATTCCTCGAGCGTGTGTCCGCTGTTGGCTACCGCTTATCTAACATTCTTAGTTAAACGCTGCAATTAACTACTAGCCGTACTACAAACATTTACTACACAATGATTTCAGGTATAGTATTACTAATAGTGTTCAATCAGAATTAAGTTAAATATGTAAAGAACATTGACACTAATGTATGTGTCCATAGATAATTAATACAATGTATAGTAGCAAGCATAATCAATTCAATGTACATTTAAAATAATTGAAAAAAAAATGTAAATAATACACTCATTTTTTTTTAAAGCGGGTGGAGGAGTATATAACAGGACCAAATATCATTAATTTGGAGTTATATGTTAAGGGTATACTATATTGATGTTTAAATAAATTTTAATAGTCGAAACTCCACTCATATGTTATAGCAATCATAATAATGCATTGTACAAGCGCACACGCGGCTGTTACATAATCAACTCACTGTGTAACGCATACGACCACACCCAAACTTTCAATTATTAATATTTTGGAAACCAGTAAATTCAGGCGAAATCCATTATAGCCAAAATGTTTGCCGAAACATTAATAATAGGGTGTGCGAATTTTATGCTATATAATTAAATAATAACAGAGTTAATTAATTTTATGTTAATAACTTCCGTAATAATTGAGCTACGTAAAAGAACTTTTGATATGTTATAGCTATAGGAATTTACAACAAATTGTATATTTCAGAATTAGCACAACTTGGTTTGCAGCCAAGATAATTGCAATATAAAAGTGCCACAGGAAATCCGGAACGAAAATTCAGTTCCGTTGTGTTAAGAATATTAATAATAATATAAATTCTCCGTCTGTGTGAAAGTAGTTTCGTTCCCACGGGCTCAGGTGATTCAAATTTTGTGTAGTAGGGAGAGTGTGTCAGCCAATCAAATCATTCGAAGAAATCCGAACCAACGCGGAGTTTTGGGGCTGATCAAACACTCTACTGCCAGTATTCAAGAAGAACAGACGTATATCTTCGATCGTCTCAAAACCATAGTTTTGTGAAGACTCATCTGAAGGCTCTACGTGGTCAACACGCCTAATTACGATCATCATAAAACAGATCAACTGTAACGACTCGTAATTACAGCGTCCAGTCAAGATACTCTTTCACATCAACAAACAAGCTTATTGTGCACTACACTAACTGTGGGCATAAGCACGCAAGAGATCTACAAGACTACAAGACATTACTTCAAGAATACGACAGAGAGGCCATCTAAACCATTTGTGAATCAGCTGACAAGCAGAGCTACATCTCGAAACGACACACACACACGCTGACGTGGAACATGCATCGACGAGGGACTGAAGCAGTACTCGCAGAAAGCTACAGACGTAAAAACTTCAACAAATAGCAGGAGAGCAGAGTGTTGCTGATTTCCGAGCTCACCGCCAAAACCCAGGACGCTCAAGTAGATCACTATCTCTAGCCGATTGGACAAGGACAGCGAGGGACATCCGGAGCATCTCTACAATCCACTTCAGAATCAGGAAAGTCAAAATCAAGTTATTTATTTTTCAACCGTTAAATTTTTCTTTCTTTTTTAATTAAAATCAATGTAAAATAAATCATTCAGATGCCAGACATCAAAGACTCTAGTTAAATAAGAATTATTCATGTGTGATAATCTGTATAGCCAGTATAAGTAATTAATAAGCTTTAGCTAAGAATTAATAGTAGATAAAACAAAAAGCGCTATACAAATCTTAACAAAGAATTAAATAATTTGCTCGTACTGCAGTATACGTGAGTCAGATCACTAGTAAATAAAGGGACGTGAACTAGATTGTCACGCCTAGTTTATTTTTTTGGAATATTTTCAAGTAACGTTAGAGTTTTTATTTCATTAGAATCAAATCTTAAAGACATTGAAATTAAATTAAAGTAAATTAATTAATTAAATTCTCAGTTAAAATAAACTCTTTCAAAATAACGAGCTCAACTTCTGGAAATTATCAACCATTTAGAAAATATTATTCAAGATTTATTTATTGTTTAGTTTGTAAGAATATTTGATCATATAAGCATTTCATTCTTGTGTGTCATTGGAGTAATAAACACCGTTTTATTACCCCATATTGTATTTTCTTATTGCTGTACTACGGAGCCTACCAACCTCACAAAACTCTTCACTTTTAAAATAACTTACTTAGTGTGCTGCTGTTATACACTTGAGTTTACATACTTGCGAAATCAAATCCAAAATCCACACGCCCTAGTCGGAAGAAAACCGCAAGGTCGGACAGCAGGTAGGTGCTCATATATTCACACAACACAACACGCAGATAGTAAAGTTGAACGTGGATATAAAAGTTGAACAACATGCATATGTCGCCCTGAACGTGGGGCCCGAAATTCAATAAATTTCAATTTAAATCATAACGATCTTGAAACGCCACATTTATAATAAAGTTATAAATGGCGCTCCAATATCGTGGGGCTCGATAAATTTAAAGTACATTAAATTCACGTTCCGAACAACGCAGAAAGTAAAGTTATAAATGTTGCCCGGAACTTGGGGCACGATAAAATTAAATTCAAATTAAATTTAATTTCACGTTAAAACCAAGTTTGCTGTTTTAACTTTTAAAACAGCTGGCGTCCAACTGAACAAACCCCAAAGAAAAGTTTTGTGATTGGTAGTGGTACAGCAGTGAAGTATTTGAAATTATTGTGTATTTGAAATTATTGTGTAAAAATGGAATCTGAAAAATCGCTTAAACAAATGTTGCAAGAAATGACCGCTAATATGAAACAGACAAATGCGGATTTAGTAGCTAATATGAACGCGAAGTTTGAACAAAGTGCAGCCAAAGCTGAAATGAATAACGCAGAATCAACGGCAAAAATAGACGCGCAAAAAGTCAGTTTAACCGAAGCATTAGAACATAGTAACGCGGATATAAATGCCGAAATAAAACAAAGTAATAAAGAAACGACCGCGAAAATCGATGAAAGCGCGAAAAATTTAGACGCTAAAGTCACGGAAATAAAATAAAGTAATAAAGAATTAACCGCTAAAGTCACGGAAATCGGAGAAAAAGTACATACGGTAGAAACGAAAATAAACGAACGGTTCAAGGTTTTTGAGACCACCATGCAGAAATCGTTTATCAAACAAGTTACGCGTATGGAGGGCCGATTCAAAGAACACATCAGTAGGTGTGAAAAACAGACCGCTGATGTTGCGAAAAAAGTTGACTGGCTAGAAGTAAAAATTCAAGCCGATGCGACAGAAACTCAACGCCAAGTAAGTAGACTTGACGCTTCAATAGTAGAAACGCGATCAAATATAGATTCTAATAATGAAAGTGTATTGCAAGCACTTAATGACGAGATCTTGAAGGTACGACAGGAAGTGCGTAGGAGATCCGCTCCTAATATCCTAGTACAGGGTCCTGCCGATGAAAAGAATCGTGTATATTTTACAGGGGACAATAATGAAAACCCTATTGAATTTTTGTTAGCCTGTGAAAATGAAATGGCGAGGGTAGGTTCGAGACTCGAAGATCAAGATAAAATACAATGGGTAGTAAACGCGATGCGTGATTCTGCGCGCAAATGGTATAATATTGTACGTGATAAAGTAACCACATACGCGGAATTCAAACAGAAATTCGAAAGCCGGTATTGGAATTCTCACACACAAAGACTGTTACGGAACGAGTTAGAATATGGACGTTATGACCGAAAATTATCTATAACGCCCGAAAATTATATCATCCAGCAGGTCGAGCACGCAAAGCATTTAACCCCAGCATTTTCAGAGATCGACATTGTCACTAAACTAGCCTATCATTTCAACCACAATATACGGGTAGCTGTGTTTACGCAAGGTATACGCACGGTTGATGAATTGCTCATTTTAGTGTCGCAAAGCGAGACAGTTTTTGATTTAGGCGGTTGGCATTATAACCCAGATTTTCGCCGAAATAACGACGGTCAAAATACCCGGGTACAATACCACCCTCAACCTGATCAGAGACCAAGTACGAGTTCTACTCCACCCCAAACACCGTCAAAACCCCCAAATAAGACCTTTGAATATAAAGGTAAACCAAATGTCGGTAGACAGAAGGGGCAAAGTAAGGGCAAAGATGGGAGCCCGATCAGAACTATACAGACAATCGAGTTATCGAAAAGTGATACGACTGTGCAAGACAGCGATACACAAAGCGTTAAGGATCCTAGTGAAAAGCAAAAAAGCCATAAATTTCCAAAAAACTTGGCAAGGGGCGCCTCCAGGGGGGGACGCGCCATAAATCATGCAAAATTACTTAAAGCAAAAATAGCTAGAAATAAAAACTATACTAGGTTTAAGGAAAGTAATTTGTGTCCAGAAATTTGTGTGCCGATTAATAAGGTATTTCAACCGGAAAGTACAAAACCATTGTTCACGGTGAATACAATACAACAAAGCACTCCGACAATTGCATGTCCGGTAGACCAGGAACTTAGAGGCAGCGTTCCCACACAACCAGCCTGGGAAGACGTTGTAATATCCGGTGACGCCGAAGGACTTAACGAGTGGCTAGAGGAATATTGTAGAACCACCCATAAAAACGGTTACCAAATATTAGACGCACTTTGAAAATAATATAATATATAGGGTTAATAATAATTTAAATAATAATAGTTAGTATTAAAATAAATTAAATGTGTGTTATATAATATTAATAAAAATTGTAAATAAGTTGTGTATGAACGATAGTTCGTTAGTAGCGCGCTAGTAAACAAACGCGTATAGGACAGGAAGCACTCGCCACACAACGCGGTGGAGCGCCCAGCTGTTAGAATATAGGTCAAGTAATTAGCGTCGCGCGGTATGTGATATCACTTTGTAAACAAACTCAGCACATTCCTCGAGCGTGTGTCCGCTGTTGGCTACCGCTTATCTAACATTCTTAGTTAAACGCTGCAATTAACTACTAGCCGTACTACAAACATTTACTACACAATGATTTCAGGTATAGTATTACTAATAGTGTTCAATCAGAATTAAGTTAAATATGTAAAGAACATTGACACTAATGTATGTGTCCATAGATAATTAATACAATGTATAGTAGCAAGCATAATCAATTCAATGTACATTTAAAATAGTTGAAAAAAAAATGTAAATAATACACTCATTTTTTTTTAAAGCGGGTGGAGGAGTATATAACAGGACCAAATATCATTAATTTGGAGTTATATGTTAAGGGTATACTATATTGATGTTTAAATAAATTTTAATAGTCGAAACTCCACTCATATGTTATAGCAATCATAATAATGCATTGTACAAGCGCACACGCGGCTGTTACATAATCAACTCACTGTGTAACGCATACGACCACACCCAAACTTTCAATTATTAATATTTTGGAAACCAGTAAATTCAGGCGAAATCCATTATAGCCAAAATGTTTGCCGAAACATTAATAATAGGGTGTGCGAATTTTATGCTATATAATTAAATAATAACAGAGTTAATTAATTTTATGTTAATAACTTCCGTAATAATTGAGCTACGTAAAAGAACTTTTGATATGTTATAGCTATAGGAATTTACAACAAATTGTATATTTCAGAATTAGCACAACTTGGTTTGCAGCCAAGATAATTGCAATATAAAAGTGCCACAGGAAATCCGGAACGACAATTCAGTTCCGTTGTGTTAAGAATATTAATAATAATATAAATTCTCCGTCTGTGTGAAAGTAGTTTCGTTCCCACGGGCTCAGGTGATTCAAATTTTGTGTAGTAGGGAGAGTGTGTCAGCCAATCAAATCATTCGAAGAAATCCGAACCAACGCGGAGTTTTGGGGCTGATCAAACACTCTACTGCCAGTATTCAAGAAGAACAGACGTATATCTTCGATCGTCTCAAAACCATAGTTTTGTGAAGACTCATCTGAAGGCTCTACGTGGTCAACACACCTAATTACAATCATCGTAAAACAGATCAACTGTAACGACTCGTAATTACAGCGTCCAGTCAAGATACTCTTTCACATCAACAAACAAGCTTATTGTGCACTACACTAACTGTGGGCATAAGCACGCAAGAGATCTACAAGACTACAAGACATTACTTCAAGAATACGACAGAGAGGCCATCTAAACCATTTGTGAATCAGCTGACAAGCAGAGCTACATCTCGAAACGACACACACACACGCTGACGTGGAACATGCATCGACGAGGGACTGAAGCAGTACTCGCAGAAAGCTACAGACGTAAAAACTTCAACAAATAGCAGGAGAGCAGAGTGTTGCTGATTTCCGAGCTCACCGCCAAAACCCAGGACGCTCAAGTAGATCACTATCTCTAGCCGATTGGACAAGGACAGCGAGGGACATCCGGAGCATCTCTACAATCCACTTCAGAATCAGGAAAGTCAAAATCAAGTTATTTATTTTTCAACCGTTAAATTTTTCTTTCTTTTTTAATTAAAATCAATGTAAAATAAATCATTCAGATGCCAGACATCAAAGACTCTAGTTAAATAAGAATTATTCATGTGTGATAATCTGTATAGCCAGTATAAGTAATTAATAAGCTTTAGCTAAGAATTAATAGTAGATAAAACAAAAAGCGCTATACAAATCTTAACAAAGAATTAAATAATTTGCTCGTACTGCAGTATACGTGAGTCAGATCACTAGTAAATAAAGGGACGTGAACTAGATTGTCACGCCTAGTTTATTTTTTTGGAATATTTTCAAGTAACGTTAGAGTTTTTATTTCATTAGAATCAAATCTTAAAGACATTGAAATTAAATTAAAGTAAATTAATTAATTAAATTCTCAGTTAAAA
Source organism: Magicicada septendecula (assembly GCA_034769895.1). Taxonomy (NCBI): domain Eukaryota; kingdom Metazoa; phylum Arthropoda; class Insecta; order Hemiptera; family Cicadidae; genus Magicicada; species Magicicada septendecula. The sequence goes on from CM068368.1 coordinate 798,020,101, forward strand.
TAAACTCTTTCAAAATAACGAGCTCAACTTCTGAAAATTATCAACCATTTAGAAAATATTATTCAAGATTTATTTATTGTTTAGTTTGTAAGAATATTTGATCATATAAGCATTTCATTCTTGTGTGTCATTGGAGTAATAAACACCGTTTTATTACCCCATATTGTATTTTTTTATTGCTGTACTACGGAGCCTACCAACCTCACAAAACTCTTCACTTTTAAAATAACTTACTTACTGTGCTGCTGTTATACACTTGAGTTTACATACTTGCGAAATCAAATCCAAAATCCACACGCCCTATTCGGAAGAAAACCGCAAGGTCGGACAGCAGGTAGGTGCTCATATATTCACACAACACAACACGCAGATAGTAAAGTTGAACGTGGATATAAAAGTTGAACAACATGCATATGTCGCCCTGAACGTGGGGCCCGAAATTCAATAAATTTCAATTTAAATCATAACGATCTTGAAACGCCACATTTATAATAAAGTTATAAATGGCGCTCCAATATCGTGGGGCTCGATAAATTTAAAGTACATTAAATTCACGTTCCGAACAACGCAGAAAGTAAAGTTATAAATGTTGCCCGGAACTTGGGGCACGATAAAATTAAATTCAAATTAAATTTAATTTCACGTTAAAACCAAGTTTGCTGTTTTAACTTTTAAAACAGCTGGCGTCCAACTGAACAAACCCCAAAGAAAAGTTTTGTGATTGGTAGTGGTACAGCAGTGAAGTATTTGAAATTATTGTGTATTTGAAATTATTGTGTAAAAATGGAATCTGAAAAATCGCTTAAACAAATGTTGCAAGAAATGACCGCTAATATGAAACAGACAAATGCGGATTTAGTAGCTAATATGAACGCGAAGTTTGAACAAAGTGCAGCCAAAGCTGAAATGAATAACGCAGAATCAACGGCAAAAATAGACGCGCAAAAAGTCAGTTTAACCGAAGCATTAGAACATAGTAACGCGGATATAAATGCCGAAATAAAACAAAGTAATAAAGAAACGACCGCGAAAATCGATGAAAGCGCGAAAAATTTAGACGCTAAAGTCACGGAAATAAAATAAAGTAATAAAGAATTAACCGCTAAAGTCACGGAAATCGGAGAAAAAGTACATACGGTAGAAACGAAAATAAACGAACGGTTCAAGGTTTTTGAGACCACCATGCAGAAATCGTTTATCAAACAAGTTACGCGTATGGAGGGCCGATTCAAAGAACACATCAGTAGGTGTGAAAAACAGACCGCTGATGTTGCGAAAAAAGTTGACTCGCTAGAAGTAAAAATTCAAGCCGATGCGACAGAAACTCAACGCCAAGTAAGTAGACTTGACGCTTCAATAGTAGAAACGCGATCAAATATAGATTCTAATAATGAAAGTGTATTGCAAGCACTTAATGACGAGATCTTGAAGGTACGACAGGAAGTGCGTAGGAGATCCGCTCCTAATATCCTAGTACAGGGTCCTGCCGATGAAAAGAATCGTGTATATTTTACAGGGGACAATAATGAAAACCCTATTGAATTTTTGTTAGCCTGTGAAAATGAAATGGCGAGGGTAGGTTCGAGACTCGAAGATCAAGATAAAATACAATGGGTAGTAAACGCGATGCGTGATTCTGCGCGCAAATGGTATAATATTGTACGTGATAAAGTAACCACATACGCGGAATTTCAAACAGAAATTCGAAAGCCGGTATTGGAATTCTCACACACAAAGACTGTTACGGAACGAGTTAGAATATGGACGTTATGACCGAAAATTATCTATAACGCCCGAAAATTATATCATCCAGCAGGTCGAGCACGCAAAGCATTTAACCCCAGCATTTTCAGAGATCGACATTGTCACTAAACTAGCCTATCATTTCAACCACAATATACGGGTAGCTGTGTTTACGCAAGGTATACGCACGGTTGATGAATTGCTCATTTTAGTGTCGCAAAGCGAGACAGTTTTTGATTTAGGCGGTTGGCATTATAACCCAGATTTTCGCCGAAATAACGACGGTCAAAATACCCGGGTACAATACCACCCTCAACCTGATCAGAGACCAAGTACGAGTTCTACTCCACCCCAAACACCGTCAAAACCCCCAAATAAGACCTTTGAATATAAAGGTAAACCAAATGTCGGTAGACAGAAGGGGCAAAGTAAGGGCAAAGATGGGAGCCCGATCAGAAATATACAGACAATCGAGTTATCGAAAAGTGATACGACTGTGCAAGACAGCGATACACAAAGCGTTAAGGATCCTAGTGAAAAGCAAAAAAGCCATAAATTTCCAAAAAACTTGGCAAGGGGCGCCTCCAGGGGGGGGCGCCATAAATCATGCAAAATTACTTAAAGCAAAAATAGCTAGAAATAAAAACTATACTAGGTTTAAGGAAAGTAATTTGTGTCCAGAAATTTGTGTGCCGATTAATAAGGTATTTCAACCGGAAAGTACAAAACCATTGTTCACGGTGAATACAATACAACAAAGCACTCCGACAATTGCATGTCCGGTAGACCAGGAACTTAGAGGCAGCGTTCCCACACAACCAGCCTGGGAAGACGTTGTAATATCCGGTGACGCCGAAGGACTTAACGAGTGGCTAGAGGAATATTGTAGAACCACCCATAAAAACGGTTACCAAATATTAGACGCACTTTGAAAATAATATAATATATAGGGTTAATAATAATTTAAATAATAATAGTTAGTATTAAAATAAATTAAATGTGTGTTATATAATATTAATAAAAATTGTAAATAAGTTGTGTATGAACGATAGTTCGTTAGTAGCGCGCTAGTAAACAAACGCGTATAGGACAGGAAGCACTCGCCACACAACGCGGTGGAGCGCCCAGCTGTTAGAATATAGGTCAAGTAATTAGCGTCGCGCGGTATGTGATATCACTTTGTAAACAAACTCAGCACATTCCTCGAGCGTGTGTCCGCTGTTGGCTACCGCTTATCTAACATTCTTAGTTAAACGCTGCAATTAACTACTAGCCGTACTACAAACATTTACTACACAATGATTTCAGGTATAGTATTACTAATAGTGTTCAATCAGAATTAAGTTAAATATGTAAAGAACATTGACACTAATGTATGTGTCCATAGATAATTAATACAATGTATAGTAGCAAGCATAATCAATTCAATGTACATTTAAAATAATTGAAAAAAAAAATGTAAATAATACACTCATTTTTTTTTAAAGCGGGTGGAGGAGTATATAACAGGACCAAATATCATTAATTTGGAGTTATATGTTAAGGGTATACTATATTGATGTTTAAATAAATTTTAATAGTCGAAACTCCACTCATATGTTATAGCAATCATAATAATGCATTGTACAAGCGCACACGCGGCTGTTACATAATCAACTCACTGTGTAACGCATACGACCACACCCAAACTTTCAATTATTAATATTTTGGAAACCAGTAAATTCAGGCGAAATCCATTATAGCCAAAATGTTTGCCGAAACATTAATAATAGGGTGTGCGAATTTTATGCTATATAATTAAATAATAACAGAGTTAATTAATTTTATGTTAATAACTTCCGTAATAATTGAGCTACGTAAAAGAACTTTTGATATGTTATAGCTATAGGAATTTACAACAAATTGTATATTTCAGAATTAGCACAACTTGGTTTGCAGCCAAGATAATTGCAATATAAAAGTGCCACAGGAAATCCGGAACGACAATTCAGTTCCGTTGTGTTAAGAATATTAATAATAATATAAATTCTCCGTCTGTGTGAAAGTAGTTTCGTTCCCACGGGCTCAGGTGATTCAAATTTTGTGTAGTAGGGAGAGTGTGTCAGCCAATCAAATCATTCGAAGAAATCCGAACCAACGCGGTGTTTTGGGGCTGATCAAACACTCTACTGCCAGTATTCAAGAAGAACAGACGTATATCTTCGATCGTCTCAAAACCATAGTTTTGTGAAGACTCATCTGAAGGCTCTACGTGGTCAACACGCCTAATTACGATCATCGTAAAACAGATCAACTGTAACGACTCGTAATTACAGCGTCCAGTCAAGATACTCTTTCACATCAACAAACAAGCTTATTGTGCACTACACTAACTGTGGGCATAAGCACGCAAGAGATCTACAAGACTACAAGACATTACTTCAAGAATACGACAGAGAGGCCATCTAAACCATTTGTGAATCAGCTGACAAGCAGAGCTACATCTCGAAACGACACACACACACGCTGACGTGGAACATGCATCGACGAGGGACTGAAGCAGTACTCGCAGAAAGCTACAGACGTAAAAACTTCAACAAATAGCAGGAGAGCAGAGTGTTGCTGATTTCCGAGCTCACCGCCAAAACCCAGGACGCTCAAGAAGATCACTATCTCTAGCCGATTGGACAAGGACAGCGAGGGACATCCGGAGCATCTCTACAATCCACTTCAGAATCAGGAAAGTCAAAATCAAGTTATTTATTTTTCAACCGTTAAATTTTTCTTTCTTTTTTAATTAAAATCAATGTAAAATAAATCATTCAGATGCCAGACATCAAAGACTCTAGTTAAATAAGAATTATTCATGTGTGATAATCTGTATAGCCAGTATAAGTAATTAATAAGCTTTAGCTAAGAATTAATAGTAGATAAAACAAAAAGCGCTATACAAATCTTAACAAAGAATTAAATAATTTGCTCGTACTGCAGTATACGTGAGTCAGATCACTAGTAAATAAAGGGACGTGAACTAGATTGTCACGCCTAGTTTATTTTTTTGGAATATTTTCAAGTAACGTTAGAGTTTTTATTTCATTAGAATCAAATCTTAAAGACATTGAAATTAAATTAAAGTAAATTAATTAATTAAATTCTCAGTTAAAATAAACTCTTTCAAAATAACGAGCTCAACTTCTGAAAATTATCAACCATTTAGAAAATATTATTCAAGATTTATTTATTGTTTAGTTTGTAAGAATATTTGATCATATAAGCATTTCATTCTTGTGTGTCATTGGAGTAATAAACACCGTTTTATTACCCCATATTGTATTTTTTTATTGCTGTACTACGGAGCCTACCAACCTCACAAAACTCTTCACTTTTAAAATAACTTACTTAGTGTGCTGCTGTTATACACTTGAGTTTACATACTTGCGAAATCAAATCCAAAATCCACACGCCCTAGTCGGAAGAAAACCGCAAGGTCGGACAGCAGGTAGGTGCTCATATATTCACACAACACAACACGCAGATAGTAAAGTTGAACGTGGATATAAAAGTTGAACAACATGCATATGTCGCCCTGAACGTGGGGCCCGAAATTCAATAAATTTCAATTTAAATCATAACGATCTTGAAACGCCACATTTATAATAAAGTTATAAATGGCGCTCCAATATCGTGGGGCTCGATAAATTTAAAGTACATTAAATTCACGTTCCGAACAACGCAGAAAGTAAAGTTATAAATGTTGCCCGGAACTTGGGGCACGATAAAATTAAATTCAAATTAAATTTAATTTCACGTTAAAACCAAGTTTGCTGTTTTAACTTTTAAAACAGCTGGCGTCCAACTGAACAAACCCCAAAGAAAAGTTTTGTGATTGGTAGTGGTACAGCAGTGAAGTATTTGAAATTATTGTGTAAAAATGGAATCTGAAAAATCGCTTAAACAAATGTTGCAAGAAATGACCGCTAATATGAAACAGACAAATGCGGATTTAGTAGCTAATATGAACGCGAAGTTTGAACAAAGTGCAGCCAAAGCTGAAATGAATAACGCAGAATCAACGGCAAAAATAGACGCGCAAAAAGTCAGTTTAACCGAAGCATTAGAACATAGTAACGCGGATATAAATGCCGAAATAAAACAAAGTAATAAAGAAACGACCGCGAAAATCGATGAAAGCGCGAAAAATTTAGACGCTAAAGTCACGGAAATAAAAGAAAGTAATAAAGAATTAACCGCTAAAGTCACGGAAATCGGAGAAAAAGTACATACGGTAGAAACGAAAATAAACGAACGGTTCAAGGTTTTTGAGACCACCATGCAGAAATCGTTTATCAAACAAGTTACGCGTATGGAGGGCCGATTCAAAGAACACATCAGTAGGTGTGAAAAACAGACCGCTGATGTTGCGAAAAAAGTTGACTCGCTAGAAGTAAAAATTCAAGCCGATGCGACAGAAACTCAACGCCAAGTAAGTAGACTTGACGCTTCAATAGTAGAAACGCGATCAAATATAGATTCTAATAATGAAAGTGTATTGCAAGCACTTAATGACGAGATCTTGAAGGTACGACAGGAAGTGCGTAGGAGATCCGCTCCTAATATCCTAGTACAGGGTCCTGCCGATGAAAAGAATCGTGTATATTTTACAGGGGAAAATAATGAAAACCCTATTGAATTTTTGTTAGCCTGTGAAAATGAAATGGCGAGGGTAGGTTCGAGACTCGAAGATCAAGATAAAATACAATGGGTAGTAAACGCGATGCGTGATTCTGCGCGCAAATGGTATAATATTGTACGTGATAAAGTAACCACATACGCGGAATTCGAAAGCCGGTATTGGAATTCTCACACACAAAGACTGTTACGGAACGAGTTAGAATATGGACGTTATGACCGAAAATTATCTATAACGCCCGAAAATTATATCATCCAGCAGGTCGAGCACGCAAAGCATTTAACCCCAGCATTTTCAGAGATCGACATTGTCACTAAACTAGCCTATCATTTCAACCACAATATACGGGTAGCTGTGTTTACGCAAGGTATACGCACGGTTGATGAATTGCTCATTTTAGTGTCGCAAAGCGAGACAGTTTTTGATTTAGGCGGTTGGCATTATAACCCAGATTTTCGCCGAAATAACGACGGTCAAAATACCCGGGTACAATACCACCCTCAACCTGATCAGAGTCCAAGTACGAGTTCTACTCCACCCCAAACACCGTCAAAACCCCCAAATAAGACCTTTGAATATAAAGGTAAACCAAATGTCGGTAGACAGAAGGGGCAAAGTAAGGGCAAAGATGGGAGCCCGATCAGAACTATACAGACAATCGAGTTATCGAAAAGTGATACGACTGTGCAAGACAGCGATACACAAAGCGTTAAGGATCCTAGTGAAAAGCAAAAAAGCCATAAATTTCCAAAAAACTTGGCAAGGGGCGCCTCCAGGGGGGGACGCGCCATAAATCATGCAAAATTACTTAAAGCAAAAATAGCTAGAAATAAAAACTATACTAGGTTTAAGGAAAGTAATTTGTGTCCAGAAATTTGTGTGCCGATTAATAAGGTATTTCAACCGGAAAGTACAAAACCATTGTTCACGGTGAATACAATACAACAAAGCACTCCGACAATTGCATGTCCGGTAGACCAGGAACTTAGAGGCAGCGTTCCCACACAACCAGCCTGGGAAGACGTTGTAATATCCGGTGACGACGAAGGACTTAACGAGTGGCTAGAGGAATATTGTAGAACCACCCATAAAAACGGTTACCAAATATTAGACGCACTTTGAAAATAATATAATATATAGGGTTAATAATAATTTAAATAATAATAATTAGTATTAAAATAAATTAAATGTGTGTAATATAATATTAATAAAAATTGTAAATAAGTTGTGTATGAACAATAGTTCGTTAGTAGCGCGCTAGTAAACAAACGCGTATAGGACAGGAAGCACTCGCCACACAACGCGGTGGAGCGCCCAGCTGTTAGAATATAGGTCAAGTAATTAGCGTCGCGCGGTATGTGATATCACTTTGTAAACAAACTCAGCACATTCCTCGAGCGTGTGTCCGCTGTTGGCTACCGCTTATCTAACATTCTTAGTTAAACGCTGCAATTAACTACTAGCCGTACTACAAACATTTACTACACAATGATTTCAGGTATAGTATTACTAATAGTGTTCAATCAGAATTAAGTTAAATATGTAAAGAACATTGACACTAATGTATGTGTCCATAGATAATTAATACAATGTATAGTAGCAAGCATAATCAATTCAATGTACATTTAAAATAATTGAAAAAAAAAATGTAAATAATACACTCATTTTTTTTTAAAGCGGGTGGAGGAGTATATAACAGGACCAAATATCATTAATTTGGAGTTATATGTTAAGGGTATACTATATTGATGTTTAAATAAATTTTAATAGTCGAAACTCCACTCATATGTTATAGCAATCATAATAATGCATTGTACAAGCGCACACGCGGCTGTTACATAATCAACTCACTGTGTAACGCATACGACCACACCCAAACTTTCAATTATTAATATTTTGGAAACCAGTAAATTCAGGCGAAATCCATTATAGCCAAAATGTTTGCCGAAACATTAATAATAGGGTGTGCGAATTTTATGCAATATAATTAAATAATAACAGAGTTAATTAATTTTATGTTAATAACTTCCGTAATAATTGAGCTACGTAAAAGAACTTTTGATATGTTATAGCTGTAGGAATTTACAACAAATTGTATATTTCAGAATTAGCACAACTTGGTTTGCAGCCAAGATAATTGCAATATAAAAGTGCCACAGGAAATCCGGAACGACAATTCAGTTCCGTTGTGTTAAAAATATTAATAATAATATAAATTCTCCGTCTGTGTGAAAGTAGTTTCGTTCCCACGGGCTCAGGTGATTCAAATTTTGTGTAGTAGGGAGAGTGTGTCAGGCAATCAAATCATTCGAAGAAATCCGAACCAACGCGGAGTTTTGGGGCTGATCAAACACTCTACTGCCAGTATCCAAGAAGAACAGACGTATATCTTCGATCGTCTCAAAACCATAGTTTTGTGAAGACTCATCTGAAGGCTCTACGTGGTCAACACGCCTAATTACGATCATCATAAAACAGATCAACTGTAACGACTCGTAATTACAGCGTCCAGTCAAGATACTCTTTCACATCAACAAACAAGCTTATTGTGCACTACACTAACTGTGGGCATAAGCACGCAAGAGATCTACAAGACTACAAGACATTACTTCAAGAATACGACAGAGAGGCCATCTAAACCATTTGTGAATCAGCTGACAAGCAGAGCTACATCTCGAAACGACACACACACACGCTGACGTGGAACATGCATCGACGAGGGACTGAAGCAGTACTCGCAGAAAGCTACAGACGTAAAAACTTCAACAAATAGCAGGAGAGCAGAGTGTTGCTGATTTCCGAGCTCACCGCCAAAACCCAGGACGCTCAAGTAGATCACTATCTCTAGCCGATTGGACAAGGACAGCGAGGGACATCCGGAGCATCTCTACAATCCACTTCAGAATCAGGAAAGTCAAAATCAAGTTATTTATTTTTCAACCGTTAAATTTTTCTTTCTTTTTTAATTAAAATCAATGTAAAATAAATCATTCAGATGCCAGACATCAAAGACTCTAGTTAAATAAGAATTATTCATGTGTGATAATCTGTATAGCCAGTATAAGTAATTAATAAGCTTTAGCTAAGAATTAATAGTAGATAAAACAAAAAGCGCTATACAAATCTTAACAAAGAATTAAATAATTTGCTCGTACTGCAGTATACGTGAGTCAGATCACTAGTAAATAAAGAGACGTGAACTAGATTGTCACGCCTAGTTTATTTTTTTGGAATATTTTCAAGTAACGTTAGAGTTTTTATTTCATTAGAATCAAATCTTAAAGACATTGAAATTAAATTAAAGTAAATTAATTAATTAAATTCTCAGTTAAAATAAACTCTTTCAAAATAACGAGCTCAACTTCTGAAAAATTATCAACCATTTAGAAAATATTATTCAAGATTTATTTATTGTTTAGTTTGTAAGAATATTTGATCATATAAGCATTTCATTCTTGTGTGTCATTGAAGTAAAAAAACTGTTTTATTACCCCATATTGTATTTTTTTATTGCTGTACTACGGAGCCTACCAACCTCACAAAACTCTTCACTTTTAAAATAACTTACTTAGTGTGCTGCTGTTATACACTTGAGTTTACATACTTGCGAAATCAAATCCAAAATCCACACGCCCTAGTCGGAAGAAAACCGCAAGATCGGACAGCAGGTAGGTGCTCATATATTCACACAACACAACACGCAGATAGTAAAGTTACATATGTCGCCCTGAACGTGGGGCCCGAAATTCAATAAATTTCAATTTAAATCATAACGATCTTGAAACGCCACATTTATAATAAAGTTATAAATGGCGCTCCAATATCGTGGGGCTCGATAAATTTAAAGTACATTAAATTCACGTTCCGAACAACGCAGAAAGTAAAGTTATAAATGTTACGGAACGTGGGGCACGATAAAATTAAATTCAAATTAAATTTAATTTCACGTTAAAACCAAGTTTGCTGTTTTAACTTTTAAAACAGCTGGCGTCCAACTGAACAAACCCAAAGAAAAGTTTTGTGATTGGTAGTGGTACAGCAGTGAAGTATTTGAAATTATTGTGTATTTGAAATTATTGTGTAAAAATGGAATCTGAAAAATCGCTTAAACAAATGTTGCAAGAAATGACCGCTAATATGAAACAGACAAATGCGGATTTAGTAGCTAATATGAACGCGAAGTTTGAACAAAGTGCAGCCAAAGCTGAAATGAATAACGCAGAATCAACGGCAAAAATAGACGCGCAAAAAGTCAGTTTAACCGAAGCATTAGAACATAGTAACGCGGATATAAATGCCGAAATAAAACAAAGTAATAAAGAAACGACCGCGAAAATCGATGAAAGCGCGAAAAATTTAGACGCTAAAGTCACGGAAATAAAAGAAAGTAATAAAGAATTAACCGCTAAAGTCACGGAAATCGGAGAAAAAGTACATACGGTAGAAACAAAAATAAACGAACGGTTCAAGGTTTTTGAGACCACCATGCAGAAATCGTTTATCAAACAAGTTACGCGTATGGAGGGCCGATTCAAAGAACACATCAGTAGGTGTGAAAAACAGACTGCTGATGTTGCGAAAAAAGTTGACCCGCTAGAAGTAAAAATTCAAGCCGATGCGACAGAAACTCAACGCCAAGTAAGTAGACTTGACGCTTCAATAGTAGAAACGCGATCAAATATAGATTCTAATAATGAAAGTGTATTGCAAGCACTTAATGACGAGATCTTGAAGGTACGACAGGAAGTGCGTAGGAGATCCGCTCCTAATATCCTAGTACAGGGTCCTGCCGATGAAAAGAATCGTGTATATTTTACAGGGGAAAATAATGAAAACCCTATTGAATTTTTGTTAGCCTGTGAAAATGAAATGGCGAGGGTAGGTTCGAGACTCGAAGATCAAGATAAAATACAATGGGTAGTAAACGCGATGCGTGATTCTGCGCGCAAATGGTATAATATTGTACGTGATAAAGTAACCACATACGCGGAATTCGAAAGCCGGTATTGGAATTCTCACACACAAAGACTGTTACGGAACGAGTTAGAATATGGACGTTATGACCGAAAATTATCTATAACGCCCGAAAATTATATCATCCAGCAGGTCGAGCACGCAAAGCATTTAACCCCAGCATTTTCAGAGATCGACATTGTCACTAAACTAGCCTATCATTTCAACCACAATATACGGGTAGCTGTGTTTACGCAAGGTATACGCACGGTTGATGAATTGCTCATTTTAGTGTCGCAAAGCGAGACAGTTTTTGATTTAGGCGGTTGGCATTATAACCCAGATTTTCGCCGAAATAACGACGGTCAAAATACCCGGGTACAATACCACCCTCAACCTGATCAGAGACCAAGTACGAGTTCTACTCCACCCCAAACACCGTCAAAACCCCCAAATAAGACCTTTGAATATAAAGGTAAACCAAATGTCGGTAGACAGAAGGGGCAAAGTAAGGGCAAAGATGGGAGCCCGATCAGAACTATACAGACAATCGAGTTATCGAAAAGTGATACGACTGTGCAAGACAGCGATACACAAAGCGTTAAGGATCCTAGTGAAAAGCAAAAAAGCCATAAATTTCCAAAAAACTTGGCCTCCAGGGGGGGGCGCCATAAATTATGCAAAATTACTTAAAGCAAAAATAGCTAGAAATGAAAACTATACTAGGTTTAAGGAAAGTAATTTGTGTCCAGAAATTTGTGTGCCGATTAATAAGGTATTTCAACCGGAAAGTACATAACCATTGTTCACGGTGAATACAATACAACAAAGCACTCCGACAAATGTATGTCCGGTAGACCAGGAACTTAGAGGCAGCGTTCCCACACAACCAGCCTGGGAAGACGTTGTAATATCCGGTGATGCCGAAGGACTTAACGAGTGGCTAGAGGAATATTGTAGAACCACCCATAAAAACGGTTACCAAATATTAGACGCACTTTGAAAATAATATAATATATAGGGTTAATAATAATTTAAATAATAATAATTAGTATTAAAATAAATTAAATGTGTGTTATATAATATTAATAAAAATTGTAAATAAGTTGTGTATGAACAATAGTTCGTTAGTAGCGCGCTAGTAAACAAACGCGTATAGGACAGGAAGCACTCGCCACACAACGCGGTGTAGCGCCCAGCTGTTAGAATATAGGTCAAGTAATTAGCGTCGCGCGGTATGTGATATCACTTTGTAAACAAACTCAGCACATTCCTCGAGCGTGTGTCCGCTGTTGGCTACCGCTTATCTAACATTCTTAGTTAAACGCTGCAATTAACTACTAGCCGTACTACAAACATTTACTACACAATGATTTCAGGTATAGTATTACTAATAGTGTTCAATCAGAATTAAGTTAAATATGTAAAGAACATTGACACTAATGTATGTGTCCATAGATAAATAATACAATGTATAGTAGCAAGCATAATCAATTCAATGTACATTTAAAATAATTGAAAAAAAAATGTAAATAATACACTCATTTTTTTTTAAAGCGGGTGGAGGAGTATATAACAGGACCAAATATCATTAATTTGGAGTTATATGTTAAGGGTATACTATATTGATGTTTAAATAAATTTTAATAGTCGAAACTCCACTCATATGTTATAGCAATCATAATAATGCATTGTACAAGCGCACACGCGGCTGTTACATAATCAACTCACTGTGTAACGCATACGACCACACCCAAACTTTCAATTATTAATATTTTGGAAACCAGTAAATTCAGGCGAAATCCATTATAGCCAAAATGTTTGCCGAAACATTAATAATAGGGTGTGCGAATTTTATGCAATATAATTAAATAATAACAGAGTTAATTAATTTTATGTTAATAACTTCCGTAATAATTGAGCTACGTAAAAGAACTTTTGATATGTTATAGCTATAGGAATTTACAACAAATTGTATATTTCAGAATTAGCACAACTTGGTTTGCAGCCAAGATAATTGCAATATAAAAGTGCCACAGGAAATCCGGAACGACAATTCAGTTCCGTTGTGTTAAGAATATTAATAATAATATAAATTATCCGTCTGTGGGAAAGTAGTTTCGTTCCCACGGGCTCAGGTGATTCAAATTTTGTGTAGTAGGGAGAGTGTGTCAGCCAATCAAATCATTCGAAGAAATCCGAACCAACGCGGAGTTTTGGGGCTGATCAAACACTCTACTGCCAGTATTCAAGAAGAACAGACGTATATCTTCGATCGTCTCAAAACCATAGTTTTGTGAAGACTCATCTGAAGACTCTACGTGGTCAACACGCCTAATTACGATCATCATAAAACAGATCAACTGTAACGACTCGTAATTACAGCGTCCAGTCAAGATACTCTTTCACATCAACAAACAAGCTTATTGTGCACTACACTAACTGTGGGCATAAGCACGCAAGAGATCTACAAGACTACAAGACATTACTTCAAGAATACGACAGAGAGGCCGTCTAAACCATTTGTGAATCAGCTGACAAGCAGAGCTACAACTCAAAACGACACACACACACGCTGACGTGGAACATGCATCGACGAGGGACGTGAAGCAGTTCTCGCAGAAAGCTACAGACGTAAAAACTTCAACAAATAGCAGGAGAGCAGAGTGTTGCTGATTTCCGAGCTCACCGCCAAAACCCAGGACGCTCAAGTAGATCACTATATCTAGCCGATTGGACAAGGACAGCGAGGGACATCCGGAGCATCTCTACAATCCACTTCAGAATCAGGAAAGTCAAAATCAAGTTATTTATTTTTCAACCGTTAAATTTTTCTTTCTTTTTTAATTAAAATCAATGTAAAATAAATCATTCAGATGCCAGAAATCAATGACTCTAGTTAAATAAGAATTATTCATGTGTGATAATCTGTATAGCCAGTAAAAGTAATTAATAAGCTTTAGCTAAGAATTAATAGTAGATAAAACAAAAAGCGCTATACAAATCTTAACAAAGAATTAAATAATTTGCTCGTACTGCAGTATACGTGAGTCAGATCACTAGTAAATAAAGGGACGTGAACTAGATTGTCACGCCTAGTTTATTTTTTTGGAATATTTTCAAGTAACGTTAGAGTTTTTATTTCATTAGAATCAAATCTTAAAGACATTGAAATTAAATTAAAGTAAATTAATTAATTAAATTCTCAGTTAAAATAAACTCTTTCAAAATAACGAGCTCAACTTCTGAAAATTATCAACCATTTAGAAAATATTATTCAAGATTTATTTATTGTTTAGTTTGTAAGAATATTTGATCATATAAGCATTTCATTCTTGTGTGTCATTGGAGTAATAAACACCGTTTTATTACCCTATATTGTATTTTTTATTGCTGTACTACGGAGCCTACCAACCTCACAAAACTCTTCACTTTTAAAATAACTTACTTAGTGTGCTGCTGTTATACACTTGAGTTTACATACTTGCGAAATCAAATCCAAAATCCACACGCCCTAGTCGGAAGAAAACTGCAAGATCGGACAGCAGGTAGGTGCTCATATATTCTCACAACACAACACGCAGATTGTAAAGTTGCCCGTAACGTGGGGCACGACGAAATTAAATTCAAATTAAATTTAATTTACGTTAAAACAATGTTTGCTGTTTTAACTTTTAAAACAGCTGGCGTCCAACTGTACAATCCCCAAAGAAAAGTTTTGTGATTGGTAGTGGTACAGCAGTCAAGTGTATTTGAAATTGGTGTGTAAAAATGGAATCTGAAAAATCGCTTAAACAAATGTCGCCCTGAACGTGGGGCCCGAAATTCAATAAATTTCAATTTAAATCATAACGATCTTGAAACGCCACATTTATAATAAAGTTATAAATGGCGCTCCAATATCGTGGGGCTCGATAAATTTAAAGTACATTAAATTCACGTTCCGAACAACGTCGAAAGTAGAGTTTTATATATATATATATGTATATATATATATATATATATATATATATATATATATATTGCAACAGATCAAACTTTATTATTCTAATAAGGATATTGTGAGTGTGTAAAAATCGATACAAGTCTATTATGGAGGAGATGAAAAATTATTTATTGTATACAAATATTGTTTATAAAGATGTATAATGTATTTTAAATTCATGTATTGATAATATATTTAATTGTTTGTATTGTTCGATAATATAAATCGATTTTACTTGTTTGCTGCAACGTCCTCCTCTCGTCTCGTCAGTCCCATCTTGGCGTCCTCTTCTTCCAGTCGTCCTCTTCTACAGCTTCATTCCTTCCTGGTGTCCTCTTCGTCCTGGCGTCCTCTTCGTCTCGTCATCCTCTTCTACAGCAAGCGGCTCCAGCGGCGATATTTCACAGAGTCTCGTAGTTATGTTTGACTGCTTCCACGATATCTTGTAGTGTCTTTAAGTTCCCTAAGCGGATATCTTAACTTACATGAAACAGCACTGTAATATATTTTAAATTTTATCTAATTATTTACACTCTCGGTTCTTATCGCAAAACTTCGTTAAGAATTTCATGGTTTATAGTTTATTTTATATAAGATATTTCTACGTTTAAAAGAGAACAACTCTCTTCACCAGGCACAACTTCCCCTAGCAACGTCAACAGACAGACTGTGACCATCCTAGCTCTGCAACGTATGAATCTCACTGAATTTGGTGTATTTTGATAGGCCAAGCCCAAGTCACATGATTGATGGAACGACCAGATACACAAATTTCATGAAAAACTTTGTATAATTACTTCCATATTCCTTAAGGAATGGAAGTATGGTGATGGCAAAAAAAATCGTGTTCGAGATTATTGCAGATTCTGATTCTACTACACTCAAAGAATGAAAAAAAGTCGTTTTCCAAAAAGTGTCTGTGTGTGTGTGTCTGTCTGTGTGTGTGTGTGTGTCTGTGTGTCTGTAGATTTTTTTTCTATGGCAAACGATAACTGTCGCAAATTCAAACAGAATCAAATAATTTTTTGCATACAGCCCTAATTTGTAGAGTACTCACGACCTATTGTTTTTGGTGAAGATCGGTTGAGGGAAAGGGGTAGTTTACCTACAACGGTTTTTTTTATCAAGGGAATTTTTTTTTTTTTTGGCAAACGATAACAGCCGCAAATTCAAACAGAATCAAATAATTTTTTGCATACTTCCCTGAATTGTAGAGGTCTCAATGACTTTCGATTTTGGTGAAGATCGGTTAAGGGGAAGGGGTAGTTTACCTGCAACCTTTTACGTTTTAACAAGAGTAAAGTACTTGAAAATTTATTTAAACTTTTTGAAACAATGGTAATTGTTAAAAATAAAATAATTTTGTTGCCAGGCAATAAAATTATAATTTTTTCATTTTAATGTAATATAATATTTTTCATTTAATACAGCAATAAAAAGGCAGGTAAGACACAGCCTGGCTGTTTGGCTGAAAATGATTTTAAATATAAATCTTAGAATATGGAAGTCATGTATGGTTCTCCATACCGATATTTTTACATAGTCCTGCATGGAAATTATCTACAATTTTTATTTCCCTATCATTGATAAGAGTTACACTTGAGTTTTGCTTTACTTAAAAAACCATATTTCTAAAATAGATACAAACCTCAGAGTATACACAAATCGAAGCTATTTACTTAAATAATTCCTTGTCAAATTTTCATGTAAATTGGTTAACTACCACTGCCGCAATAGCGATCGCAGATTATCACACCCGCACACGCGCACCAATTCATACAAAAAAAACATGACAATATAGTACATCTTTTTATGAAGAGTTTGGTGTAACCTATATGCTTATCAATTTTTAAATACAAAACTTATGACTAAAAGACAAAATATTACACAAAACAAATTTAAACAAGAAAATGCTCGTCATTCATGTACTCTGATATAAACAGCATATCTTATCATCCTGTGTTCTGTTGCAGGATTAACCCCTCCACGTGTAAAAAAAAGAATTTTTTTATATGGATTACAAATTTTTTTTTTTTTAAACCTAAATTGACATAACTTCTTCCCAATAATCATAATCATCTAAATAATAACATAATAACTTCAAAAATCAAAATAACTGAGTAGCTTCTATCAAACAACATTTCCCCAACTGTCACTTTGACAGCCCTAATTGTAAACAGACAACCGCACATGGCTGCTATCACCAAACATTCCTGAACACTGATAAGGATGTCCATGTCTGACGTCATTCGGCTATATCTATAGTTCAACCATACATTTTTCAACATGATTATAATTATTCTTATTTTACACATAATTTTATACATTTGCATAACACACATACTCCTATATCCTGGCATATTAGATTCAATTATCCTTAAGGTAATATTTTCTTAAAGATGATGCATGTAACTTCCCTATCACCCTGTTTGTATTTGAGTTAGTGACAATGTATGTATTTTTACCCACTTGTTCCGATAAAATATATGGACCGTTGTATAATCTGAAGAATTTTGCTGCCGTATTATCTTCCCTGTGGCCAACATTTAACGCACGCAAGAGTACCTTCTCGCCAGTTCTGAATGTTACCAGTTTGTGATCCGCATTAAATTTCTCCGTCCGTTTTTCGGCACACTTTTTAATGCGTCTCCTTGCTTCTATCTTTTTAATCAAATTTGGAATAAGCAAATTCTGCGTTGCAATCCTCCTGATACACCCATCCCAGACACGCTTTGGCCTTTCCCCGGTTTGTAGTTCGTTAGGTGTAAACCCTGTCGTGTCATTGTAATTCCTGTTGATGGACGCCTCGAAAAACTCGAGATAATCCGGCCACCTACTCTGGTTGGTATTACAATAAGTGCAAAACAGACGCCCTAACTCCCTGTTGACCCTTTCGGCGAGGTTACCTTGCGGTCTCCGGATTGCTGTCAACACTGCCTGTATATTGTGCTTCTCTAATTCGGACTGCCATTTCTTGTTGGTGAATTGCTTACCCTGGTCAGATAGAATTTTCTTCACTGGACCATATTTCGGAATGTATTTATTTAATACAACATTTAATACTGCCATCGTGGTAGGTCGTCCAATTGCATATAAACTTACGTTCTTAGAAAATGCATCTGTGCAAACAACCAGGTTCTTCATACCCCTTGCAGCACGTGGTAGCGGACCTAAAAAATCGATACACAGTAGATCATTCTTATTCTTGGTAATGATGTTACCCATCTCCACATAGATGTGTTGATTTGGGTATTTAGCTGTCTGGCATATGTGACATGTCCACAAAATAGACTTAACTTTCCTTGCCATGTTCAACCATACGAAGTCTTCTCTCATCGCCAAATAACATTTATAAGCTCCAGCATGAGCAAGACTTTCATGACAAGCCCACGTTAAATCTTCTACGAGATCATCAGGAACCATAATCTTCCATTGTCCGTCGATTATTTTATACAGTACATCCCTGTCGATTTTGTACTTCGGGTTGTCTTGCCTTTGTATTTCTTCGCTAATTTATCTTAATTTTGCGTCCTTTTGTTGTTTAAGATTTACCAATTTCAACTTATTCTTTGAGTCATCTGGTACTGTATACTTGACTGCTAGAATTTGAATTTTACTCCTGGTCGCGGAGTACTGTTCTTCGATGATGGGGGGATATCTACTCAGAGTATCAGCAGTTTTATTCTCACTGGCTTTACAATATTTGATGCTGAAATCATATTCTTGGATCGCCATGATCCAACGCGATATCCGCGCATTGGCCAGTTTACAATTAAGCATGAAAGATAAAGCCTGATTATCTGAGAGAATTTCAAAGTGTTGACCCACCAGGTAATATCTAAGATTACTGATACAATACACAATTGCAAGAATCTCTTTCAGACGTAAAATATTTCTTTCGGCACCTTTTAAAGATCTACTTACATGTGCAATCACCTTATGTTCTCCTTTATTATTTCGTTGATATAACACACCACCGATCGCGTAGTCTGAAGCATCACAGTTGAGTACATACGTTCCTTCTTTTTCCGGGTGGAACACGTGTAAGTTCTTGCTGTATAATTCTTTTGTAGCATTGAAAGCTGCCTCATGTCGCTCTTCCCATCTCCATTTGGTGTTCTTCCTTAACAATTCCAGCAGCGGTTCTATGGTTTTTGAATATTCCGGTGTGAAACGGCGAAAATATCCAGTCAATCCAAGGAACGCTCTGATATCTTTCGCTTTCGTTGGATTTGGAAATTCCGTAATGGCCTGAATTTTCTCCGGGTCAGTACTAACACCATCTGCAGAAATAATATGCCCGAGGAACTTTATTTGTGACTTTCCAAATTCACATTTTTCTAAGTTGAGCGCAAGGTTCGCATCCCGTAACTTGCGGAAAACGATATCCAGGTGCTGCATATGTTCCTCGAACGACTTCGATATAATAAGTATGTTGTCAACAAACACACTCACAAAATCGTCAACCTCAGGCCCTAATGCCAATTCAAGACACTTAACCATAGCAGCAAGGCTGGTAACCAAACCAAAAGGTACTACCTTAAACTGGTAACATTTATTTTTATATAAAAAGGCTGTGAATTTCCGACATTCTTTGGCTAAAGGAATCTGCCAAAGCCCACTTTTTAGGTCAAGACGCGACATGTATTTTATGTTCATAAACTTTGGTAATTGTGTGCTGTGTGTTGAAAATTGATTCATATTTATTTAAAAGATTATTTAAATGCTTTCGTTGACCATCCGTTATCTCCTTATCAGGCGCACCACCCTTAGCTGCTATCTTATCTAAGCGATTAACAGCTGGCTTCTGTAAGTCGACGGGACTATATCGGTCAACCGCATTGTCACATTCACTTCCCTGACTAAGGGAATAACCCCACTTAATTTTATGTTTTGACTTTTTAACTGTGCATTCAAGCGTTTTATTAGTAAAATCAATTGTAGCGTGTATTTTTCTTAATGTGTCCGTGCTTACTATAACGTCGTACACTAGATTTTTGACTATAAGAACAGGTATTTTCATTTCCATCCCTTGTGAATTTATTGTGATAAGTGCTTGCTTATTAATAGTTTGTGAATCACCTGTGGCTGTTGTGACAAATGTATTGTTGACAGGTAAGATCGGTGTTTTTTTAATTGGTGTTTATGTTTGTTAATGAATTTTTCGCTAATAAGAGAAATTTGCGCACCAGTATCAAATAATACATTTCCGACACATCCATTAATTTTCGCTCTCACAACAACCTCACTATCATTCTTATTTCTAACATTTTCCACATCATCATCAACCCAATTGTTATATATTAATTCATCTCTAACGTCTACAGGATATATGCCTGAAGCAATGTATATTTTCTCACTACTATTATCGTTTACATAAGATTTTCGACACTGCTGTTCGTTATGGTATGTTTTATTTGTAATTTTATCCATAATTTTATTTATATTTTTCAATTCATCGCACGGACTCATGCCGTGCAACCCTACTCGTTTTTTGTTTGCTCTTCGCTGGTACTTGCTTCGGTAATTGCCGATACATTTCTTTGATTGAACTTTTGGAAATTAGGTTTATTTTTAAATTGTTGTGGTTGTGGTTGTTTTTGTTGTTGTTGTTGTTGTTGTTGTTGTTGTGGTTGTGGCTGAAATTGTTTACGAGCCGGTTCACTATTATTATTACTATTACTTTGACTGTCAACATTATCCCATTTTGTTAACAATAGGAGTAGTTCCTCCAATGACTTAAGACCTTGTGTAATTACGGCGATTTGAATACCTCGTCCGAAATGATGAGCTAATTTATTAATTATCTCTGACTCTGTCGATTCTGGTTCAAGATATTTCGCACGAGATATGAGTTGGATTAAATAATTTTCTTTAGGCCCTTTTAAACTGGAATACCTACCAAACTCCAGCTGTAAGTGTATTTTCCGCTGTATTTCGCTGTTCCAGTATCTCGCCCTAAAATGTTGTACCAGGTCTTGATATGTAACTACTGT
Organism: Magicicada septendecula; assembly: GCA_034769895.1. NCBI lineage: Eukaryota > Metazoa > Arthropoda > Insecta > Hemiptera > Cicadidae > Magicicada > Magicicada septendecula. The sequence continues at coordinate 798,041,447 of CM068368.1, forward strand.
ATTTTATCTTGTACTACCGTGAACCACTCAGCTGCAGTACCCTTTAATCTCCTGACTACATAGTTTATTTTATCCATCTCACTCAGGGTGTCGCCTATTGTGTCCATTTCTCGCTGGCAATTATTCAGGAAGAGAAGCGGATTTTCGGATTCCCTGCCGAAGAATTTCAACTGTGAATTGTTTTCTTCTAAAGTTCTATAGATGAACGTGGTCTGGTTCGCCGTTGTCGAGGTATTCTGGAGTCGGGTCAGCTGTTGTTTCAATTCTTGTATCTGCTGATCTTGTTCAGTTACGAGCTTACTCACAGTAGATGTGTGTTGAACTACTCTTTCCTCTATTCCAGTGATTTTAGCTTCACATTCACTGATGCGAAAATTGTTCGCTTCTAAAGCAGTTTCAATATTGCTGCGAATTATTTCTACCTTTTCGCCTATACGTTTTTCGGTTGACTCTAAAAGTTGTTTACTTTGTTTAGCCTGGTCATGAACGGCTGTATAAATTTTTTTATTCTCATCATGAAGTGATTGTAGCGACTTATTTTGCTTCACCGCTTCGTCTCTACCAACCTTATTTTCTTCTGAGAGCTTTTGTATATTAGCTAGGATTGCTGCTAATGTATTCTGTAATTCTTGTGATTCGGCCATATTCATTTATTTATTTTTAAATTTATAAAATATTATAGTTTCTATTTATAGTAACGTCAATATTTTTTTATACGTATTATTGCTAATAACGTCCGTTTATGTTATTTATTATTATAGTCCAGTCTCTCAATCAAATGTAAACAAGCTTAATCTAACATAAATACCAATAATAATTCAATCTCCACATAGACAATTTACTACTATTGTTCAAATATCTGATAAGAGAGAATATTCAAACTTTTATCTACACTCCCTGATAACATAGAACAGCACATATAAATAGTTCAATGAATTTAGTCTCTACACACTCAAATAAATATTTCTTTTTTGAAATTAATTCAAAAATTGAGCCCAACGTTGGCAAACGCCAAATATCCTTATGCAACAGATCAAACTTTATTATTCTAATAAGGATATTGTGAGTGTGTAAAAATCGATACAAGTCTATTATGGAGGAGATGAAAAATTATTTATTGTATACAAATATTGTTTATAAAGATGTATAATGTATTTTAAATTGTCATGTATTGATAATATATTTAATTGTTTGTATTGTTCGATAATATAAATCGATTTTACTTGTTTGCTGCAACGTCCTCCTCTCGTCTCGTCAGTCCCGTCTTGGCGTCCTCTTCTTCCAGTCGTCCTCTTCTACAGCTTCACTCCTTCCTGGTGTCCTCTTCATCTCATCGTCCTCTTCTACAGCAAGCGGCTCCAGCGGCGATATCTCACAGAGTCTCGTAGTTATGTTTGACTGCTTCCACGATATCTTGTAGTGTCTTTAAGTTCCCTAAGCGGATATCTTAACTTACATGAAACAGCACTGTAATATATTTTAAATTTTATCTAATTATTTACCCTCTCGGTTCTTATCGCAAAACTTCGTTAAGAATTTCAAGGTTTATAGTTTATTTTATATAAGATATTTCTACGTTTAAAAGAGAACAACTCTCTTCACCAGGCACAACTTCCCCTAGCAACGTCGACAGACAGACTGTGACCATCCTAGCTCTGCAACGTATGAATCTCACTGAATTTGGTGTATTTTGATAGGCCAAGCCCAAGTCACATGATTGATGGAACGACCAGATACACAAATTTCATGAAAAACTTTGTATAATTTTGCATAGTCCTGCATGGAAATTATCTACAATTTTTATTTCCCTATCATTGATAAGAGTTACACTTGAGTTTTGCTTTACTTAAAAAACCATATTTCTAAAATAGATACAAACCTCAGAGTATACACAAATCGAAGCTATTTACTTAAATAATTCCTTGTCAAATTTTCATGTAAATCGGTTAACTACCACTGCCGCAATAGCGATCGCAGATTATCACATCCACACACGCGCACCAATTCATACAAAAAATACATGACAATATAGTACATCTTTTTATGAAGAGTTTGGTGTAACCTATGTGCTTATCAATTTTTAAATACAAAACTTATGACTAAAAGACAAAATATTACACAAAACAAATTTAAACTAGAAAATGCTCGTCATTCATGTACTCTGATATAAACAGCATATCTTATCATCCTGTGTTCTGTTGCAATATATATATATATATATATATATATATATACTGTAATATATATATATTATAAACTATATATACTATATATATATTACAACGCTACTTTTTATCTAACACACTAATATTATATATTTAATGATAGATAAAACGTTACTTACCCGTGATTTTACTTTACCTGGGCGCCAGAACAAATCCCAGATACAAATGACACGCTTTCAGCTTAGCTCAGAGCATAGAGACACACTTTCTCAGGATTCGTTCAGTGAATATGGAATTCAAGGGGAATCGTTACAAATAACACTTTAAAATTTGCTTGAGTTTGTTTAATTAACGTTTTAATTATTTTGTTAACTTCTTGAAAAATGCTAATTGTAGGACTTATTGCTACCCTAACTCTTATAATTAATGAGTGTGCATGAAAAGTGAAGATTAAAACGTCCAAACGACCTATTGCTCTCATCTGGTTTAATTTAGAAAATTTATATCTCCCAAACCAGTGCTAAAGAACAGGTCTGCAATAATTTGCACGTTCAATACTACACCTCACTTTCCATTCAACACTCCTATACTATGTTATAACTAATCTTTCTAATTAAATACAAAGTGTGAAATTCTTAGTGTCTTTTAAAATTGTTTATTATTTCTTTATTATTTATTTAATTGATCAATGAATCTATTTCTTACTGTTTGATGCGTCGACCGTAGATAGGAATCCGTACAATCCTTTTTTTGATGGTTCAGCACAGAAGAAATGATGTTGACCAATCCTGTTGAACGATGATCTGGGCAATTACAGATGCTGTAGCTCTCTGTTGCACCAGTCACTTCACAATTGATTATTAATTAATTAATTAATTAATGTGGTGTTACACAGCGAGAGTTGTTGTCGAACTGTACTAGTTCCTCTGCAACTGCGGACTACTTCTCGAACTTTTTACTTAAATGAAACTTTGCGTGTTTGTGAAATTAAGCACGTAATTTACACACGTCTAGCGCATTGAAGATCCGAACGAAGAGTGTCGCTATCCTCCGTCAGAGTTGGCGTCTGTTCTAAATGCAGGATTCTGATTGGTTGTTCCAAATAAATCATGCGTTTTCCAGTTGAAACAATATCGGACAGGTCGAGCAACCGCCCCTTGACAGGTCTGAGACGGCACAGAATTACTGGCTAAAATCGTACTTCCTTTGTTTGCAAATCGTTTGATTACAGGTATTTGCAAACGTGTTTTGAAAGATCTGACCACAGAATATTGTTACTTAGGGCTTTATCTGTGTGTGTGTGTGAAAACACCTAATTCGTACCTAGCCTAATTCTCGAGTTATTTCGCTTGGCGTTCTTGTTCTGTATATCTTCTGTAAATGTTAATTATATTGGTTGATATTTTGGCTACTTATAGAGCTTTAATTGCTGAACACTATGCTGTTTTCAGAATTGTTGCATATTTATTGGTTTTAAAGATATTGCGGTTTTAACACATAAATTCAATTGAGTAAAATTTCATGTCCGTACCGGCATTTGTTGTAGCAGTGACGAGGTTAGACAGAGATGGCTGCGGTTATACGCTGTCTCTCTTGCTTACGCCGCTATACTCGCTCCGTTTGACACTTTCATATAACACTCAGATAGGACGACAATATGAATCGTTATATATACCCCTACTCGGTATAAAAAAAATTGATTATTTAAGAAATACATTAATTTGTTTTCTTAATGTATAGTTTTACCCTAATTAAAATTTTGCACATAATCTTTCGCACTTTTGGTTTTTCCCGCACAAAACTTGCACTAATACAATTTTGCTTACATCTACCTTATAACTAAATATTACAATATGTTACTTAACCTAACATGGCATACACATATTGGAAATTTATATGACCATTAATATTTTAATCACCATTTTGACTCAATTAACGTCAATAATTTAAAACAACAATACTAACATTTATTTAAATATTTTTTTTTATTAACATTGACCTTGATTCAAAGCAATTATAAAATTTTTATTTGACCATGTTTGATTCACATACCTTATTGGCTCAAATATTGTTTCTTTATTGGTCATTATTTTGTCTATATTTCCTCAAACTATCCCCATGGTACTTTCCTATAATTTTGTTTTTTTCAACATCTTTTAATATATATGTGTACCTTGCAACCTGCTTTTCTATTCTATAAGGTCCCACGAATATCGGAAAGAACTTGGCCGTGGTATTATCTATGGCAGAGGATACAGGAGTCGCTTTCACTAGCACTTCCTCTCCTTCCACAAACCTTACCAACTTGTGAGTACGATTATATCGTTCTACCCTCTTTTGGCCTTCTCTCTGTATTCTTTCTTCTGCTATTCTGGTTTTTACCTCATATGGAATAGGTAGATTGTAGTTGGGTGGACTTTTTATGGTTTTGGTCCATACATGTACTGGTTCTTTATTGATAAATAATTCTGAAGGTGTGTACCCCGTTGTTTCATTACATGTATTATTAATACAATCCGAAATAGAACTCAAGTAATCTACCCATGCAGAATGGTTCTGATGGCACAATATCCTAAAATATCTACCTAATTCTCTATTTATTCTCTCAGCTAAATTCGCTTGAGGGTGACGTATTGATGTAAGAATTGGTTTTATATTGAGTTCCTCCAAGGTTTCTCTCCATAGGTTATGGATGAACTGTTTTCCTTGGTCGGACAGTATTTTCCTAGGTTTACCATACTGTGGGATGTAGAACTTCGTTAACGCTCTAAGCGTTGCTTTTGTCGTGGCTCTTTGGACTGGGTATAATTTGACAAATTTAGAAAAGAAATCTACTGTTACAAGAATGTGCTTTACCCCTCCTTTTGCTTTAGGAAGAGGCCCGTAATAATCCACAGCTAATAACTCACCTTTCTCTTTTGCTTGGATTGTTTGTATTTCTACTCTGGTAGATAAGTTCGGGTGTTTACACTTCTGGCACAGGTCACAAGTAGACAATAATCTTTTCATGCGTTTTGCTAACCCCTTTCCAATGAAGCTTCCTGTTAAGACACGATGGCATTTTTTTAAATCCAGCGTGGCCCAATGACAAGTGGCATTCCCAAATAAGTTCCTCCATCATACAGCTAGGTAATAATAATTTCCACTTATGGGAACACAGCGTATATAGCTTACCGTCATATATGGAAAATCCTGGTTTGGTGTTGGTAACATCACTTCTCCAAGCTACACTAATCCTAGGGTCTTCTTGTTGATGGGTCCCTATTTCCTTAAGTCGTCTAACTACTTCAGGTTTTTTTACATGCTTTACCGCGTAAATACCAATATCAGTGCTACTACTTTTACTGTTAACTGTATCCATGTTGTTTTCTGATGGTGGATTTCTAAAGAGTACATCTGCTACCAAGTTGTCTTTCGCTTTACAATACTGTATTTCAAACTGATACTCTTGTATAGCCAAGATCCAGCGAGTCAGACGAGCACCTAGCAATTTACACTTTAATAAAAATACTATTGCCTTATTGTCGGTGATTATAGTAAGTTTAGCATCCAGAATATAACTTCTAAACTTTGACAGGGTATGCACTATCGCTAATAGCTCTTTCTCTGTCGTAAAATAGGTCAATTCCGCCCCTTTAAGTGTGCGACTTACAAATCCTAATACCGCTTTTTGGCCCTTCTCATCTATCTGATACAAGTGTGCTCCAATAGCAATATTGCTGGCGTCTGTTTGCAAATAGAATCTTTCTCCTACCCTTGGATGATGTAATACAACAATATTTATAAAAAGACTTCACTTGTTGTAGCGCTTCATCGTGGTCCCTTGTCCACCTCCATTTAATCCCTTTGTTTAACAACTTCAACAATGGAACAGTACTTTCCGTGTATTTACTTGTAAACCTCTGATAGTAATTAGCTAAACCTAGAAATGACTTTAGCTGCTTACAGTTCTTTGGAGTTGGAAATTCTTGTATTGCTTGTACCTTCTCTGGGTCCGTGGTTATTCCTTCCACTGAGATTCGGTGACCTAAAAACTTACATGTTTGCTGATCTTAATTTTTCAAAAATATTTCTTAAATGTTGTAAGTGCTCCTCGAATGTTTGTGACACACATAGAATATCATCTACGAACACTAGTGTATACTTCTCTACCTCATTACCTAAGGCACTGTCTAAACACCTTACCATTGCAGCTAAGCTAGTGCTCAGGCCAAAAGGTACCACTTTAAATTGGTAGCACTTGTTTTTATACAAAAATGCCGTATACTGTCTATCACATTTGCGGATTGGAATTTGCCAAAATCCTGATGTTAAGTCCAGTTTGGTCATGTACTTAACTCCATTACATTTTTGGAACAATTCTTCCACACTCCTTGCGCACTCGTAATCAGGTACTAATAAAGAATTTAGTTTCCTGGCATCAAGGCATAAGCGGATACTCCCGTTCGGCTTGGTGACAACTACTAAAGGGTTTATATAGGGACTACTTGCTCTCTCTATAACTCCATTCGCTAACATCTGTTGGACCTCTTTTTCCACTTCTCTATAGTGTAAAGGGATTGGATAAGTCCTTCGCACAAATGATGCGTTTTCAGTAAGTGTTAACTGATGTTCATAGAACTTAGCTCTTCCAGGCTCTGTTCTGAAAACATCCCTATACTCACAGACGAGTTGCTGAATTTGGTTCTGTTGCTCGTTGTTCAACTCAGTCCCTATGTTGATTTCTGGAGTATCATCAATACAGTGCTGGTCACTCCTAACGTCAACTACCGGTTTCTCTCTATACCCTTTCATGACACTTACCAACTTCCAATGCTTAAATTCTTTAATGTTTATATTGATTTTCTTAGTATCAATTTCCATCGTGATGGTATTTCTTTTGAAATTTATTTCTGCCTTCCATTCAAGTAACGTATCTACCCCTATAATACAATCATGAACGAGTTTCAGGACTATTAGAGCTACAATTTGGGTTTGGGTACCATTTATATTGACAGGTAAATAAATTTGTTCAGTGATCTTTTGCATTTTGGCTCCAGTGGCTCCCTATACGTTACAATTTTTTACGGGTAGTCTGGGACAATTATGCAACTGACTATTATTTTCTACAAACTTTGAGCTGACACAGGTTACCTCACTGCCAGTGTCTATTAGCGCTCGTACTAGTAGATTACTGATTTTACAAATTATTTCCGGACATTCAGGATAATGGTTTCAACCCACTTCTTGCTTTTCTTTTAACAAGAACTCCCTACCGCTCACTTGTTTTATATTATTTGTTACTTTCTTTTTACCTGTTTTCTTGGGTTGTTTCACTGCAGGTAATGGTAGGTTTAGTTTTGTTTCTTTTCTACCTGCAGTGGCTTCCCGTTTCCCGTATTCATTTTACTAGTAGACGGTTGCGGCTCGGCACATGTTATGGTTGTTTTACATACCTTAAATCCTTTATTTGGTCGGTTTTCAACACTCCTACGTCTACCCTTTTCTTCCAATTCCTGCCGATTTTGGGGTTTATTACCTGGATATGGGGTAAACCTTTTTTCTTTCGGGCGTTCATTGTCTCTTCTTTTCATTGGGTAGAAAGTTGGTTCATGATGATCGTCTCTAGGGTGGTTACTCAGCTGATTATTTTCACGCTTCTGGTCCCTCTCTAGGTCTTGACATTCATCCACGACCATTATAAACTTTTCTAAAGTATCCACTCCTCTAGTAGTGGTTGCTACTCTAGTGCGTTCTGAGAAATGACGCGCTAGCTTATACACTAGGTCTCTCTCTTCTATTGGTGGTGTTAGATGCTTTACTTGTGCCATTACATTTAGCACATAGTTGGTGGTTGTCATATTCATTGACGGGTGATAATTACCAAATTCCAGATGATCGCGTACCCTTCTTTGGATCTGAATGTTCCAGTATTGAGCAAGGAATTTTTCTCTGAAGTCGGAGTAGGTTTGGACTCTGTCCGAGATGACTTTCCACCACGTACCTGCCCAATTCTTGAGGAATCGGCCTAACATGTCCTTCTTATCCTCGTCGTCCATCAGTGGGTTTACATGAGATACATAAGCCTCAAACAGCCTTATGAACTCCACAGGATTCTCATGTGGGTTTCCTGAGAATGCAAGGTTTTCCGGTTCTTCCTTATAGCCGCCACACCTCACGACTCTGGTTTGCTGTGACTTCATTTAGTCAGATCTTCCCGCATTACCTTCAATTGCTGTTCCACCTTTTGATGTACTTCGTCTCGGTCCGCCTTACTCTCTACTTGTTTCTTAACCTCTTTAATATTTTCACCCAGTTGGGTACACTCTTCCCTAGTACTCTGGATTTCTTCTTTATTTAGAAGCGTTTGTGTTTTTAATTCAGCAGTTACTTCGCTGAATTATTGGTTAATGAGGGTTACTTTCTATTGTAACCTTTCATGAAATTCGTTTCTAAATTTATTTAGTTTTTCGTCTTGACGGCGAAAATTAGTGTTTACTTGTTTCCTAAATTCCTCTAATGTAGTTTTAACCTCTTCGGTATGCTTATCAAACTTAATATTACTCTCATCTATTTTACTAGCTAAATTAATAGCTAAATTTGCTATTTCTTCATCTATTTTAAATGTAGCTTCTTTACTACTTTGTCCTATTTGGCTAGTTAAATTCTTATTTATTTGTTTCATTTCGCTAGACAAGTATTTATTAGTTAGCTCTATTTTATTACTAACATCATTTATTACTTTTTTATTACTTTCTTCTAAATTTTGATTATTTGTATCTATTTTACTATTTAATAACTATTGGTTTTTTCAATTTTACTATTTGTAATTTCGATTTTACTTTATATTTTACTATTATTTTAATCCATTTTAGTGGTAAACTGCTTCAACATCTGTTCAATTGCTGCCATATCTACTGCTGGTGATTTAGCCATTTTTTTAATTTTTAACAAATTAATTTAACAATTATTTAACAAATTTTATTTTAATATAAAATAACTCAGCACCCTTCAACAGTTATTTGTAACCTTAAATTCCACTTCGATTCAAATTAATTAATATTACAATTTAAACTAGTCACTTGGGTAAAAGCAACACCAAATTATATAACTTTCTTTATATAATTTGTCAATTTAATCGGGCCCATTAGTTGCGACGCCAAATTTATACAACGCTACTTTTTATCTAACACACTAATATTATATATTTAATGATAGATAAAACGTTACTTACCCGTGATTTTACTTTACCTGGGCGCCAGAACAAATCCCAGATACAAATGACACGCTTTCAGCTTAGCTCAGAGCATAGAGACACACTTTCTCAGGATTCGTTCAGTGAATATGGAATTCAAGGGGAATCGTTACAAATAACACTTTAAAATTTGCTTGAGTTTGTTTAATTAACGTTTTAATTATTTTGTTAACTTCTTGAAAAATGCTAATTGTAGGACTTATTGCTACCCTAACTCTTATAATTAATGAGTGTGCATGAAAAGTGAAGATTAAAACGTCCAAACGACCTATTGCTCTCATCTGGTTTAATTTAGAAAATTTATATCTCCCAAACCAGTGCTAAAGAACAGGTCTGCAATAATTTGCACGTTCAATACTACACCTCACTTTCCATTCAACACTCCTATACTATGTTATAACTAATCTTACTAATTTAATACAAAGTGTGAAATTCTTAGTGTCTTTTAAAATTGTTTATTATTTCTTTATTATTTATTTAATTGATCAATGAATCTATTTCTTACTGTTTGATGCGTCGACCGTAGATAGGAATCCGTAGAGATCCTCCTTTTGATGGTTCAGCACAGAATAAATGATGTTGACCAATCCTGTTGAACGATGATCTGGGCAATTACAGATGCTGTAGCTCTCTGTTGCACCAGTCACTTCACAATTGATTATTAATTAATTATTTAATTAATTAATGCGGTGTTACACAGCGAGAGTTGTTGTCGAACTGTACTAGTTCCTCTGCAACTGCGGACTACTTCTCGAACTTTTTACTTAAATGAAACTGCGTGTTTGTGAAATTAAGCACGTAATTTACACACGTCTAGCACATTGAAGATCCGAACGAAGATTGTCGCTATCTTCCGTCAGAGTTGGCGTCTGTTCTAAATGCAGGATTCTGATTGGTTGTTCCAAATAAATCATGCGTTTTCCAGTTGAAACAATATCGGACAGGTCGAGCAAACGCCCCTTGACAGGTCTGAGACGGCACAGAATTACTGGCTAAAATCGTACTTCCTTTGTTTGCAAATCGTTTGATTACAGGTATTTTCAAACGAGTTTTGAAAGATCTGACCACAGAATATTGTTGCTTAGGTCTTTATCTGTGTGTGTGTGAAAACACCTAATTCGTACCTAGCCTAATTCTCGAGTTATTTCGCTTGGCGTTCTTGTTCTGTATATCTTCTGTAAATGTTAATTATATTGGTTGATATTTTGGCTACTTATAGAGCTTTAATTGCTGAACACTATGCTGTTTTCAGAATTGTTGCATATTTATTGGTTTTAAAGATATTGCAGTTTTAACACATAAATTCAATTGAGTAAAATTTCATGTCCGTACCGGCATTTGTTGTAGCAGTGACGAGGTTAGACAGAGATGGCTGCAATTATACGCTCTCTCTCTTGCTTACGTCGCTATACTCGCTCCGTTTGACACTTTCATATAACGCTCAGATAGGACGACAATATGAATCGTTATAATATATATATTGTAACGACAAAATCTGTGCGTGTATTATGCCACACGTTGTAGTCGTCAATTTGTAACAACCTGTCTCGGTATACTCTGAAAGTCTTGGTTGTTTTTATTTATTTGTAATAATAAATATGTCACACTGCGTTAATTTTTACGTTGCATCATAATTACGTGACAACTTTCTTACGTCGTATTTGACCTCGCCAATACCTGATTACCTGTTTTCTTTCTTAAAGGTGATTTACCCGTTGATAGGCGCCAAATTGTTTGTCTTAAAACAATTAAAAAGTTGTCGTTTAACGTAACCGTATCGTTCACTGTTGGTCGGCGGAGAAATTCGAATCTTTTTTACCCGCGAAGTCGTACCAAACTGTATTTCTTGTAGGACGAAGTGTTATGGTGCTATGTCAATGGATTAAACATATAAAAAATTACTTTATGAAATAATGCACAGGTATTAAAATAAGTATCAGTTTATTCAAGGTCAATTATGCTGTGAAAAATTATGCTAACATAAAATTATATTACTTTTGTACTTGTATGCTCCGGCTATAAATAATTTATCACTCAGTGGTTGGCTGCGGGTCGGTTGTGACACGCTAAAATGTCTACTCTATTTATTCAGACAGGTGGTCATTCAATAAGTTCTTTTGATTACGGCCAAAAAAGTTTACAAAATGATTTTTTGAAAGTACAAACTTTGACATTCAAATAATTAAATATAATAATTTTCTTTTACCACAGTTTACTTATGGTTTACAACAATAATGAGTTCCCCTTATAACATAGGTTAAGTTCGACTTGAGTATAAATCGCCTCTTATTTCTTAAAGTGTTATTAATGAGTTTGAACAATCTTTTAATAAAAGTTATCAAATATTTGAATAATTATTCATTGTTTATTAAGTTTGAACCAAGTTGTAACGGTACAGACCTATAGGGCTTTGTAAGTTAAATCTTTTCACTATTATCTGCAACCAAATACGTGTGGTGAATTGACTTTTGCGTCGTGACTGGTACAGCTGGGCCCAGGAATGTGAAATTGGTAACGAGGGGGCGTACGCGCTCGAACGAGCGCACTCAGGCGGCGAACGTTCTCACGCTAACGGCACGTTTCAGGAATACCTTCGCGCAGTGTGCGCAGAAAAGTGTCTGTTGCATCCCAGCAAGTGAACCGCGCGGTTCTCAGTAAAAGGCCTGCGGGCCAAAACTTATTAAAACTTCCAAAATATGGACTAGAGAGTGATACAAATAAAGGTAGAAGCAGTGCTAATTCAATGAAGTAATAATTTTAAACGCTGATTTTTTTGGACAGAATACAGTGAAAGTTTAAAGTGAGAACGGGACTAAATTTTAATTTGAACACTTTTTTGGGCGAAACAGTAAACCATCAAAACGACAGAACCACAACATTTGGCGTCTGGATACACTTTAAAGAAGTAGCCACACGTAAATCCATTTTAATTGATTATAACATTTTTTTTAGAAGAAGCTCATTAACATAAATGGGGTGTAACGGAATGAGTGTGTGTGTGAGCAAAAAGCTGGGTTGTCTTTAATTAATTCGTTAATAATACAATCTATATATAAGGAATAAAATATGTTAAAATTTGTTATTGGTAAAAAAGGGCTTCACCTCAATATTGAATACAGTTTAATTTAAATGTTGGAGAATCGAGTGAGAAGTCATAATTGTAGTTGATTAGAAAGAAAGGAGAACAAAGAATGTCACAACATAAAATAATAACTTAATACTTTATTTCACTTGATATATGTGTGTTAGAATAATCATTTCAAGTACCTAATTTCATTTTCTGTGCTGGTAAATTCGCTATACGAAATAGGGTTACACCACTAGACGATCTGGCCCGAGAGTTTACAAATTAAAGGTAAGTGGGAGTTTGTGATTATATAATTAATTGTTTAAAAATTAATAAAACACCACAAATGGTACCGCGTGACCAGGATTTGGAATAAATAATGTAATTATTTATTCCAAATTGGCCTATTTTAAAGCACAGAGAATGGAATAGGGTCGAAGCAGAATACGTAATAACTTAGGTAAAATTTACGCAACATACGCAGAATAAGATTATGAGGTGTTGATCAATTGTGCATGTTAGACTACAAGTAAAATTTAATAAGTATTTAATAGAACAGTAAAATGTCTGACAACGAAAAAGATAATAATTTGATAGACTCAGTTATGAGTGAGAGTGGCCTTGGGTCAATGGACCCGTCATCGAGTGTGAGTGAATTAAGCCAGCCAATGCCAACAGCTGACTTGAGCAGTCAAGCAGTAACTAACGCTGACTTAACTGAATCAATTATAATAAATAATGCAGAAGCAAAATCTACTCCTGTAGTGATAAAAACAAATATAAAAGAAAAAGAATTGTCATTAGATGACATATTTGATTTTATGAAAGCCAATTTCAGTAAAGTAAATAGTAATTTCAATAAACAAAGTAATGATTTTAATTGTCGTTTTGATGCCAATGATACCAAATTTGATAAATTGAATAATGAAATTAAAGAAATAAAGAGTAGTTTTGAAGTAGCACAGAATAACAAATTTGATGAGTTAAGAAGCGAATTACATGAACAAAAATTAAAATGTGAAGGGAATTTCAATGAATTAAAAAAGCAAAATAATGAATTAAAAAACGATATTAAAGAAATCAATAAAAATGTTGAGAAAACCTATGAGATAGTAACGTTAGCAAATTAGAACAAAATATTGAGAGAATGGGAGTGTGGGTAATAAATACAGGTAAGAGCAAAATAAATGAAAATAACAGAGATATATGTATTAACAGTAGTGGTGGTAGTTTAGATGCAAAACAGGTGGCGATAGACAAGGTGAGTACCGATAATTATAATAATGAGTTAACAAGTGATAACAACGAGATAATTAAAAATGTGTTAGAAAATAAAGTGAATAATAATAGGGGAGATGAAGTTTTAGTGGAATTAGAGAGTAGTAATAAGATAGTGGTTGAAGAGAGGTTGGGTTTACAAAGAGCAAATTTTTCCCGTGATTTAAATGGAGTCAAGACTCCAATAGTGAGTTATGAGGACAGAGTTTCCTCCCATGGTTATAGAGACAAGGTGTCTCTAAGTAGGTCCCCTTTTGTGTATCATGAGTTCCCTGAAAGAATCAGGATGGGTTATGATAACGTTATGTTGCCTTTTGTGTGGAGTGATAGAGACAAAGTGAGATGGTGTCATGATGAGAGGTATTGTGAGAGAGTGGTAGAATTATTCACATTGAAAGAGAGAGAGATAATATTATTTGATGTTGTTAAAAGTTATGAAAAGCTACTAGAGAAATTAAAGAGAGAGAGAATTAGTACTATTGTTGACTTACCTTGTTATGAAGATAGTGTAGAAATAAATAATGATAACGTTGATAATTATATTGAATGCTTACCTGTGCATAGACATGGAGTATTAATAATAGATGATTCTGAAATTGAGAGGTTATAATACTTAGGGGTGATAGATAATAATACAGACGGTGACAAGACCAAAATCAATGATTTAGACAGGGTATATGATTTGATAATAATGTGGGATAGTCCAGTAGATTATTATGTGGGTTTTACGGAATAATTTGAAATATTAGAGAATTATTATATAAATAATAATAATGAATTGAGTGTGAGTAAAGATGATAATTGTTATATAAAAATAAGACTATTATACGATGATGGGGGTTAAATAAAAATTCAGTGAAGGGACATTTTAAATATTTTAGTTTATGGTAATGACCTAGCTAACTTATGAAATGAGGTATGGTAAACAGAAAAATGATGACAAGAAATTGTAAATAAACTGATAGTGAAATTAATTGTTTGTGTTGTAAAAGGTATTCTATGTAAACAATGTGTGCATGTAGTAGAAATTGATTTTAATAATAATAATATTTTATCAGACAAAATAAATAATGAGAGGTGGTAATAAATGAATTAGAATTGTTTTGGAAAGTTAATTAAAGTAATACTGTGTTTGAATAATTGATTGAATCAAATAATTTGAGATGAATTAATTGATTAATTTAAAATGTTTTATAAAGAGATTTTGATAATGATTTTATATGATTTAAACTTGATAATAAATAGTGAATGAATAAAAGTAAAATGTAGTTAGTTGTGGAGTCATATTCTTGTTAAAATGTTTCAGAAGATACATGGAGTTGTGTACATGATCTGGTAGTGATAAATGTTTATATTTTGTGTCTATGACAGTATATGAGTGATGTACTGTAAGTATGAAGTTTATAATGCAATGTAAATAAAGTAAAATGTTTACATTGTTTAAGAGGTTTTAAATTAAATAATGAAATTAATTTGAGTTAGTTATGAGTTTTCTAATATAATTTTCAATGGGTCATATTAATGTAAAATGTTGTAAAAGTTGGAGTTTGGGTGATAATTATTTCAATAAGGCATTTAAGTTGGCCAAAGGTAAGTTTAAATGGGTGTTAGAGACAATAAGATTTTTGGAATATAAGTAACAGAAACAGGGTAACAGTAGGGACACAGTAACGATAGTGCATATATGTAGATAAAGGGAGAGTAAAGAAAAGGGAGAGTAAATAAATGATGGTGAAATTTTGTAAAGAGGGTGGTGTGATAAGGAGTCCTCAACACAAGGCGTTGTGGCGGGAGGTGAATAGTTTAAATGGGTTTTGGCGGAGTTACCTGGGAAGAGACCAGGAACTAATAAGGGAATGGGCATAAGGTAGAGAACACACATCCTAAGTACAAAGAGGGTATCGGGTATTTTGTTATAAGAGTAGAATGATTTAAGGTGAATTAGAGTAGTAAGTCAAGGGAGGTAAATATTTTTGAGAGATTGGTGTCACCCTATGTAAATCTGTTAGTTTGGTTAGAAGGAAAGAAGGGGAGTAAGTTTATATATAAATGCCCATTCAATAAATTAGATCATTATGAATAAACAAGAATCACCCAAACTAATTGTTGATGAAAATGATGAATAGAAGTTCATAATTGACTTGTAATAATAAAATGTAACGGGATGTTGTAACGGGAGGTTTATGGAGTTTGAAACTAAACCTAAAATTGAAATGTTTGTAATTTTATTCAAATGCAGATTAAATGTTTATTTTAATGGAGTGAGAGAGTGAATCCTTTTTATTAAATGGTCAATTAAGTTGTAATTAAAGATTCAATCGTTAGTTGATGATAGCCTATGTAAGTAGGAATAGAGTAATTTACGTGAATAAGTAAATGTTTTGTTGTACTCACTATTTTATGTTAATAAAAGTCAAAGTAGGAAAGTTAAGAAAGCAAATGAGTGGTGCTCGAGCACGTAATCAATATTAAGAATTCATGCCATGTAAATTGTAAATTTTAAATGTAGCTATATCATAAACAAAGATATCTTTTACTTGTGATTCCCCAACTTTTCGGGCAGTCACGGCCTCACCGAACCCTGACCATGGAATTGGTTTAGCTTTGACAGCTATGGTCGGGGCTCATTGCGTCACGTTCTGCCTTAACTGGCCATAGCTGTTATCGTTGTGAGAGGTGAATTTAGAAATTGACAGGGGGTAACTCAGGGGAATCACCAAACTATGGAACAGCGGCTATCACCCTGTTCGCGTAGGAACAGTAAAACAGGTGATATACCCGCATTAAGGTTATAAATATGTAAAATCGGATATTTTGATATCTGGCAGTTTAACATGTAAGGCCGAAGCAAGGACAGGAGATGCCAAAATTCCTCCTCAAATTCAGTCCTTGTGGAAGCAACTGGACGCCACAGTCCAGGGGGGGCCATAGTGTGTGTGGTAAGGAGGTTACTCAGGGGAGTAACGAATTAAAACCTTAAACTGACGTAAACTGAATGAGCTGATAGGCTGATCAAACGATTTTATGTTGAATCAAGAGATATTATGCCCAATGGCAGATTATTACAGTGTATGATTTGTAGTTGACTGAAATATGTTTTGCTTTAATCATTAATTAAAAGATATTAATGACTTTTATCATATGTTTTGCTCTCTATGATATTTTGTAGACGACTTTACTGGTTTTTGAAAAGATTATTTCTAGGAGAGGAGGAGTTTATTGTGTTTTATTATGTTATTATTTTACTATGTTAGAGTGTAAGAATTGTAAACATATGTTATGCGCTTTACATTGTGTAATTTTTTGGAGTGTATCTAGGGTAAGGTCATTCACCTGACCCAGAGAGACCAGCTGATGATGGGTGGTAGATATGTAGTATATTCCTTTTAATTGATTTGTAGATTTTTTTTTGGTAATCAATGTAATTAAATAATTTTGTTGTTTTTGGAATCGTTAAAAGAGATATTTTAAAAATTAAATTAAAAAAAAATTGTTAGTTTGAGTGAAATACAGATTGTGGTCAATATATCTTGATTGTGTGTATGGATAATGTAATGTATTAATTGATTCGTAGTGTCCATATAATATGTTTTGTAAACAGATGTAGTGATAAGAACATTTATAATAGAAAGCAGTTGTTCATTTTATGTTGTTTATTCTGATTGATTAGTATCTAGATAAGGGTGGAGAAATATAAGAGATATAAAATAAATTCATTTGAAGGCTTTAGGAGTTTTAAGAATTATGACTAAAATCAATTAGTTGAAGTAGATAATATGAATTATCTCAAAAGGGAATCTTTGATAAGGGATTTGGGTTTATTGCATTATCGAACAAAATTTACATAATTGAGTTGATTTGAACCGTAACGTACAGCCAGTTAAATTGAAAAATGAAATTGAAATTTTAAATCAAGAAGTAAGGTGGAGAGGTTGTGTTTAAGAAATAACAATGAGTATGTGTAAGCACACAGTGTTTTGCTAAAGGCAACCCAGTATGTATGTAAGGGGAGACATATCGGTTGAGGATCTGGTATGGTATAAGGCCAGTTTCTGATTTTGGTGAAATGATAAAGGTTAGGTGGTACTATGGTGAGTATCTGTCCGATTTTATGGTGTTGGGATCTCGCACAGAGAAGTCCAGTGATGTCGTTCCGGTGCTGCCATGGTCGCCGAGCTAGGGGGGTATTTTACCCATGATGTGTTAAGAACTAAAGGGGGGTTGTTGGCACCATATCCTCACTGATCCTCTTATGGTTTAGCAATGAGAGTTTTTCTGTTTCGGCAGAAAACCTCTCATTAGGGGGGTATTGTAACGGTACAGACCTATAGGGCTTTGTAAGTTAAATCTTTTCACTATTATCTGCAACCAAATACGTGTGTTGAATTGACTTTTGCGTCGTGACTGGTACAGCTGGGCCCAGGAATGTGAAATTGGTAACGAGGGGGCGTACGCGCTCGAACGAGCGCACTCAGGCGGCGAACGTTCTCACGCTAACGGCACGTTTCAGGAATACCTTCGCGCAGTGTGCGCAGAAAAGTGTCTGTTGCATCCCAGCAAGTGAACCGCGCGGTTCTCAGTAAAAGGCCTGCGGGCCAAAACTTATTAAAACTTCCAAAATATGGACTAGAGAGTGATACAAATAAAGGTAGAAGCAGTGCTAATTCAATGAAGTAATAATTTTAAACGCTGATTTTTTGGACAGAATACAGTGAAAGTTTAAAGTGAGAACGAGGCTAAATTTTAATTACAAAAACTTTTTTGGATGAAACAGTAAACCATCAAAACGACAGAACCACAACATTTGGCGTCTGGATACACATTAAGGAAGTAGCCACACGTAAATCCATTTTAATTGATTATAACATTTTTTTTTAGATGAGCTCATTAACATAAATGTGGTGTAACGGAATGAGTGTGTGTGTGTGAGCAAAAAGCTGGGTTGTCTTTAATTAATTCGTTAATAATACAATATAGATATAAGGAATAAAATATGTTAAAATTTGTTGTTGGTAAAAAGGGGCTTCACCTCAATATTGAATACAGTTTAATTTAAATGTTGGAGAATCGAGTGAGAAGTCATAATTGTAGTTGATTAGAAAGAAAGGAGAACAAAGAATGTCACAACATAAAATAATAAATTAATCTTTATATCTTTATATCTTAATTTTTGCTACGACAGCATAGAACAATCTACGCGTTTATCGAATGCGCCAGAAAGATCTCGACGTAAGCGTGTGGTGTACGTGCTACTAAACGCATTTTGCGAGAATTTTCTCGACTGTGCCAGGCTCCGCTCGGGCGCTCGGACTGTGTCAAGGCCGTAGCAATTTACGTAGTTCGCGAGAGATAAGACGCAGTTTGGAAGCTTCTGGTGTGTGAGCGTAACTATAAATACATCGCGTCGCGGCCTTAGTTTTCAGTTCAATGCGAGATTTTTGACTGTGCGGTTCGAGAGTATTAGTGCGATATATTTACAGAGCGGTTCGAGTTATTACGGTGTACGTTCAAGTAGTTATTAGTGAAGTGTTGCGTTTTATATTCGGACGGTATAATTGTAATACAGTTGAGTTTTAATATTAGTGGACATTTTATTGCGTATGAACAATTTCATTTGATTTGTTGTAGACACTGTGTTGTTAATTACGAACTGTTTTACTATAACAATTAAAGGTGTGATTAGTGACTTAATTGGTGTCTTGTACTTATTTTGTTTCCACTGTACTTACGACGATCGAGTAGACCGTCGTAACAGTGGTGTCAGAACTGGGATAGAACGGTTAACAGTGGAAACAGGGGACGCTTTGTACAAGACGAGTGTAATTCGTAATTAATCGAAAAACAATGGATGCCAGTCAGATGATGGAAAATTTCCAGGCGCTGTTGTTGCAGACAGAAGAACGACGACGACAGGATTCAGAGAAAACGGAAGAGAGACAGAAAACCCTCCTGCTGGAAGCAGAGGAAAGACGCAGACAGGAGGCGGAAGAAACAGAAAGACGACAAAAAGAAGAACGAATACAAGAAAGAGAAGAAGCAGAGAAACGACAGGATGAAAAACGCAAGCAGGAGGCAGATGACATCAAAGCATTAATTCATGAACAAAAGCAGATGCAAGAACATACTACCGCAGAATTGGGTCTCCTACGTGGTGACGTAGGTGAATTACGAGGTGAGCTCAACAATCAGATTACCAGAATATCTGACGTAGAAGAATCCATGTCAAATAAAATAGCTAAAGTAGAAAAATCTGTCTTGACTGTGGAAGAAGTTATGTCAACAAAAATATCTGCAGTAGAAAACTCAATGGCAAACATAAGAGAACAAATTAAAATTGAAGTTGAACAGTGCATGAAGATTCAACCAAAACAAATTTCTGAACAGACTGTACCAGTGATCAAGACAGAAAAATACACAGAAAATAAGTTAACAGAGAAAGTCACTTTGCCTGCAGTAGGGACAGTTCATGTCAAAGCTCCAACCTTTGACGGAAGCACTCACTGGGCAACGTACCTCCGCCAATTTGAAGCTGCTGCATGCGCAAATAATTGGACAGAAAAAGACAAGGCTGTTTCACTTGTTCTTGCATTAAAAGGACCCGCGGCAGAACTACTACAGAAAGTGCCACCTGACAGCCAGAACACCTATGCCGAGTTGATAAAAGCTCTGGAATTACGGTATGGTGACAAACATTTGCGAGAGGTGTATTACGCTCAGTTGAGAACAAGACGACAACGTTCCGGGGAAAGTCTTTAAGAATTTGAAGCAAGTATCGACAGATTGATTAGATTGGCCTATCCTGAAGCACCAGAAGACTTCCGAATAAGGTTTACGGTGCAGACATTTATTGATGGCATCGGAGATTGTGAACTTCAGCAAGTGTTACGAATGGCAAGACACCGAGATAGCTCAGAAGCTCTTGTTCACGCCCTAGAGTTTGAAGCTGCCAAGTCAGCGTCCCGCTACATTAATGGGTTTGTGCCATCACGTTGCAGTCAGAAGATCCCTGTATCACATTACCGTTACGATGAGTGCAGAAAAACAGTGTTGTCGGACAAACAATTCAAAAGTTCAAGAGAGTCGCAACGATTTGAAAAAGACAGAAGACCGAAATGTTACAACTGTGGAAAACGTGGTCATCTACAGGTAGACTGTTGGGAGAAGAAGATACAGAGAAGAGACTGATCGCACCAATTGGAGAAGTAAAGGCCCAGAACAGCACACAGTTTCCACGCTACATAAGATCAGTGGAAACTTGATTGTTAGTGGATTTGCGGATGGTAAACCAACATCATTTACAGTTGACACGGGCGCAACAGTGTCCATTGTGCGCCCTGACTTAGTCTGTAACCGCCATCCTCTAATTAGCTCTTGTACAATACAGACTGTGACTGGAAGCCCCGTCAAGGTGCTAGGAAAGGTAGACGTACGTGTACGCCTGGGTCTTCTTGAGTTTAGCCACCAAATGCTCGTTGCAGACATTGTCGATGAAGTGATTCTTGGCACGGACATTATGAATGCCTACGGATTCGTTGTGGACTTAAGAGAGAATGTCCTGAAAGTTGGCCAAGAGAAGATAAAGCTTTGCATGGCTAAAATGACAGGGTCTACCAACCATTCGATTAAGCGAGTGGCATTAGTCGAAGAAAAATTCAACAAGTCTGGTCAAGAGGAAACCTCCCTGTTGCAAGCGGAAATGGAGGAAGAACTAGCAGAGGAAGTACAAATAAGTATAACGACAAAAGGAGTGATTGGAGAGCCAACTATGGGTGTCGAGACAAAACTCTTGCTTGTTCCTGAGCTGATAGAAGCGGCCGAGGGTAAAGTGGCTGAAGATGAGGTTACGCAATAGGTTGTTGACGAGAACCAAACAAACTTGGATCAGCCAGTGGTATTTAGGTCATTAGTACATGACGCAACGAGAGTGATTCCAGCGAAGCTAGTGGTTGCGCGAAAGATTCGCATTCCTGGGAACGTGATGTTCGGATCACACGAGACTGAATTCGAAGAACGGGAAAATTATCCTTCGCAAGGATGGCCACCTAGATCGCCTGGTCGAGTATTACTTCGAAGACGCTTTGCCAGTTCGGGACGAACAGGCTTAAGGAGGGGGCAGTGCTACGACAGCATAGAACAATCTACGCGTTTATCGAATGCGCCAGAAAGATCTCGACGTAAGCGTGTGGTGTACGTGCTACTAAACGCATTTTGCGAGAATTTTCTCGACTGTGCCAGGCTCCGCTCGGGCGCTCGGACTGTGTCAAGGCCGTAGCAATTTACGTAGTTCGCGAGAGATAAGACGCAGTTTGGAAGCTTCTGGTGTGTGAGCGTAACTATAAATACATCGCGTCGCGGCCTTAGTTTTCAGTTCAATGCGAGATTTTTGACTGTGCGGTTCGAGAGTATTAGTGCGATATATTTACAGAGCGGTTCGAGTTATTACGGTGTACGTTCAAGTAGTTATTAGTGAAGTGTTGCGTTTTATATTCGGACGGTATAATTGTAATACAGTTGAGTTTTAATATTAGTGGACATTTTATTGCGTATGAACAATTTCATTTGATTTGTTGTAGACACTGTGTTGTTAATTACGAACTGTTTTACTATAACAATTAAAGGTGTGATTAGTGACTTAATTGGTGTCTTGTACTTATTTTGTTTCCACTGTACCTACGACGATCGAGTAGACCGTCGTAACAATATATTGAAAACTTTCTCAAGTGAAACTTACTTGTCTGTTTTGTATGTAGAACGCGTTTCGGCGTCGTGTTCGCCTTCTTCAGTTTTGCGACAGACTGCCAGTACCTAGTAACGTTTGTTGGTTGGAAGGTATAGTGGGGGTGGTGTATAGAGGAAGGGGATTGGCGCGGGGATCCGAATTATTGTTTGTTTTGTGTATAACTGTGTCGAACAGTGTATGTGATTTATATTGCAATTGGTCGTTTAGTATGTTGTTTGGTTGTGTTGTGTGGTGTTTGTATATTTCATACTGTTCAGCTGTGTTGAGTTTTCGCCCTTTGGGTAAGAGGTGTAATATTTCAAGATTAGTATCTACGTTGGTGTAGCTATGGTTATGTGTGTGTATGTGTGTGGCAAACGCAGAATGTATATTGTTGTTGGAAAGGGCCTTTAAATGTTCAGAGTAACGTTCAGAGAAGAAGGCGAACACGACGCCGAAACGCGTTCTACATACAAAACAGACAAGTAAGTTTCACTTGAGAAAGTTTTCAATATATATAAAGTGTAGTGCAGTGAAAGAAGATGATGAACAAACAAGACAACAATAAATTAATACTTTATTTCACTTGATATATGTGTGTTAGAATAATCATTTCAAGTACCTAATTTCATTTTCTATGCTGGTAAATTCGCTATACGAAATAGGGTTACACCACTAGACGATCTGGCCCGAGAGTTTACAAATTAAAGGTAAGTGGGAGTTTGTGATTATTTAATAATTATTTTTAAAAAGTAATAAAACATGACAAAGTTTTAATATAGTGCATAAATTAGTGAAGTGTTGTGAAATGTCTTGTGGGTGTAATTAGGTAATTTAGCTTTTTTGACGTAGTTTATTTAAAACATAATCATGTTTTGTTATCTCTGGCCTATTTTAACATTTGGCTGTTACTATTCTTTTTACTTAATTTGGTCATTATGTTGTTTTATGTACTTATTTTATATTTATATTGTTTCTTGGTTTGTTATTTTATGTTTCCTTATCGTTTCCTCCCACTATTTACTGTCATTTGTGGATATTTTACAATTTTGGTTCACATAGTTTGAGGCCTATCCTTATTACAATGTTTTTATTTTAATTTTACTCTTAATACGTACTAGTTTTTTATCGGTTTGTTCCGGGTATTTTACCTTAATCAGTGATTTACATGCTTTAATATATCGCTATTACAGCTTCTCTGACATTTTACTGCTTTCTGTACTTAATTTTATAATTTTAACATGATTTGTTCCTTATACTTTGATCATCATCAATATAACTTATTCTTATTACTAATTCAACAACTTTAAACATTTGAACAATTCTACTATCACTATCACCTTCTCTTTATCTCCTTATAACATCATTACCATTACTTTAGACATTTAACATATAACTTTTACATTTAAACATTCATTTCTCTTAATCCTTATTTCTAACTAAAAAACAATATTATTTGGACTAATCTTTTTGGCTGACATTAGTTCCTTTTTATCATTAAACTTTTTCCACTATTCACTTCTTTGAGTGTTTTTACATAGGCACTCTCACTTCTGGATGAGTTCTTGCTTAAAAGTAACTAGGTTTGTCTATCGTTGGGTTACACTGGCACTTAAAGTTTTCACATTACTATTTAGTGTTTATTATATATTATTTTATTTCTTTTACTCACTTCACTTTGGTGTACTCACCCTTATTATATTGTCAATTGGTAAAGCACTTCCTAACTACTATTATGCACTCTTAGTTCAATCTAGTTTTCGTTAGTCTTATATTATTCATTAAAATTTTACATTTGTTCTCTGTATTATGGTTTGTATGTTTTATTGTTTGTTCATCTTATCTTTTTCCATTCAATATTTACTTAATTGTTAATACAATATATTAATTGGATTTGTACTTTCCCTACTTAAGGGTACATTTAATGTGTTCATTTCATTATTAAAGTTGGCCAATTTCATTATTTCACTTGGGTTGGGTCATTGTCATTTGTCTCGTCATAGTCATTTTATTTCTCTTGATTATTTTCATGCCTTTTTATTTTATATTTCTTCTCTGGTATTGGGGCGGCTTTTGGTGTCGTAACATAATGCCTCTCCATCAAAATTGATCATTTTGGTAAAACATAGCAGAGTTTTTTTATGAAATTATCAGTTATATATAATTTTTTCCCTTTTCTTCATGTTTATTTCTTCCTTCTGGTTTCTCATCTTACTTGTTCCACTCCTTTTTATTTAGTTATTTTTTAGATCTGTATTTACTTATTCCCATTAGTGCGTTCTCCTTTTAATATATAATTTCCCTAACAATTTGTAGCTGGTTTCATCCATTACTACCTTTTATTCTAAGATCAGAGGAACATCATCTCTGCTCAGTTAATTGATTGCTGGACCTATTCTCAGTCAATGTTAAATACACATTTTGTCATCTTGTGACTTTCATTAATAATAATAATAATATTTTGGGGATTGTTCACTTTATGGTTCTTTAGTTCATTTTAACTTTTTTCTACTCCTTCTTCCTTCCGCTGTTCCTTTGCTATTTTCTGTTATATACTCACACAGTTGATTATTTATTTGTTAATTTCATTATTTCTAACTTTTAAATAGTCTGTTTTTCTTTCTTCTTGTGATCATTTTAATTATTTTAGACATTTTTTCCTTTCATTTGTTGATTACCCTTATTTTGCTTCAGCCACTTACTGTACTTGCTTTTTATATACCATTTGTTTATTCTTTCTTGATCCTTACAATTTTATTTACTTGTCTTAGCACGTCTTGATTGGTTTATATTTGTTTATTTTAATTGATCTCCTTTCTAATTATCTTGTGTTGTTTTCACTTGTTTGTTTATTTTATTTCATCTCATACATTTTCTAAATGGTGGTGTAAGTGATCTTACATATATTTTGGAATTTTGTGGTTTATAGTTTATTTTTATGATTTATTATCCATCCTCGTAGAATTTCTTAATCGAAATTTGGTTATATACTCCCTTGATTTTTTTTAGTTATTGGATTGCTTACTTCATACATATTGTTGCCATTGTCCTTTGTTATGATATAAGGCCCTACGTATAACAATAATAGTTTCTTGGCTATACCTTCGAATGTACTAGGTAGTTCTCGATTTTTTATTAATATTTTTTCTCCTATTTGATATTTAATTACCTTTGTTCTGTTCAGTGAATATTTGGTTTTCTTTTTCTCTATTTTCTCCATGATCCTGTTGTAGTATTTCCTTTCTTCCCACGGGTCTTCTGGGTTGGTTGGAAAGTCAATCAAATCTTGTATCTCTCTATGTGGCTTCTTTCCAAACATCATAGAGTATGGGGTGTTTTCAATGAAGTGGTGGTAACTTATGTTTAAAAATTCTTCTGTTGATAGTAAATACTTTTGCCATTCTCTCTGTTTATCATGACAGTATGTTCTTAAAATTCGTCCCACCTCTCTTAATACTCTCTCAGTGGGATTGCTGCTGGGATGATATACGGACGTTTTGTACGTTTTGATGTTTATTTCCAATAGTTTTTCTCGCCACCTTCTCCCTTTAAACTGTGTTCCATGATCGGTTATTATAGTAGATGGTTTTCCAATTTCAGGTCTGTATTTATTTATAATTATATCCAATATTTCCTTTGTGGTTGCTCTGTTAATAGCATATAATTTAGTGTATTTAGTGTAATGGTCAAATAGGATTACTATGAACTTGAACCTGTGCCCTGTGCCTCCCTCCACTACGTGGGAATGGTCCACATATATCGAGAAACACCTTTTCAAGTTTATTATTTGATGTGATGGGTATCATCATTCCATCTTTCCTTTCATTGTTGGTTTTAACCATTTGACAGATGGTGCATGTTCTGATAATTCGAATTACTTTTCAGGTTATACCTTTTATAAATATTCCTTCTTCCAATGCTTTGACTATTTTCAAAGCTCCCACGTGTCCATATCGGACATGGTAGTCTTTGATTAATTTATCTTCTAGAGATGTTGGAACTACTAGCTTCCAATTTCCATGATTCCCTGGAGTTTTAATAAATAATATATCATTATGGATGCAATAAAATTGGTTAATTATTTCTTCTGATTCCATTACTCTCCTCAGTATGTTTGCTAATTTGGTATCCTGTTTCTGCTGTTGTACTATTTCATTGACTATCTCTTCCAGGTATTTTCTATCCTTTAATATATAATACACTTTGGCGATTTTCTCCTTTTCTCCTTCAAACGTTTGATTGTTAACATTTATTCTGGATAATATGTCGGCCGCTACATTTTTCCTACCTGGAATGTATTCCCATGTTATGTGGTACTCTTGCAGAGTGAGGATCCAATGGGTGAGTCTACCATGGCTCAGTTTACATTGTTTCAGAAATGATATCGATTTATGGTCGCTTCTGACCGTGATATGGTACCCCAGGATGTACGTTCTAAATTTACCGTATGCGAACACTATGCTTAACAATTCCTTCTCCATAACGTTATAGTTACGTTTGCAGCTATTTAACACTCTGCTGGCAAAACTGATGACCAGGTGGTGTCCTTCCTTATCCTCTTGATACAATTCAGCGCCCAGGCTGACGTCACTGGCGTCGCAGTTTAGATAGAAGGGTTGCTCAAAGTTGGGATGATGCAGCATCACGTTTTTTTTTTTAATTTTTGTTTAATAAGTGTTAGCACAGCATCCTGTTCGGTTCCCCATGTCCACTTGTCCTTAGATGAGAGTTGTTTTTGAAATGTTGCTGTCAAATAGTTATTTTGAAATTTACGGTAGTAGTTGCAAATACCCAGGAAGAATTGCAACTGTTTCTTATTTTTTGGGGTAGGGAATTTCTGGATGGCTTCTACCTTTTCTTGGGATGGAGATATTCCCTTCTCTGTTAGATTGAATCCTAGGAATTTACTTCTTCCGCTATGAACTTGGATTTATCCAGCTTCAGAGTGATATTGTTATCAGATAGTTTGTTCAGTACTTGTTCCACTCGGGTACAGTGTTCGTCCCAGTCCGTTGATGTTATGAGTAAGTCATCAACATATACTGTTGTGAATTGCAGAGCCCCTTGACCTAGGACTTGGTCCATACATTTCATGAACACTGCGACGGAATTGATGAGACCGAAAGGTAACCTCTTAAACTGGTAATTCCTCCCATCGAAAATGAAGGCCATGTGGATGCAGCTCTACTTGCCATTACCCGCATACTGTGTCCCACATGCTAATATAGTTTATACCGTAGAATTTTTTCAATATTTCTTCGATTTCCCCTGGTGAAGTCTGGTCATTGATGATCATTTTATTTATCTCCCGGGCTTCTAAACAAAATCTGACTTTACCACTATTTTTTAATATGGAGACTATACTCAATGATGTCCTCCTCCATCATTCGATTAATCTCAGCTCTGACTTCGTTCTTAAGGGAGTATGCAATGGGGTAAGATTTTCGATGAAAGTCCACTGGTTCCCGGAAATTGATCTTACACTGGTATCCCTTGACCTTGCCTGGAGTATTGGAGAAAACGTGTTGGTATTTCTCGTATATTTTTATTAAATTATCTACTTGTTCTTCACTTATATCTTGGTCTGGCCTACTTCTTTGAAAGATTCTAATCTCCTCGAGTTTCTCCCCCTATAATTCACTATTGTCATCTTCATCACTTTTTATCATTGATGTTCCATGTTTTCTACAAAAATAATTCTTCAAGACTGGGTCTTGGTTCAGTATTGCAGGTGTATGGTTGCAGTTTACCACCTTTGCTGACCCTATTCCTTTTTCTGATGTTAAAAATACTATTCCTTGTAGTAGGTTTATTATTGCCGAATGCTGTCGCAACACGTTGCATCCTATTAGTACATTGAACGGTAATCCACTCGCTACCAGGAATGCAATTGGTATAGTTATGTTTTGGCTGGTTATGTCCAGTGAGACTTGCTTTTTGATAGTTTTGTTCTGTAAGAGCTCTCTTATGTTTTTTAGGTAGTAGTTGGAGACAATGGTGATCATATTATTATTATTTTGTCGCGTCATTTGTCTTTGTAGCCCAAGTGATTGGTCATGTGAAGGGCGGTCCTTAGTTTTCACTGACCTTTTTAGTTTAAATTCTGTGTTTCGTTATTGGCCTGATTATCTGACGGGTTCGTCGACGGTACAGGTATTGGCTCTGGTCGGCTATTTGTATTATTTTCAGACGGTTCGGTTTACCTATCATTATTTGATGTTTGTTCGTAGTAACTGGAGTTTGCCTGTGTATTCGGGCAGTACCTCCTCTGGTTTGTCTGGTTTCTTCCATGCATATAATTTACTTGTTGCCAACTATCTCTGTTTCTGTTATCCCCGTTTCCTCTGTTGTACTGGTAGTTCGGGTTGTAGTTGTTCCCTCGGTAATTACTGTTGTTGGGGTGGCCGTTCGGATGTTGGTTCGGTCCATTTCCTCGGTAGTTACTGTTGTTGGGATTGTTATTTTGATTGTTCTCGTTGTATGGTTGACTACCCTGGTTGTTGTTGAAGTTTCTGTTTTGATTATTTTGGTTGTTATTCTGGGGGTTGTTGTTCGACAGATTGTAATTAAAAAAGCTATCCAATAACGTCACGCTAAAGTTGGACAAGTCCAAGTTCATCGCGGAAGAAGTGAAATTCCTAGGGTTTAATTTAACAGAGAGGGGGATATCTCCATCCCAAGAGAAAGTAGAGGCTATCCAGAACTTCCCTACCCAAAAAAACAAGAAGCAATTACAATCATTTCTTGGTATTTCTAACTATTACCGAAAATTTCAAAGCAACTACTCTGATTTAACGGCAAAATTTCAGAAAAAACTTTCTGCTAAAGACAAGTGGACCTGGGGAACAGAACAGGATGCAGTATTAACAATGATTAAACAAAAATTCTTGGAAACCGTGATGCTGCATCATCCCAATTTTGATCAATCATTTTATTTAAACTGTGATGCCAGTGACGTCAGACTGGGGGCTGAATTATATCAAGAGGATGAGGAAGGACACCAGCTGGTCATCAGTTTTGCCAGCAGGGTGTTGAACAGCTGCGAATGTAACTATAACGTTACTGAGAAAGAGTTATTAAGCATAGTGTTCGCATGCAACAAGTTCAGGACATACATACTGAGATATCCTATAACAGTCAGGAGTGACCATAAGTCTATATCGTTTTTAAAACAGTGCAAACTGAGCCATGGCAGACTCACCCGATGGATCCTTGCCCTGCAAGAGTACCACATCACATGGGAGTACATACAAGGTAGAAAAAATGTAGCAGCAGATATATTATCCAGAATAAATGTTCAAGATCAAACGTTTGAAGGAGAAAAGGAGCAAATCGCCAAAGTGTATCACATATTGACGAATAGAAAGGACCTGGAAGATATAGTCAGTGAAATTGTGCAACAACAGAAACTGTAAAATATTATTAGGAAGATCCATTGTACTGATATACAATCAGTAACCACTTAGTACTGCTGGATAATTCCATTACATTTCAAAACACAACAGTCTCAGAGTACACTAAATAAAATTTCAAGAAAATCGCTTTTATTATTTTGTTTTTATAATTAATCGTGAAAAGCAAATGACTAATTATTCTCTTTATGAAATAAGCGAAGTTACTAAAAAAATATATTTTTAAATGTTTCTTATTATAATGGGATGAATTAGGGTGGCACTTGGAACTAGGGTTGTATAAAATCGGAGGGCAAAGTTGAAAACTAGTCGGCGCATGCAAATTTGGAACATCCGCCATTTTGCCCTCCGAATTGACACAACCATGCTCGGCACAAGTCTTTGCTATAAAAACAACATAATGGCCTGGGTGGCCGTTGAATTTCAGCATTGCAATTGCCTACTTTGCCTATGCGTAAATCCGCCACTGCCTAGGCGCTCAACAACTTTTATAATTATTTTTATTGAACTTACCACTTCGCCATCTTCAAAGTTTTGAGGCTGACTCGGGCTGGCAGGTGAACGTGTATAATCATGCATATAAACAGTCACACGACGTGACTTAGCTATAACTTCTTCATTCTTATTTTCTTTCTCTTTTGCAATGTTTCGTTTGGCACTTCCGCTTTAAATTCCTCTTTCTTTTTATGGCGATTAGTTTGTATTTTATGGCGGTCCATAATACTAGATTACACGAATAAATAAAAAAAAGACTTATTACAGTAATAGCTTTACTTTGTTGTTATGAAAACGTTTTAATAACAATATGAAACAGTAGGCCTACATATTAAAATAAAACAAATAATAAATGATGATTACGATCACCAAAACATGCAATAGAGAAAGGTTAAAAGCACAATACAAATTATTCATGCACGCATGTTGTAACATCACAAAATGTTCCATAACCATTATGAACACCAGAAGGGTGAAGTATACCACTAGAATTGTAAATGAGTAAATAAAGTGAATGTAACAGTGAAGAAAATGGACCAGCCAAGAAGAAAAGAAGAGGAGGGATCCCAAGAAGCAGTGATGAATCCACTATATGGAACGAATGACACTACAACTTCAATAAACTGACTAACTATGACAAATGGCAAGCAAAGTTTCACAAATAAGCTGTCAAGTAAGCCAGATAAAAAGATTGATGAGTAGAGTCATACAGAATAAACAAATTAACCACTGACTTTAATAACATGGTAATACATAACAGCATATTGGCTGATATAAGTAGAACCATTATATAGAAATAACAAATACCATGTACTATGCTAGATGTAGCCACAAAGTTGTAAAAGATAGAATAAAAAACAAATATGTGGTAGTATAAGTTAAGAGTAATTATAAATGGAAGCATTATATGTATGTAGGTAACTTCATAAGTGAATAATATGTATATAAAAGATAATAGTAGTCAGGGAATAAACATTGTAATAGAATTATATCCAGACCCTGTATGACCAAGTTTATGTCAATGAAATGATAGGGAAATAGAACCCCTAATTAATATAAAATAATAGAATCATAATTATAACGAATAAAGTGTAAGGTACCACCACTTGGCCGGTATTATACACTTAAGAAATGAGAAGGACATATCAAAATATAAATAATGAATTAGGAAAGTTCAAGTTAATGTGTCAAATTAATTAGACCAATAATTTATATTGTTCAGCTGTAGGCAGCATTTAGATATAATAATGTATTTAATTTTAATCATTTTATAATGTTCATAATAGAAAACAAACATAATTAATCAAATATTAAAGAAAAGTAAATAGTCGAATTTGCATTGTTAGTAGACGACACTAGTAAGCATTGTCTTAGGACAGTAAATTAATGAATTGTTAATGAAAACTATGTTTAAACTGGCCTCAAGCCACATAAAATTAAAGATAAGGAAATAAGCTATAATTTGATAGTAATAGAATCCGAAATGGAATTGTAATAGTCAAATAGTTAATGTTAGCATCATAAATTTGGCGAATATTGAAGAAGTTCATACAATACTAACAAAAACGACAATGGATACGAAATACAGATATGTAATGTCTATTAATAGAATTTACGTCATCATGACATAATTTCGCACCAATCACGGACGAGTTTAGTAAGACCGAATATTCTCTAAGCGGGATGATGCAGAACTATATAACCGAGACGAGACGGAAAAACGAGGCATTTTTTGTCATTTTTGTCCATATCACCTAACCAGCAACAACAATCCAGAGTAAAATAATTATTGTAATTTTGGAAATCAAATTGAGAAGAAGTATAATTTCACCTGTGTGCATCGAGAGTTAGTAGTGTACTTAAACTAGCAGTGCGTGCATCCGAACGAGATATATAATCATAACCTCAAACGGCGATAACCTGTCTATTCAGTAAGAAGCAAATTATTCTCGTTCCAAGTGCGAATTAAGTGAAGTGATTTAACGATCATTATAATCCGATCGTTAATGTGTTTATAAATTAATCTATACGATTAATGCACAGGTAGTACAGTGACAAAATTTATTTGTTTACATTTTCATCAGATAACCGTAGAATCTAACACACTTAGTACTGACGCAAAACAATAAGACTATTTGTAGATAACATTGTACCAAATTTATTTAGAGGGATTAACACATCCCGAAGTAAGATTATATGTATTAATATTTTTATAACTAAACTCGGTTTGAGTTTGAACAAACGAACTTTTCGTTATTTAATTGAAAATTATTAAAGGTGTCTAACCTAACTTATGATATCATATTAGTGTTTTTTTTTTTTGAAAGAAAATAACGTTCTCTTCTGTAACTTAAAAGAAACCACCCTTGAGGTAATTAATTAAGATAAATAATTTGTTAATAAGAAATAAGAGTTTTCATTGTACTCAAAACTGAGCTAGGCCAGTAATTAAACCGGACGACTTGTGATCCGTAAATTATTATTTTGAATGTATTAGTTAACCTAATTCAATAGGGAATAATAAAAAATCAGTATTATATAGCATCAACATTTGTTATTAATTATTTTAATTAATAATCAGCAATCAGTATTGAAAAACACTGAGGTGCATTTAACAGTGAATAATCAAGGAAAACTTAATGATTGATCTCAATTTAAATAACCGATCACTGATAGAATCATTAAAGGTCAATACTCACAATTGATAAATCAGAAGTTTTATTTTTATGGGACATTTCTGTTGAAACAACCCATATGGCAATTCTTTACAAGTTTTGTTTTTACCTTTTATGCATTTATTAGTTATTTAACAAAGTTATTGTACTTCTAACCTAAAAAAACATGTTTTTAGGTTAGAAGTACAATAACTTTGTTAAATGATTAATAAATGCATAAAAGTTAAAAATAAAACTTGTAAAGAATTTAATTCTGAGAAAAATGGTGTAAATAAAGTAAATAAAAATCAACAAAAAATTCCAATTGTTTCCAATTTTCCAAAATTTGTTTTTAGGCAAAGATTTTTCTGTTTTACGTCGGATATCATGAAACTTATGGGAGATACAGTTCTGCGACTTGTTTTATTCGATTTTTCAGGTCAAAAACCATAAGAAACAACAGAATTCGCCCCTTCCCAGAATTTCAGAAAGCCTTCATTTACCCGGGGGAACTGAAACCCGGGCAAAATCTTTTGCTAGCCGTAACTCGCTTACAAAGCGTTTTCGGACATATGTTTATATGAACTTTTTTTCTTCTTTTACACTATAGAACCATTTCTCAAATTATTTCCCTCTCCTCCTGGGACACCCTGTATATGTATATTATAACGTTGCAGAAATCTGATCATATAAAGTATCAATAAGTATTATAGAAATACTAAAAAGTAAGATAATTTAATAACTAAGTAATGAAGAAAAAATATAAAAAGTAGTTAAGAAAGAAGAAGCAAGAATAGTAAACAACAGTAATCATTAAAAAAATAGACTAGACTGACAAACAAACGACTTTGACCCAACCCCAGAGATTGGCCAGATAAAGACCGAAAAAGATGAGAAAAGATTCACAGAGATTAAGAAGACGAGTCCATGAAAAGAGACACAAATAAGTAAAGAAAATATATAACTAATAATGAATAAAACGGTAGTAAATAAAGTACACTAACCACAAAAAATAAATAAGACGATTATTGTTAAATAAAGTGTATTGTTAAGGACCTTATAATAATAAGAAAATAAGGCACCTAATGTTAAAGAATAGTTGTAATGTACATCTAAAAATAACCTTGAAACCAAGAGTGAGAGATAGGTAGGGAATGATAAAGATAAACAGTGAAGTGAGAAGTGTATTAAAGTAAACAACATATAATATTAAGAAACAGGAATAATAAACAAGTGTGACAAACCCAAAACATAATCACATGATGTATGAGCAATTAAGTTAAGTTATTGGCTTAGTGTTTAAGGGAGGATATACAAGAAAAAATAATTTTACAGTGATATGTTAGTATGTTTTATATAAGTAATGAAGTTATAAAGAGAGTAGTAGCAGTACCTTTATAAGTAATAACAGGCAATATAATAATTATAATTTTCAATGAAAGGAAACGTGGCTGAACCATATACAGACCATGAAGTTATTTATATGTTGTTTTATTAATAGATTTAAGTGCTAAAGAGGGGTGTGAGAAATGGGAATAGGTATAAAAATTAGTAATGACATAAATTTAACAAAGCAGCAAAATAATAACTATAATGTAAATTGAAAGCAAAGTATCAGATAAGAAATAATTTTGTAAAAGTATAATAACTTCAATAGATTGTAAAACAGTTCCAATATAATTCAAAAGACAAGAAACACGAAAAGAAGTTAAGTAGACAAGATATGCTCAATAAATAATGTTTAAATAGAACAAAATAAGAAATTATAAGATGTAACAGTTTAGGCCTATAAATGACATAGCTGTATAAATACAGAAAACCAATTGTAAACAACTGAAAACTATATTTAAATAACAAATCAAGGCAAATTATGTAATTACCATCAACTAACAAAAAAATAACATGTCAGAATTATATTAAACCATAGAAATAAGTAAATTATGTATCAACAGAGTATTATAAATTTTGTACAAAAGTATTAATACATGGGTTAGACCAGTCTTGTGAGATATCAAACTAATCTTTGAAAGAAAATAGGAACATCTATGATAATATTCCAACCATTGAAATTATCCCCAAGTAAATATAGTCATTATAAAATATTTATTCATTTTGAACAAAAAACCAGGATTGATAACAATAGTTTCGAATGTACTTAGCCAATCAGAGTTAAGTAAGTAACCATTACTACAGAACCTTATTATAATTTTGACCATTATGAAACGAGAGTTCCATTATTAACTGCCCAGAGGAACAGACGCTATATTGATGATGACCATTTGAAGGAAGAATAACTAAGAAAATCAAACTAAAGTGAAACCCAATTGATTAACTGATGTCCAACGCCGTAGCTAGAAAACATTTTTGGGGAGAGGGGTTGTTTGGTTACCGAGAGGTTTGGGGAGTATGGATATTCTTCTAGGAGTAGGAGTCAGACCTCCCAGATGCCCAGGAGTTTCCACTGGAAATAGGTATATTATTAAAAAAATACAGCAAACTCTCGATTATCTAGGCTAATCACCGGACAAATGCGCACGGATAGCTAAAAACACGGATAATGCGAGTTTGTGCTTTTTAATGCACAACGAAACTTTTAATAATAGGGAACATACAATACTGTTTGAAAATGCAATAATGTCAAACATTTAACATATTCAATTATCACTGTTATCAATAAGGTAAACCGAAATAAAAATTGTTTACGTCTATTGTTGGTAAAACATTTGAGGTACAAAAAGTATACAAGACGTCAATCAGCCATGACTGTTATCACAGAACAGCAACAAAGAACTGCTATACAGTACATTGTTTGGTGTTTAATTCTTGAACAAAGCATGCCGCCAGGTTACTTGCAGACGAGAGAGCGCTCGAATTCCAAGCGCGCAGTTCACATTATTCAAAATGCCGTGACGAAAATAAAGGAAATAAAATAATACAATAAACCTCGGGGATGCACAGATAACCAACAAACCGGATAATCATCGCACGGATAATCGAATTTGCTGTACGTCTTTTCGTGTTTTTAGCAAAAACATTAATTTTATTTGCAGATTATAGGCTACTGTTCAAAGGTTTATATTAAATTTGTTACAGCAGTGGCATTAATACATTGCAACAGTCTCAAAATCTTCAAAGAGACAAACTTATAAAACAAAGTCCAATCTTCTATCTTTTTTCGATGCAAATTTATTTATGACTTCATCTGTTGAAATGTCCCTGTTTCTGTGCATGGACATCAACGCTAATCCACTGAGGCGATTCTGTATACAAGAGTTTCTGAAGTAGGTCTTCAGTCTTCTTAATGTGGAAAAGGTACGTTCAGGTGTACAAGTGGTAACTGGCAAAGTGGAGAATATATTTAACAGAATGAAGATATTCGGGTAAAACTCCTCGTTACATTCTCCTAAAGCTTCGATAGCACAGGATGGGCGGTCAGTCTCATCCCTCTTCTCCCAAAAAATTCTCCATAGGTCAAACTCTGATTGTAACAGATCCAAATTAACTTTGTTTTGGTACAACTTCAAGCTTTCAGTGTCTAAAAAGTAGTAGGCTTACAGCAAACGGATGGTAAAAGAGAGTTTAAATTTGCAAATACTTCTTTGTGATCAAGAAATCTTATGTTTGGTTGATTGTTAAAATCATCGAGAAGTGGAATGGCCATAGAGATGCGAAAATACTTTTCTGGGTCTTCCGTTTGTATGTTACAACGGTTACGTTGTGATGGAGTTAAACGGGGAAGCGTGATTTCTCCGCCAACATCAGCTAGTAAGGATTTTGCAGACTTGTATATAATGGAGAATTCACAATCAATATTCCTGCGAATATTCTGAAAGAGGTCAACAATATTTTGAACGTGATCAGTTGCTGATTTCAAATCACAGAGAGACGACTGCAATACCTTACACAAAGTCAAGGTATAAGAAAACACTTTGGCTAAGAAACAGAGACTAAGAACAAACTCTCTATTAAGCAGAGCTGTTACTAAAGATGAGGCTTTGGATGAGGTATCCATGTCTGGATCATCGCTTAAATCTTCAAACGTGGTGAGAATGGGTTTGAAAAGGTCCTTGAATTTCAAAAGACTGCTATGATTTTCAACCCATCTGGTCTCGCACATGGATGTTAAAGTTTTCCACTGGGAGTCAGATTTATTTGATTGGAATACACTCATTCTTTTAGGAGAGCTCTTCAAAAAAGTGATCGTAGTCTTAACTGTACCAACACAGTTTCTTACACTTTGTAAATTGCACGAGTGGCATAAAGCTAGATTTTGACGAGTGGGAACAGCAATGGACATACAGAGCTTCTGGATAATATTTTCTGATTAGTGCTTGCACGCCTTTGAATGATCCTTTCATCACAGAGGCACCATCATAGCCTTGCCCAACTATCATTTTGCAATCCAAACCAAGATCTTCCAAATATGAAGTTATATTCCTAGCTATATCTTGTCCGGTAGTATGATGAAGACGAACAAAGCCTAAGAAGTCCTCTTTTGACACATAATAATTATCTTCTTTTTTTGTATATCATACACAGAGAGATAGCTGTTCATGTCCAGCAATGTCTGCAGTTTCATCTACTAAAATGGAGAACATATTGGCTTCAGTTATATCATTGACAATTTGCTTCTGAATAATTTCTCCACATATCTGAATAAGATCGTTCTGGACTGTTGGACTCATGTAAGAGGCATTTAAAGACATACTCTCTGTGTGATTGATCAATTTTCGGTCACCACATAGTATTCTCATCCTTAACAAAGCCCTAAAATTGCCATCATTATGAAAAGGCTCTTCATCTTTTAGCGATATGTGTCCTGAGTCTTTAGTTCCCCTGAGAGCAAATTCTTGTCGACCACAAAACTTGATAGTTTCAACTATGGAAAATAACTTGTCTCGATTTTCTTTTACCTGTTTCTTCCTTGTTGAATCAATGATGTTTCTTATGTCACGGTTAGGCTCTTTGGAGACACTTAAGAAGTTGCTCCCTGAAATCATTGCTTCTTTATGGTATGTATTGGATTCATGACTTTTAAATAATTCTAAAGCAACTTTCCAATTTTTATAGGGTTCTTTGACTAACGATTTCAATTTCTGATGACCACTTTACCAGCTGTATCTTTTGAAAATAGCACACAATATTTATACAGAGCCCCGTCAGTTTTTGTGTAGGCAAGCCAGGGAAAACGATGTAGCCACTGTCTTTGAAATCTTAGATTTCTTTTCCCACTAGGTGGGAATTCAAATTCCATTTTAGGAACCCATGGATTTTTCAGAACATTTAGTTTGGTTTCCCGATCAATTTTATCACCGGGAGTGTGCTCATATTTTCCTACGTCAACATTATGCCAATCATCATGCTCAGGATTTGTTTGTGAATTTACAGTAGGATAAAAGTCGAATTCTGATATTACTTTTTCATTTACAGTAGAAGTACTTGCAACAGGCTCTGCAGGTTCTTTGGGCTCTATGTCACTGGTTTTCTTAGCCTTGGCGAGAAAGTTCTTTATCGACAGTTGTGAGCCTGGACGTTTAGCCATTATAGTTTAACGTCTCCTAAAAATAAATAAAAGAAACTAGAAAACATAATTTCGCATGGTAGAGAGCATTGTTGAAAATGATTGCATAGTATTTGTATTCCACGAAGGTGTAAAAGTTGTTTTAGGCCTATATATCGACGGTGTTTTGGTAAAAGGCTGTAACCTTTATATTTTTGCTGTCATTATCTGACATTACTGACTTTTATTCTAATTCCATAACTCCCATCATGTAAAACTTTCCATACTGCATTACTCTATGTGAAGCATTATTATCGTTATAAAAGTAATTCCGTTTTTTTATAAAAGTTTAATAAGGTACCTTATTGTCTTGTATGGTGTCAATAGTGAGGCTTACAGCATTATTGCCCGAAAACCTGGTTCAACTGTGTGTAGTTTCGGTTAAGAAAAAGGCATCAAGTGGGTTACATCTATGGAGTGCTGCCTATGTACTGATTAGTAAAATGCCGTAACCCACATTTTTCACCTTAAATGTAATTTCTAAACATTTTAAGTACACTTTATGTATGAAATAACATAACAAATGTGTGTAATAGAACCGTAGGCAATAACCTGAAAAGTTTCAAATATTATGTGCACTATGCTTTTTGTCTCTCCTGAAAAATAAATTTTATAAATTAGGTTACAGCATTTTACCAAAACACAGTGATATATTGCATGTCACAACTCGCCACTGCTTAAGAGTGGTAATCAATTAAATGAATTAACTATATTTCCGGGATCAAAAATCTTATCAATAAGATTCTTAATTAAATTAAGCATTCAAGAACGTTTTTTATATAATTACAAATCTTTATAACCTACGGAGGAAATTCGTAAAGTTAATAGTCATAACCCCAGTTCTTTTTAAATATAATACAAAAAATATAATACTAGGCCTATACATTGATATCTCTAGCACAACTGTATGACATGTAGAATAGACATATAATGGAAATACTCGTAAAAATGCAAACATTTTACTTACTTTATGTCTCTTTCTTGTACATCCCTCTACAACTAAAACAAGCGCAATAATTCACTAATTTACTGAAGATGAAGAGCACGTCATTACCAAATGGCAACACATAAACTGTAACCCACGTGGTCAAGATATTCACAGAGTAAGTTCGGCACCTTCACTTTCCATTGTTTGAAGGTTGGCGGCCAACAATGATGAGGGCTGTCAAGTGTTAGCCATGTGGTTTTCCAAGAAACTAGTGGTTTCCTTCCTACACAGGCAGCTATGTACTCACGGAAGGAAACAAACGCACAGTTTGTTTTTTGTAGATACAGTACCAGAAACACAAAATAACTGAATTATTGCACAGTTCCTTTTTTATAAGAGCATTTTTCATTATATTTTTATTTACGTTTGTTTTTATCCTAAAAAATTTCTATTTTTACCTTGACATTTCGGGGGGGTTCTAACCCCCTCCCCTGCTGGCTACGGCCTTGCTGATGTCCACCATAGTTCCTGTAACACATGAAGGGACAATAACCGAATATTAAAACTACATTTAAATAAAAACTGGCTGAATTAAGAAACAGACGCCAGAAATAGATGGCATCTATATCTTTGGAACCAATCCAAGGAAATAATTCTTTGATGAAGACACTTGACGATCCATAATTCGAACAACGTGACGTTATTAAGTATAAAATAAATTATAACTAATTACGAACCAAATTGACTAACCATTTTCTGAATAAATAACTCTCACTCTAAAATTTAAACACTAATTTCTTTCAAGGATTTATGATTCATATTTAATAACACTGTATGTAATAGAAATATAACCTATGTCTTAAACTGACACACACTTTAACACAATACCGTTGAGTTTTCATATAGATCTTATTAGTATTTAAGTACCACAATTGTAAAGTGGTGCACTTTATTTGAACATCTTGTTATAAACCTTTTTCGTACTCAAAAGAATTCACTGGCAGAACAAATTGTATAAATAAGAACGATAAACATTATAGCTTCATAAGCTGAAGCGCTGCCACCTTTGCTATCCGCTGAGTGAAAACGAATTTGCTGCCGAGGCATAAACTTTATTATAATAATTTTTATTGTATGATTATTAATCAAAAATTAATGAATTAATGAACAAATTAAATCAGTACGAACCTTTACTAATTGACTTGTAATTATTTGAATAGTATTATGTATGTTATGTGCTTTAGCGGAGAGTAGATTTCTTTACGCAAATTTTATGTTGGCAACTCATCCCAACAACGAGCGAAAGTCGAGTTCCCGCCAATCAGCGTTGCAATTCGAATTATCCTTTACAGTATACAGGAGATAATCTAACTGCGGAATTTTTAATTGTTTTATAAAAAACAATTTGGCGCCTTTCGGGAGTTACAAAATATAACATAGAACAGGTAAAGACTTCGATACTGGTTATTTGTATGTTCGCAACGGACGCAATCTGCGTGAGTCACATCCCAGAGCGACGACGGATTGGTAAGACTTGAGAGTATACACATTACACTCTTACTCTCTTACACATTTACAATAATACGATTTCGAGAGAGCATACAGGAGCTATTATAGAATTGACGCATCCAACGTGTGGCAAAATAACAAGGGAGCTACAAAGTAAAGTATTATAATATTAAAAAAATATATAAACGTGTGCGTGTGACCCGTACTGAACGATAGCTCCACGTTTGCCCCGGTTTACATCCAATACATCTGTAAATCACATCTAATCCAACACATATATATATATATATATTACATTTAATATTTATAAATAAATTTTCTTCAAGATATACTTTTTTTTTTCCTTGTTAGGAACATGTTTCGGGTACTATCTTGTACCCATCCTCAGCCTTCCGGTTTTTTTGTCTGGTGAAGTACATATGTGTTGTTGGTTGACTATTATTATTGTGGCTTCCTGTTGGCTTCTGGTATTTCAAATTGGTTTTATTGTGTGTGATTGTGGTGTATGTGTTAGTTTTTTGTGTATTTTCAATGTTGAGTGCTTTGAATATTGTGTCATGTTTTGTATTGATTTGTATTTGTTCAGGTATTAGTTTGTTTTCTGTTTTATGTTTGTATATTTGTAAATTTTCCCAAATGTTCATTATGGTGCCTTTGTGTGGTATATGTTTTATTAGTGTTACATTGGTTATGTCTGGGAATTCATGTCCTGTGTTTATTGCATGTGTGGCTAAATTGGATTTATATATTTCTGGTTTTTGTATGCATTTAGGTGTTCAAAATAACGTTTTTTCAGCTGTTTTTTTGTTTGTCCTATGTAACATTTATTGCAATCTTGGCATTCAATTTTGTATATGCCGTTAGTTGTAGTATTATCTTTGTTGTGTGAGCTATTTAGATTTTGTAATTTATTTTTATTAGTTTTGTATGCTATTTTTATATCTGTGTTTTTAAATAGTTTTGTTAGTTTTGTCATTTTATTATTTATATATGTGAATGTGGCCCATTTGTTGTTGTTGTTATTATTTATGTGTTGTTCAGTTTGATTAATTCTTAATTGTTCAGTTTTTATTTTGTATTTGATTTTATTTTATATTTTGATCATAGTATTTTTATTGTATCCATTTTCATAACCAATTTGGTATATTATATTTCTTTCTTTGTCAGTTTCTTGTTTGTTTAGGGGAATTTTGTACATTCTGTTAAATAGCGAATGAAATGCTGCCATTTTATGTTGTGGTGGGTGGTCAGAATGGTTAGGTATAATGATGTTAGTGGAAGTTGGTTTTCTATATATCGCATATTGTATGTGGTTGTTGTATCTTGTAATAATAGTCAACCAACAACACATATGTACTTCACCAGACAAAAAACCGGAAGGCTGAGGATGGGTACAAGATAGTACCCGAAACATGTTCCTAATAAGGAAAAAAAGGTATATCTTGAAGTAAATTTATTTATAAATATTAAATGTATTATATACATCAAGAAACGGACTGTAGCAGAAAGTGATTGAATATATATATATATATATATATATATATATATATATATTACTATAATACTTATAACTATTTTACCTCAAGATGTATTTTTCCTTTAGGGACATGTTTCGGGAGATCCTGTTCTCCCATTTTCAACCTTCGCCATCTTGCTTCTGGTGCAGTATTTGTGTGTTGGCTTCTGGATGTTATTATGGTGGTTTGTTGGTCTTTGGTCCTTCAATGTTGCATTATTGTGTGTGGTTGTGGTATCTGTTTTTGTATTTTGTGTATTTTCGATGTTGAGTGCTTTGAATATTGTGTCATGTTTTGTATTGATTTGTATTTGTTCTGGTATTAATTTGTTTTGTGTTTTATGTTTGTAAATCTGTAAATTTTCCCATATGTTCATTATGGTGCCTTTGTGTGGTATATGTTTTATTAGTGTTACATTGGTTATGTCTGGGAATTCATGTCCTGTGTTTATTGCATGTGTGGCTAAATTGGATTTATATATGTTTGGTTTTTTGTATGCATTTAGGTGTTCAAAATAACGTTTTTTCAGCTGTTTTTTTGTTTGTCCTATATAACATTTATTGCAATCTTGGCATTCAATTTTGTATATACCGTTGGTTGTTGTATTATCTTTGTTGTGTGAGTTATTTAGATTTTGTAATTTATTTTTATTAGTTTTGTATGCTATTTTTATATCTGTGTTTTTAAATAGTTTTGTTAGTTTTGACATTTTATTATTTATATATGTGAATGTGGCCCATTTTTTGTTGTTGTTATTATTTATGTGTTGTTCAGTTTGATTAATTCTTAATTGTTCAGTTTTTATTTTGTATTTGATTTTATTTTCTATTTTGATCATAGTATTTTTATTGTATCCATTTGCATAACCAATTTGGTATATTATATTTCTTTCTTTGTCAGTTTCTTGTTTGTTTAGGGGTATTTTGTACATTCTGTTAAATAACGAATAAAATGCTGCCATTTTATGTTGTGGTGGGTGGTCAGAATGGTTAGGTATAATGATGTTAGTGGAAGTTGGTTTTCTATATATTGCATATTGTATGTGTTTGTTGTATCTTGTGATGGTTATGTCTAAATAGTTGATTTTGTTATGTTTTTCTTTTTCTTCTGTGAATTGTATTTTGGGATGTATGTTATTGATTTGTTTCAGTATGTTCTCTGCATTTGTGTTTTTGTTATTTGATACATATAGTCCATCATCTACATATCTTATCCATATGCCATCTGGGTCCTGTGTTTTTATGATATTTTGTATTTTGGTGTCTATATGTTGTAGGAATATTTCTGCTATTATGCTTGATAATGGTGATCCCATTGCTAAACCTTCTTTCTGTTGATAAATTTTGCTATTAAATTCAAAGTAATTTTGTTTTAGTATTAGTTGGAGACTATTTTTTATTTCGGTTATATATTGTTTGTTTTCATTTTGTTCTATAAGTTTGTTTATTATTATGTCAATTGTTTCTTCTACTGGGATATTAGTGTACATGTTTGTTATGTCATATGATGTGAAAAATGTATTTTCATTTATATTTATTATTTTTAGTTTGTCTATTAATTCGTATGTATTTTTTATGTTATGATGGTTATTTGTTAGATGGTTATTTTTTAGTTTTTGTGCTATTATTCTTGCTATTTTGTATGTAGGAGCTTTTTTGAAATTGATTAATGGACGTATTGGGTTGTTTAATTTGTGTATTTTTATTAGGCTGTTCATTTTAGGTGGTTCTGGATTATTGTTTATATATATGTCTATTTTTTTATTGTTGAAAATGTTTTTATTTGTTTTTATTAGTTTTATTGTTTGTTTAAGATAGTTTTCTGTTGGGTTTTTATCTAGTTGTACGCATTTATTATTGTTGATGAAGTCTTCGGTTTTTTTGATGTAGTCTGTTTTATCAATGATT
Organism: Magicicada septendecula; assembly: GCA_034769895.1. Lineage (NCBI taxonomy): Eukaryota > Metazoa > Arthropoda > Insecta > Hemiptera > Cicadidae > Magicicada > Magicicada septendecula. The sequence goes on from CM068368.1 coordinate 798,085,892, forward strand.
ACTGTTGCTTGACTTTTGTCTGCTTTAGTTATTATTAAATTATTGTTCTTAACTTTATTTTTAATTTCTTTTATTGTTTTATTGTTTTTCTTTTGTTTATCTTTGTTTTTCATTTCGCTAGTGATTATTTTTTTAATTATATGTGTTGCTTCTGTTCTTTTTTCTTCTTGTATATTGTCTTTTATTAGGTTAATGGCAAATTCTGTTTCTACTATTAAATTTTCTAGATTTTTGTTTGCATTTTGGGTTATGTTAGTTTTTGACATATTGTTTAAATATTCTGTTTCTTTTTTGTTAAATTCTGTATTGCTGAGGTTAATGGTTCGAGGGTAAAATGTGTGTTTATTTTTGTTTTTTTGTTCTTGATTTTTGTTTTGTTGTTTTAATGTGTTAAGTTTTTTGTTAATTGTGTAAGTCTTTTTGTTTTTCTCAAATCTTATTTTATTTTCTATGTTATTGTATTTATTGTTCCAAGTGATTGGATGTAATAAATTTGTTAGCTCTAAGTGTAGTTTGTATATGTCTAGTGTTATGCTATTTTTCTTACTGTATAATTGATTAATTTCGTTTTGTATCCATAGCCTTTGTGCTTGTTTTATAGTTTTTTGTGCAGTCATATTTTTGTTGTTTGTGTTTATGTTGATGTATTTAGGTGTTAATTTATGTTTTTGGCATTGTCTATTGAAGTATATGTTTATGTTTGTGTTCATTAGTTGTTTTTTTCGTGTTTGAAATTTGTTTAACAATTTGGTAATGTGGTTATATGGAATTGTGGTTATGTTGTTTGTGTACATGTTAATGTATATTTATGTGAGAGATGATTTGTTATCTGTTATTTGGTAGTTGATTTCACTTATTTGCTATTCACTTCACTATTTTTTTCTTCACTATACACTTTTGTTTTTGCTTTGGCTTTGCTTATAACCTCACTTTTCGTTTTGTCACTGTAGGCTTATTTACCTTGTATGGTTATATTATTTCAATTACTTTCTGCTACAGTCCGTTTCTTGATGTATATAATACTATAATACTTATAACTATTTTACCTCAAGATGTATTTTTAATATATATATATATATATTGTTACAACACAAATAAGCCAGGGATAAAACTATAATTATAAAAGTAAATATACTTCATATCAAATAAAATAATTAAAAATAAATCAAATAAAAAGACAATGCAGGACAAACGATGTCATTACCTAACCCAAGTGATTGACCCAACAACAACTAACAAAAGAAGAAGGGAACCACGAAAAATACACAAAGCTAAAAAGTGATTGACCCAACAACAACTAACAAAAGAAGAAGGGAACCACGAAAATACACAAAGCTAAAAAGTGATTGACCAAACCAACAGGAACTAACAAAAGAAGGGAAGAAACCAGAACCAAAGAAGAATAAAGACAATTAAAGGAAGTGAATGGATTCCTACAACTAAATGAAATTAAACCAGACGAGAAGAGGAGAACCGAGTCAAAATGAAGACAATTGAAGGAGAAGAAGAAGAAGAGGAAACGAAGTGAAACCAAGAAATAACAAACACCACATATAAAAGGGAGAAATGGTATACTCAAATATAGAATATTGTAAATAAACCCAATAATTTTCCACTAATGGAAATAAATATTGTTGTAAATGAGATAATTTATATACCTGTTTAAACAAAAAACAGTAAAAAGTAACTTAGTAAAGAAAAGTACACTAACCCAAATATTAAAGTTAGATGTAATGAAATATATTTAACAAAATGTCATTAAGAATAAGTATAATTTTATAATGAAAGAAAGTGAGAAATAGAAACAGAAATAATTATAGGGATTACCCACTAAGTAACACTTAATATAAACAGTGAAAAAAGTGCAATAGTGTATGTGTAAATACCCCAAAATAGTGAGTGTATCAGTGATAAACACCAATTAATTAAAGGTGAAAGTGATATGTGGAAAAAGATATTATAAATAATAAAAAGTATTAATAGTTAAGAAAACACTTAGTGAATCATTGATGAACCAATAAATGATTTAAGTGAGCTTATGGAAAATTATATAATTAAGGATAGTTAGAAATATATGTAAAATAGAGATAAGTGAAGGATGTAATATTATTCAGGGAGAAAGCCCATGTAAAAACAGTTTGTGTTAACATGGAATGGAGGAAAGAAGTAGTAATGAAATAAGAATTTAAGTATACAATTAAAAAACACCCAATGGTAGAAGGGAAAATAAATTTAATAAGTTTGAAAGAAGTGAGGATGTTTCTCATTCAAAGTAATAGCAAAAGAATAAAATGAATGTTAAACCAGCAGTAAATAATAACTTATAAAGAATTGTTCGTTTTAATGTTATGAATAGGATATGACTGAAGGAAACTTGCAGTCCATAAGCCTAATTGTTATGTTTTAGATATTAAGATAGAGAAAGCAATATTGACATGTAATCAGAACACCAACAGACTCAAAACAAAACTCAAATAATTATAATAACAAAATAAAGCCCATCAGGCTGAAAGGAAATGTAATTTAAATGAAATAAGTAAAATACCATCATGGCTACTTAAGCCAATGAAAATGCATAACTGTCAGACAAATGTCAATTGTAACAAATTCACAAGGAAATTTACAAATCTAAGGCAAGCAACCAGCCAATAATTATGTGTAAATCATTTTAAAAGAGAAATGTTAATATAAAAGTTTAATTTAAAAGAGATATGTAATTATCAAATATCAACATAATTAGACAAAAGTTAATATATAATAGAATATGACCTTATGAGGTATCATTTTAAACTTTGAAAGGAAATAAAGACAATAGTGATATTATTTATTACCCAGAAGGGATGTCAGAAGAATAAAATCATTCAGAAAATATATAATAAATTTGAATAAAAATTTCAAATATCTTAACAATGCTTTTAATCTTGGCCTTAACCAATCAAAGGATTACTGTTACCATAGAAACGGGCCGTTGAATACTTTTTTCCGTTAAATTTATTAGACTTGAAAAATTGACGCGTGGGTAAGAGGTACGCAAGATTGAGATGACCAAAATTTTACCTTAACAAGTTCAAAAGACGTTTAGAAGACGACAGTGTGAACCATTGACGAGTAGATGAAGAGCTTCCAATATTAACCGATGTCCGGGAACCAAATAAAAGAAATTAAATAGCAGAAAGTCCCAAGACGAGATAGAAGAAGATGCCCGAAGCCTAAATCAGCCCCAAAATCGATGAATTTCCATTACCCCAGACGACAACATATCACCACCGTCTGAACTGATAAGTATCAACTAAATTCAATTATCCCAGAAACCAGATCACTTTAAATATTTCTCAAATCAATCAAAATTTCTCACTATTAAACAAAATTAATTTTCTTTCAAAGGTTTGAATCATAATCAACTTCCGTAAAACAATTGTTAATTAAGATATAACCTCGCATTAGAGTGCGAAGCTTGTAACAACTAATACGACACTACCGAACAATTTGTAAAAACAGTTTATACTATTTAAGTACGTATAAGGTATGGTAGTGTACTTTTTTAATGTAACCAGCTTTTATGTTTTATTTATAATCCAAAGAACCCCAGATTTTGAATAAACTAATATATTGTGTGTAAACAGAAGCCATTGTCGGCATCAGAACAGAACAGTTTATTTCAAAATCAATTTCGCCAACCTAGAGATTTGTTTCATGTTCTAAGCCAGAGCAATTTGTTAAAAAATCATTTATAATACTTTTGTCATATTGATTAATGACCAAATTTGCATTAAAATTACAGTACAGAGTATTACCATCGTTTTATTTCGTAGGACGTTGTATAATATATGTGTGTTAGGAATTTCTACCGATCAAACAACTAGCGCTCGTCACGAGTGGACAATACGACAAACTGCACAGCGGCGGAATTATTTGAACACTCCAGCCGTCAACACTGACCACACTTATTTAACTTATAATATCACTAATTTAATTGTTTTAAAGTAAACAATTTGGCGCCACCCGGGATTAGCAACCCCTATGAATAAACAGGTAGGTTGTACTGATAATTTAGACCACGCTACAGACTTCAGTAGTGACAACCATTATTGTAACGATCGGTGTGAGGCGAACACACCACATTAACGCTTATTCACATAAAAAAAAACGAGTGTACACATTTTACAGATACGACCGAGTCTTTAAGAGTAGTCACAGATTGACGCATACAACGTGAGGCTTAAACGAAGACGAGGACGTCTTTCTCGTTACAATATATATCACACAAAATACAACATCAACATTTTATACAATCAACATATAACACTAATAAAATCCTGTTTGAATCTCTTTTCTCTTTCAACATGTCTACTTGTGTCCACACCCTCTTTTACTGTACCCGAATCTTACCCTGCAAAAATCCACCAAAGAAAACCTCACACACAACTATAATTTCAATACCGCAAATAATGCCGGTCATTAACTCCGGTCAACATCACCCTTCAGGCTTTTAATTTGAATTTTAAATTTCACCTTGTCACACAGAAATCATTCCACTTTAAGCTTAAACAATTTTTATGGGTTACCTTGTATGTTTAACTTCACATTATGAGTGACTGACGAGCACATGGTCTCTGCTATTACATTTATAACTATTTCAATTAATAACTAGACTTCATGGAACCACAATTATAAATTCATACTTCCTTTAATTCTTTTATTTTAAGCTTACTCTGTCTCTAACATTATTTCTGTAACTTTACTGCAAAATAATTTTACCACGTGCTTATATTTTTACCGGCACGAACATGGACAGCTTGAGCCACACGCACACACTATCGTTACATTTCACACACACACAAGCCCCAATTAGATTAATATTTAAAATAAACCCTCAACACTGGCTCACCTGAAGCTCTGTATCAAATTATCTACTCATAGTAGTATATCACGGTACACCGTCACAATCCAAGCCGCACCAAGTTGAAAGAGAAAAAGAGGAGGATGAAGACGCTGCGCGAACTTATAAAACTAAAACGTTGCTGTCTAAATCTCGTTGTCAGGAATAGACGCCACTGCCAACCAAATGACGTCACCAATCAAGGTCGCAGTGGCTGGCTGATTCTTGATATCGAAAGCGTGCATCGCAACATGCAGCGATAATGCACTGAATGCACGGAAAATACAATTAAACTTGCCGTGGTGTTTACCTTTTAATATAACCACGGCACACCCTCACCCCAAAATGGCAACTTGGTTGCCCAAAAAAAAAATCAACGCACAGCCACTTGGCTAGTCAATACCACCAACAAATATCCTGGCTATCGTGGGAAATCTCAGAAAACTTACCGCACTTAGGAGAACAGAGCACTTGGCCAGCTGGGTAAATCTCAGGATACTTACCGCACTTAGGAAGACAGAGGCTCAGAGCGAAAACGAAAGAAGAAGAATTAAGAAGTGTAGTGTGTACATGCATGTGTGCTAGAATGTTTTTGTGTGGGAGTATGAGGTGTGCATGCTGACCTGGCCAGGGCCAGCATACCAAGACAAAGACGAAGGAGAAAAGAAGAAATACAAGTTTTGGGTGCCCACTCTGAGTTCTGACCTCCTAGGGCCTCCTACACTCAACAACTGAGACCCGAACTGGTATCCACACAGGACAACTTCTATCCCCCCTCATCAAGGACCAAACAATCCGTCAAAACCCCCCCTACGACTCTTCCACCACCACTGCATCATGAGACCGCCTCAACATCACCCTCACTGGTGACCCGACCTACTTTCTCGCTCACGTACAGATGCCCAAAGGCTAACAAGGTACTATAACCTTGATACACGAGTGATAATCTGGTCCGCTTCTCCACCTACTATACCGACCACCCATATCCAACACAACAAGGGAACATCCTCCTTGCCATATGAGTGGTCCACTCCCCTACACTAGGGTGGACGGCCCCGCAACAGTACACAGTAGAAGAGCACCGTGGGTACACAACCCTAAACTCTAAATCACCTTACTTACACATGAGCCGCAATACTTGAGAAAAAGGGGGGTAACTTCTCTACGGCACAGCCTACACTTTCCATATAATAGACACTCAAACAAAACTGGGGACGCAACCCGGAATGCGACATGGAACGGGCCAAACAATAATCCCACTTAATAACTGACCTACATTTTATATCACTCGAACAGCTGGTCAGACAGAAAACAAATAAATTGGTCTTTGAATTTAGAAAGCCAGGCACACAATACTAATTTACAAGGATGCACAGTCTATCAGATAAGCTGGCAGCAAGGCTAGAAATACCGTTACAGCTGCGGCTATCAGCTGGCCAAAGGTTATCTTTTGGATCGGCATACCTTGTTCGCCTCACTATGTATTGGGTCTTATTTTATAATTTTACGTATATTCAATTTTTAAAATATCTCTCCCGTGCATTGTTTCATTTGCATGCACTCTCTCGCGAACAGGGCCATAACAAAATCCGTAGCCATCCTTACCTTACTGCCTTCCCAACTAACCTCTCATCGACCGACGCTCCATATGATACTTTCAATTCAAGTTGCTGAATTATCACCCACAAAATTTACATAATTAACACTACACAGACAACAATTCAACACGACATCACGACAAAACAGGAAAAACTTGAAAATGCTCAAGTGGCTTCAGGATTCCCCTAACGCTGCGAGAGGAAAGGGGCAGTACAAGAGAGCAGAGCAAGCCTCCCCCAACATAAAAACACAACCACAACACTAACCAGTTAACGGACACAACATAACATACTCAGTAAAAATGAAATCATAAAAAGCCGATATATATAATACATATTCTCTCTAAAGCAACCTTGGCAAAAATGGCCTTAAAATCCATTACAGCAAAATGACAATACACAAACAAATTTATGGCCCGACCATATCCGCATTCTCCGCAACAAAAGAAATCAAATTAAATTATTTTACACAGAAAATATCCTCAATAGGGCTGCCGCTGCTCCGGAATTATCAATCAATCAACAGTGCCTTCGTCCAACCGAAAATGGACAAACAATAACCAACTCCAACAAGAAAGTGAGCCAGTATATATATGTATATTAAAAAAATATAAACGTGTGCGTGTGACCCGTACTGAACGATAGCTCCACGTTGGCCCCAGTTTACATCCAATACATCTGTATATCACATCTAATCCAACATATATATATATTACAACGCTACCTTTCGCCTAACACAATTATCTAATATTTGTGATGTTAGATAAAAAGTTACTTACCCGTGATATTACTTTACCTGGGCGCCAGAACAAATCCCAGATACAAATGACACGGTTTCAGCTTAGCTCAGTGCATGAAGACACTCTTTCTCAGGATTCGTTCAGTGATTGTGGTTTTCAAGGGGAATCGTTACAAATAACACTTTAAGATTTGCTTGATTATTAGATTTAATGTTTAATCAATGATTTTTAAACTTTAAATTGTTAATAGTAGGACTTAATTCTACCCTATCCTTATAATTATTGAGTGAGTCTGGAAAGTAATGATTAAGACGCTCAAACGACCTATAGCTCTTATCTGGTTTGATTAAGAGATTGCTATCTCCCAAACCAGTGCTAAAGAACAGGTCTGCAATAATTTGCACGTCCAATACTACACACCACTTTCCATTCAACACTCCTATCTTATATTAGAACTAATCTTATAGTTACAATACAATGTGTGCTTTTCTTAGTGTCTTTTTAAAATTGTTTATTGTTTTATTATTTGTTTAGCGCTTATATCATTGATCAATGAATCTATTTCTTACTGTTTGATGCGTTGCCCGAAGATAGGAATCTGTAGAGGTCCCCCTTTCGATGGTGTTGCACAGAAGAATGGATTGATCAATGTTGTGGAAGATGCCCTGGCAATTACAGATGCGGTAGCCTTCTGTAGCACAGGTCCTTCACGGCTGATTGATTAATTAATTAACTAATTAATTAATTAACGGTTGTTTTACGCAGCTAGTGTTATTGAATGTTGTTAATTCATCTACACTGCGGACTACTTCTCGATTTAGAACTTATTTGCACTGTTGTGTAATTTAAAAATTGAGATGTTATTTACTTTTTTTTTTTTTTTTGAGATGACACCCATCTCTATCAAAACATCTACCAAAACACTCTCTAACCCCAACCTATCATTAAACTCAATTCGCCACCTTCTCTCTCTATATATAAAAAATACTCTCTAACCCTTTGTACATAGGATATGTGTTTCCCCCCCCAAAAAACCTCAAATCCCTTATATGGCCCCTGGATTCTACCTAAGGCGGCCCCGACCCCACTAAATCGATTCTAATCCCGTCCCAACTTATCATTATGTTGCGGACTCCCACATTACACTACCCCATACTAAAAAATTGCCATCCCCAAAATCTCAATCTCATTACCTTACTACAACTACAACAAAATAACATCATTAATTATAAACAACAATATATCACTCAAAACTCTACATATATTCTCCACAACTACTGTGTCAACATCAGTACTTCTCAAAACTCTATAATATACATTAATTCAAAACAACATTCCATTCTTCATTTCTACTATTTCAACTTCAACTTTGACTTCAACTTGGACAGATCTATATGTCCCACAAAATATTTATCACCCAAAACTTATCTCTTGTTAACTTGCATAAATGATTACTTTATTTCTCATTTCATCAAATTATTTTTTATCATTACTTTAAAACATCTGTAATACATTAAAACATTACATTGAACATTAATTACTTGGAACATTTATAAACCATTTTACCAGTGACGTTTTATTGCTGATCAGCTGATCTCCCTAACACAATTAAAACACATCTCAAAATTGGACAAATTACATGAAATATATATATATATATATATATATATATTTATTTATCCTTACTTCTCACCTCCTTGTTTCCTCTCTCTCTGATTCTGATCATTTATGTTGACCGCCTGCCAGACGATTTAATTCTTGGCTTATAAAAAAATAAACACACATAATGAAAACACATATTTTATCAACACCTATATCTAACGTACAACAATAAAATAATACATTCAAAATTGCAGCATGAACACCTGATATTGAGTGTCTGAGCAGCTAGTTATTTAACAGAGCACAAGCAGTTTTATTGGATCAAAATTTGACTTAGCAAAAAAATTTTTTATGTTGTAAAATTTAAATTCGTGGCTCCTCTGAGCCACCTCCCGTCCACACACACTATTTCAAATTATGGAGGACTGTATCGCCCTTTCGCTTCTGCAAAGACGGCATATTTTGGAGTAGTTTTACCTCTCCGTGTCTTTGCTTCCGCTATTACATTTGAACATTATCGAATATCAACATATTCTGGTCTATAATTACATGCCCTTAATGCGGGTCTACCACCTGGCTTTGCTGCCCCCAAGCGGGCAGAGTGGCAGCCGCTGTTCCATAGTGCCGGGAGATTTCCCCTAATTGTCTCCCCCCATTGAATTTCTACTATATACCAATTTCAAGTCAGCTATGGTCAAGGGACTTAATATGACCATAGCTGGCCGCTAGCCAAATCCACGATTGGTGCTGGTAAGGCAGTAATCGCCCGAAAAGTCGGGGAAATCTAACTTGCATTTCACTGCCTGTTATACATCGTCTTAGTATGTGCGTCACGGTCGTCTATCAGTGTGTAAATTTTGATTTACACGAAAAAGGTGTGTCGCACATTTTCGCCATTTTCGCCTCCGATGGAGGTAACACTCTCTGTTACCCCCAACCCATTTCGCTATCTACGGGAGCACAGGCCACCCCCGCAATAGCAACTTAATAACTAACTAATTAAAAAATTTTATATACATTATCATATAATATTTTCATCAATAATCATTTAACTCATTCATAACCTTTTACCATTTGACTTTCTTAAAATTTTCAAAATTTATTATTAAAATTTTAATTATCATTTTTATTGAACACAAATATTTCAAATAATCTCACTATTGACTTAAAATCTTAGTTACCTGTAAACATTTTTTGTTATACATGATTCATATTGTAAAAGTTCTATACTTACAATCCATTTAACATGATATATACAAAACATAATCCCCATACCACAATACTTTCACCTCACCTCTGAAACATTTAACACAAAAAGTATTAGTTAAATCAAACAATTTATCCTTTAATCACCAAATTTCCAAATCTCGTAAAATAAATTAAATTCATTAAAAAATTTAATTAATTAACATTTAAATAAGCAATCAAAATATTTAAGCATATCAAATTGGTTTAATTTAATTAATTACTGAAAATATAAATTATATAGTTATCGAAACAATTCCAATTAATCAATTACTGTTTTCACAATTCATTCTATTTATTTATTTAAATTGTAAAATATTTATATTACTATTACCACAGTTACACACACTTGTTTACTTAATATTCCACCATGTACCCAAATAAATTTACTACATTATTATTTATGTCCAAATCTGCCATGTCAAAACCCATAAAACATAATGTTTATAGCTGTCTTTTATTGTTTTACAGTTTAACCTCCATCGTCCCAGATAAGTCTTGGTTTTATACAATACTGTTGATTTTTATTGACAAACAAATGGTTACTTTGTGTGTCATAACCAGAACAACCAAATTCACTTATTTTACCCGAAAACTCATTAAACCAGTCTACGTTAGGTATTTTTGTTACATCTCCATCGGTAAATACATTCATGATCGGGTTAATTACTTTAGTCAAATCATTATAATCATTGTTACTCAAATATACTATTAAACCTTCCTTCCATTCATCATACTTTCTATTTAAGTTGTATAATTCTGTTACTTTCTCCACATACACTTCTCTGTTTAACTCTCTCTCATCACAATACCAAATCATACTTTCAACATCATTATTACAGACAGAGGGTACAACATTATACAACATCAATAAACAACTCAACTCTTCTACTAATACGGGTCTCTTGCCCTTCAACAACATTTGTGAACACCTTGGTTCAGAAAAATTAATGGGAAAATTTACCCTCTGTCCCCACTCTACTACAACATTATTTTTCCTCTCTCTCTCTAACTCACTAACACACCTTAACATCTCATAATCACATTCCACAAACTCGTCAGTACTCTCTGATATTATACTTTCAATTACATTATTATTCTCATTATTTTCAACAACATCATTATTATTTATTAATTCTTTATCTAATACAACACTGTCATTACAACTTTCGTTTGTATTACTCTTACTCTGTTCTACTTTATTCAAATTATTTCTTATCATTTCATTCGTATTTTCTAGACATTTATTCTTTTCTTGTATATTATTTATTAAACTATCAAATTTTATGTTAATGCTCTGCTGCAACTGAATATTCTGTTGTTCGAATTTGATATTAAAATTGTTATTTTGAGCGTCAAAACGACGGTCTATTTTATCAAATTTTTCGTCACTAGAGTTAAAACGGCTCTCAAATTTTTTGTCAATTGTATCAAACTTGTCATTCTGTATCTCAAATTTTTCTCTCATGAAATTAAATAGATCGTCCAATGACAACTCTTTTGCCCTACTTGTTACGGGAGTTGATATCGCTCCCGGTGTATTAAGAACAGATACTTCTACATTATACTCATTTATTGGCGTTAATTCTGTTTGAATACCGGAGTCAGCATTTACTTGACTCTCGGTCTGACTGTTAGATAGGCTGACTTCATTGTTATCATCCATTTCTTATTTTATACTCTATATTTGTATATAAATATAATGTAATCAATATAATGTATTACATAACCAATTTTGCGTTAATAACGCACTTTTGTTTTATTCCGCTAACCCCAAAAACATGTTTGTATCTTTTCTGTAGGTACGGTCTTTAATATTTTAATTAATAAAAACTGTCCCTGTATCGGAAGCCATTGAGATGTTATTTACTTTTTTTTTTTAAATATATAAATATATTAATATATTAACTTCCACCTACCTTGAAAGTTTCGTTTCTCTGGGGCCAGGATTCTTTCGTACGAACGCTAGATACAAACATGTGTTTCATGGGTTCTCGAAATAACTAACTCTACACATCGTTATGAAGAGAATTGATAATTTTTAATGCTCAAATATTGAAATTATTGTTTACCAAATACATTTACATGTCGTCAAATGTTGTGCAACTCTTGCACCTTGTTTGTAACTGAACTTACTAACTATGGCTTACCTCATCATTTATAAAAACACAAACACAATTATAAACACAAACAGCCCAGCATTGCTCACTCACGCATACACACAGAAATTTTATTTATCCCTTAACATTTATAATAAGCCACCCCAGCCCTTACGCTTAAACCGCCGGCACGTGGTTCGCGCGCGCACTCATCGTTTGTTAATTTATTATGGTTTATTTTCAAAAAAAAACATTTGATCCGGTTCCACTCGTTAGATTGACCGCGGTCACAGACTTTTTACTAATTGTTCCACTTTTTTACAGTTAAATTAAAATTTTTTGTGACGAGCCTACTTCGCTCGTCCCGGCACCGGGGAGTTCAGTTAGTAGACTGGGGCCGAAAGCGTAGCAGGTATTGCTGAGGTGATCTCATACTTTCTACGGAAAGCACTGCCTTGATCTTCGTCGCCGAAGCTTCGTCCCATGCTATGCATGTAGTTTTTTGAAGTTAAGATAGCAGACGATTTCAGCTAGGCACTGGCTGACGTCATTAAAGTGGGCGGTCCTTAGCAGCATTTCCTGAGGACCGCTACGGAGACGATGGATAATTTTGTTCTCTAGCCATCTTGGTTTTCGGGCTGACCGCGTCCCTCGAGCGCGTGATTGTACAGTTCGTGGGCGCGCGATTACACTTATGCACATTTCTGAGAATTTCGGGGTGGTGCGAATTCTTGGCCGCATTACTCAACAGCAAACTGCGTCTCTGCTTTGTTCCAACACTGTTTCACTTGCCATGTGTTCTGTGATAATGAAAATAACGTTCGCCGGGAAATAAAACTTTCACAATAAATTTATAAACTCCCACCCAAAATGAAATAAATAAAAAGACGAATACCCCATACTGTAGGAAATAAAATGACCCAAATTTTGACACGTTACAAAATTTCTGTATGTGAATTATACACGTCTAGTGTGTTTAAGTACCGAACGAAGAGTGATGTTACCCCTCGCTTTTAGCTGGCGTCTCTTTTAAATACGGGCTGCTGATTGGTTGTACAAATAAATCATGCGTTTTTCCAGTTTGGACAATCTCGAACAAATCGGTCAAACACACTGTGACAGGTTTCAAACAGCAGAGAAATTCTTGTCAAAATCGTACTTCCTGTATTTGCAAATCGATTGATTACAGGTATTTGCAAATGTGTTTCCGAAGATCTGACCACAGAATATTGTTGCTTAGGTCTTTATCTGTGTGTGTGTGAAAACACCTTATTCCTACGTAGCATAATTCTCTCGTTATTCCTGTTGGCGTGCGTCATCCGTATAACTTTTTTATTTATTAATTATATTAACTGAGCTTGCGGCTACTTATAAAGCTTTTCTTGCTGAATACAATGCTGTTTTCAGAATTGCCGTATATTTTCAACTTTTGAAGTTATTGCAGGTTGAACTGATAATTCGCTTTGAGTAAAATTACATGTTTGAACTGGATTCTATTGTAGCGGTGATGTGGTTAGAGTGAGATGGCTGCGATTATACGCTCTCTCTCTATCTTACGGCGTTACGCTCGTACTGTCTATAGCTTTCATATAACGCTCTGATAGGACGCTATAATGAATCGTTATATATACCCCCACTCGGTATAAAAAAATTGATTATGTAAATCATTAATTTTTTTCTAATGTACAGTTTTACACTGAATAAAAATTTTTTGCACATTTACTTTAGCACTTTTTCCCGCACAAAACTAGCACTTATACAATGTTACTTACATCTATCTTATAACTAAAGATTACAATGTTTCTTAACCTAACATGGTATATTGGAAATTTATATGATCATTTTAATCATCATTTTGGATTAATTAATGTCAATAATTTGAATAAAAATTCTACATTTATTTAAATAATATTTTTTATTATTATCTAGACCTTAATCCAAACAATTATTTATTTATTTTATTTGACCAGGTTTGACTCTCATACCTTATGGCTCAAATTATTATTTCTTTATGGGTCAACATTTTGTTTATATTTTCTTAAACTATTCCCATGGTACTTTCCTATAATTTTATTTTTCTCTACATCTTTTAATAGATATGTGTACCTTGCAGTCTGTTTTTCTATCCTATAAGGTCCCATGAATATCGGAAAGAACTTGGCCGTGGTATTATCTATGGCAGAGGATACAGGATTCGCTTTCACTAGCACTTCCTCTCCTTCCACAAACCTTACCAACTTGTGAGTTCGATTATATCGTTCTACTCTCTTTTGAACTTCTCTTTGTATTCTCTCTTCTGCTATCCTGGTCTTTACCTCATATGGAATAGGTAGATTGTAGTTGGGTGGACTTTTTATGGTTTTGGTCCATACATGTACAGGTTCTTTATTAATAAATAATTCTGAAGGTGTGAGCCCCGTTGTTTCATTGCATGTATTATTTATACAATCTGAAATAAAACTTAAGTAGTCTACCCATGTAGAATGCAGAATGGTTCTGATTACACAATATTCTAAAATACCTCCCTAATTCTCTATTTATTTTCTCAGCTAAATTGGTCTGAGGGTGACGTATGGATGTAAGAATAGGTTTACTATTTAATTCTTCCAAGGTTTCTCTCCATAGGTTATGGGTGAACTGTTTTCCTTGGTCGGACAATATTTTCCTTGGCTTACCATACTGTGGGATGTAGAACTTCGTTAATGCTCTAAGTGTTGCTTTTGTCATGGCTCTTTGGACTGGGTATAATTTTACAAACTTGGAAAAGAAATCTACCGTCACTAGAATGTGCTTTACCCCTCCTTTTACTTTTGGTAGAGGCCCGTAATAATCCACAGCTAGTAACTCTCCTTTCACTTTAGCTTGGATTGTTTGCATTTCTACCCTTGTAGCTAAGTTTGGGTGTTTACATTTCTGGCACAGGTCACAAGTAGATAATAATCTTTTTATGCATTTTGCTAACCCTTTTCCTATGAAACTTTCGGTTAAGGCTAGATAGCATTTCTTAAATCCAGCGTGGCCCAATGACAAGTGGCATTCCCAAATAAGTTCATCTATCATACAGCTAGGTAATAGTAACTTCCCCTTATGGGAACATAGCTTATATAGCTTACCGTTGTATAAAGAAAATCCTGGTAATCCTAGGGTCTTGTTGTTGATGAGTCCCTATTTCTTTAAGTCGTCTAACTACTTCAGGTTTCGTTATATGTTTTACTGCGTAAATACCAATATCATTGCTACTACATTTATTAATATTACCTGTTTCCATGTTGTTTTCTAATGGTGGATTTCTACTGAGTACATCTGCTACTAAGTTGTCTTTCGCTTTGCAATACTGTATATCAAATTGATACACTTGTATAGCCAAGATCCAACGTGTCAGACGAGCACCTAGCAATTTACACTTTAATAAAAACACTAACGCCTTATTGTCGGTGATTATAGTAAGTTTAGCACCCAGAATATAACTTCTAAACTTTGACAGGCTATGCATTATCGCTAATAGCTCTTTTTCTGTCGTGAAATAGGTTAATTCTGCCCCTTTAAGTGTGCGACTTACGAATCCTAATACCGCTTTTTGGCCCTTCTCATCGATCTGATACAAGTGTGCTCCAATAGCAATATTGCTGGCATCTGTTTCCAAGTAAAATCTTTCTCCTATTCTTGGATGATTTAATACAACAGTATCTATAAAAAGACTTTTCACTTGTTGCAGTGCTTCATCATGGTCCTTTGTCCACTTCCATTTAATACCTTTGTTTAACAACTTTAACAATGGAACTGTACTTTCCGCGTATTTACTTGTAAACTTCTGATAGTAGTTAGCTAAACCTAGAAATGACTTTAGCTGCTTGCAGTTCTTTACTACACTTACCGACTTCCAATGCTTAAACTCTTTAATACCTACATTTATTTTATTAGCATTTATTTCCATAGTAATGGTATTTCTTTTAAAATTTACTTTTGCTTTCCATTCAAGCAACGTATCTACCCCAATAATACAATCATGAATGAGTTTCGGGACTATAAGAGCTACAATTTGGGTTTGGTTACCATTTATACTGACAGGTAAATATATTTGTTCAGTTATCTTTTGCATTTTGGCTCCAGTGGCTCCCTGTACATTACAGTGTTTTACGGGTAGTCTGGGACAATTTCGCAACTGATAGTTATCTACAAACTTTGACCTAACACAGGTAACTTCACTGCCAGTGTCAATAAGCGCTCCTACCAGTAGATTACTGATCTTACAAATTATTTCCGGACATTCAGGATAATGGTTTCTATCCACTTCTTGCTCCTCTTTTAACAAGAACTCCCTATCACTCACTTGTTTTATATTATTAGCTACGTTCTTCTTACCTGTTTTCTTTGGTGATTTCACTGCAGGTAATGGTAGGTTTAGTTTTGTTTCTTTTCTATCTGCAGTGGCTTCCCGTTTCCTGTATTCATTTTACTAGTCAACGGTTGCTGCTCGGTATAGGTTATAGTTGTTTTACACACTTTATATCCTTTATTAGGTTTATTTTCTACACTTCTACTTCTACCTTTATCCTCCACTTCCTGTCTATTTTGTGGTTTATTACCCGGATATGGGGTAAACCTTTTTTCTTTCATACGTTCATTATCTCTCCTCTTATTTGAGTAGAACGTTGGTTCTTGCTGATCGCCTCTAGAGTAGTTACTCAGCTGATTACTTACCCGCTGTAGGTCCCTCTCTAAATCTAGACACTCATCTACAACCATAATGAACTTTTCTAAAGTATCCACTCCTCTAGTTGTGGTTGCTACTCTAGTGCGTTCTGAGAAATGATGCGCTAGCTTATATACTAGGTCTCTCTCTTCTATTGGTGGTGTTAGATGTTTAACTTGCGCCATTACATTAAGCACATAATTGGTAGTTGTCATATTCATTGACGGGTGATACTTACCAAATTCTAAATGATCTCGTACCCTTCTTTGTATCTGCACGTTCCAGTACTGAGCTAGAAATTTTTCTCTGAAGTCTGAGTAGGTTTGGACTCTGTCTGAGATGACTTTCCACCACGTACCTGCCCAATTCTTGAGAAATCGGCCTAACATGTCCTTCTTATCCTCGTCGTCCATCAGTGGCTTTACACGAGTTACATACGCCTCAAACAGCTTTAGGAATTCCACAGGATTCTCATGTGGGTTACCTGAAAATGCAAGGTTTTCCGGTTCTTCCTTATAGCCGCCACACCTCACTACTTTGGTTTGCTGTGACTTCATTGGTTTAGTCAGATCCTCCCGCATTACCTTTAACTGTTGTTCCACGTTTTGATGTACTTCGTCACTGTTAGCCTTACTCTCTACCTGTTTCTTAACTTCATTAATATTTACACCCAGTTGGGTACACTCTTCCCTAGTATTTTGGATTTCTTCTTTATTTAGAAGTGATTGTGTTTTTAGTTCAGCTGTTACATCACTGAATTGTTGATTAATGAGGGTTACTTTTTGTTCTAACCTTTCATGTAATACATTTCTAAATTTATTTAGCTTTTCGTCTTGACGGCGAACATTAGTGTTTAGTTGTTTTCTAAATTCTTCTAAGGTAGTTTTTTAACCTCTTCGGTATGTTTATCAACTCTATTATTACGCTCATCTATTTTACCAGCTAGGTTAATAGTTAAATTTGCTATTTCTTCATCTATTTTAAATGTAGCCTCTTTACTACTTTGTTCTATTTGGCTCAGTAGTGTACCTAGGGGGGGGGCGAAGGGGGCGGCCGCCCCGGGCGCCGCTTGAAGGGGGGCGCCAAAATGCCAAATCATAATTTTTATTTGTACTTTAGGACAACAATATAGGGTTAGGAGGAAACATGCAATATAATGTACATGTGACAGAATGTGTTTTAGAATAAAGTTATAATGAAGTTTCATGTGGTCCCATGCATTGTTTGCTATTTTTAGCTCGTCGATTCAGTCAACTGAAGCAAACGGACGGATATTCAGTGTTGCTGTAGACTTCGAGAGTGTCATATCGTGATAGTGGCGGTGTTTTGAATAATTTTAAGTGCTAATTGTTTATCACATTACTTACTTCATCCAGGTAAGACTCATCTATCATTTTCAGCTTGGAGGTGATTTTAATGCTACGAGTAATTACGAAACCCACCGACGCTGAATTAGGCGGGAAATGTATTAGTACACACCACGTGTTTTAGTGTACTTTGCGCTTGTTAAATAACAGAATGTCGGTAATTTATTTGGTACCGGTAATTATAGTAATGTAAAACCAGCGTGCCTGTCCAATAAAACTGTGTCCGTTGTTCGTTTCAAAATATAACTTTTAAGATACCGGTACTTAAGATACTATTCGTGCGTTTGTTAATTAACCGTGTTAGTAATTATAGAGATCGCAGTTTTTCTGTATGCGTCACATTTATAGAGATCTCAGTCACAGTCTCTCTGTGTGCGTCAAAGTTATAATATTTTTGTTAGCCTACGACGCATACCAGCCTCGACGAACACACACGAAACAAAACGAACATACGCGAAGCAGTCGGTATGCGTCAGGCGTTTACACGCTCACACAAATTTGCGCATACGTGTTTGTATGTATAAACGGAAGTTTGAAGATTACCTTTTGTTTCCCACAGCGTAAAGTATAAATACGAGATTAAAATGTAAGATATTACATTAAGAACAACTACATAATAGTTTCGCTAGTTTTGTTATACCGGTATTTAGGTATAGGCGTATAATTTTGTTTTCATATAGGCTAACTTATAATTCTTCTTATTCATTCATTTATCGAAAAGTCGCCGCAAAATGCTAAACTAATATTTATGTTACTTCATATGGTGAGGCATACGGACAAACCAATATTTCTTTTTTAAACGCGTAGTAATATTAATTATAGCCCTAATTTATTTACGTGATAAATGACTGGTATGCATTAATCGAATGTGAAGTGTCCTAATATTTTATTTAAACTGATGTATACAATTATTTTTTTTATTTCTTCTTTCTTCAACCTAACATTCGTATATGACCATATTTCCAATGTGTTTTGTTATTATACTTTGTATATTAATAAATTTCATTTTTATATTTACCAACAGCATAATTCATTAGGATTTTCTGCTTTTCTAATGCTTTTAGTTGTTTCTCGTTATAAAAACCATATGTTTTAAAAACAACCAACAGCCTCCTAAATATATTCATACTTGAGCGCGACAGAGAAAAAAAGGCGGATACGCGAAAACAATAGCTAGATTTAACAATCTGCTAATAATGGTTGGATCTTTATAATTTAAGGGCGATTATTACTCGTGACGAAATTAGCAAAAAATCCCTAAAGCTGAAACCAAGTTTAACCAATTAACTTTGTTCTATTCCAGATCCCAAAAATGAAACGACAGAAGCCAAGTGGGGCTCAGTATCGAAAACTGAAACAACAACGTACTAAATCAATCGAAAGTTGCAAGTCATTTATGAAAGCTTTTATAGAAGGATCATCGTCATCGACCTCTACAACTCGAAATGAACCTGAACTTGACAGCGACGAATTGAATCTTGAATTTGAAGCATCGAACATTGATAGTCAAAAACATGATGGTTCTAGTACTTCCCGGCTGAAGGACTATTCTCAAATTACAACATCAACCAGTGACTTTGAAGAAGATGACTCAAATCAAAACTTAGAATCAAGTAAAGTAGGACCTTCACGTGAAAACTCAGCACCTGAAAATTAAAGTTTTGACAAAATTGAAAATAGCCCTACCAGCTTGAATGAAATGATTGAAAGTAAGGCTAATCCACTTGACAATGATAACTATGAAAAATTGATGTTGCACGACATTGGAGTGTGGCCGACGAATATTTCAAAACAATTTCGTGACTCATTTGTAATGAAAGGTACATACCAACTGCAAAACAAAGACTGTTTTTCCTGAGGATGAATCTGGGCGAACTCTGCATAGGCATTGGTTTAAAAAAACTTTGAAAAATGGAGAAAAGGTTAATCGGTCATGGATGTGGTTTTCCCCATCTAAGAAATCCCTGTTTTGTTTTTGTTGCACGCTATTTCTGCAGAGAAATCATAAATCTAGCTTTAATAATGAAACAGGATTTTCAACATGGCGAAAGTTAAATTCCCGCGTTCAAGATCATGAGAACAGCCCCGCTCACAGGGTTGTGTTTTTGGAATGGAAGGACTTAGAACGTGCCTTACAAAAAGGGACAGTTATTGATGACCGCCTTCAACAACAGGTTCCAGAGCAAAGTAGAATTTGGAGAGTAGTTCTTGAACGTGTAATTGCTACTGTTCAAACATTGGCTCAACAGAATTTAGCTTTAAGAGGCCACAGAGAGTCGATTGTAGACAATGACAATTGTAGACCTGGGAACTTTCTCGCTCTCTTGAAATACCTAGCTAAATTTGATCCCGTTATGAGGGCTCATTTGCAATCAGTGTCCGAAAATCCAGGAAGTGTATCATATCTTTCTCCTCGAGTGCAAAATGAGGTTATAAACCTCCTAGGTGAACATGTTCGAAGACAATTATTGCTTCCTGCAAGCATGCCAAGTATTTCGGTATTATGTTTGATAGTACACCAGACACATCACATGAAGAACAAATGTCGCAGATTGTAAGATTTGTCGAAGTAAAACAAGGTTCAGTTGAAGTCAGGGAATGTTTCATAGATTTTGTTCCAATTGAAGACAAAACGGCTGAGGGCATTGCTGAAGTGATAACGAAGAAATTGGAAAAAGATGGTTTAAATTTTGCAGATTGTAGGGGTCAATCTTACGACAACCAAGCAACAATGGCTGGAATTCATTCTGGCGTCCAAACAAGGTTATTGGATCTAAATCAACAAGCCGTGTTTGTTCCCTGTGACAGTCATTCGCTTAATTTGGTTGGTGTTCATGCTGCACATGTTAACGTAAATGCAGTTACTTTTTTCGGGACTGTTGAACGCGTATATGCCTTTTTCTCTAGTTCAACTCACCGGTGGAGTGTTCTTAAGGAACATGTGAAATTAATGGTGAAGGGGCACTCTGACACGAGATGGAGTTCAAAGGCAGAAGCTGTGAAAGCCTTATCATCCCAGTTAGATGGAGTATTAAGCGCTTTAGAGAAATTGAGAGATACACTATCTGAAACCATTGATACTAGACAGTCTGCATCACTGTTGATAAATGCCATTGAAAGATTCGATTCTGTGAGTCTACTCTTTTTCTGGTCTGAAGTCCTCCCCAAGATTGACAGAACTCAAAAAACCCTGCAAATCAAAGGTATTTCGTTTACCTATGTCCTAATCTGTCTACAGTCTCTCCAAGATAAACATAGCGAATGGAGAGAAAACCTTCCTGATGACGTGGTGACAAAAGCTGCTGCTAAGTGTGAAGAATGGGGAGTACCTACAGAACGAAGAGAAAGAAAAAAACGAAAAATGCCCGGGGAAATAGCTGAGGACGTTGGACTTTCCTGGAAAGATGAAGTAAAACGAAGCATAGTAGAGATATTGGATAAGCTTCTATTGGAATTAGGTCAACGGTTCTTGAATGTTAAGCAACTGGACTCACGCTTTGGATTCCTTTGTAATTTCGAAGATTACATGGATATAAAATATACAAAAAAAAAAGATGGAAAAGCTGAGAAAAAAGTGTTTAGGACTTGCAGAAAAGTACCCTAATGATCTAAATGGAGATGAATTATTTGAAGACATAAAAGATATCATAACTCTATTAAGAAGATTAAAATCAAATGGTGAAGAGCTTGATTTAAATAATCCTAAAGATATCTTATTATACATATCTGCTATGGGATTAGAAGCATATAGCACTTTAGTTGTAGCACTTAAACTTCTTCTAACTATATCAGTATCTGTGGCATCATGTGAGAGATCATTTAGTAAACTAAAACTAATACAAAGCTACTTAAGATCCACAATGATGCAAGAGAGACTAACTAATTTAGCAATTCTGTCAATTGAAAGTGACGTGGCATCTGCTTTAGATTATACTCTATTAATAAATGAGTTTGCATCACTGAAGGCTAGGAAAGTACACTTATAAAACTGCATGTTGATGGAACAAAGTTATAGTTAAAGCTATAGTTATTTTCTAGTTTAAATGCCTGCATAAATCAATACATATACAATTATTCATAATTCAATAAAGTGTACTTTTTTTTTTTTTTTTTTTTTTTTCAGATCGCTATTATGATTAACTTAAGAATTTTTTACCTTGTATAATCCACTATGCGATCTCAGTTTTTTACATACAACATGTTTCAGGGACTAAATCCCCATCTTCAGGTACAGTAAAAAATGTATTATTCCCCTAATACATAGGGGTCGTCGAAATGATTAAAATGTTTATACATAAAAACACACGCACAAAAATCACTGAATAAATTAACATATAACACAAACACATGAACACGTTAAAAGCGACTCAGTGCACCGGTCGACCTCCGATCGTCAACTCCGGAGGTCGATCGGAGGTCGACCGGTGCACTGAGTCGCTTTTAACGTGTTCATGTGTTTGTGTTATATGTTAATTTATTCAGTGATTTTTGTGCGTGTGTTTTTATGTATAAACATTTTAATCATTTCGACGACCCCTATGTATTAGGGGAATAATACATTTTTTACTGTACCTGAAGATGGGGATTTAGTCCCTGAAACATGTTGTATGTAAAAAACTGAGATCGCATAGTGGATTATACAAAGTAAAAAATTCTTAAGTTTAACAATAAAGTGTTATAAAAGTGTTTTCCAACACTGTAAGAATCTTGAATCTAAGATATTTTATTTGAGAAATTTTATATTTTTCATGTATTTTCAAAAAATGCAATGCTACTTTCATTTTGTGCAATATATTTACATTACAATATTTTAGATATGTAAGGTTTTTCAGTTCTTCTTATAGTTAGAGTTTAATTTTTAAATATAAGTTGTATCGTATTATACCAGATTTGTTAAGTACTTATTAGCCAATTATAATCGTTTGTTACAAATAAACTGAATCTTTATTGAAAATAACCTAGTCCTAATGAAACTTATAAATATTTAATTTATGACAATTATTATGTGCTGACATAGATAATGGTCAGTGTAGTGTGATCAGAGATGTAGCACAGCAACAGCCGACAGTAAACAACAGAAGAACAAATGTGGGCGAGGAATGGGAGTTGGAAGTAGTAAGTTGATTCTACAGTCACAAATTGTGAAAGGACGGGGGGCAGCAATCTTGAAGTTCGCCCCGGGCAACAGTTGGCTTAGGTACGCCACTGATTTGGCTAGACAAATTTTCATTTATTTGTTTCATTTCACTGGACAAATATTTATTAGTTTGTTCTATTTTATTATTAACATCTGTTATTAATTTTTGATTACTTTCTTCTAAACATTTATTATTTTCTTCAATTTTACTTTCAATTTTTTCAATTTTATTATTTAATTGACTATTTGTACTTTCAATTTTACTTTCAAGTTTACTATTAGTAATTTCGATTTTACTTTCTATTTTACCATTATTTTCATCCATTTTAGTGGTCAACTGTTTAAACATTTGCTCAATTGCTGCCATATCTACTACTGATGATTTAGCCATTTTTTAAAATTTATTATTAACAAATAAATTCAACAATTATTTAATAGTTATTTGCAACCTTGAATTCCACTTTCTTTTCAATTTTATTAATATTACAATTTAATTATCACTTGGGTAAAAGCAACGCCAAATTATATAACTTTATTTATATAATTTTGTGTTTAATCGGGCTTAATCGAGCTTAATCGAGCCCCCTAGTTGGCCGCGCCAAATCTATATGTAACTTATTTTTACATATAAATTTGGTGATTTAATCGTGCCCCTAAAGTTGCGGCACCAAATCTATACAACGCTTCCTTTCGTCTAACACAATTATCTAATATTTGTGATGTTAGATAAAAAGTTACTTACCCGTGATATTACTTTACCTGGGCGCCAGAACAAATTTAGATACAAATGACACGGTTCAACTTAGCTCAGCGCATGGAGACACTCTTTCTCAGGATTCGTTCAGTGATTGTGGTTTTCAAGGGGAATCGTTACAAATAACACTTTAAGATTTGCTTCATTATTAGATTAAATGTTTAATCAATGGTTTTTAAACTTTAAATTATTAATGGTAGGACTTAATTCTACCCTATCCTTATAATTATTGAGTGAGTCTGGAAAGTAATGATTAAGACGCTCAAACGACCTATAGCTCTTATCTGGTTTGATTAAGAGACTGCTATCTCCCAAACCAGTGCTAAAGAACAGGTCTGCAATAATTTGCATGTCCAATACTACACACCACTTTCCATTCAACACTCCTATCCTATATTAGAACTAATCTTATAGTTACAATACAATGTGTGCTTTTCTTAGTGTCTTTTTAAAATTGTTTATTGTTTTATTATTTGTTTAGCGCTTATATCATTGATCAATGAATCTATTTCTTACTGTTTGATGCGTTGCCCGAAGATAGGAATCTGTAGAGGTCCTCCTTTCGATGGTGTTGCACAGAAGAATGGATTGATCAATGTTGTGGAAGATGCCCTGGCAATTACAGATGCGGTAGCCTTCTGTAGCACAGGTCCTTCACGGCTGATTGATTAATTAATTAATTAACGGTTGTTTTACGCAGCTAGTGTTATTGAATGTTCTTAATTCATCTACACTGCGGACTACTTCTCGATTTAGAACTTATTTGCACTGTTGTGTAATTTAAAAATTTCTGTATGTGAATTATACACGTCTAGTGTGTTTAAGTACCGAACGAAGAGTGATGTTACCCCTCACTTTTAGCTGGCGTCTCTTTTAAATACGGGCTGCTGATTGGTTGTACAAATAAATCATGCGTTTTTCCAGTTTGGACAATCTCGAACAAGTCGGTCAAACACACTGTGACAGGTTTCAAACGGCAGAGAAATTCTTGTCAAAATCGTACTTCCTGTATTTGCAAATCGATTGATTACAGGTATTTGCAAATGTGTTTCCAAAGATCTGACCACAGAATATTGTTGCTTAGGTCTTTATCTGAGTGTGTGTGAAAACACCTTATTCCTACGTAGCATAATTCTCTCGTTATTCCTGTTGGCGTGCGTCATTCATATAACTTCTTTATTTGTTAATTATATTAACTGAGCTTGCGGCTACTTATAAAGCTTTTCTTGCTGAATACAATGCTGTTTTCAGAATTGCCGTATATTTGCAACTTTTGAAGTTATTGCAGGTTGAACTGATAATTCGCTGTGAGTAAAATTACATGTTTGAACTGGATTCTATTGTAGCGGTGATGTGGTTAGAGTGAGATGGCTGCGATTATACGCTCTCTCTCTATCTTACGGCGTTACGCTCGTACTGTCTATAGCTTTCATATAACGCTCTGATAGGACGCTATAATGAATCGTTATTATATATATATATATATACTACTCACTATTGTTCAAGCCCCGTGATGGAAGCCAATCTGTAACGAGAAGTAGAAGACGTCCTCGTCTTCGTTTAAGCCTCACGTTGGAGTCGTCAATCTCTAACGAATAATTCTGGTCGTTCCTTTGTATAAAATGTTTACACTTGTGTTTTATGTGTATATGTGTTAATGTGGTGTGTTCGCCTCACACCGGTCGTTACAATTATGGTTGTCACTACTGAAGTCTGTAGCGTGTTCTAAATTATCAGTACAACCTACCTGTTTATTCATAGGGGTTGCGAATCCCGGGTGGCGCCACATTGTTTATATTAAAACAATTAAATTTGTTAAATTACAAGGCAAATCAGTGTTGTCAGCGTTGACGGCTGGAGCGTTCAAACGATTCCGGCCGCTGTACAGTTTGTCGTATTGTCCACTCGTGATGAGCGCTAGTTGGTTACTTATTAAAATTTGCTAACACACATATATTATACAACGTCCTATGAAATAAAACGATGGTAATACTCTGTACTGTAATTTTAATGCAAAATTGGTCATTAATTATTATGACAAAAGGATTATAAATGATTTTATAACAAATTCCTCCGGCTTAGAACATGAAACACATATATCTCAAAGTTGGCAAAATTGATTTTGAAATGAACTATTTTGATGCCGTTATGGCTTCTGTTTACATACAATATATTATTCTGTTCAAAATCTGGGGTTCTTTGGATTATAAAATAAAACATAGAAGCTGGTTACATTAAAAAAGTAGGCCTACACTACCATACCTTATACGTACTTAACTAGTATAAAGTGTTTTTAAAAATTGTTCGGTAGTGTCGTATTGGTTGTTACAAAGTTCGCACACTAATGCGAGGTTATATTTTAATTAACAACTGTTTTACGTAAGTTGATTATTATTCAAACCTTTGAAAGAAAATTAATTTTGTTTAATAGTAAGAAATTTGATTGTTTTGAGAAATATTTAAAGTAATTTGGTTTTTTGGGATAATTGAATTTAGTTGATACTTATCAGTTCAGACGGTGGTGATATGTTGTCGTCTGGGGTAGTGGAAATTCATCGATTTTGGGGCTGATTTAGGCTTCGGTCGTCTTCTTCTATCTCGTCTTGGGACTTTCCGCTATTTAATTTCTTTTATTTGGTTCCAGGACATCGTTTAATCTTAGAAGCTCTGCATCTACTCGTCACTGGTTCTTGTAGTTGATTTCAGAACGTCTTTCGAACTTTTTAATGTAAAATTTTAGTCATCACAATCTTGCGTACCGTTTACCCACGCGTCATTTTTTCAAGTCTAATAAATTTAACGGAAAACTAGTATTCAACGGCCCGTTTCTATGGTAACAGAAACCCTTTGATTGGTTAAGGCCTCGATCAAAAGCATTGTTATGATATTTGAAATTTTTATTCAAATTTATAATATATTTTCTTAATGATTTTATTCCTCTATCTTCCTTTTGGGGTAATATATAATATCACTATTGTCTTTATTTCCTTTCAAAGTTTAAAATGATACCTCATAAGGTCATATTCTATTATACATTAACTTTAGTCTAATTATTTGACATCTGATAAATTACATATCTCTTTTAAATTAAACTTTTATAATAACATTTCTCTTTTAAAATGATTTACACCTAATTACTGACTATGTACTTGCCTTAGATTAGTAAATTTCCTTGTGAATTTGTTACAATTGACATTTGTGTGTGTCTGACAGTTATACATTTTCATAGCCAAAAGTAGCCATGATGGTATTTTATTTATTTCTTTTAAATTACATTTTAATTCAGCCTGATGGGCTTCACTTTGTTATAATAAATGTTTGTGTTGCGTTTTGATTCTGTTTGTGTTCTGATTATAATTCAATATGGTTTTCATGATCCATCTTTAAAATATAACAATTAGGCTTATGGACTGCAAGTTTGTTTCAGCCATATCCTATTCATAACATTAAAACAAACGATTCTTTATAAGTTATTAGTTACTGTTGATTTAACATTTATTTCATTCTTTTGCTATTACTTTGAGTGAGAAACATCATCACTTCTTGCAAACTTATTAAAGTTATTTCCCCTTTTAACATGGGGTGTTTTTTAATTGTATACTTAATTTTAATGCAAAATCTTATTTCAATACTACTATCTTCCTCCATTCCATGTTAATACAAACTGTTTTTACCTGGGCTTTCTCCCTGAATAATATCACATACTTTACTTATCTCTATTTTAAATACTATTTTTAACTGTTCTTAATTATATCATTGTTCATAAGCTCACTTACATCATGGATTGGTTTATCAATGATTTATTAAGTGTTTTCTTATCTATTGATACTTTTTATTATTATTTATATATAATATCCTTTTCCACGTATCACCTTCACCTTTAATTAACTGGGGTTTATCACTGATACACTCACTATTTTGGGGTACTTACACTTTCACTATTGCACTTTTTTCACTGTTTATATTAAGTGTTACTTAGTGGGTAATCCCTATACTTATTTCTCTTTTATTTCTCACTATTTCATTACAACATGATACTTATTATAAATGACATTTTGTTATTTATATATCACTAAATCTAACTTCAATAATTGGGTTAGTGTACTTTTCTTTACTAAGTTACTTTTAAACTGTTTCTTGTTTAGAACAGGTATATAAATTATCTCATTTACAACAATAATATTTGTTTTCATTAGTGGATAGTTATTTGGGGTTTGTTTACAGTATTCTATCTTTGAGTATACCATTTCTCCCTTTTATATGTGGTGTTTGTTATTTCTTGGTTTCCCTTTGTTTCCTCTTCATTCTTCTTCTTCGTCTTCATCCTCTTCATCTTCTTCAACTTCAATTGTCTTCATTTTGATTCGGTTCTCCTCTTCTCGTCTGGTTTAACTTCTATTTAGTTGTAGGAATTTGTTCACTTCCTTTTATTCTTCTTTGGTTCTGGTTTCTTACCTTCTTTTGTTAGTTCCTATTTGTTTGGTCAATCACCTTCTCTTTGTGTTTGATTCGTGGTTCCCTTCTTCCTTTGTTTTCTGTTGTTTGGTCAATCACTTGGGTTAGGTAATGTCGTCGTTCGTCGAGTCATAATATTTATATTTTATTTATTTTTAAACATTTTATTTTATATGAATTATTTTCACATTTAGAATTATCCTTTTTATCTCTGGTACTGGGGTGGCTTATTTGTGTTGTAACATAATGCCTCTCCTCTAAAATTGATCATTTTGATAAAACACTAGCATAGTTTTTTATGAAATTATCAGTTATATATAATCTTTTTCCTTTTCTTTCTCGTTTGTTTCTCCAGTCTTTATATCTCTTCTTACTTAATTCATTCCATTTTATTTGGATCTGTTTTTATTTATTTCCATTGGTGCATTTTCCCTTATACACAATTTTTCCCTAACTTTTTAGTAGCTGGTTTCTCCCATTACTACTCATTTTTTCTGAGACCAGAGGAACATCATCTCTGCTCAGTTTATTTGATTGCTGGACTTTTCAACAGTCAATCTTAAATACCTTTTTTGTCAACTTGTGACTTAAATTAATAACAATAATAATAATATTAATAATATACTTTGGGATTGTCCACCTTGTGGTTTGTTTTTAGATCACTTTGGCCTTTTACTCATTCTTCCTTCCGCTATACTTTCTATATACTATCCTTTACTCATACAGTTGATTGTTTTTTTTTATATTTATTCATATGTTAATTTCATCATATCTAACTCTTTATTATTTTGTTTTCAATTCTCTTGTGATAATTAGAATTAGCTTAGACATCTTTATTCTTTTTCTTGGTTATTTAGCAATATTCTGCTTTAGCCATAGCTTGTGTATTTGTTTTATACATAACTTCTCTTTTTCCTTGTACCAGTTCAGTTTTTTTTTCTTTTTTTTTAATACATTAAATTCATTATAATTTCAGGTATTTATCTCAGTAATTTTAGCTTGATTTTATTTTTGTTTATTTTATTTTGTATTAAATATCATTTTTGATAATTTTTTGTAAGTTGGTTATCTTACTTTAAAGGAATGTTTGTAGCTTATTCCTTTTTAGTTATTTTTTGTTTAATTATTATTGTAAGTTTGTGATTCTTATTAATAAAAATATAGTAATTAATAAATAGGTAATGTGAAGGCTGAGAAATTTAAAATTTTATATTATATAGGAATGTGTGTAACTTATTCCTTATTATCTCACTTTTTTATTTCATACTTCATATATCAACCTTTTATTAGACTGTAAGTTGATTTAAATTGAAAGGAATTTGTGTAACTTATTCCTTTGTTTTTATATTTTTTATTAATTTATTTTAATTTTTTCATTCCGCATATATCATCTAAATAACGTAGTAAGTTGCTCTTACAATCTTTTGGAATTTTGAAATATGTTTATTTCATTTTGTATTCTTCTTCATAAAACTTTTTTATTGAAGTTTGGTTATAAACTCCCTTTATTTTTCTTGTATTTGCATTGCTTATCTGGTAAGTGTTATTACCATTATCTTTTGTGATAACGTACGGTCCGGTGTATAGCAATAACAATTTCTTTGCTATACCTTCCATCGTACTTGGCAGTTCACAGTTTTTGATTAATATTTTTTCTCCCTCTTTATATTTGATTATTTTGGGTTGGGTTTTAGCATATTTGGCCTTTTGTTTCTCTATCTTTTCCATTATTAGGCTGTACCATTTGTTTTTGTCATACGGGTCTTCTGGGTTTTTTGGGAATTCTATTATCTCTTGTATCTCTCTATTTGGCTTCCTCTCGAACATCATTAAGTATGGTGTATTCTCAGTAAATTGGTGATAGCTGATATTTAAAAACACTTCAGTTGAAGTTAAATATTTGCACCACTCTCTCTGGTTATTATGACAATAAGTTCTCAAAATGCGTCCCACCTCTCTCAACATCCTTTCTGCTGGATTACTACTCAGGTGGTATACTGAAGTTTTATAAGTTTTAATGTTTAGTTTTATTAATTCTTCTCTCCACCTTTTTCCCTTAAACTGCGTTCCATGATCGGTTATTATCATGTACGGTTTTCCAATCTCTGACATGTATTTATTTTTAATAATATCTAATATTTTATTTGTTGTGGCTCTGTTTATAGCGTATAGTTTGGTGTACTTGGTGTAATGGTCAAGTATAATCACGATGAATTTGTATCCATGTCTTCCTCCGCTACGTGGGAATGGTCCACATATGTCGAGGAATACCTTCTCTAGTTTGGCATTTGATGTGATGGGTATCATTGTTCCATTCTTCCTTTCATTATTGGTTTTGACCATCTGACACAACGTGCAGGTTTTTATATTTTTATTTACCCTTCTTGTGATATTTTTTATGAACAAATCTTCCTCTAAAGCTTTTACCATTTTGAGTGTTCCCATGTGTCCGTATCTCACATGGTAATCTTTGATGATTTGATTTTCTAACGATTGAGGAATTACCAGTTTCCATGTGTCTTGGTTCTTTTTTGTTTTTATCAATAAAATATCTTTGTATACACAGTAAAATTTGTTAATAATTGCTTCAGAGTCCATCAGTCTTTTTCTTATGTTTGATATTTTGGTATCTTGCTTTTGTTGTAACACTATTTGGTTTACAATATTTTCCAGGTCTTTCCTATCTTTCAATATATAATATACTTTTGCTATCTTCCCCTTTTCTCCTTCAAATGTCTGATTTTCTACATTTATTCTGGATAATTTTTTAAGTTTGTTTATTATAGTTTTTTTTTTTTTTATTTAATTCGTCGTGGTCGTTGTCATTTCTAGTCTTGGTGATTTTTATTGGTTTCATTAAATTAATACTCTTTCTTTTTCATTGGGTTGCTTGGTCAGTAATTCGAAGATCAGTCCCTTTTCTTGGTGTGTGGTATCTTCGCTTAGTTTACCCATGGTCCATCAGTTCCTCTTCACTTGTGGTTCGGATAATCTGGGTGTGTATAACTATTTCCTTACTGGTGAAATAGGTCTCCTCCGTCTTGTACCATAATTCCTCTAATACCATATGTTCCATAGTATTTATGTTTCCTCAAACATTTGATTACTTTGTCGATTAATCAGAGAAGTTAATTGTGCCTCTCTCATTAATGTTATTTTTGCTTTTTTATTCGGTATTTCCATTTCTGGTGTGTTCCAGTGTTTTATTGACCTTCTTGATTTGTTATACTCTGTTTTGTTGTCAGTCATTTCTATTTCTGGCATCTTCCATCTAAGCATAGATTTGCTGAATTTTTCATCCACTAGTTGGTTGTGAATTCCCTTTATAATTTCCCTCAGAGTCCTCCTACAATCTTTATACTTTATTAATTTGCTTTGGTAGGTAAGGGGCAAATTAAACACATCGATGAGTCCGTTCTTCATCATCTCCACTTCTTCTCTTGTTTTGATTAGTTTCTTTTTATATATCTTTCCCATTTCCTCTGTCTTCTTAATCTTCTTAATTATACGATTCTTCTTTCTTCCTCTCCTATTGTTGGATTTTATGCGCTTGATTTCCTTGGTGTTATTGTTATCTTTATTTTCAGAAAACAATACATTTGATTCTTCTACAATTTCCATCTCCTTCTGTGTTATTTTCTGATTCCCCGGTTCCCTGTTCTCATTCAACGTTTCTTTGATACTTTCAGAAGTGCTGTCTAGTGTTTCATTCCATGGTTTGAAATCACTAACTACTGTTTCATTAAGTCGATCTACTGGGTAACTTGTTTCTTCCCATCTCTTGTTCATCCCTGTTTTTGTCCGTTTTACTTTGTGACGATTTCATTAATAAAAATATAGTAATTAATAAATAGGTAATGTGAAGGCTGAGAAATTTTAAATTTTTAATAAAATCGCACATTTAAACTAAGTCTTATTGCTATCATTAAATAATAATATTTAATAAAAAGTTGTAATAATAAAATAAAAGCGAATACGAGTATACAGAAAGGGTAAACCTTGTTAATTAATCCTGCATAGACATGCGCTAACCGGAATTAACTTGAATTCCGACCCCTAAACAAACTAAATATACTTGTAAATTTGACATTATTTAAATAATTAAACAAGACAACTGTAATGTACTTTAATAACGTCTGTAATTAAGAATATCTCTGCTTAATTAAATAGTCAAACTTAAATCCTTTAAATAAAGAAGGAACATGGAATTACTTTTATGCTGAATAGTAAATGACGCGAGATTACTACTCTTACCCCTTAACTATGAACCCAATTGCAATGGAGCGCTCACGCCGTAAGCTGCGCACGGCATTGTTTCGTGACGCAGAGATAAATATGTGAAAGTTCGCTAAAAAATATCTTAATAACTAAATTGTGCGCCGATGACATCTCTATCAAATCTTAAATAAGAAAGTATGTAATTAATACAGTACTAGAACCATGAGGTGAAATTCAACTAATAAATAATCATGTGAAGTGAATATCAGTGAAACAAACTTTCGCTTTATTTATTCTAACAACAAGAATTACTACAGTCATCTAAGAAGAGAGTACCACACCCAGAATGATTTAACATACGTCAGGAACTTCACCATCACCGGATACTAAGGTAACGACAGACCTTCAGGAAACACACCAAGGACCGAAGAGCCAAATCTGCATCAACTACAGGAAACCACAGGTGACATGGAGGCTTGCCTTCCATGGTTATGAGATACTAAAATTATAACCAACAAAAGACAATTTAACAAACCACTTTAAGACTTTTAAAAAACAGACATTATATGTAAGATGTAGTCTGTAATCTAATAAAACTGTTTGTAGTAAAAGAGTAAAAGTTTAAACTAAAAGTATTATTGTTTTAAAAAGGTAAATAAAGTCCATTCTTCAAATGGCACATTTTCAAGATTGTATATGGGGAGGTGACCATTATTAACATACTATATTCAATCCCGGATCCATGGAATAAATTAAATTGATGTACATCTTTATTTTGAGGGCCTTTGTGAAAGAATAAAATATATAATCATCTTGTAAACTGTAAGCTGTTGAACCATATATGTTGAGAACTTTGAGTAGAGCAATTAATCTCATTATGTAATAAAGAGATGTCATCTTTAGTACAGACTAAACTGAGTGCATAAGTCAACAGTCTCCCCTTCCCAGTTTCCTTTTATATTAATTGTTTTGGTGTTGTGATTAATTTTCAGCTCGTCACAAGGAAGGCAGCCTGTATAATTGGCAGAACCAATTAATGCGGGTTCCCTATGTTATAAAACAAGTTAAGATGTTATAAATTGCGCCACTCTGCTCTTGCTGCTTTTGCTGCTGCTGCTGCTGCTCTTTGTTAAATTTAAATTTGCTGCTCCCTTAAAAAAAAATAATAATGGTGTCTTGTGTTGTTTAAGAAGTAATTGTGTCCCAATATTACACACACACAAGCTGTTGATCTATTCACTCATGTACTTTAATATGTGTCATAATTTTAAATAAAATAAAAATCATAATTATTATTATAGTAATATAGTATAGGTAAATTTAATTGTAAATATAATATGTGTAAACTTATATTAACATATTGACCAAAGTAAACAAAACCATGCACGTACTTGTCCAAAAATTTCATTCATCAACGTGTCAATTTCACGACAAACTCGGACAGGTAAATATCCTGTTGCCGCCTGTGTAAAACTGTCATAGTTGCCCTCCCGCAAGTTGAGTTAGACAATACGCCACCCTCTTTGATAGTTCTATTGTTATAAGAAGCGTGTTTTATCCTGTGCTTAGTAACCGAGGACTCCCCCTTTGTTGAACGTATATTGAAGCCTGTGTGAGATTTCTCTCTCTCTACCAATGTAAAATGATTAAAGTTCACATTTTAATTGTTTATTTGTAAAAAAAAAGAGTAAGAATACAATTGATTTACATTTTTATTTTTCTTGTGTAAAAAAAAAGAAAGCGTTGTATAGAATTTAATGCAAATAGTAGAATAATTATTTATAGCCACTCACATTTCAAAAATGGCTGTATTTAACCCTGATCTATTATTAAAAGATGAGCTGTGCTACGAAGCAATTTTATGCGGTTTAAAACACGTGAATGTAACAGTGTCTGAATTGCGAAAGTCATTACGCGAAACCAGATCAGATATACCCTCGCAGTTAGATAGATTGCGTGAACTCGATTATGACAGCGAACGAGAAACCTGTTATGCGAAGTATAGGGAACTGACGTTATTATCTCAAAACCTTCAAGACGAAAAATCACCTATGGTAATATTGCGCGTCACGCAACGAATAGAACATTTAACCTGCCAGTTGAACAATTTATTAAGTTGGCCCGACGTCACCGTAATCCCTGCCGATGTGCAGAAATTTGCGGATGAGGCATTACGCCAATTACCCATAATTATCAACGACTTACGACGAAAGTCAGACTCATCTAGAATGGAGGAAATTGAGCACTACTTACAAAAATTATATATTTCCCCGGTTCAATCCCCTACTTTAGAACACCCTCCCTTCACCTCGAACCACGAATCACCCACCGTATCGAAGATGCAACCGACTCATGAACAGTTACCTAGTAGAGAATTAAATACCCTAACGATATCAGAACCCCCACAGCCTAGTGGTCATCATACTCGCACTAGTCGATATGCGATTACAACTCCTAATGCAACCACAAGTCCTTCGAAATGTATACCAAATGTAAATTTTAATGTAGACCTCTACGGAAAGATTACCCAACCAGTAGAGAAAATAATTAATGAAATTCCTTACACCGATGGCTTCAGTATAACGAAACTGTTGAATTTTATCAGATACCTACTGCAAATAAAAGATCTACAACAATTGAACGATTGGCAAATACTGCAAGTAATCCTACCCAAATGTAAACCACCATTACGAGATCGTGTACTGGAATCATTAAACTCGACTCTTCCAGTAGAAGAACTTCATACTACCATAATCAAATATTTTATCCCCACGGGAATTTACGAGGAGATTAAAAGAAATACCGTACTTCGAGTACAAGGCGCCCATGAAAGACTGGCCCACTATATTGCAGACATCAGAGAATCTTCACGACTACTGCAAGTCGACTGGAGTGAGAAACAATTGGTCGATACTATATTGGTAGGCTTATCTCCTGAAGAACGCTCCCGTTTAGCACTAATAAGTAGACCCCACACTTTTGCTGACCTTGAACAATGTAGTATTCACTTTTCAAATGTATGGTACGCAGATCAGCACAGACATGCATGGGTATCCACAACACCACATAGAAAGGAAACGCAAGCCCTAGTCTCAGATGCAAGTACTCTACGAGAAAGACGACCATTTCGACGACCAACCTATTTTCATGGCCATGGTAAGTCCAAGGAGCCTCAACCTCGACATGAAACCAGTGAGACCCCACGTAAAGAATATGTATGTTATAACTGCGGGAAACGTGGACACCTCAGTAGAAACTGTAAACGGAAACAGTACAATCAGAAAACTCATTATCCAAAAAACATGTAAGGCGGGGAGATCCGAAACCCTGTGTCTTCCGCAGCATCGTGAAAACAGGTAAACCCCTGAGAGACAACAAATTAAAACAAAATAATAATAACAAAAGAAAATTATACCCCTATGTTAGAAAATTTATCGATAAATGTAACGGTATTAATAAATGTGATTTCAGTAAGTGTCAATTACCATATATACAAGTTGACCTTGGTGTTACATCCACCCTCGGATTGATTGATTCCGGATCAACGCGAAGTTTAATTAGTCAAGAGCTAGCCAATAAATTATTTAAACACAATTTAGTTAAACGCAGTCAATCAGTAAATATTAGATGCGTACAGCGAAAAAACAAAACTTAATGATAAAACTTATCATCACGTTTAAAGTAAAAATTAAGAATCTAACGTGGTATTTTCCAATGTTGGTATGCGACGAGTTAGGACCCGAGTTAATATTGGGAGCTGATTTTATCAGTAAAACAGGAATAATTCTAGATATTCACGATAAGAAATTTTATTTTGGATTCGATCGTTCCCGAAAATATAACTTGGATGATAATGCAAATAACAGAGAGAGTACTAGCACGACCTCTACACATCTAAAACATCATGAATCTGAATTAGGTCATCTGGAAAGTAAAGATAGACGGAACATACAGACATTAATAAAACAATTCTCCAATGTCCTCACCCCAAAGTTAGGACTGACGGACCTAATAGAGTACAAAATAAATTTGAGCGACAATAAAGTAATACGTTTAGCCCCATACAAATTATCACCTCCAAAAATGGAAGTTATGAGGAACCAAATTAACAAATTGTTAGAACAAGGAGTCATCGAACCCCCTACTTCATCTTATTCATCACCCGCGTTTTTAGTACCCAAAAGTAACGACAAACATAGATTAGTTGTGGACTACAGACAACTAAATAAACGGATAGAATTTGAATCTATACCGCTTCCCAACATCCACAGTGCTTTTCATTATTTTACGAAAGCAAACATTTTTACCATTATGGATTTAAATCAGGCATTTCATCAAATACCCCTTTCGGAAGAATCAAAACGTCTAACCGCATTTGCCGTCCCTTTCAACCTGTACCAATTTACGAGGGTACCCTTTGGCATATCCCAAGGCAGTTCTGTATGTAGCAGATTATTAGAAAAATTATTTCATGATATAAAATTTAAATATGTGTACCACTACTTAGATGACATCGTTATCTACAGCGAGTCAATTGAGCAACATCTTAAACATCTACGTGAAGTACTATCCCGATTGGAGAAAGCTGGATTAACCGTAAACCCCAGTAAAGTAAATTTTGCTGTCACACAATTTTCATTTTTAGGTCACA
Organism: Magicicada septendecula; assembly: GCA_034769895.1. NCBI lineage: Eukaryota > Metazoa > Arthropoda > Insecta > Hemiptera > Cicadidae > Magicicada > Magicicada septendecula. The sequence continues at coordinate 798,123,330 of CM068368.1, forward strand.
TCGTAAAAGCCAACGGAAAGGTAAGCATAGACCCCGAGCAAACCCATGCTATCAGAGAATTTTTACCACCGCGGGATGCGAAAGGAATAGCCCGATTTTTAGGAATGATAAATTATTTCCACAAGTATATCCCACATCTAGCCGAAATTGCAGCACTGCTAAATACCTTAAGAAAGAAGGGAATTAAATTTGAGTGGAATGAGCAACACCAAACCGTATTCGAGAAGTTAAAAGAAAGCATCATATCACCCCCAGTACTACAATTAGCCGATTTTACAAAACCGTTTGTAGTGCAGACAGACAGTTCAAGTGTAGCCCTAGGTGCAGTAATATATCAGAAAGTAGATAACTCTAGATTACCTATTAGTTACGCTTCACGCACCCTGACAGACCAAGAAAAGAAATACTCCGCATACGAATTAGAATGTTTAGCTATCGTTTTCGCTTTTGAGAAGTTCAAACCCTTTTTAGAACATAAAGAGTTTTTGTTAGAAACAGATAATCAAGCATTATCTTGGCTACTAAATCACCCAAAACAGTTAGGTCGTATCGGAAGATGGGTATTAAGATTAAATTATTTTCAATTCAAAGTACAACATATTAGAGGCACCCAAAACGTAGTTGCCGATACACTGTCACGTATGTTCCAGCCGAGTAGTAAAACATACGAAAACAAGGAGAGTAGAGAAACGCCGATTATCAATACTTTAATGACCGAATTTCCTCTTGCATTTACGGACTTAGCCCAGTATCAACGACAAGACCCACGTTTGAGACCAATTATTGAACAACTCGATAAAGGAAATAAGTCAGAAAAATACATATTAAGTAAGAGAGTGTTATGTTGTAGAATAGCGAACAGAAAATATTTACGAATAATCACCCCTGATATTATTAAACCTATGCTGATGGAATACTATCACTCTTCCACCATTGGAGCACATATGGGAATAAATAAAACCATACATCGAATTCGTAAAGAATATCACTGGGAAAATATGAACAGTGAGATCGCTAATTTCGTGAAAAGGTGTAAGTTGTGTGCACTCAGCAAACCAGCGAGAAACAGTCAAATAAGTCAATTAATCTCAGAAATTCCTGTTACTCCGTTCTCCAAAATTTATTTAGACTTTTCAGGACCCTACCCGCGTTCTAAATCAGGAAATACAATGTTACTAATTTGCGTAGATTCTTTCAGCAAATTCGTCTGGATGTACCCCATGCGGCGAGCATTAGCTTCAACCACAGTAAGTATTTTACAGCATAGATTATTTAAAGAATTCGGTACCCCAGTCCATCTAGTGTCGGATAACGGACCACAGTTTAAGTCCAAGGAATTCAGGAACATGTGTTTCAAACTAGGAATAGACCACATTACCACTACAGAGTATCGTCCGCAAGGAAATATAGCTGAAAGGTATTTGCGAAACCTAAAATCTGCTTTAATAGCCTACCATGCAAACGATCATACGTCTTGGGACCAGAACCTATCCTGGATACAATTCGCCTTTAATTCAGCATATCATGAAGGACATAAGTCTACCCCATTCGAATTATTGTTCAAATATAAACCTAACCACCCATTATCCACTAAGTGGAAAATACATGAGTTGTTACCCCTTGAAATTAGGGATAAAAATATTAAGAAAATCTGGAATGAAGCGCGCGCTAATTTACGAGCAAACTTAGCGAAATCAAGGAAATATCACGAGCGAAATAATAATAATAATGAAGTAAAGTACCAAGTCGGTGACTTAGTATGTATAAAACACACCCTACGAGTAGTGCAATCGATAAGACAGCTTCCAAGCTATCATACCGATGGTGCGGTCCGTATCAAATTCACAAATACTTAACTCCAGTAACTGTAGCCCTGTACGAACCCTCTACTCAAAAATATGTACGAAGAACACATATTTCGCAGATAAAACGTTATCACAAAGAAGGAAATGGTAGAGTGCAAGCTAAATAAATGTAAAAAAAAGAGGTATATGTTGTGTACTCAACTGCTAAAGAGTACTTGAGTAACATTTGGCTACCTAATCGTATAAATAGGTACGATTGAACAACCTTGAATCCTATTCATCGAAAGTAGAGCAAAGTGAGAAGTCAGCTGACATCGAATATGAGTAATAGTTAAGTAACAAATTACTGAAAGAGTAATTCTATAACAAGAATAACTCGCAACTAACGAAAAATCCGGTAGTAGTCATGAGTAGTAGAGTTAAGAAAAATTTAGAATGTTTACAATATGTTTTATAATGTGTGAATTTTATGTAGTCTTAGAATTAGTATGTAAAGTATTATATATATATATATATATATATATGGATAGTAAGAATAAGCAAGTCGAGAGTGACTTATGCAGATCGTAATTTCATACAGAGAAAAACGGGTGAGAGAAATTTCACACGGTAATCCCAAGCATACTCCCGGTACATTGCTGACCAAATAAGCCGAAGTCTGTTCTTAAGCGGCGAAGTATGTGACGATTTCATTAATGAAAATATAGTAATTAATATATAGGTAATGTGAAGGCTGAGAAATTTTAAATTTTTAATAAAATCGCACATTTAAACTAAATCTTATTGCTATCATTAAATAATAATAATATTTAATAAAAAGTTGTAATAATAAAATAAAAGCGAATACGAGTGTACAGAAAGGGTAAACCTTGTTAATTAATCCTGCATAGACATACGCTAACCGGAATTAACTTGAATTCTGACCCCTAAACAAACTAAATATACTTGTAAATTTGACATTATTTAAATAATTAAACACGACCACTGTAGTGTACTTTAATAACGTCTGTAATTAAGAATATCTCTGCTTAATTAAATAGTCAGACTTTAATCCTTTAAATAAAGAAGGAACATGGAACTACTTTTATGCTGAATAGTAAATGACGCGAGATTACTACACTGACCCCTTAACTATGAACCCAATTGCAATGGAGCGCTCACGCCGTAAGCTGCGCACGGCGTTGTTTCGCGACGCAGAGATAAATATGTGAAAGTTCGCAAAAAGAATATCTTAATAACTAAATTGTGTGCCGATGACATCTCTATCAAATCTTAAATAAGAAAGTATGTAATTAATACAGTACTAGAACCATGAGGTGAAATTCAACTAATAAATAATAATGTGAAGTGAATATCAGTGAAACAAACTTTCGCTTTATTTATTCTAACAACTAGAATTACTACAGTCATCTAAGAAAAGAGTACCGCACCCAGAATGATTTAACATACGTCAGGAACTTCACCATCACCGGATACTAAGGTAACGACAGACCTTCAGGAAACACACCAAGGACCGAAGAGCCAAATCTGCATCAACTACAGGAAACCACAGGTGACATGGAGGCTTGCCTTCCATGGTTATGAGATACTAAAATTATAACCAACAAAAGACAATTTAACAAACCACTTTAAGACTTTTAAAAAACAGACATTATATGTAAGATGTAGTCTGTAATCTAATAAAACTGTTTGTAGTAAAAGAGTAAAAGTTTAAACTAAAAGTATTATTGTTTTAAAAAGGTAAATAAAGTCCATTCTTCAAATGACAGAATTTTCAAGATTGTATATGGGGAGGTGACCATTATTAACATACTATATTCAATCCCGGATCCGTGGAATAAATTAAATCGATGTACATCTTTATTTTGAGGGCCTTTGTGAAAGAATAAAATATATAATCATCTTGTAAACTGTAAGCTGTTGAACCATATATGTTAAGAACTTTGAGTAGAGCAATTAATCTCATTATGTAATAAAGAGATGTCATCTTTAGTACAGACTAAACTGAGTGCATAAATCAACAGTCTCCCCTTCCCAGTTTCCTTTTATATTAATTGTTTTGTTGTTGTGATTAATTTTCAGCTCGTCACAACGAAGGCAGCCTGTATAATTGGCAGAACCAATTAATGCGGGTTCCCTATGTTATAACACAAGTTAAGATGTTATAACTTCTTCACGAAACTCTACTAGCATGAATCTTAATTCTTCTCTGTTCTTCTCACCATCTTCCTTCATTTGCTGTAGGAATGTCTCATGAGTATTTTCGATCGTGTTATTGACTATTTCAAAATCCTTCTTGATCTGTTTCTTCAGCTCTTCGCTCTTCTTTTCCAATGTCTCCTGACTTCTCTTCAGAGTTTCATGGTTGCTCTCCATTTTATTATTCAGGAATTCCATGTTCTCCTTGATTTGCTTCTTCAATTCTTCACTGTTTCGGTCCAGTTTTTCATTCATTCCCATTTGTAATGATTCCAATTTTTTATTCAAATCTTCCTTGTCTGACTCTAATTTTTTTTCAATTCTTCCTTGTCTTCCTTTCTTTGTTCTTTTGCTTCTTCTTTGTCCCTGTTCATTTGTTCCATCATCATCCTGAACATCTCCTGCGTGCTCAGGTCTTCTTTCTGAGTGGGTTTGCTAGGTTGGTCCCCTACCATTATTTCCACTTCCGGTTCTGGTTGAGGTAGATTTGGGTTTTCCAGTTGGTCCTCCTGTGGATGCTCTTCAAACAATTCTCCAATCATCTCCTCAACTTCTATTTCCTCAACTTCTTCCATTTCTTCTTGGTTTTCTTCTTGGTTCGATGCTTCCTTACTTTTGAGCCTTGTAACCATACTATGTGTATTCATAACCGCCGCTAGTTGTCCCTTCTAGCCTCGCGTTGTTGGTCGCCAATCTGTAACGAGAAATAGAAGACGTCCTCGTCTTCGTTTAAGCCTCACGTTGGAGTCGTCAATCTGTAACAAATAATTCTGGTCGTTCCTTTGTATAAAATGTTTACACTTGTTTTTTATGTGTATAAGTGTTAATGTGGTGTGTTCGCCTCACACCGGTCGTTACAATTATGATTGTCACTACTGAAGTCTGTAGCGTGTTCTAAATTATCAGTACAACCTACCTGTTTATTCATAGGGGTTGCGAATCCCGGGTGGCGCCAAATTGTTTATATTAAAACAACTAAATTTGTTCAATTACAAGTCAAATCAGTGTTGTCAGCGTTGACGGCTGGAGCGTTCAAACGATTCCGGCCGCTGTACAGTTTGTCGTATTGTCCACTCGTGACGAGCGCTAGTTGGTTACTTATTAAAATTTGCTAACACACATATATTATACAACGTCCTATGAAATAAAACGATGGTAATACTCTGTACTGTAATTTTAATGCAAAATTGGTCATTAATTATTATGACAAAAGGATTATAAATGATTTTATAACAAATTCCTCCGGCTTAGAACATGAAACACATATATCTCAAAGTTGGCAAAATTGATTTTGATGCAGTGATGGCTTCTGTTTACATACAATATATTATTCTGTTCAAAATCTGGGGTTCTTTGGATTATAAAATAAAACATAAAAGCTGGTTACATTAAAAAAGTAGGCCTACACTACCATACCTTATACGTACTTAACTAGTATAAAGTGTTTTTACAAATTGTTCGGTAGTGTCGTATTGGTTGTTACAATGTTCGCACACTAATGCGAGGTTATATTTTAATTAACAACTGTTTTACGTAAGTTGATTATTATTCAAACCTTTGAAAGAAAATTAATTTTGTTTAATAGTGAGAAATTTGATTGTTTTGAGAAATATTTAAAGTAATTTGGTTTTTTGGGATAATTGAATTTAGTTGATACTTATCAGTTCAGACGGTGGTGATATGTTGTCGTCTGGGGTAGTGGAAATTCATCGATTTTGGGGCTGATTTAGGCTTCGGTCGTCTTCTTCTATCTCGTCTTGGGACTTTCCGCTATTTAATTTCTTTTATTTGGTTCCAGGACATCGTTTAATCTTAGAAGCTCTGCATCTACTCGTCATTGGTTCTTGTAGTCGATTTCGGAACGTCTTTCGAACTTTTTAATGTAAAATTTTAGTCATCACAATCTTGCGTACCGTTTACCCACGCGTCATTTTTTCAAGTCTAATAAATTTAACGGAAAACTAGTATTCACCGGCCCGTTTCTATGGTAACAGAAACCCTTTGATTGGTTAAGGCCTCGATCAAAAGCATTGTTATGATATTTGAAATTTTTATTCAAATTTATAATATATTTTCTTAATGATTTTATTCCTCTATCTTCCTTTTGAGGTAATATATAATATCACTATTGTCTTTATTTCCTTTCAAAGTTTAAAATGATACCTCATAAGGTCATATTCTATTATACATTAACTTTAGTCTAATTATTTGACATCTGATAAATTACATATCTCTTTTCAATTAAATTTTATAATAACATTTCTCTTTTAAAATGATTTACACCTAATTACTGACTATTTACTTGCCTTAGATTAGTATATTTCCTTGTGAATTTGTTACAATTGACATTTGTGTGTGTCTGACAGTTATACATTTTCATAGCCAAAAGTAACCATGATGGTATTTTATTTATTTCTTTTAAATTACATTTTAATTCAGCCTGATGGGCTTCACTTTGTTATAATAAATGTTTGTGTTGCGTTTTGATTCTGTTTGTGTTCTGATTATAATTCAATATGGTTTTCATGATCCATCTTTAAAATATAACAATTAGGCTTATGGACTGCAAGTTTGTTTCAGCCATATCCTATTCATAACATTAAAACAAACGATTCTTTATAAGTTATTAGTTACTGTTGATTTAACATTTATTTCATTCTTTTGCTATTACTTTGAGTGAGAAACATCATCACTTCTTGCAAACTTATTAAAGTTATTTCCCCTTTTAACATGGGGTGTTTTTTAATTGTATACTTAATTTTAATGCAAAATCTTATTTCAATACTACTATCTTCCTCCATTCCATGTTAATACAAACTGTTTTTACCTGGGCTTTCTCCCTGAATAATATCACATACTTTACTTATCTCTATTTTAAATACTATTTTTAACTGTTCTTAATTATATCATTGTTCATAAGCTCACTTACATCATGGATTGGTTTATCAATGATTTATTAAGTGTTTTCTTATCTATTGATACTTTTTATTATTATTTATATATAATATCCTTTTCCACGTATCACCTTCACCTTTAATTAACTGGGGTTTATCACTGATACACTCACTATTTTGGGGTACTTACACTTTCACTATTGCACTTTTTTCACTGTTTATATTAAGTGTTACTTAGTGGGTAATCCCTATACTTATTTCTCTTTTATTTCTCACTATTTCATTACAACATGATACTTATTATAAATGACATTTTGTTATTTATATATCACTAAATCTAACTTCAATAATTGGGTTAGTGTACTTTTCTTTACTAAGTTACTTTTAAACTGTTTCTTGTTTAGAACAGGTATATAAATTATCTCATTTACAACAATAATATTTGTTTTCATTAGTGGATAGTTATTTGGGGTTTGTTTACAGTATTCTATCTTTGAGTATACCATTTCTCCCTTTTATATGTGGTGTTTGTTATTTCTTGGTTTCCCTTTGTTTCCTCTTCATTCTTCTTCTTGAAAAAGAAATGTTTATATTACCTCTCTTCTTGAAGTTCTTACTTGGGTGAAGCCGTTTCTCAGGTGGTGTTCGTATTTGGTTGTAATTTCATAACCGTCCGGCAAATATTATCTCGTTAAAACTCGAACTAGGCTAGGCTATGCCTACTCGTCCAAAATGGTTTTTTTCACTTTTATTATGGAGTATATAGCAAGTTAACTTTAATAATTAAGGTAGTAGTACATAATGTTTATACTGTTGTTTAATTTTGTAACAATTTTGTACTTTTCAAAAGGTTTCGAAAGGATATTTTAATAAAATTTTTGTCTCATCATTTTGTCAACCAGACAGGTTTAAAAATCAAATTCGATTAAACAATACTTGTTATTTTCGTTACTCTTAGTAACCCATAATTTTTATATATCTTTTTATTGGTTCTGCTATTTACTTTTTAGTATATAGGCAGTTTGTAATTATTATAAATTTATTTTTTATTTACAGAAAAATAATTCTTTTTAATCTTGGTTTCTTTCCCAACTTGATTTACATAATACTGTTCTGTTTATTTTCTTATAACTTTGTATATAAGTCTTTATTAACTTTAAATGAATTTATATATTATTTATTAGTCTCTTATAGTATTCCTACACTGCACTACTTCCTTCTACCATTTCCCTCATACAGTATTATTTTAATTTTTATTATCATCTGATATTTAAATCTTTTATGTTTTTAAAACAAACCCTGGGTTATCTTATACTATAACACAATTATTTTAAAAAATATAAAATTAACCTAGGTATTAAATTTTGTTGTCTACACAATATAAATACTACAATAACTTAACAAAATACATAATTAGTTAGTAGCATCATAGTCTACTATCATCGTTTATAATTCTCACACCTACAGCACAATTCTGTAAGACGTTCCCTTCACTTTCACTTATTACCTCATTGGGTACACTATAATTCACTTGTCACTGTATATCACTTTAATCGTTTATAATGTTTAGTGATACAATTTAATTTTGAGCTCGTTATAGTTTACCCACTTCTGACCTTGATGGTATTACAAGAGTTATCATTTATGGGGACTGGGTTATGTACCGTTACAATATATATATATATATATATCATACAAAATACAACATCAACATTTTATACAATCAACATATAACACTAATAAAATCCTGTTTGAATCTCTTTTCTCTTTCGACATGTCTATTTGTGCCCACACCCTCTTTTACTGTACCCGAATCTTACCCTGCAAAAATCCACCAAAGAAAACCTCCCAAGCTATCTTGCAAGTCCTGTCACATTTTGGCTCAGGGGCTCAAATAGAACCACGCTCTGCTACCATTGAAACGCCCCCTTAGTCCCATTAATTTTTTATTTGTTTTAGCACCCCTTTTCTAATCTCCAAAACAATTTAAATTTTTTTTTCTGGGAAGGCATCACTTAATATTAAAGACTAGGCACGTGGCCTAGATGGAAATAAAATGTGCTGAGCCCATAGAGACAGGTCCTGCAAGAAAACACTTGATCAACAATAACAAGATTTTATTTATGCTTCTTGAATTTTAAACAATTGCTTTTACACTTACATCTTTGGTTTAAGTTGTCCTTAATTCTTAACTATAACATCTTCTCTTGTGTTATAACTTAGGGAACCCGCAATAATTGGATCTGCCAAATTATACAGGCTGCCTTAGTTGTGACGAGCTGAAAATAATCACAACAAATAAAACAATTCTTATAGCAGGATATTAGGAAGGGGAGACTGTTGATTTATGCACTCAGTTTACTTGGTACTCAGATGACATCTCTTTATTACATTTGGTGATTAAGTTCTCTATTGAAAGTTCTCAAACAATATAGTTTACTATATGATTATATATAGATATTACTCCTTTACAAAGGGCCCTCAAAATATGATGTACATCTATTTTATTTATTCCACGGATCCGGGATTGAATATATTAAATGAATAATGGTCACCTTGCCACATACAATATTGAAAATTTAACCATTTGAAGAATGGTTTTTATTAAGCTTTTAAAACAACAAAACTTTTAGTTTAAAGTTTTACTCTTTTGCTATAACCAGTGTTATTAGATTTCAGACTACATGTTACATATAATGTCTGTCTTTTAAAGTCTTTAATGTTATTACATTTAAAACAGAAGTTTTAAAGTCTTTGATATGAAACGTTAAATTGTCTTTTGTGGATTATAATTTTTGTAACTCTTAACCATGGAAGACAAGCCTCCATGTCACCTGTGTGTTTCCTGAAGTTGCTGCAGAATAGGTTCTTCGGTCCTCCGGTGTTTCCTGAAGGTCTGTCGTTACCTTACCATCCTGTGACGGTGATGTTCCTGAAGTATGTCAAATCATTCCGGGGGCGGTACACTCATCTCAGGCGACTGTAGTAATTCTTGTAGTTAGAATAAATAAATAGAAAGTTTGTTTCACTGTTATACACTTCACATGATTATAGATTAGTTGAATATCACCTTCTTGTTTGTAGTACTGTACAAATTACATAGTTTGTTATTTGATAAAAGAGAGAGATGTCATCACCGCACAAATTTACTTATTTAAATAGTCATTGAATCAAGCCTTTCACATTTTTATATACACGTAGCGAAACAACGCTTTACGCTCCTTACGGCGTGAGCGCTCCATTGCAAGTAGCAGAAATAGTTAAGGGGGAGAGTAGTAATCTCAAGACAATTACTAGGCAACATAAAAGTAGTTCCGTGTTTCTAATTTAAGTAAAGGACTAAAGTTTGATTAAATTATTAACTATAGATATTCTGAGTTACAGAAGTTATCAAAGTACGTCACAGTGGTTTTATTTAATTATTTAAATAATAACAAATTTACAATAATACTTAGTTTATTTAGGGGTCAGAAAACAAGTTAATTCTGGTCAGTTCCTGTTTAAGCAGGATTAATTAATAAGCTTTACCCTTTCTGTACAATTCCATTCCCTTTTATTTTATTATTAGATTTTATATTAAATATTATTATTATTTAATGATTGCAATAAGATTTAGTTTACAATGTGAGATTTTATTAAGAATTTAAAATTTCTCAGCTTATACATTATCAACTTAATTAATTAACATATTTTTTATTAATGAAATCGTCACATAACGTCAATTCAAATATCTCTTTAAAGCACCATGGTGGTTGAATTACAACAAAAATATTTCAAAATATCTCCAACAATTAAATAATGACATACCAACCTACTAAACTTATTATATTTATTATAAACTTGTATTGTAGTATTTCACTTTCAAAAGATTTGTTTTTATTACATTAGCAAGGCATGAACCATTCATTAACATAAGATAATTATGAATACCTAAAGATGACAATCCATGATCAGTAGATAATAAGATAATAATTAAATTAAAAAAACTAATTACTTAAGTGTGTTGCAGTATCCTCATCTACCTGTTCCCCAACACTAGAATTAATCACATTAATATTGAAACCAGTGATCCCATTAAACCGAGGTTGAAGTTTGTTAATTAAATATTCAAATGTGTCGTTTAATTTTTTTATGTTAATTAAATATAAGAATTTTATTGTAGTATTATAAATTGAATAGTCAAGCAGAACCAAATAATAAATAACTAAATCAACAGGAGTTTAAATTTAGAATATAAAGAACAGAAAAAAATGGAACATGCAGGATCACAAGTCATATGACAGGTAGATGCAAGTACTCTCCGAGTATTACATTTTCTTAAGGTCTGGATTTTGTTAATAAATGAATTTTAAAATTGGTTTTCTTTTTGCAGAAAATAGAATTAAATATTTATATTATACAATGGTAACCCTTGACATTATGCAAAATCAATACACGAATACTTATAAGTTATTCATAACACAGTCATCACTGTTCACACTTTAGCATGTCTTCACAAAACATGTTCAGTAATGTTAACTCTGAAGCATGAGTCTGATTTCTAGAACTAAGTTTCTGCGTGTGTGTTACCCGATAAACTGCGGAGTATTTCGTGTGTGAAGTTTATAAAATAAAAGGAAAGTTCCCACCTGATCTTTCAGATTGCATTAAGAATATTCCTGCATTTCCAGTTGGGTGTGAAGAATGATGCCACATGGCGTGACGGCGTTGGGGCTTCTTACACAGGCTCTGCGGATGGGTGAAGATGTTGAGTGCCCATCTCGTCAACCCCTTTCCTCCCGACTAAAGTGGGGAAACATGTGAAAAATTTTACTTGTATATTTGATTCAGAGAAATGCACATACCACCCCTACATTCCTTCGTCAATGCACTCAGATCACACACACCACTATAATTTCAATACCGCAAATGCCGGTCATTAACTCCGGTCAAAATCACCCTTCAGGCTTTTAATTTGAATTTTATATTTCACCTTGTCACACAGAAATCATTCCACTTTAAGCTTAAACGATTTTTATGGGTTACCTTGTATGTTTAACTTCACATTATGAGTTACTGACGAGCACGTGGTCTCTGCTATTACATTTATAACTATTTCAATTAATAACCAGACTTCATGGAACCACAATTATAAATTCATACTTCCTTTAATTCTTTTATTTTAAGCTTATTCTGTCTCTAACATTATTTCTGTAACTTTACTGCAAAATAATTTTACCACGTGCTTATATTTTTACCAGCATGAACATGGACAGCCTGAGCCACACGCACACACTATCGTTACATTTCACACACACAAGCCCCAATTAGATTAATATTTAAAATAAACCCTCAACACTGGCTCACCTGAAGCTCTTTATCGAATTATCTACTCATAGTAGTATATCACGGTACACCGTCACAATCCAAGCCGCACCAAGTTGAAAGAGAAAAAGAGGAGGATGAAGACGCTGCACAAACTTATAAAACTAAAACGTTGCTGTCTAAATCTCGTTGTCAGGAACAGACGCCACTGCCAACCAAATGACGTCACCAATCAAGGTCGCAGCGGCCGGCTGATTCTCGATATTGAAAGCGAGCATCGCAACATGCAGCGATAATGCACTGAACGCACAGACAATTAAACTGGCCATAGTGTTTACGTTTTAATATAACCACGGTACAACACTGCTAATAAATTCATTTCACACCCAAACTTTGTGTTCTTTTTTTAATATAGTTGTTCATAGCAATGTTAATAAATTGTGTTGAATATCTTAATGATTTTCAATTCTTTTCATTTTTATGTCATCAATTCATTAACTTGTAAATACTGTACAGTAACATTTTCTACAATTTAATAATAAACTTTAAATGTTTCTGTTTAGGTTTTTACTTAGAAAATTGCTCTAAAATGCGATTTTTGCAGGTTAATTTTCAAAAAATTTCCGAACCCCCCGTTTTACTGGGGGGTATTCCATACCCCCCAGACCCCCGGTAGGGCCCGCACCACAGGTTCAGCCTAGGGGTCTGCAGATCCTAAATACGGCCCTGCTGTAAGGAATGTAAAAATTGATATGAAAAAGAAATTCTACAATTTGAGTATAAAATCATTGAAAAGAAGTTAAATTAAGTAGAGAAGAAAAGGCTGAACATGGAGCACTTGCAAAGGAAAAGAAGTGTATCACAGCATGCTATGATTTACAGGCAGTCCTCCCAAATCTTTGTGATAACGTTTCTGTTGTATATTATAAATGGCGGCTGTCACTTCTGAATTTTACAGTTTACAATATCGGGAGAAGTACAAGACATTGGTATGTTTGACATGAGGGTGCTGACAAAAGGGGCTCGAATGAAATCGGTTCAAGTGTTTTTCATTTTTTACAAAATGAATGCAAAGGAGAGATGGTTGCCTTTAACTCAAACAACTGTAGAGGACAACAAAGAATAAACACATTGTTGCTTTATACATGTATGCAGTTTTTGCTTGCAATATTTCAAGCATTATACATAAATTTTTAGTAACTGGTTACAGCCAGAATGAAAGAGACCATTTGCATTAATTAAACAAAGAAAGGTTGTCCTAAAAATTGGATCTACTTATATACCTGGACAATGGGCAACCAGAATCCAAACGGCTGATAAGAAAGCCAGTCCTTTTTAAAGTGACAGAAATGGATACACCAGAATTGATGGCTTTCAAAAATCTTCCAAAATTTTTTGGAAAACCTTTATAGTAAGCGAAAATAATCAGAAAGTTTCATGGCTGGACATAAGAAAAATCAGAGCAGAGAAAGAAAAGCCTCTTCAATTTTTCTACAAAACACGCTTCAGCAAAGATTATAAGAAAATATACACACACAAAATACAAGAAGTAAGCCTTCATTACCAAAATTGAATTGCGCATTTACCTCTTCAACAGGAATAACTGATGACAAGAAATGAGATTTATACCTCTGTGCCAAAGTGGAATTATAAAGAGCAATTATATCTCATTGTGTGAATATCTAATCCTTATGCCATAAAATGAAAAAAAAAATGTAGGTCAGATGAACATGTTTATTCGACATTTTGTAAAGATTGAAATAATTTATATATTCAAAATAGATGTTTTGTGTATTGTTAACTGTATTATTGTTATTAAAAGAATATAAACCTATTAGTAATAAAATTAACACTTTTGATTGTGTTTATTATATTTTGTTCATTACTTTCAGTAGTTACTTAATTGTGCCTCCTGTAATAAATGACGTTTACTATGTTTCATTTATTAAAAGATGTTTTAATAATAACAATAAAAATAAATTTTAACAACTATAATTAAAAAAAGTATAAAAAACAGATAATGTGTACTATTTTGATGGCACTTATGGCTGTTTTCAATAAAAACAAAATTCAGTTCTTGAATATTTTTTGTTGTAGATGGCTATAAGTGCAAAAAACAACTATATGTCATAGCAAACCAGACAATTTTTATAACAGCATTTAGAGAATTAAATTTTGGTAAAATAATTGAAAAAATGTTTTATGAATATGAGCTTATAAATTTTTAACAACCATTTGAAACTTAAAACTCGATTTCCCGCAAATGTGTCTTTTAGCACTTGTGGCCCTCTATGTTTCAAGGTGCGATATGAGAATATATATTTCTTTCTGTAGAAATATATATAGATCTATAGGAATAGGTTTCTTATATATTGCAACAATGGAACCCTCTCAGAAAGGTGAGAGCGTCCTTCCACCCGTTTCTCCACTAGCCGAGCAGTAACGGATGAAAAGTTATTCTGGAACACCTGCACTACCTATGAAAGTGACAGGGTCTGGCTTTGTCAGACAGTTACAGTGAGCGATTTCTTTAGTGTGGATAAAATGATTGTGATTGCTGTGTTATATTTAGTGCGGAACTCTACTACTTGATATTATTATTGCATGTGGACAAATTTAACTTGAATTATTGTACTGTCTGGCCACGACTGGATGATCGAGGCTGCTCTCCCCCACCACACGGCCGCCGCTTGTAAGCAAGGTAGGGTGAAATATGTGTACTAGCTGTTTGGTTTACCCCCACTTAGCCTACTGTAGTACCCGGCCATGCTTCTCCCACCTTACACAATGTTCAATCATCGAATCTGAGCCAGACAGTACAAGAATGCCTTGTTGATTACAAATTGTTATTTTTGATTAATTAAAGTTGGTAATTAGTAATTTCATTTGTGTCTGCATTTTGTTTCCACTGTACTATTCGACAATTAGTGAGATCATCGTAACAATGTATATAATCTATAACCTATAATTATAACTCAAAGAGAGGATGTAAAAGGAATGACAATGAAGATATTATACTAGAAGGACCTGATTATTACAAGAACATATTCTACAAAAGCTGGCATAAGTATTTTAAATATGAAAATGTATCTAAAAATGTGGTTTATCATTATTTTTATAAGTTACAAATATTTTATTTATATAATATACACCCCTATATTAATTTGAAGTTTCTGTGCCTCATAATTGTAGTTCAACAAACTGATATTTAAGAAAAATTGGTAAAACACATAGTTAATTAAAATTCAAAATATTGATTGTTATTTGTTATGAAGACAGCAAATAAGATTTCTTTAAGGCAATCAGTTTTAGCCTTCTATAATCAGTGTTTTAATGAATTAAGTTCTTCATTTTTGCCATAAAAATGACAAGTGGAAGTGGTGAGTCACGTTACAGGTGGGTGAGTTAAAAAAAATCATCATTTAAATAACTGAGTAATAACAAGCCAATATTAACACTATGATTAGTAATTAATATTAACTCAAAAGCATGTCCAAGTTGACAGCCAAGTTATCAGTCAATTGGAATCAGCCGGATTTGTTTTCATTCAGTTTTTGAAAAGAATACATATAGAAGAGAGGTGTGGCAAATCAGCGAGTGGTCAGTAAAACTACTTGGTACATCAGAAGTATGTCTTAGTATGAAAACTGCATAGAAATGAAGAGCCAAGGAATCTCAAACATTAGGCCAAGAGAAATGGAGAATGCTCCATATACAATAAAGATTAGGTAAGAACAAATTGATTGTGGCATTGTCCAAGGAGTAGAATGGTTAGTGGTGTTAAGAGTAGTGTTTGAATAGAAAAGTTAGGGGTAGGGTTCTTTGAAGACTAAGATGATGTGGAGATTGTTTGGGGGAATGATCATTACTTGGTCAGCGACAAGGGAGAAATTTATGAATGATTTGTAATGATTTCTGTTAACCTGTTAACTGAGCATGACAAAGTTATTTATCCGAGAGTGTGGCACTCGATGTATAATGATGATGACAGTCATCAAACCACTTTAAAAATTGCTCCTTGATGGGTGTGATGACTCTAAATGTCGAATAGTGTGTTAATATGCAGTTGAAATGAATCCTGACAAATAGTGTTGGTAGCAAACACTTAAGTTTCTTTGAAACACATTTGTTGCTACTTTAGTGTGCTTGCAAATATGAGTAAGGAGGGAACATGATTTCCTGAACCCAAAATTTTGGGTAATAAATAAATCGAAATTTTTGGTGTCAAACGTAGTAGGTGACTTGTATTACGTGTTGCAGTTAAATTAACCTTTAAGTTTACTGAAATTATAATAACTGATTTACAAAAACAAATGTAGAGTATATACAAATTAGTTTTTATTCTATTTTTATACTGTACAAAACTAAATTTACAATATTATTGAATTGCATTTATTTTTATTGTGCCTTATGTTTGGATAAACAAAATGTTTTCTTCCAAAAAATGGATAAATTTTAAATTAGCCATTCATTTTAGTTAAATGTTAGTTTCATTAATGGGTTTTCAGTTAACAAAGGTTTTACTGTATTTGTAAAAAGATAAATAGATTTTAATTTATTACCAAAGGTCTAGAATACTCTACTCATAATGAAAAACTGGTTTTAATTTCATATTTTTTTAAAATATTCTGTAGAAATAGGCACAGTTGAACCCCCCACCCAAAATTTTCCACTTGTTAACAACCATAACATTGTGTTCTTTTATAAGTTTAGTTTCAAATAGCAATTCATTTGGAAACAGACATTTGCATTTTAAGGTAGATCTCAATATTGCTTATATAACACACTAGTAGTTAATTATATATACATAAAGAAATGTCTTATGAGATGGGTGACCATACTATTAATCCTCTTAATTTTCTGTTAACTCTTCTGAAGTGAAGTTCTGCATACGTCCATGAACTATTCAAAAATATATACAAGTAAATATGGTGAAGTGATTTGTTAATTCTGCAGCTTTATGGCATTATAGACTTTGTACAGAAAATTCATTAAGATTGGAAACTGAGTATGTCAGTAAACTGAGATGGGTATCAAGGTAATTAAGCTAGGGCTTAATTTTGGATGTAGCACCATTATAGATGGGTGAAGAGACAGGTGACATGACGGGTTTAATAAACAAATTTAATACTTTTTTTGGTAAGTTGTTTTATTTTAGTGCTCACATTTATACACATTTTTTGGTTATACTGTATGAGGTGTCAATAGTAAGGATACGGTGTTTCTAATTTATTGTTTCAGTTGGTGGTTTAGGTGGTGGCAGTCCATGCAGTGATGGTACTGTCAGTTTGGGACATTTCTGTAGTTGCGCTTTCAGTTCTCCACAGTCATCACCTGGCAACAGACAAATAGTTATCAGTTATTTATCTAGGATGTGCCATTAATAGTAATTTAAAATTTCTTGTTTGTAGTTTATAATGTAATAACTACCATCTATTGTATTTCATAGAAGTTATCACACGCAGATTCAACAAAATTTATTGTAATAAAAATGTTTACTTTGTGTAGATTGAGTAAATTGTAATAATTGTGTAAAAAATGTAATAGTGGTGTATTAATTATTAACATGACAAAAGAACAGTACACTGTTGTGGTATACTTACTATTAGTCCAGTGAGTCTTGGGGCAATTCTGAAAAAAATAAAAATTATTTTTATCAAAAAATAAATTGATAAATCTGATATTATAATATTTGGTATACAGCTACAAATCTGTTTGACAATTGATTGTAGTTAACACCTACCATAAACAGTTCTCTGAGGAAACATCCTTTCAATTCAAGTGCACCACTTTTGCAGGTCTGGTTTTCCTTGATATTTTTGCCTGGATACAATAACATTTGTTAGCACAAGAGAAAAAGTTTTCAGTTTTAATTAAAAGTATAAAAATTATTTATTTAACATAATATTGGTTATTGGGTGATGTTAATTGTATTTAATGTTTAATCTTAATAACAACAGTTTTCAAAGCACAAAATTGTGATTTTATAAGTATCTATTAGAGTAATGGAAACAAAATGAGACTAGTTAAAAGAAACTTAACTTTATCTTAGAAATGTGTGTGTGTGTGTGTGTGTGTGTGTATGTGTGTGTGTGTGTGTGTGTGTGTGTGTGTGTGTGTGTGTGTGTGTGTGTGTGTGTGTGTGTGTGTGTGTGTGTGTGTGTGTGTGTGTGTGTGTGTGTGTGTGTGTGTGTGTGTGGTTTCGTATATGTGCATGTGTTTATATTCTTGTACAAACAGTATAACTGCACTGTAGATCTGTATTAGTACGTACTGTAACTTTCCAGACATTTTTTGTTGGCATCAGTAAGTATGGAACCCCAATCAGACTGAGCCAGGTCAGAGCTGATTATTCTCATAACTGCGTCTTTGTTTATTTTGCCATTAGTCTGCAAATAAGTATACATTGTATATTATTCTTACTCTAACATGTGTACCAAAATTATAAAAGTATTACAAAAATTTATTATTTGTCAAAAAACATAATATAATTTCTCCATAAGACAATAGTGAACAATATGATGTGGCATCGAAGACATAATTGGAAAGTAAAACTTTGGCTTAAGTTAAGAGCGTCATTTATTTTAAAACCTTTTGTTTGAAAGTAGCATGAAAGGTAAAACTAGAAAGTAAACTTTCATTGAAGAAATAGACTAACAGAATTTATAAATTGAATATTTAGCAACACTGAAGTTATTTAAGATGCAAAACAACAAAATTGTCAAAAAGATGGCAACTAGTGGATTAAAGCTAGTTTGTAGATGTCAAAGTAGTGAAGATGTATAACAAGCTATGTAACAGACTGTCCTACCTTGAGATTGGTTAGTCATAAGCATAAAGTCCATTTACGTTATGTGTACACAATAAACTGGATAGTTAGAAATTGGCTGATGATCATAATGACATTATCCAATCCTAAAGCTAAAGGTTTCTTAACATTCTTGGATTTCTTTGTCCATGACATGTCCGTTACTTAACTAAATATAATTAATTCACTACCAACTCGGAATACAAAGTTTTTTATGGGTAAAAACATAAAAGTTTTACCTTTAGCCTGAACCAGTTTTCGATTTTAAAAAGCTTCTTCAGAGGCTGCTGTTGGGAGCACTGTCCGTCTTGTTCTTGGCGACGGTATCAACTTTTGAAGGATCGATGTTGTGTGTGTGGGGTGTGATATGTTCGAATAATGCGTGTGATCTGAGTTGTGTCTGTTCGTTTTAGGATGTCGTATTTATGTGTTTTCGTGTGTTTGTATATTTCCAATTGTTCAAGAGTGTCTAGTTTTCGGAGACTGTAACAAATCTGCCGATGTTTTTTAAGAAGCAATGATACAATTTATAGAATCTATTCATCATAATTTTAATCTTATTTAGTTACATTAAAGCTTCTTGTATGAATGTTTATACCTTTATGTACATTGTTGAATGAGTCCTGTTTCAATTTTTTTATCAAACATTTTAGTTGAACTTTATTATTTGTAGCAAATCTCATTTGTAATATAATACAATTTCAAGTGTCATATCCACCACTACTTACCAACAATCCAGTTTCATTAAAGACACATTCTTCAAAGCACTGAAACAAAATTTACAGATTTTTTTATTACACAATTATTAAAATTAATTTTTTCATCTGCTCAATAAGTGTGTTGTATGTACTGAATACATGTTGTCTCAAATCAAAGAAGAAATGTTATTGCTGATACAGGTTAGTAGTGACACTAGATGGAAGTATGAAGGAAAAAAGTTAGTGGTAGAAGGGAAGGCTTGTATTAAAAATTTGTTCTTCAGAAAGACAGAAAATCCTAAAAAAACTAGAGGTTATATATTTAATAAAATGATGATGCTTGTAAAACCATATGCATGAGAGACATGGGCTTCAATGGAAAACTAAGGGATAAAATAGAAATCACAGAAAAATGAGATTTTTAAGCCAAGTTGATGATAAAAGAAAAACTAATAAAGTAAGAAATGAAATGTGAAGGCTGTGAACAGTAAGCAGGAGACTAACTGAGATGATCTGGGTATGTACAGAGGATTAAGGAATCTATTTTAATAATCAGAATGTACAAGAGGTGGTGAAAAGAGATAAGGCAGACTGAGAGCAGCAATGTGGCAAAAAGAGATTCGGATAGAGCAACAAAGAAAAGAAGACTAAAGTAGGGGTGTGAGCAGATCTGTGTAGGAGAGGGAGTAGATGAAACATGGAGGAGATCGACATGAGAGAGCACAACTACAAAGCCATAAGAGTATATAGACTTAAAGGTTGACTAAGCAATAATGTTAGTGAATTCATTAACACTATTAACATTGATAATGTTATATTTTCCATTTATCTTATTGTGCAGAAATTTGCCATTTCTATTAAGTTCATTGCCATCAACTTACTGCCACTTTGTCAAGGTTAAGTGGGCCACCGCCTTGTGGACCTTGGTTGTTTGAGGATGATGAAGCTGCAAGAAAAAAAATGCAGTTATCATTTAAGTTTGAATAGTATTCTCCATTAGGAAAATGCTTTCAGTAACAAACACTTATTCAGAAAATATTTTTTACATGAAATTAATGTTTTATGTAGGTATTAGTTTAACAGTTTCAATTATTTCTGTTAATGAAAAATGTACAGGGTGGACATACTTGTTTGGTACTTAGCTTCGTTGTCCTTAGCTTAGTAGTGACTACGGATTAATAAGTGATAAAACGTTTTGTAATGTTTGGTCATTAACAGTTTTAAAACATTTGTCAGTTTTAAAACATTTGTTTTGGCTTTTGACAAAATTTATTAACATCAGCTCCTCTATCCGGGCAATATAGGAATACTATTTAATCTAATAGGTCTGCACATGTAATGAGCGTTTTTTGTGTGAATGTTTGTGTATATGTTGTGTAAAGAATCATTATAGTAACTATTACACAGATATTATTATTCTTATATTAATAAGATGTAGTATTCCATACATACTAATATTTATTATATTCATTGTTTCTGTATTGTCACAGGGACCTGATGGCAATGATAAATTTTATTGAAATGTTGACACAAACATTTAAAAATTTTTGTGGGCAATGACTAAAATGTACAAAGCCTTTCATCACTAGAAGTTTAAAAAAAACTACATTTTTGTCAAGTGAATTATGACTGACTCTGATTTGTTAATATTGGTAATTAAGTATATAAGTTTATTTGGACATTTTATATTTTAAGTCAGGCTAATTCTATAACATAATTGTATATCTTATGTAAAGTGTGTGTTATTTTTTAGTAAAAGTGAGGCATTTATTTTGGTTACTATATATATATTATAACGATTCATAATAGCGTCCTATCAGAGCGTTATATGAAAGCTATAGACAGTACGAGTGTAACGCCGTAAGTAAGAGAGAGAGAGAGCGTATAATCACAGCCATCTCACTCTAACCACGTCACCGCGACATTAGAATCCAGTTCAAACATGTTATTTTACTCAAAGCGAATTATCAGTTCAACCTGCGATAACTTCAAAAGTTATAAATATACGGCAATTCTGAAAACAGCATTGTATTCAGCAAGAAAAGCTTTATAAGTAGCCGCAATCTCAGTTAATATAATTAACAATTGAAGAAGTGATACGGATGATGCACGCCAACAGGAATAACGAGAGAATTATGCTACGTAGGAATAAGGTATTTTCACACACACACACACAGAGATAAAGACCTAAGCAACAATATTCTGTGGTCAGATCTTTGGAAACACATATGCAAATACAGGAAGTACGATTTTGACAAGAATTTCTCTGCCGTTTGGAACCTGTCACGGAGTGTTTGACCGACCTGTTCGAGATTGTCAAAACTGGAAAAACGCATGATTTATTTGTACAACCAAACAGCAGCCCGTATTTAAAACTGACGCCAGCTCAAAGCGAGGGGTAGCATCACTCTTCGTTCGGTACTTAAACACACTAGACGTGTATAATTCACATACAGAAATTTTTAAATCACGCAAAAGTGCAAATTAAGTTCTAATTCGAGAAGTAGTCCGCAGTGTAGATGAATACATAACGTTCAATAACACTCGCTGCGTAAAACAACTGTTAATTAATTAAATAATTACAGATTCCTATCTTCGGTCAACGCATCAAACGGTAAGAAATAGATTCATTGATCAATGAAATAAGCACTAAACAAATAATAAAACAATAAACAATTTTAAAAGGACACTAAGGAAAGCACACTTTGTATTTTAACTATAAGATTAGCTCTAATATAGTATAGGGGTGTTGAATGGAAAGTGGTGTGTAGTATTGGACGTGCAAATTATTGCAGACCTGTTCTTTAGGACTGGTTTGGGAGATAGCAATCTCTTAATCAAACCAGATAAGAGCTATAGGTCGTTTGAACGTCTTAATCATTACTTTTCACATTCACTCAATAATTATAAGTGTTAGGGTAGAATTAAGTCCTACCATTAACAATTTAAAGTTTAAAAATAATTAATTAAACGTTCATTAAAATAATCAAGAAATAATAAAGTGTTATTTGTAACGATTCCCCTTGAAAACCACAATCACTGAACGAATCCTGAGAAAGAGTGTCTCCATTCGCTGAGCTAAGCTGAAACCGTGTCATTTGTATCTGGGATTTGTTCTGGCGCCCAGGTAAAGTAATATCACGGGTAAGTAACTTTTTATCTAACATCACAAATATTAGATAATTGTGTTAGACGAAAGGTAGCGTTGTAATATATATATTGCGGCAGTACAACCGTATACGGTACTGTGCATTGCAAAAATAATAAAAATAATTAATAAAAATAAATAAATCTGTGGTGAATAGACATGATTCAGATTGCAAGCTGGATTGTTTAAAATATAGGGAACGCATGTACATAAATTGTTCAGGCATGTACACGCATATCTGGCCACCTGTCGCTAGCAGTGTGTACATGTGTATTTTGTTTGCGTGTGTTGAAGCCTGTCCGTTCCTGGACAGTAACCACCCGTATTCAAATGATGTTAGATCTTAATTATAATTTTAATTATAAGAAAAATATGTATGATAATGTAAAACAAAAGACACCAAAGTGTGTATTTTATAAAGATGCACAAAGGGTTAAAAACCGTTTAATAGTGACTGAAAGTGAAATTAAATGAATAAAAAGTGATTAACTCCCTGCATAATTATAATAAAGAAGTGTAAGTTACATATAATAGACATATGAAAATTAGCGATCGATTGAGTATCATGTAGTGTAAAACAGACTTCGCAATTCGCGAAGATAAGCGAAATTAGTGATTCAGACGAGAGTGGGAGAAAGGACGCGTCAACAAAATCTGACAAGACAGATATTGTTCAGACAAGAGCTTTTGCACGATGTGGCTATAAATACCGGGTCGCGCTAATAAAGTTTCTTCTTCTATATTCAACCGTTGCCGTAGGAGGCTATGTCAGTCAACTACGCGATCGTAAATCTACAGTAAGTGTCACCTGACGAACTGGGAGGAAGAACAGAGGTTCGATGGACACACCTACAACCCATGATGTGAGCAGAGACAACAACAACTAAGAAAGACAAGCAGTGGAATCCTGGAAGAGAAGGACACGAAGGACTGGAAGAGGACCCAAGGACACGAAGGACTGGAAGAGGACCCGAGGACACACTGATAATTTGCCACATCAAACAAGGTGATAAAAACCCATAATAATTACAGACAATGGAAAGACAATATTTAAACTAGAATGAAAGACATTCAAAACTGTTGCTAACTGAATTTAATTTCTACATAGTAATGTAAAGTCTACATTGTTCATTTAGAATAATGTCTCATGTAGGGCCTATAGAAATTAATATTGGAATAACGTAAATGCTATGAGAGAGCAATGTTTGATTTTTAAATTGAAGTAAATTAAAATAATTAGTA
This sequence comes from Magicicada septendecula, assembly GCA_034769895.1. Classification (NCBI taxonomy): domain Eukaryota; kingdom Metazoa; phylum Arthropoda; class Insecta; order Hemiptera; family Cicadidae; genus Magicicada; species Magicicada septendecula. Next base: position 798,147,428 of record CM068368.1, read on the forward strand.
AAGTCTTTAATTGATAAAAGAGAAATGCATATGCAGTAGAAAAGAATTAAAGCCAAGTAAGATTAAAGAAATTGAAATAAAAAGTAAATTCATTGTTGAAATAAATCGATAAGCAATTGCAAAGATGGCCACACTAAGTGAGTAAGCTGAGAGCAGAAATAGTTATAAATAAGATTAGATAATAAGATTTATGTATAACCTGTTTAGATATAAATTATTGACCAGAAGACACATACAGTACATAAGATCGCATAAGCGATGAATAATGAATTTTTGTATTGCCAAAGTAAGTAAAGAGGTTGCTAAATAAATAATGTAAAGATTTAGAAAATATATTATGCATTCTTGTTATTACAATTACACCTAACATCATTACCATTACTTTGTAGTGTTATATAAATTTGGCGCTCCAAAAGCGTGGGGCTACCCAAATTAAATTACATTGAATTTGTATTGTTATAATATATATATTGCAACAGATCAGATTTTATTATACTAATAAGGATATAGTGAGTGTGTAAAAATCACAAACAAGTCTATTATGGAGGAGATGAAAAATTATTTATTATACACACAAATATAGTTTTAAAGAGGTATATTGTATTATAAATTGTAATGTATTGTAATTTGCAATAATAGTTTATAATGTTCGATAATATATCGGTTTTACTTGATTGAGGCTACGACCTCACTACGTGCCAACCTCCGCTTCCTACAGCCGCTCCCGTCCTAGCGTCCTCTCCTTCAGCGTCACTCCTTCCTGGCGTCCTCTTCGTCCGTCGTCCTCTTCTCAAATATATTAAACACACAATGCTTATTCATTTCTCTAGAATACTTTATTTTTAATTTATATGTAAATTTTATCAATCTCGGTGAATATGGGTATCGATTTAATAAGGTGTTTTAGTCGTACACCTATCACGCAATCTTGAAGTGTCTTTATAATCCCTAAGCGGATATCTTAAACTTACACGAAAAGCACTATACTATATTATAATTCTATCTAAATATCTGCGTACTCGGCTCTGTACGCAGAACTTCGTACAGAATACCAAGGATTATGTTAAATTATACTTTTCTATGTTCGCTCGAGGACAACTCTCTCACGCACGAGCACAACTTCACCTTGCAACTCTTACAGACAGACTGTGTCGATCTTTACTCTACAGAGAATGAATGTTACTGCATTTAGTGTTTTCCGATTGGCTAAACCCAAGTCACATGATTGATGCTTTCAACAGATATAAACTTTTCCAGAAAGAGTTTGTATAAATATGCACTAACTTGCATTGAATTATTTACACATGTTTATGACCCTATTAATGATAAGTGTTTCAAATTGAGTTTTTCCTACTTAAAAAACCATATTTCTAAAATAGTTATGAACTATAGAGTACACATAAATTGAAGCTATTTACATAAATAATTCATTGTCGAAGTTTCACTTCGATCGGTTAATTACCGCGGAAGATATAGCGATCACAAGCTATCACACCCGCACACGCGCACAAATTCACTCAAAAAATACATGACAATAAAGAACACTTTTTTATGAAGAATTTGGTATACCAAAAGCTATGTTGATAAGCTATGTTGTTTGTATCAGAGCACATGGATGACGAGCATTTTCATGTTTAAATTGGTTTTATGGAATACTTTGTCTTTTAGCCGTAAGTTGAGTATTTAGAGATGGATAAGCATGTAGGAAACCCCAAATTCTTCATAAAAAGATGTTCTTTATTGTCATGTATTTTTTGAGTGAATTTGTGCGGGTGTGATAACGTTTGATCGCTATATCTTCCGCGGTAATTAACCGATCGATGTGAAACTTTGACAATGAATTGTTTATGTAAATAGCTTCAATTTATGTGTGCTCTATGGTTCATAACTATTTTAGAAATATGGTTTTTAAGTAGGAAAAACTCAATTTGAAACACTTATCATTAATAGGGTCATAAACATTTGTAGATAATTCAATGCAAGTTAGTGCATATTTATACAAACTCTTTCTGGAAAAGTTTATATCTGTTGAAAGCATCAATCATGTGACTTGGGTTTAGCCAATCGGAAAACACTAAATGCAGTAACATTCATTCTCTGTAGAGTAAAGATCGACACAGTCTGTCTGTAAGAGTTGCAAGGTGAAGTTGTGCTCGTGCGTGAGAGAGTTGTCCTCGAGCGAACATAGAAAAGTATAATTTAACATAATCCTTGGTATTCTGTACGAAGTTCTGCGTACAGAGCCGAGTACGCAGATATTTAGATAGAATTATAATATAGTATAGTGCTTTTCGTGTAAGTTTAAGATATCCGCTTAGGGATTATAAAGACACTTCAAGATTGCGTGATAGGTGTACGACTAAAACACCTTATTAAATCGATACCCATATTCACCGAGATTGATAAAATTTACATATAAATTAAAAATAAAGTATTCTAGAGAAATGAATAAGCATTGTGTGTTTAATATATTTGAGAAGAGGACGACGGACGAAGAGGACGCCAGGAAGGAGTGACGCTGAAGAAGAGGACGCCAGGACGGGAGCGGCTGTAGGAAGCGGAGGATTGCGCGTACTGAGGTTGTAGCCTCAATCAAGTAAAACCGATATATTATCGAACATTATAAACTATTATTGCAAATTACAATACATAACAATTTATAATACAATATACCTCTTTAAAAACTATATTTGTGTGTATAATAAATAATTTTTCATCTCCTCCATAATAGACTTGTTTGTGATTTTTACACACTCACTATATCCTTATTAGTATAATAAAATTTGATCTGTTGCAATATATATATATATACACACACACACACACACAACAAATGCTGCTTATTGTGTTTAGAAAAAACATAAGAACATGTGATAGTTTTACTTTTGCAAGATCTGAGTATGAGATCACTGGGGAACATTGACAAAGGAGCATGCCAGCATGTTTCTATAGGAGCACATGTCAACGGTGTACTAAATATGTAGCACCCCAGTTTTACTTTAGTTAATGATAAGTATAAGCAATATATAAGTAAATTTCTTTCACATTTAACATGCTAGTACAGTAGTACAGTGAGGAGAAATGTTTCTCACAAGAAGAGCTGGAAGGACGAGTTCCAGAGGATCTTGAGCCAGATGGTGAGCCAGTTGGTGGTGGAGGTGGGGGACCTCCCATTTGCATTTTCGTTTTGCAGACTGAGATACCGTTATCCATGACACTCAGGATGTCTTTTGTGTTGCAGCAAGGTGTCGGAGGCTGAAACGTATACAATCATTTTATGTAAGCATATATGAACTGATAATAGAAGATCCAAAGCAAAAACAAAGTTACAGTACACAATAAATGGTGACCTTCATTTGAGGTCAAATAGTTTATGATGGAAATTATTATTGTTAGCAACTTAAACTATTTGCTAAACAATACTGTTTAATAATAGGACAATATCAGTCACATCTTACATCCTGTAGCAGAGCTTGGTGACTATTTCAAGAATACTCATTTTACATATAAAAAAATAAAGGTATTTCGTGCTCCGTTCAGTACACACAGTGCCATGATGTAAAACTTAACCATGGATGTAGCGAATTTGACTTTGTGTAATTTCACTTAGGGCATTCAAAATATCAATTACGACCAATGAAATCAAAAAAATTTTCTAGTTTCATGAGAATTACTTTGAATATGTCATCTTTGGGGAAGAGGCTTCTGCCATTGAATAACGACCACTATGGTTTTGATTGTTGTCATTAGAAAACCAATTTGAAACCTCTGTACACTATGGAGACAGAGGTTTGGGGCAGCCTGAATTTTCTTCTGGGATGCGGTTTAGATTCTTGTGATTTAAACCAGAAAAATATAGAAAAATACTTTGTTATTTGATATTTATTTTGTTGCAGTTATCAAGGTTAGTGTGGAAACGTTAAGAGTTACATTACTAGATCTAGACTTTAACAAAGTCATGAAGTAACAATTCGAGATCTTACATTACAGTAATTGGGGCGAAGCGAAGCGAAGCCCCTCTATCCGCCACTTTGCACTTTCTTTTGACGCATACTGCTCCGAAATTACTCATCCAATCTCCACCAAACTTTACATATACATTCTGTACATATTCAGGGGTGCATAGTTTCATTTTTGTGAAGATTAGTCGATTCTAAGTTAAATAATCATTTAATTTCGCTAAATTAAAACCCTTTAAAACGATAGTGTATTAAGACCGAAACTACTTATCCAATCTCCACCAAACTTTATATGTAAATTCTGTACATATTCCGGAGTACACATTTTAATTTTTGGAAACATTGGTCGAGCCAAAGTTAAATAATAATCGTTTAATTCCGCTAAATTAAAACCGTTTGAAACTTACATCAACGGCGCCGAATCGGTCCGACGGTGAACGAGTGTACCCGAACGCAATCACATGATTACACATTGACACGTGGTGTATCGACGAGTGTACCCTAACGCAGTCACATGATTACACATAGAGACGTGGTGTATCGACGAGTGTACTAGGGAATGTCAACTCTCAGAAAATAACCGGTTTTCGGTTAACCGGTTATTTTATGCCCGGATATAACTGCTCAGGTTTTAACCGAGCCTCAATAACCGGTTTATTCAATAACCGGACCGGTTATAACCGATTTTGATAACCTCTGTATGTAAACTAGGGATGTCAATAACCGCTCGATTATAACCGTAGCCGGTTTTTTCTTTCGGTTAACCGGTAATTTTCGTTTTATTCTCTTCAGTTACAACCGGTTACTTGTTCAAAACTCCAATAACCGTCCGAAATTGAACGAATCACTATTTAGCGAATCAAACGAATCACTAGTTTTTTAGTTGGTTGGATATTTGGTTATTTACGGTGACGAGTGACGTCTACAGAGTAGGCCTACAGTCTACTATCATCGATAGTCAATCAAGTTTGTTTTTTGTAAATAAAGTTAATAGAGGTTGTAAATAGAGTTAAAAATTTTGTTTTTTTTTTAATTTATTTACCATTTTCCGGACTGTGACAATTTTCTAGAATAGTACGATTGATTAATGTCATTACCTTTTTTTGAAAATAACCGAGCGGATTATTGTATAATGTATTGCCAGTGTATTGTATAGGCCTAATACTTAAGAGTTACATTATTTTTGCGAATTAAACTTAAAAAAAATCAAAAAACCCATTCTGGCGGTTAGTTGAATAACCGATTTAACGGATAACCGTTTTTTATTAATAACTGACACGCCTAGTGAACAGTGAACAGTCACTCCCACGCCCACCCCAGTTGTTACTTGATCTTGATAGTTGATACTCGATTTACACCAAGTGGTAAACTCGATTATAACTTATCGAAGTCAGTAACCTCTACCAGTTATTTTAAACGATTTAACCGGTTATTTTTACTTTAAATTAAAATTACCTATAAGTTTTTTTTCCGCTTTCTATTTAGAGTCGGTTTTTTATCGGTTATTGGATGTAACAAAAAATAACCGGTTAAAAACCTACGGGAAAAATAACAGATTTTAATCGGTTAAACCGTTCAGAATAACCGGTTATTCGGTTTAACCGACCGGTTTATGACAACCCTACCGTGTACCCGAACGCAGTCACATGATTACACATTGAGACGTGGTGTATCGACTGCAACAATGCTGTAATTATTTCTTTGAGTGTGTTTTGCTTTTCGCTTTTGTGTAACCCAGAATATGTTGAAATAATTAATCATGCCTAAAAGACGCCGAGGTGGAAGTATTCATAGTCGTCAGACTTATCGTCAACAACAATACGTATAGTGGTTCACGAAATCAAAACAGTCATGTGTTGTCTAATGTTGATCAGGTTAGTGCAGATAACTCTCAGTTTCGCAATCTACAAATTCAGTTTGAACAAGAGTTACAGAATTTAAATTGTTTTGAATGTAACAACTGTGGTAGGACTGTAATTAAAAGTAAAAATTTTGATGCGTGTAAACGATGTAAAAAACATCCTCATAAATTTACGGCAGTAAATAAGATGGATCCAAGAATGGTACCGATTGAACTTCAAGGACTTACCTTGAGCAGTTACTTATAGCTAAAGTGCAACCAGTAATACGTGTATACAGGATCAAATCACGTGGTTTGCCCGGTCAGTTTGCGTATAAAGGAAATATAATCAATGTTGGACAGAATATTGATGAAATAATTCGTTGTTTACCTCGAATACCATCTACATTGAGTACAATCGTTGTGAGGCGAGAGGGTTTGAATGAACATCGTGATTTCCATGTTAGGCGAAATAAAATAATTACTGCTCTAACTTTTTTGAAAACCAACAATCCTTACTATGCAGATATCTGAATTGATGTCGATCGTATTTCTCAGCTTCCCATAGAGGGTAGTATTTTAGATCAAATACCAACGGTAGAAATACCAGAGTTGGATGATAACTCAAAGGAAAGTAATGATGTTTATGAAAGTGTCATACCTAATGATATTAAATTACAAGAAGTTGACCGCATCCGATCTGATGTAAATAATGTCATACCTTGGCCAAAAGGTACTAACATTATCAACGAATTTACATGTGAAGGATATATAACTATGGCTTTTCCAGCATTATTTCCTTATGGTTCTGCGGAATTGAATGATAATACTCGTCCTAATAACATGAAAATAACACCATTAGCATATTTTCAATTTTTAATGGAATACAAAGATCGCCGTTTTGCTCAAGATCCACGGTTCCGATTTTTTGCACTAAATACTGTTTAACGACACGATGCAATCAAACGAGGAGGAATATTTGCTAAAAAATCTGATTTTCATGGTAATATTCAACAATTACGTGATGTAATGTCACACAATCCAAAAATTGTAAAAGGTTTATATTATAGGTGCTCTAAAATACGAGGTTCTAATTCTTATTGGTTCCAAAGGAGAGGTGAATTAGAGTCGATGATAAGCCAGCTCGATATACTACCGACAGCTTTCTTAACATTGAGTGCTGCTGACCTTTGGTGGCCTGACTTAGCACGTCTTCTAGGCTGTAATTTCGAAGAAGAGGAATTATTGAATGAATCTCAAATTGTACAACGACAAAAACTCATAAATGAAAATCCATTAATTGTTGAAAATTACTTCACGTTTCGAGCTGTTACATTCATTGAAAAAGTGGTATGCAAACGATACAAAGTTCTCGATTATTGGTTTCGGTTCGAATTTCAGCATCGTGGTTCATGTCATTTACACGGTCTTATTTGGATATCTGGTGCTCCGGATCCTAGAACTTTTGATGCTGCTTCTGAGCAACAGTTGCTTGAAGCAACAACGTACTACGATAAGTTAGTAAGTGCGTTCAACCCATTGCCATCCATTCCACCAGCAACAATACATCCTTCACGTATTAGATCAAGTGATGTTGTAATTGACGATGACCGATCTATTTCTGAATTATTGAATCGATAATCGATTCCAACGACATACACAGTGCTCAAAAGGTTACTGTCTGAAACCGAATGGTAGCGAATTTATCTGTCGCTTTAAATTCCCTAAAGCAATTCAAGAAGTATCGACTTTACTGAAAGATAGTAAAGGAAATTGGGTGTACACTCCTGTGAGAAATGACGAGAAACTCAATCTATTCAACTCTTTTATTGCTCAAGCATGGAGAGCTAATACCGATTTCCATATTATTACTTCATTATATGCTGTAATTGAATACATATCGAAGTACGCCTCAAAATCAGAAACCTACTTCTAAAATTTTTTTAGAAATGTTTGAAGAAATCGTTAAATCGCGAAATTCTGATGATCAGGCTCGCCAGGCGTACACCAGTATAATGATGAAAATAACTGGCGAAAGAGACATTGGAGCTTGTGAAACCTGTCATATACTTATGAGTATTCCATTATTCCATTGCACAAGGAGCTTTCAGACACTTGTGATTAAACTTGAAAATTATGTTGCTATTCCGGAAACTGAAGACGATGGTACTGCCTTATCATTTATTGAATTCTACAATCAGAGACCACTAAATATGGAAGATATGACTTTGTTAGAATTTGCTAAAAGATATTCTAAAGGAAGTAGAAATAGACTGGTTATTTGCAGAAAACATAAAATAGTACAAGTCTATCCTAAGGTTGATAAAAACTTGAATCAATCAAGCTTCGAATTATTTTGTAAACAACAGCTAATGTTACACAAACCCTGGCGTTGTGAACAAAATTTGAAAAATAAAGATGAAACCTGGAAAAGTGCATATCAACGAAGTAACATTGTCGAACCTCAGCAGATTAATATGTCTTTACAGCCAGTGGAAGACGAAGATGAATTTGAAAATAATGATAATAAAATTATATTTAATGAGAGAGACTGGATGGCAATTGCTGCAGTTATGCCTAATGACCTACCAGCCTATGTTACTCTTGGTAATCGTGACATCGATATGCTTCATGACTGGAACGAAGCTTATCATAGTTATCCAGATATAAAAGATAACACTGATTTCATTGTGAAAAGTAGAGAAACGATTGTAAATCAACGACAATTCTTTGAACCTTTGAATATCAACTTCAATGAACAACAAAATGCCATTTTGTCTTTTTTGGATCAACAGCTAATGGATTACGATAATTGTTTACATAAGCTTGCAGTAGTCCAAGGTAAGGCTGGAACAGGAAAGAGTTGTATCATCAACGAGATGGTTCATCGAATAAACGCTCATTTCCAATGCAATGCTACTCTTTTGATGGCTCCGACAGGTGTTGCAGCGAATAATATTGTTACGGCATCACGAAAAATCTACGTGTTTGTCGAACGTTCCAGAGAGATCCAGAGTGTACGCGTGTGGTGTACGTGCTTGTATATGCATCTACGAGAACCTTCTCGATGCCGCCAGCCGTGCGGACTATGTCAAGGCCGCAGTTAATTACTAGTTCATACGCACGCTACGACGCAATTAGGAATCGTCTAGATATTCGACTGGCTATAAACACCGGTACTCAAACGACGTTCAGTTTAGTATGAGGCGAATTTTTGACTGTGCGGTTCGAGAGTATTAGTGTGTACGTTCAAGTAGTTATTAGTGAAGTGTTGCGTTTTATATTCGGACGGTATAATTGTAATACAATTGAGTTTTAATATTAGTGGATATTTTATTGCGTGTGAACAATTTTCATTTGATTTGTTGTAGACACTGTGTTGTTAATTACGAACTGTTTTACTGTAACAATTAAAGGTGTGATTAGTGACTTGATTTGTGTCTTGGTACTTATTTTGTTTCCACTGTACCTACGACGATCGAGTAGACCGTCGTAACAGTGGTGTCAGAACTGGGATAAAACGGTTAACAGTGGAAACAGTGGACACTTTGTACAAGACGAGTGTGATTCGTAATTAATCGGTATGCATGGATCCCAGTCAGATGATGGAAACTTTACAAACACTGCTGCGGCAGACACAGGAAGAAGCAGAGAAACGACAGGATGAGAAAGCGGAAGAAGCAGAAAAACGACAGGATGAAAAACGCAGGCAGGAAAGAGAAGAAGCTGAGGAACGTCAGAAAGCACTAATGCTAGAAACAGAAGAAAGACAAAAAGAGGAACGTAAGCAGGAGGCAGAGGAACGTAAACGTGAAGCAGGTGACATCAAAGCGTTAATTCATGAACAAAAGCAGATGCAAGAACATAATACTGCAGAATTGGGTCTCCTACGTGGTGACGTAGGTGAATTACGAGGTGAGCTCAACAATCAGATTACCAGAATATCTGACGTAGAAAAATCCATGTCAAATAAAATAGCTAAAGTAGAAAAATCTGTCTTGACTGTGGAAGAAGTTATGTCAACAAAAATATCTGCAGTAGAAAACTCGATGGCGAATATAAAAGAGCAAATTAAAAATGAAGTTGAACAGTGCATGAAGATTCAACCAAAACAAATTTCTGAACAGACTGTACCAGTGATAAAGACAGAAAAAGACACAGAAAATAAGTTAATAGAGAAAGTCACTTTGCCTGCAGTAGGGACAGTTCATGTCAAAGCTCCAACCTTTGACGGAAGCAGTCACTGGGCAATGTACCTCCGCCAATTTGAAGCTGCTGCATGCGCAAATAATTGGACAGAGAAAGACAAGGCTGTTTCACTTGTTCTTGCATTAAAAGGACCCGCGGCAGAATTACTACAGAAAGTACCACCTGACACCCAGAACATCTATGCCGAGTTGATAAAAGCTCTAGAATTACGCTACGGTGATAAACATTTGCGAGAGGTGTACTACGCTCAGTTGAGAACAAGACGACAACGTTCCGGGGAAATTCTTCAAGAATTTGAAGCAAGTATCGACAGATTGATTAGATTGGCCTATCCTGAAGCACCAGAAGACTTCCGAATAAGGTTTGCGGTCAGACATTTATTGACGGCATCGGAGATTGTGAACTTCAGCAAGTGTTACGAATGGCAAGACACCGAGATAGCTCAGAAGCTCTTGTTCACGCCCTAGAGTTTGAAGCTGCCAAGTCAGCGTCCCGCTACATTAACGGGTCTGTGCCATCACGTTGCAGTCAGAAGATCCCTGTATCACATTACCGTTACGATGGGTGCAGAAAAACAATGTTGTCGGACAAACAATTCAAAAGTTCAAGAGAGTCGCAACGATTTGAAAAAGACAGAAGACCGAAATGTTACAACTGTGGAAAACGTGGTCATCTACAGGTAGACTGTTGGGAGAAGAAGATAGCGAGAGGAGAGACTGATCGCACCAATTGGAGAAGTAACGCCCCAGAACAGCACACAGTTTCCACGCCACATAAGATCAGTGGAAACTTGATTGTTAATGGATTTGCGGATGGTAAACCAACATCATTTACAGTTGACACGGGCGCAACAGTGTCCATTGTGCGCCCTGACTTAGTCTGTAACCGCCATCCTCTAATTAGCTCTTGTACAATACAGACTGTGACTGGAAGCCCCGTCAAGGTGCTAGGAAAGGTAGACGTACCTGTACGCCTGGGTTTCTTGAGTTTAGCCACCAAATGCTCGTTGCAGACATTGTCGATGAAGTGATTCTTGGCATGGACATTATGAATGCCTACGGATTCGTTGTGGACTTAAGAGAGAATGTCCTGAAGGTTGACCAAAAGAAGATAAAGCTTTCCATGGCTAAAATTACAGGGTCTACCAACCATTCGATTAAGCGAGTGGCATTAGTCGAAGAAAAAGTCGACAAGTCTGGTCAAGAGGAACCCTCCCTGTTGCAAGCGGAAATGGAGGAAGAACTAGCAGAGGAAGTACAGATTAGTATAACGACAAAAGAAGTGATTGGAAAGCCAACTATGGATGTCGAGACAAATCTCTTGCTTGTTCCTGAGCTGATAGAAGCGCCCGAGGGTAAAGTGGCTGAAGATGAGGTTACGCAAGAGGTTGTTGACGAGAACCAAACAAACTTGGATCAGCCAGTGGTAATTAGGTCATCAGTACATGACGCAACTGGAGTGATTCCAGCGAAACTAGTGGTGGCGCGAAAGACTCGCATTCCTGAGAACGTGATGTTCAGATCACACGAGACTGAATTCGATGAACGGGAAAATTATCCTTCGCAAGGACGTCCACCTAGATCGCCTGGTCGAGTATTACTTCGAAGACGGTTTGCCAGTTCGGGACGAACAGGCTTAAGGAGGGGGAAGTGTTACGGCATCACGAACAGTCTACGTGTTTGTCGAACGTTCCAGAGAGATCCAGAGTGTACGCGTTTGGTGTACGTGCTTGTATATGCATCTACGAGAACCTTCTCGGTGCCGCCAGCCGTGCGGACTATGTCAAGGCCGCAGTTAATTACTAGTTCATACGCACGCTACGACGCAATTAGGAATCGTCTAGATACTCGACTGGCTATAAATCCCGGTACTCAAACGACGTTCAGTTTAGTATGAGGCGAATTTTTGACTATGCGGTTCGAGAGTATTAGTGTGTACGTTCAAGTAGTTATTAGTGAAGTGTTGCGTTTTATATTCGGACGGTATAATTGTAATACAATTGAGTTTTAATATTAGTGGACATTTTATTGCGTGTGAACAATTTTCATTTGATTTGTTGTAGACACTGTGTTGTTAATTACGAACTGTTTTACTGTAACAATTAAAGGTGTGATTAGTGACTTGATTTGTGTCTTGTACTTATTTTGTTTCCACTGTACCTACGACGATCGAGTAGACCGTCGTAACAATACTAACGGACAGACCCTCCATTCAGCTCTTAGAATACCTCCTTCGAGAAACGCTCTACCACAATTAAACAGTGATGCTAAAATTTCTTTTGAAGATGAATTCAAAGACATTAAATTTGTTATTATAGATGAAGCCAGTATGCTTGGGTTAAACTTATTTTTCAAAGTTGATCAAAGACTCAGAGACGCTAAACCACAATTAGCCAACCTGCCATTCGGAGGTCTTTGCATTTATTTAGTGGGCGATTGGTCACAACTTCCTCCAGTATGTGATTATAGCGTTTACACTATTGGAAAAACCGCTAAAACTATTCAGTCAAGTTTATTATATTTACAGTTCAGAAAGGTATTTTTTTTAACACAAATAATGAGACAAATGGGAGATGAACAACGATCTTTCCGAGAAACTCTTAATAGGATTTCGAATGGAAGTATTACTGAGCTTGATCATCAACTGTTATCTTCTTGATTTTTTGTCAATAATATTGGGGATAAGTCTGTTGAAAATGCAGTGTGCATAATGCCAAAAAATACTGATATTGATAAATTTAATTATGAAAAGTTACAACAAAATGAACAACCGATCGCCTTGATTAAAGCTATACATAACTGCTCAGAAGCCCTTGCTGCATCTTCTGATGAAGCTCAAGGATTGTCTGCTGAATTACGTCTATGTAAAGGAGCCAGAATTATTTTAAGACGAAATCTTTGGGTGGCCAAGGGTCTCGCGAATGGATCAGTTGGCACAATTACTGATATAATTTATGATCCTTCTATTGAATTCGAGGCTTATAGTGAACGTATGCCATTATGCATTCTCGTTCAATTTGAAAAATATACTGGTCCGACTATTTATGGAAGCTCAGTCCCTATTGTGGCTATTACGTCTTCGTTTAAACGGCGTGGAATCAGTTGTACACGTAAGCAGTTTCCTGTTATGCTTGGATACGCGATCAGTATTCACAGATCTCAAGGAATAACTCTGGATAAAGCAATTGTCGACATTGGTGATAACGAGTTCCAAGTTGGTCTAACTTATGTCGCATTATCGAGAGCAAAAACTTTGAGTGGATTGCTGTTGAAACCATCATTTAACTTCGATCGTTTGAAAAAAATTAACAGTAGTCATTCGATGAATGCACGTCGAAATGAATTACAGAGACTGTGGAATATATGTAATACAAAATAGATGCTACTTATAAAAAATATATGTCATCTTAACAAGATGCTACTTCCATTTACTGCATATTGTTATTATTATATTAAATATATTATTATTGTATAAAATGTTAAAATGTCTTACTTTTATTTGTTACATGCTATATGTAAATACTTTGTTATAAAATATAGTGGATAACTGATCATTTGCATCAATTTGTATTCTTATTATTGAACACATTTCCCAAATATTGTTTTAAGATATAAAAACATTCATTTCTATATTTAATGGAAAATTTCACATTTGTCTAGAACTTCATCGCCCCTTTTTGTCCGCGCTCGGGGACACCTAGTAATAAAATAAAATGAAACCAGGAAACTGGGACACATTTTTCCTTTCTTCTGCAGACGTTGGTAGTGTTAAAAGCTTTTACGAATTTTTTAAAACTTCGCGTTAAAGGGTTCGTATCTGTAAATAGATATGTTGTGACAAACAGAATTAAATCGATGTACTCGTTTTGCCAAAGATATTAATACAAAACTAGGATAAAAATTCAAACCATTCCTCAACCACAAAACTAACAACGTTTACACAGAGCTGTATCCTACTTACAAGATGATCGTAGCGTCCAAACAATATTATTTGTTCTCACAAAATTATATAATTATTTAATTCGACTAATATGACTACATTTTACCCAGCAATTTTTTTTTTAATTTTGACATCTATTTTCTGTATCCCTGGAGGGAGGGGTGAGTTTACCTCCAAAACCTTCCATCTCGCTGGGCCACTGCTAATCAACAAGACGGATAACTATAAGTTACAGCTGTGGGCAAAATATACAGTCATTCAATACAGTCATCACTAATGTATATTATCTGTGGCCGCTTCTGAAACCAACAATGGTGATATATTTGACTGTTACAACACGGCAAAATAAGTTATTAAATTTATTTCTGTTAGAAACAGGGGTCGGGAATTGCAGCTATGCAGCGGATAGTTAGCTCGATGTAACACGCGGCTTGTGTTTGATGGGGCCCCCCGCCGCGATGAAAACGATTTGGCTTTTCTGAACGGTAATTTCACGCTCACAAAGTGATTACAAGCCGATGAGTTGTATCGCCTAGAAATACTTATTTGCTCAGTTATTCGGTGCTAGAATTAATTTCTAGGTTTCACGTACCTGTTAGAGAATCTACGAACCCACCCACTCACCGCTGATGTCTCCACAGAAGTAGCCAACAATCGATTTCAAGAGTGCACTTGAAGAAGAAGTTATTTGTGTTTCTGATCGTTCCGTTGAAAGGACTAATTGTACGGACATTTATTGTTTGATTGATTTATGTAACATTTATTTACGAACAAACCCTACCTTGTCAGTTTGCTTGGGCGGGCGAAGTTTGCACTCATCGCTGTCGTCGGAGGATGAGGAGTCGTCTGCCGATTCCACTCTGTACACCTGAATGATAAACAAGAAATGTTAGTTTTGGTTTTTCTATAGGTTACAATATTTATAATGATGATGATGACGATGATGATGATAATGATAATAATATTAATATAATAATAGTAAAAGTACTAATCAAAATTAATAGGGAGGGGGGAGTTACAACCACCCTCTAAAAATCTGTTTTCAAAGTGTGTTGTAATCATATTCCGTCGTGGATTCGAATCCGTCCCAGAATAAAGCGTCCGTTTAGACTCAATTCATATAAACTAATGGTAGTGGGACTCATCAACTAAGTTGGGCTTAAAGGCGTGGTGTAATGTATGGTTGAAGCAACAAGCAACGTTACAATATGGACAATTTTAACTTTGAGTAGACATAATAAAAAATATGCTGCGCTGTGGTCAACTTCTAATATTTCTAAAACAATACAGTTTTAGAAAACATAGGAAAACAGATCTTTTTACACATCAAAACAGAGGGGGCTAAGGCGGTTCAAGGAAATGAATTGTATGAAGTCTGGCAAGGGAATGCCAGGTCAAACTCATAATAAAAACATTCAAAAGTTGGTTAATACAAAAATGTTTCGTTATAAACTATAACAACACAATTGTGTGTTCAATATGAGTAAATTGAGATACAAGACTAAGTCTAAAGGGGAGAAATTGAGGAAACAGTTTTAGTCTGGACCGTGAACCGTTTAGACAAAATCTTCACAATATAGTTGTAATTTCCAAGTCCAAAATTTAAGATATGTTATATTTTACAACATTTAAAATTATTTACACAGTAGAAACCGGTTAAGCCAGTGTGAAGAAAACAACGATATGAGAGGGCAAAAAATTAACATCCCGAAAATTGGAAACCTTCAGATTTTTATTTCTCTATTAATGTGTAAATACCATTAAAATACAGTTAAATACGAAACGGAAATTACCAATACTCATATGTCGTAGTGGAGGTTTTTTTCCTATGGAGCTTGCTGTTAACACTGGCGATTTCGTTAAAAAAATAGCCTATTATATATTTAAAGTATATAAAATATATTTTTAAATCGTATTAAAAAAACAGCATTCCTAAAATTTAAAAAACTAATTACATTTATTTGACTGGCACAACATATTTGCAAGTATGCTTACCAAAAGTGGAATGAGAGCAAAGATCACAGCTAGTCCACAGTTTTGATACCTCATGTTGACTGTGCTTCCAAATGCGGAGGTTCGATTATTTATATACAGCGTCTCTTTCCTGTTGTACAGAGAACAACTATAATTATTATGATTGAAATGTTTTCAGTTAAAAATATTTAATTTCCAAGGACGTGGTGACAAAATAGTCTTAGTGAAGTATGTATTGTGTGATACGACACGACGGAAATATCTGTCATAATTATAACTGAATCGCCCGCAACAATTAAACTGTCAGACACCTGGACAGTGGTGTCCTGTCACTGGGTAAATTTGTTTCTAACGAAGAATGATCGTGTTTACACAAAGTTTTGCGCAACAAAATCCGGTAGTGTAGACACTAATGCAACGAAGAGAACATACACATTTCCTATACTCTCCGTATCAGAGAGAGAAGAGCTGAACTATTTAAGGGGTCTTCTGACATCGTAACTTTCAGGTAGTTTTATCTAATGGCAAATTTCCTAAACGTTCATTTTCCTTCAGCAACAGAAACTGTGAGGCCTAGCATACTAGGAATTGTGGTGCCCCTGTCAACCCTCCCATCACCTAATCCAGCGACCCTACCTGTCAAAGATTATTAAAAAATAGAAATGACTAAAATACATGTAATGTCTTAGTATATATTTATTGCGAAAATATCATATTACTAATCACTACCAAACTGTTTTAAATACTAATTTTGATTTTGGTGTAAAAATATTAAAATAATGTGACTCAAACAAACGTCAATAGGTTACAATGATTTGGTACCATACTACAAACGTTTCTCATTTTAACTGCAGCCAGGCCTTTAATTACATTACCGAAATCAATTTTTCGTAAAGTTTTGTGTTCTGTGAAGAGAAGAGCTGAACAATTTAAACGGTTTTCTGACATCGTACCTCTCAGGTAGTTTTATATAATAGCAAATTTTCTAAACAGTCATGTCCTTCAGCAACAGACACTGGAATTGTGCAAGAAATTCTGAGTGCTGTGCAAACGTCCGGGGAAGTGCCTTCTATCTGAAGCCTGTAGACTGAATTGAAAAGATCAATTGGACCTATTCAGAGCAATGCTAGAGCTTGCAAACTTATACAATTTTAAGGCTAATAATTTCGTTATCAAAAGATGTAGTTACACCATTAGGACATTTTTGCCTGCGGTATCTTGAGCGTAAATGTCTCTTTACTTAATATTTGAAAGATCAGAATCGGAGCAAACAGATTAGCAATTATGCTCATGTCTGTGTTCAAGATCATAAATTAGGGATTCCATAATTACAAAAAAAAAAAAAAAAAATTAACACTAAACTGTTCCTCTTTATTGTCCACATTTACTGTTTAACTTTCTTCCCAGCTTCTTTTTGTAGAGCTTCGTTACTGAATTCTAAAGGAATCCCCAAATTGGTAGCAACAAGCCTAGCTTCGGAGAAAATTGCTGGCCACTTTTCTCTGCGGATTTCCATTTATTGCTTTAGCTAAAAAATATTTGAAATTGTAATTGTGATTGTAATTGGTCTTGACTGAAGAACAAGGTTTCTGGCAATAAAACTTTCAGGCGCCTTTACTTAGACAACTCTCATTAACACCGAATTGAATGACGAGAAACAATCATGCACACCAACAGCTTTAGAGTGGATTCCATGTGTGAATTTTATTCGATCACAAACACGTTCTAAACACATAATATCTATGCAGTCCTTTATTAATTCTTGTACTGCTGTTCATTAGTAGTTTAACTACCCTAAACCACGTTTAATTCATACAATTTTCGGAACGTAAAAATGTTTTTTTATTCACAAATATTTCTTCCTTCATCCCTCCCCCATTAGCTTGTGGTCCTGTCAGCTGACCCCCTCTGAAACTATCACCGTCTCCGCTCCTTATCATCGTATAGTACAGGCAGATAAGGTCTATAAACCGTACATTTTGTTTCCTATTTTTTTTTATTGATTCGGTTTTAACCTGAGACTGATTATCAGATGGGGGATAACAACTGGAATAGCATATAGTATGTTCTGCAGATGTCGCAGCTTAATATCTGAAAATGAGAGGAACATACATAGGTGACACCTACTATAAATCGTGCATAAGTCTTAGTCGTGACATATTCGCTGAGAAATCTTAATGCATGACGACATCCCTATACGATGTAAATTAATTGTAAACGAAAGAGTATATAGGTAGAACAAGATATGTAAACAAATAACCAAAAGTACACTATGATTGTTAGTAACTGAAGATGCGACTAATAAAAAGATTAAAATGAATTTGCTAAAGTCGGCAGAACAGCTGGATGCTTGACACATTCCGTACAGTACAGAACATACATAAGACGCCACAGTTAAGATATGGAAATATGAGAGAGAGATATAAAGTGAACAATATTGACAGTGGCGTATCTACAATTTGGCCTTGTGTCGGCTCTACACAATAGAAAAAACAAAGTAAGATTAATCGACATTACTGTCTTTAGAGTGGCTGAAAAACGTGTGATAACATTCTGAAATCAGTTTCATTAAAGTAAACGGTAATAAATAACACAATAAAAATACACGTTATTGAAACGTTGTTTACGAGACACTTATTGACTGAACTGATTTTCCTATATTTTATACGCAAATACTGTGTAGAAAAGCTGTTCGTAGCCTATATTTTAAAAAGAGTAACTACTATATTAGCGTACACAGCTGAAAAAAACCATTGCAACCTAAAAATTAAGAGCTTAACAAAATTCGCCAAATTTTCCGATCCTCTGGGGGAGTCCCGTTCCCTCCTCCGTAAATACGCACCTGAACATTGGAAACTGGATAGTAAGGAGAAGAAAAGAGTGGAATTCGCGTATTAACTGAACGAAGGAGAATAGTACAGGGGAAATGTGGAATGCACATATTGACTGAACAACAGTGAACATCTGTGAGAGACAAGAAACTATGGGAGGAGAGAAAAGTTGCTCGATCCAGAGAGTTTATAAACTTGACAAAAGGCGCCTGAGGAAAATGTGGTCCACGGAACCAATACAGACCAATACAGGTAATCTGTAACGGAGATGATGATAAACTTGATATGATTTAGGATTGTACACAATAGTCGTATGTCGTCAAGTACGCCATCCCTTGGCTGAACAGAATAACGATCAGTCCTGAAAGGATTCAATCCCGCGGTGCCCTACTTTGGAAGCCAGTGCGCTGACCACTGGGCTAATCGAGTTTCCAATAAATAATTAAAATTTAATCATTTAAGTAACGAATTACATCTAATTTAATTTGTTAATAAATTAGTTACAAAAGTAGGTGAAAAAACGCCCTAGTTGTTGACTATGCGAATAGTTTAATTTTATAATTTATCCACACGGCTGTCAGAAATCAATGCATCACTGAAGATACTAAACTAATTGCCTGACTATCAATACTTATTAATTTAAAAACGTTCTTCCCATAACCGTGTAAAATTTTAAATCTATGTGGGAGCTTAATGAAAAAGTTGGTTAACGGAAACTGTGTTTTTGAAAGTCATAAAATGAAATGGCCAGAAAACAATATTGAATTCAATTTGGTATCGCGTTAGCGCTAATTCGCCCAAATGCGTCGGTTATAATATGAATGAAATGGACAAGGCTGGTTGACGCATGCCCATTGTCGGGGGTTGATCAATACGCAGAGTAGATAGAATCCAGGTTGCGGGACAACATGGCCGCAGTTGTCTCTTCACGCTGAATCTTCCTTCTTACGACACGAGCTAAACTCTCTTTCAGCAAAGTAAGTTTTCTTGCAATTAGTAACGCGCATAATTCTTTTAATTTTCTCTACAGGGAATTATATCTGAATCTGCTTTTTCCATGGCTTCACTACACGCTGCAAGTTCTGTTTATCGTGACATCTGTTTCACAACTGCACCTGTGAAGGTTTAAATCTAATTATCAAATTGTAACTGCGAATAAAATACCATCGTAATTTTGATCGGTAATTATTGCAAATTATACATCTTTATTGTTAGAATTTATATTTTTAAATGAAAAAAGTTTGTCACATTCAACATTTTTCATTTTCTTCATATTAACAGAAACAACTGATAACAACTAAAAACTTAATTATCTGTAAACATCTGAATAATAAATTTTAAAATATGAGTTGTATACCTACTTTACATTATTTGAAAATTTTATTTACTTTTTAACCTTTAAATTTTGTTAAGAAAGTAACAATGCCTTTATACCGAATTATATTTAGCATTAATATTAATAAATATACTTACAGTTGTTATTTGTTTTATTTAAATAAAATAATTTAATTGAATTAGACGTATGTTTTGCAGCTTGAAATTAAATAACAAATTCAATATAAATTACTAAGAACGATAACAGTGGAATATTTACTGTTTTTTCGTCATTTTCGGCGAAAGTATCTACTTTTTAACATGATAATGTTTTTAGGCTGGGGGTCATTCCACAAAATGCGTGATGCAAAATGTGTAACGTCATCGAAAAATGTAACGCTCCAGGTGATGTTAACACTATATTTTTTCCACACTTTCGATTCCCCACAGTCTAGAAATCTTCGGTCTCTGTCGTTTTAACATGATAATGTTTGTTATATAGTAAATATCAACATAGAACATCACTGAACAGGCGAGTCTGCAGTTTATGCACATTATACATTTCAAAAGCCTAAAAACATTATCATGCTTCGATGTTTCGGTTTCGTCGAAATTCTTCTTTCTTGGTGCTGAATAGGCCTACTTCATTTCCTTGTGAGCGTTCCACACCGATTTTGAAATACTTGTAACGTTGCAATACATACAGTTTTCTTTTTTCCGCTTGAAAGCGACTTCTACATTTTTCTTCTTCTTTATGACACGTCGAATTTAGAAATGTAAAATTTAGGTCCTCTAGGGAATAGGTTACTACAGCGACGTGAATAACCAAATGTATTGCCATCCTTAGTGCTAAAGAGAGTAGGTTACAAAATTTTTCTCATGTCATTCTGTTATCGCTTGAAAGTAAAAAGTAAACTTTCCGATTGAAATTTTGGTGTCACGTTTTCGCCTTTTCCCGAAACATAACGAATTAAAAAAAAAAATCATTCAAATCTCAGCACAGTAATCCAACTTGAAACTCACGATAAATAAGACTATGAACACGACTCCGGTTCAAGCATTTCATACTCATTACAGCAAACTCATTTATCGTAACACCTTTATAATGAACAGTAAAGTTAAAATTTTCAATCGTCTATGATACATTATGTACCATAATTATGGCAAAAACATACATAACAAACTACAAAAATCAGGAGCATTTGTGAAACGATACAAACCGCTTTAAAATATTACTTACAACCTCTTTAACGAACAACACTCACAGACGTTATCAGCATTATTACTATATTATAGTCTACTCATTACTCACCAAAAGAAAGAATTTCGACGAAACCGAAACATCGAAGCATGATAACGTTTTTTAATATTTACTATATAATACAAATATTTACTATATAACAAATATATTTACTATATAACAAACATTATCATGTTAAAACGACAGAGACCGAAGATTTCTAGACTGTGGGGAATCGAAAGTGTGGAAGCGTTACATTTTTCGATGACGTTTTTGTGGAATGACCCCCCAGCCTAAAAACATTATCATGTTAAAAATGTAAAATTAGTGTTCTTTCCAAAACTGTACAAAGTGGGTTAATGCAGCGAAATGAAAAACCAAAATCAATTTTGCGTGTATGTAAAGGTTTAGTTTTTAATTATTATGTACAGTGTAGGCTATATACGTATAGTGCGTACGATATGTCTTTAGATATGTCTGTTGAACTTGTATAAACAACTGTGATATTTACTTGACTTTATTATTAATTTGTGGATGCACTTGTCCTGTGTGACTGAATTATATTTATCCGTGGATTCGATTTTCGAGAGAGTGTACAGGTTGCAGTATTAATATGTGATGGTATGGGAATATTGACTGTACGAACCTTTAATAAACGTTTAAAAGTTTATAACAAATACAGTTTTATAAATCATTTTCACACACACACAGAGCAACAAAAGTCTTCTTTCATCCTGGAGTAGGTGTAGATACCCCTTCCGGTTTCAGAAGCCTTATATACGTTGTCATTTAAATTGTTAATTTACAAATATTTTGATTTCTTGGATTTTGTTGTCCTCGACGTGTCCGTTGATTAACTAAATATAAGTATATTTAGAGCCTCTGACGAAGCTGATAAGCGAAAACTGATTCAGTCTATAAGGAAAAACTTTTACATTTTACAAATAAAAAACTTTGTGTTCCGAGTCGGTAGTGATATACTTATATTTAGTTAAATATTTTGAATTGAATTAAAAATCAGCCCATCGTTTTCTGGGCCTTCCAACATTACGACTACCCTGCGGAGCGTAAAAATATATGACCTTTGGCACAGAGTCCTCTTCCATGCGAAGAGCATGTTCCCTTTATTTGGGCAAATCGGAGAGAATAAAAGCAGGTTGAACAGAAGTTCCGTTACGTTATTGCCAAAAAATGCAGTCGCACTGATGCAGAGGACGCTACGACCAGTCCTCGAGAGCCCTATGCAAAATTCAACAAACTTGGATAAGGGTTTAATAAATTAGTAGATAACTAACTCAATGTAACGTGCGCGCACGAAGGACCCGATTTAAAACTTCCAGGCTCCCGGTAGTTCCTTGATTTTAAACACCATCCGGAATTTCCATTTGAAATCTTAATAATCCCCTCCCCTCACAAAACAATATTCATTTTACGTCGGTTATAATGGCATGTTCTACTGTACAACTGTAAGTCCAGTCTCAGAATGTTCTAAATGATAAGCATTTTATTTTACAATATTTTCTAGACAATTTAAAAGATAAGCGATACGTAATCTATATTCTATTACTCTCTAAACACACCTTACCAATATCCAAACAGTGAACACATTTTAAGATACATACAGGACACATTTGCCTTTAGATTCTAAGAAAAAACGGTGGAAAAGAGTAATAATTAATATATTGAAACAATTAGACCGAGGACGATAGTTTGAAAAACATTTCAATGAACTTCCTTCTACAGTTTTTGGATAAGATGGATAAGAAGTTAGTTACATCATTTAACTGTAATTCCCTTAACTCGTTGTTTAATAATATTCGCTATGTAATTTACAAACATGTCTTGTTATAAAGGATGAAACAATTCGAAAATAGAGGCAAGATTTCAGTAGTTTACAGTATTCGAAACTACAGGTTGAAAAAGTATTTGATTGTCGTCTGCTTATCATGCTGAGTTCTCTTCCTCGCCGAAATTGCCTCTAGTTCTGTAGACAAATTAAGTATGTTGGGCAAAAATTCGACAAATCAACCGTCATTGTACACTCGATTTATAGAATTACTTTTAAGTTTTTTATCGATTATGCTGTATTATATAATATGCTGTCCACCCAGCGAGGGCCGGGGTGGATGGTAGGCTGGATCACTGGACAACAAATTTTAACAGACTTTTCTCCTTTTGATGAACTCAGATAATTTTTAGGCGCAGAATTCAAATCTGCATTCACAATAGCTCTATCACGTACGGTTTCTTGAAATAATGAATACATTTTACTTTTATCACTTTTATTTAAGAAAGGGCATAATTTTGTCGCACTGGAACACGGGAAATAATGATTATTAAATTAGAAACACCGCTTTATGACTTTTTATCTTTTTTTGTGGATATTTTCTTAAATGTCTCTTACCATGTTCCAACAATATTCGCAAACATTATGGCGACGTCTTGGTGAAACCTTTCCCCATGGTTGTCACTTGCTGCACACGAATTTGAAGGCAAAAATTCATATGTGAATGAAGTAAATGCAATTTTAATGTCATATTGCAATTCTTTTTTTCGTAAGCTTTGTTTAGTTCGCTATGGTTTCTCGCCAGTTATTTCCAAGAAAGTTCTGAATGAAACCCAAACGCTTTTCTCTAGATTATTTAATTTAGTTTCAAATGTTTGATCCTTTAGCATTGCTTTTATTTGTGGCCCGATGAAAACACCTTTCATAATTTTTGCTTCCCTCAATCGTGGGAACTTGTTTCTTAAATACGAGGATTGTTCAATAGAAACACGTTTAGAGGCTGCAAAGCATTTTTTATTCAACGATTTAAAAATAAGTCTCCATTAATATTTAGGCATGAGTCCCACTGTTGTACTAATCTGTAGATTCCCTGCTGGTAAAATTCTTGCGGCTGTTTGCGGAACCATTCGCTAACAGCACCTCAGCGTCCGATTTGAACCGTTGTCCTTTTAGTGATTTCTTTAATTGGCCAAATCATGATAATAGCACGGGGAGAAGTCGGGACTGTAAGTTGGATGTTGTTAGACTTCCTACTTCATACGACCAAGCAGATCTTGAATCGTCTGGGCTACATGGGGTCGAGCATTATCATGCAAAAGAATGACACCATTTGTGAGCTTCCCGGGACGTTTATTCTTTATGCTGACCCGTAAACATTTTTAGCTGTCTGCATATCGCTCAGCGTTGATGTTGACACCAGACCAGGTTCTTTAAAATCTAAGATCAGAACACACACTGATAATAAAAAAATACGGTCACCATTACTTTTCATGCCGAAGATTGGGACCGACATTTTTTCGCCTTCGGAGATGTGCATGCGTCCACTGCATACTCTAACGTTTTGATTCTGGTTCGTAGTGACATCACCGGCAACAATTTGGTGTAGAAGGCCTTATTTTGATTAGCGCGTCAAATGTTGTAATGATAAGACCGAACGAAAAATTTTCTCCTCATCAGTAAGCAGACGTGGAATCCACTGATATGTGACAGCCAGTCAGCAGTCATGTGATAACCAAGATTATGAATGATGGAATGAACAGTTCCCACGCTGATGCTCAACATTTGAGAAAGTTCTTTAACTTTGATGCGCCTATTTGCGCGTAAAGCAATTTCCAGCTGTCACATTTTCATCTGATGCTGCAACACGTGCAGGTCTGGGACGAGGCAAATCTTTAGTGGATTCTCTTCCTTGTCGAAATTTATTGCACCATTCAACCACTGCCGTATGAGAATAACTATAGTCACCATATACAGCTTTCATTCTCGTATAAGTTTCCATTGGCTGACGCCCCTCAGCGGCCAAAAACTGAACAACGGCCCGCAGATTATCTTTCGACGGATTTGCTATAATAGATGAAATTTTTCAAGCCAGTCACAACACTTAGAAAAGAGCAAACTGCAAATATTTTTGACAGACGCGTCACTTAACTAAACAGACAATATAAACAAATGAATTCCGTTGCTATGGCGACGAAGTCACGGCTGCGCAGATCAAACGTGTTTCTATTGAACAATCCTCGTACATTATGGCTTCTCCTTCTTTACTTAGGGCCTTCAAAAATATTTTCATCGATCCCAATTTGATGTGCATTGGAGAAAGATAAACATCTTTGGCAAACGGCATTGACGGTCATGTACCTTGAAGCCAATTTTTCATATTCCTTGGACACGTCCTACAACATATGACATAAATATGTCCCAAACGTGGTCTCCTATTTTGCATCTAACATACAGTTCATAGGCCTTTTTCACAACAGGGATGTGGTTATGACTCCAACAGAGGTTGTGACTTCAATGTTAGTTCACTACAAATATAACAAAGTGTATTATAGCTTTTACACAGCTTCTAAATATTTTGGAATGTAGGCCTATATTTTAGCTACATTAATTTGAACTTATATTATATATTTTAGCTTACATAAAAGAACAAACTAATACATCACAAGTTTATAAACGTTGTTATTATAACAATATTCTTCGTTTAAGGTGCTGTCTCACATGTAAACAACACAGACCATTACTGACAAACTCAAGATGGTGTATGGTTTTATTATCTCCACGGGGATCTCACAGATATCAGCACTATTCAGAACAGTTAATAACAGTTTATTTGAGATTAAGTACACTCAGTTTATTTTTGTACACTCAATTTTTTTATAAAAGAACAAAAATATATTAAAAAAACATCAAAATCTCAACTTTAGCATCACATCGATAAACTTTACTGTACCTTTAAATAGGTCGGTGGTAGAGGAAAACTAAGTTCGAAGTTGGAAGTTTTATGCAAAAATAGCATAGTTTCGTCGAGAGGACAGAACATGTGTTGTGCAGTTTACTGAAATCACAATACTTAATATGGTCTGTTTTATTCTGTTCACAAGACTTTGTTTCATAATATTTCTCAACGTAATTTTTTATGTTTTTGTTATAACTTATTGAACGAGCAAAGCGAGTCCTCAGTTTTAACTCGACATTTTGGGTGTGTTCCACGATAACTTTTGAACGTATCAACAAATTTTCGTAAAACTTGGCATACATGTCTAAATTTTACCCTTCAGAACCCTGTTTTTGAGGTTGGTAGCAAAATGGGGGGGGGGACCAAAATGTGAATTTTGAGAAAATTGTAAAATTCAAATTGGGGTATCAGGTTTAAACTTAATTTTAACATAAATCTAAATATAATGTTCAATTTCAGAAATTCAAAAATTTTTGGACGCCAGGTCTTAAAAACTTGTTTTTCATTTTGTCATGAAGTCGTTTGGACCGGCCCCATCGCTCTAAGGCCACATTCTATATACGGAACATAAATGAAAGATGAGGAGCAAAATCCTGACACATTGAGTATGCATCTGTATGGTATATAAGACATGTTTGTCGTGATATTAATTATGGATGAATTTGACGAGACGTATTTCACATGCAAATGGTGTTTCTCAACCCCACCCCCAATTCTGACTGTGTAACTTGAGCCACGGTCTCCCTTGTAGCCCTTTTTGATTACATCGAATTTAATCTCTGTAAACAAAAATTTAAATAGAGTACGTAGTGTACTGATTACAAACTGATTGATAACATACTCGTAGTTACAGAAAACTGAGGTGGCTGACTGAATTGGCTCCCCCCCCGCGGGTTACCAGGCCGATAGTTGTCAGTATTTGTATCTTCCATATGATTGTTTTTCTGTTGCTTAAATATATATTTTTTACTCCAGTTCTACTGCTATCATAATTTTTAGATTTGCGTCATTATCTACGAACTTTATTACTCGCTTCATTATCAGTAAATGTGTCAGCAACTTTTCCGCATTTACAGTGATTCCTCTCATGTTGTCAGTCATATAGTTTGCATGCGTTATCAGAATGTATACAGAAATTTAAAAAAATTGTCAAAAAGTATAATGAACAAAGACAAATAATACTCCAGTGAAACGTAGATTGTCAAATTACAAACTAATATTTACGTTTCAAAAAAGTATTCTAAATCACGCGCGCGCGCGTAAATGCAAATTACTACTGTACCTGCTGAACACATTGCTGTAGTAAATTGACTTTCTGCAGGAAGTTAGCCTACTCTTGAGTCCTATCTGGTCGCTTTTTACAAATCCGTTGGAAAATTTTTTAAAAAATCTTAGAAACGTTTTTATTTATTCGTCCTCCAACAGACAAACTAGGGGTTGAATTTCAAAATAATTAAACTTTTACATACAGTGTTTTCTTCTACAAATCTAAAAATACAATGTGATGTGTCAAATTAAAGAGAATATCAATATGACAATGTATTATATTATATTATCAAATAATACACTACTTCTGCAAGTGTATTTTTCGTACTTTTTTGTACGATACACAAAAGGTTCATGCAACGTACTTGATGCACGTTTCACAGATTCCATCTGTATCGTCAGAGGTTTCTACATAAATTTAAATATAACATACATAGCCTTTTATTTACGACGACCAGGTTGTTTCTGACTAGGAAAACGCATGGTATATCGTGTATGATAAAAATAAAGATTATTAAGAACTCCGAAGATCGGAGTCTGAAGATAAATATTCGTAAAATCAGTACAATTCTACGGTATCTGATGACGAAGGACTAGATTTGATTACCAACAGAGGGAATATAAAAAGTATTATATTTATTGTTTTGAAGTACACGTCTGTACTACCATTTTTCCGACTTCATATTTTATTTCTTCTTTCATATTTAGCTAAATATCACTATTGTTTGACGACTCGGAACACTAGTGTTCCGTGTCGTCAAACAATAGTGATATTTAGTTAAGTAACGGACACGTCATGAGGTTCCGGAACGCCGTTCCGGCGCGTTCCCCCTGAAATTAAGCTGTTAAAGAATAGAAACCTAAATCAAGAGCAAAAGTAAGAAATTGGTGAATGGAATGTGTGGACCTGAAGACCAAAAGACAATATGAGATGAAGGTGTGCTGCTAAAAACAATGGGGAACGGTGTAGGTTTGTTGAGCAGGTCAAATTCCACAGACGGGTGTAGAGGCGACGGGTGAAGAAGTGTGTGTGATTGACAGAGACACATTCGTTTGTTTTCTCCGTTATGCATGTGATCTGTAAAGCCCAATTACTATATCTGGCAAGTAGTTTATCGTCCGACGTTATACATAAAGTCGATTTGATTATTGTTTGGCCAAGTGAGGAGTAATAATAACTATGATTTCCGACGTACATAAGACTAGAGACACGTTTTGTATAAACTGTAATCAACAATCTGTGATGGGACAATTAGCGTCGCGCTCGGGCGATCACAACTGTAGGAAGGTGCGATCTTTTACTGTCCTGTTTTTTTTTTAATTTTTTTTTTTGTGTTTTGGTTTTAACATTCGTTTCACGCTAGAGGTTGCCTCGGTTTTCCCACTGGGGGACTCTTGAATGTCACCTTTATAATAAGCTGATATTAACTGAAACTTTTTTTCTTCCTGTAATTATTCGTAAGAGCAAAGTAGACCAGCAGTATATAGTTTAGCTACTGATTTAAAGATCCCGTGTTCGATATGTTTGGAGAGCATCTTAAAGTATAAGTTGATTTTGCGAATCCATAACTCGAGGTAATGAGTACCACTTACCTGTGTTAATAATAGGTCACACAATCATCCGTCTGTCGTGTGGTCCTTACTATAATTCTCCTAAACAATCTTCGATGGCACAAAACAGAGTCCCTTTACTATTTTATTTTGTATCGGCCATCTAAGGAATTTCAATTCTTTATTCTTCGTTCTTTTCTTTTTCTCAAATATTCTTTCATCTTTTTACTGTGTCTCTTCCTCCTGTCTTCAGTCCACTTTGAACCTGCGTTTTTCTGTCTCCTACCCTGGATTCCTTCCATTTTTAACACGTTTGCTCGAAAAACGTCTCTTTCAATTGCTTCTTCTGCGTTTGCGTTTCTCTCTCTCCTACCCTGGATTCCTTCCATTTTTAACACTTTTGCCCGAAAAACTTCTCTTTCAATTGCTTCTTCTGTGTTTATATTATTGTTTTCTAAATCCTTTTGGACTTCTTTAATTCAACTTGATGTCCCCCACAGATATTTGAAGATCTACTTTGTTAACCTATTGTCGTCCATTCTATATAAATGTCCAAAAAATAATAGTCTTCTTTTTCTCATTGTTTCTGTTTTTATATTTTCTATACTCTGATATATTTGATCATTACTTCTTAATTTCCAACTTTCTGAAGTTTTTCGTGGGCCTAATATTTTCCTAATAATTCGTCTTTCCAATATTTCTAGTTTGTCTAAATTATAATTCAATGATAGACATTCACTTGCATATAGGCATTCTGTCTTCACTACTGCACTGTAATGCCTTATTTTCACATTTTTAGACATGCACTTTTTATTGTAAATGTCTTTAGTTATACCATATGCTCTTTCCATTTTATGAATTCTTTCTTCTATAGCAGATTTTTCTAAACCATATTTCTTCTTAAATTTAAGTTTAGAGGGATTCCAAGGTTGCTCCGACTCAAACCTTTGATTGCAGTTGTTGGGACTCCCCAGAACCCTTGGTCCCAATATCGTGGGTGCCACCATGGTGGTCTCTTTCAAGTTACCACCTGGGGTAGTGCCTTCATTTAGAGGACTTTCCGTACTGCAATTGAAATTATATAGAGTGCAAAAGATTAAATTCCGAGATAAGATCGGATTGTTAGTCCGAAATGATTGTTTTTCGTGGTTTACTCCACTAGGTTCTTCCGCTCTCTCTGCCGTTGGAAACTGGGATGCCTCATCCGCATTTGAGACCGTTTACTATTATTATTATATACATAAAATTCCAAGGAGGGAACAAAGATCCATGGCGTTCTAGGAAAAGTATCCAGTCAGATCAAAAATTGTTCTCGAGGGAACAGTTTTGGAACAAGTCTCTGTATTCAATTATCTAGGTTGTGTTGTCATTATAACAGGATAATAAAACAGGACGAGATGTCACGACAAAATTATCGAAGTTTCAGATGATGTGTGGCATCATACATAGATCACACTAAAGAATAAAACAAGGAAAGGAACAAGGATTAAATTTTTTAAAACAATGGCAGTGCCTATGTTAATGTATGTTTCAAGTCACGTTTCAATACAGATTAAAATATATTACCTTTTTATCCGTCGTGTGACTTCTTATTGTTTTTTATTTAAATTACGCGTTTCGAAGCACAAGGCCTCATCTTCAGATTTCAGTCCCGTGTGGACGTCGTTATCACTTCAAAATTAAACTATTACACATTAAAGTAAACCACACTTCACACGTGAACCGATGTCTGGGTGCGCACCATTTGCTGGCTCGCGACGCACTGCCTGCAACTCCTCTACGGTCTCATCACAACGCCCTACAACCGATTGCTGTCCATTCCTGCGTATTATGAATTTGTCAATAACCATGTCGTATAGCTGATGCGATTTAAAATTCAGCTGGTCATTTAACATGTTATCCTACTGCACTTAAACGCCCGGTATATTTCAAATTCTTCGGCTGCGTTCATGTACCGTCCCTTTTTGCAGAAATGCAATGGCTTGCAGTTGGTGTCAAAGTCGGCATAATTATGGTTATGCACCATTAGTGTTCGGCATATTTTGATTTACAGGCATTTATGTTATTTTTAGGTAGATGTTCTTTAAACTTCTGTCTAAATGGTCGGCCGATCTGACCGATATAAACCATATCGCAGTCATTAAAAACCATTTTGTAAACACCCGTTCTTTTTTCTTTAAACTGTTGTGCTTTAGGCCGTAATAATTTCTGAACATTGTTTGTGGTGCGGAACAATACTTTGATGTTATGTTTCCGAAATTCGTTTTTTAAAATCATAGTTATATTATTGGTGTACTCAGTTGAAATAAACTTAAATTTAGTATTTTTGTTGCGTGTACTGATGACGTTCTTCTTTTTATGTTTACGACCATAACCGTTTTTAACCGTTCGACCATTGAGCTTCGGTACCCATTCACTTCCGCTGTATACTTAATTGTATTTAATTCTTCTATATAATCATCGTGCTCGAGAGGTATACTTGTCAACCGGTGTAAGAGCCTATTGAAAGCGGCCATTTTTTGAGTGTATAACGGAATCAGTTGCTGTAGGTTTCCTGTATATCTTGTAACGAAATCTATTGTTATGTTTTATTAGAGTTAAATCTAAGAAATTTATTTCATTGTTTGTTTTTACTTCTGCTGTGAATTGCAGTTTTGGATTGATACTATTCATAAAGGACTTTAGATTGTTTATTTGTCTCATTGTCCCATTGAAAATAACAAAGGTGTCACTACATATCGTTTGTAAAAATAATCTGGTTATTGAGTTTATTGGTTAACGAAAGCAAATGTGTATTTTCATAATGATTAAGGTATATGTCAGACAACAGTCCAGATAAAGGTGAACCCATAGCAAGTCCCTCTTCTTGAATAAAAAGTCGATTATCAAATGAAAAATAGTTCTGTTTTAAAATGACACCAAGAATATATAATAGTTCATTTATTTCTTGAGGACCTAAACTGCCAAATTTTTCTAAGTTGTTTTTCAGAATCTCAACCGTGGCTTGAACCGGTACATTTGTGTATAGGTTAGTTACATCAAAAGACACTAATTTATATTGAGTTTCGATTCCACAGTCTCCACAGTATTAAAAATAGTTCACAGTTAGTGGACCTAACAAGAGATATTAATATCGAAACTCAATATATAACTCAATATCGTGGGCTTATTGCAATAAGTCTGGATGAAACCAGGCTGTTTGAGCGAACAATTGTACATTTTCTAATTAGCCTAAAGACGTACGGGCTCACTGTAATAAGCCTAAAAATTATCAGGGTGATCAGAAAATGCTAGGTTATTTTCCAATCAGCCGGGCGCATTGCAAAACGACGGCGCTCTTTGCAATAAGCCGGAAATTTCAATTAGCCTACGACAAATACACTTTCAAAAATATTATAGTTTATTTGCGCGGTCGTCTTTTCAGAGTTGTTATAGCACTATAGTTATTAAAAGAGCGCTTTTTGCGCTCTGGTTTTAAAATATTTTTTAATAATATTGCTCAAATTGATTGCCTCACGCATTTCATGTTCTATGGATAGAGCATAGATCCATAGATAAATGGATAGATAGTTTTTTTTAATTTTTACTTTAGAAAACGAACGTTCGCTTTTTCTATCAGACATTTTGATATACTACGAATATAAACCGTATACAAAAATGACACGTCTCAGAATTACACCGCCAGACCGTGACCAAAAACAAGATCGTACTTGGAAACGTCTTAAGCATAACTAAGAAATTTATGTTACTGCTTACAAACTGCTGCTGTTTTGAATACAAGTTGGCAGTCCTAAAGACGCCCGTTCGTCAAAACAAAACCTAAATAATTTTTTATCTTACCGGGTACGTACGTTATAGTTTGCCAGCGTCGACATGCACTCGCCTGTCTACAAAACCACAAAGAGACCTTTGTGTGTATCTATAACTCAGATATATAAATGTCGCGCAACAATACGCACAGACCTATACGCTAAATATCACTATAATATTGACGACTCGGAACACTAAGTTTTTTATAAGTAAAAACGTAAAGTTTTACCTTACAGCCTAAACCGGCTTTCACCTATAGAAGGCTTCATCAGAGGCTGTCGTAAGTAGCGCTGTTCGTCTTGTTGTTGGCGACGAGATAGTTTTTCGAAAGATCGAAGCTGTGTGTGTGTGTGGTGAGATGTGTTCGAATAATGCGTGCGATTTGAATTGTGTCTGTTCGTTTAGGATGTCGTTTTTATTTGTTTTTGTGTGTTTGTATATTTCTAATTGTTCTAGAGTGTCTAGTGTTCGGCCTTTTGTGTGTACGTGTAGTATGTTCATGTTATTGTCGATGTTTTTATATGTGTGGTTTGCTTCAATGAGGTGGTTTGCGAAGGTAGATTCTGTAGTGGTGTGGAGTGCTTTTGTGTGTTCAATGTATCTCTGTTTGAAGCTACGTCCTGTCTGGCCTATGTAGAATTTATTGCAATTTGAACAATTTAGCTTATATACACCGGGTAGATCGAATTTGTTTTGTGCTTTGGGCATGCGTTTTGATAGTGTGTGTTCTGTTTTGTTAGTAGTTTTGTAAGCGATTCTGTATCCTGCTTTTTTGAATTTGTGGGCAATTTTTTCTGTTTGTTTGTTGATGTATGTTAGTGTTATGAATTTGTTGTTTTCTGTCTTTGTCTGTTGTTTGTTTTGTGTTTTGTGTAGGAGTTTACTAACATTGCAATAAATTGCAATAAACTCTAGGCTACATAGGCCAGACAGGACGTAGCTTCAAACAGAGATACATTGAACACACAAAAGCACTCCACACCACTACAGAATCTACCTTCGCAAACCACCTCATTGAAGCAAACCACACATATAAAAACATCGACAATAACATGAACATACTACACGTACACACAAAAGGCCGAAAACTAGACACTCTAGAACAATTAGAAATATACAAACACATAAAAACAAATAAAAACGACATCCTAAACGAACAGACACAATTCAAATCGCACGCATTATTCGAACACATCTCACCACACACACACAGCTTCGATCTTTCGAAAAACTATCTCGTCGCCAACAACAAGACGAACAGCGCTACTTACGACAGCCTCTGATGAAGCCTTCTATAGGTGAAAGCCGGTTTAGGCTGTAAGGTAAAACTTTACGTTTTTACTTATAAAAAACTTAGTGTTCCGAGTCGTCAATATTATAGTGATATTTAGTTAAGTAACGGACACGTCATGGACAACGAAATCCAAGAACCTATACGCTTTCTTGGCAGTCAAAACAAAGGCTATTGCCAGTACACTGGGGCAATGCTAACAAAACAGATATCAAGAACAACTCAATAAACGTTAGTGTCATATACCTAGACCTAGTCGGTATTAATTGTGTTAATTTATTTTGCAATACCTGCTGATGAATTTGGCAGTGTACGGCCGCCCCGTGTGCGGTGCACATTTCGCACATATGGTAGCGACGGCCTTGTATAGCAGTTGCTAACGTTCTTACTTCTGTTGTCGACAGCTCAGAGCTGTAAGTTATTGTGCTGTATATCCGTCGTTTGTTTTCGACTTTGCTTGTCCTATATTCAGGGCCTTTCGTACTCTTTGTTTAATGGATACGCGTAAACTCTCAGTATTGCGTAAGTTTCAATCCCATGTAATTACAATGCGTGAATCCCTTGCTACATTGACCCAAAGTTGTTGTCCAGGAGTACGTATAGGCCTAGTACGTACTACATGTTTATCGTCCTCTTGAATCGAATTATTCCGTGACCATTTAAGAGTGGAGACTACTTATTTTACGTCATCAGTTCATTTTCTTTGTTTTTTGCAAAGAAACCTTTTTTATTTATAGTATAATTAACTAAATCCTTAAATTCGTAGTGACCGTCAGTCAATGAATTTTTCAGTGAAGGGTTTGTGAGGATCCGTCAAAAATATAACACAAATTTTAACTTATTTGTGTCGACGTTTCGACAGTGTTTATTGTCATCATCAGGACCTGTGTATGAATACAAAAGAAATGTCAAACACACCATAACAATTATTTGGGTTCTTGGATTTCGTTGTCCATGACGTGTCCGTTTCTTAACTAAATATAATTATTTCACTACGACTCGGAACATAAAACCTTTTATGGGTAAAAACGTAAAAGCTTTACCTTACAACCTGAACCGGTTTTCACTTTTAAAAAGCTTCTTCAGAGGTTCTGAAGAAGCTCTGAACAAGCTTTTTAAAAGTGAAAACCGGTTTAGGTTGTAAGGTAGGCTAAAGCTTTTACGTTTTTACCCATAAAAAGTTTTGTGTTCCGAGTCGTAGTGAAATAATTATATTTAATTATTT
Organism: Magicicada septendecula; assembly: GCA_034769895.1. Lineage (NCBI taxonomy): Eukaryota > Metazoa > Arthropoda > Insecta > Hemiptera > Cicadidae > Magicicada > Magicicada septendecula. Next base: position 798,182,619 of record CM068368.1, read on the forward strand.
GGGTGAACGTGTTTGTGTATGTGAATGTGTGTGCGTGTGTGTACACTCTGATGATGACAATATAAACATTGTCGAAACGTCGGCACAAATAAGTTAAAATTTGTGTTATATTTTTGACTGATCCTCACAAACCTTTCACTGAAAAATTCAATATAATTAACAGTACACCTGAGTTGTAGTACACAATCTTTGTTTACCCTTTCGGTAGCCTATGTTAACGAAGAGATAAGTAAACAAACCTTGTGGAAGCTATATGATATTTTCGTTAGTTGAAACGGTTTTTGCCATTTTAAAACTTATTTTCACGTTAAAAAGTGCAGCGTAGAACTTATATTTGCAACGACCTTCAACTAGATTCGATTTCACGGTCCAACTGGGACAGAGGTCAGCAGGTCGACTGACTGCGCGACAAAGTGACCTGTTCGTTGACATTCAGCAACTTTCCGGTGCTTTGTTGAGTGAAAGTGTGAAAGATGTGAAAGTGAAAGTACAAAAAAAAACCTTTCTGTACGCGCACAATGTAACTAGACTTACATTTCCGATAACTTACAACGCAGTAAGTGTCGCAGAGCTGCTCTCGGGTGCAAAGCTTGTAATATTTCGGAACAATTTTTGTGCAGCGTCTTGAAACGTTTGTTCCAAATTTTTGCGGATTATTTAAGCGTATAAAAATTTGAATTGAAGTATAAGTTGTTGAATAAAAATCAATTATTAAATAAACTGTTTGGCAAAGTCAGTAATATGTTACCTCGCGGCTCGGGTTCGATTCTCGCAAAGACATCGTCTGGCGTTGGGAAAAAGTTTTTACTATTCGTTCCACTTTATTCCTTTGTAAGTAACTCATTGAATTCTTGGATTTCGTTGTCCATGACGTCCATGACGTTGCCTCTGATGAGCTTATAATAAGCGAAAACTGGTTCAGGCTGTAAGGTATAACTTTTACGTTTTTACCCGAAAAAAACTTTGTGTTCCGAGTCGGTAGTGATTTAATTATATTTAGTAAATCATTGAGTTTCCTGCAGGTCTCCTATGTAATATCTTCAAATAATTACACTGCAAGTAGGTTTATTTTCAGAAAATAAACTTACTTGCAATGTAATTATTTGAAGATATCATTCCACTTTATACACAATCTTTTTTGTGTTTAATAAGCATGTAGTGAGACAGAGAGTGACAACTGACACGAAGAAAGAAATTGGATACTTGTTGCCATCCACGTTCTTCAAAAAACATAAAGTGGGACCATGCTTGCTCACAACGCTATGTAGTGCAGAATTGAAGTAAACGGTTTAAATATAAATATCTGTTTTGATTGTTCATCATCTTTTTTCACAGCACTAAACTTTATAGAATATTGAAACTTTCAACTTGTGAAGAGTCTGTCTCAAAGCTGACGAAGGCGAACACCACGCCGAAACGCGTACGAGAAGAAAAGACAAGTAAGTTTCACAAGTTGAAAGTTTCAATATTCTATAAAGTATAAATATCTAATTTTATTAGTAATAGTCTACCATGCATTGAGTCTTATACTTTCAACCTTTAGGACCTACACCCGATTTCCGAAACCCACCTGTTTGCAGAATCTTGGAAGCTATATTGACTAGTGAGAGAAATTGTAAACATATACACACCTCGGGTAGGTATGAACGTTCATCTCGATTAGGGAAAACAAAACTTTAATCGAAACAACGAAACAGAGCAAGACCTAGTGTTGGTCTGATCAACTGCGGAGTACAAGGATACACATCACAGTTTTTCTTTAATTTCTAACTTGTATGGACGTCATAAACATTTGCAGAGTAGCCTTTCGGAGCATTTCACGACCGGCCACCCGGCAACTGACACGCTGCTATTTACTGATGATCGGACTAAAATAGCTATCTGACACCCTCCTTATAGAGACCAAAAAATAGTCCGATCGCGCGCGCGCGCGCGCGCGCGTGTGTGTGTGTGTGTGTGTGTGTGTGTGTGTGAGAGAGTGAGAGAGAGAGAGAGTTGTGACGATTTCATTAATAAAAAAAATAGTAATTAATAAATAGGTAATGTAAAGGCTGAGAAATTTTTAATTTTTAATAAAATCGCACATTTAAAATAAATTTTATCGCTATCTTTAAATTATAATAATATTTAATAAAGAGTTTTAATAATAAAATAAAAAGGAATACGAGTGTACAGATAAGGGTAAACCTTGTTAATTAACCCTGCATAGACATGCGCTAACCGGAATTAACTTGAATTCCGACCCCTAAACAAACTAATAATACCTGTAAATTTGACATTATTTAAATAATTAAACAAGACCACAGTAGTGTACTTTAATAACGACTGTAATTAAGAATATCTCTGAATGATTAAAAAGCCATACGTTAACCATTTAAATAAAGGAGAAATATGGAACTATTTCGCTGCTACGCGTAACATCCGCGCGATTTACTGACCCTTCCTACATAGTTAGAGAGCAGAGATGATGCGTCGTTCAACTAGTAAGCAGCTCAAAGCAGAGCGCTGTACAAAATATGTACTTTTTTGTTAAATGTGGTTATTAGTTTCAAATAACCGTGTGAAGAGTTATATAACGAGAATGTAGTGTGTAACAGAAAAAGGAATATAGAAAATTAAGTGCGTAAGGTGACATCTCCCAGTAAGAAATATAGTTAAAGTTATTTTAGAGTTGTATATGTAAATTCAGATACAACCGTACTATTACCAAATGTGATGTGCATAACTGTAAAATGTGAAGACGAAGACCTCAACTGTATTTACAATACCACCGAGAAACAGGACGACTTCATGACACCGTAACATCCGAATCAACATTAGTTGAGTCCGAGGACCTTCACCAGAAAGACTACCACGATGACAACCCACTACAGAGAGAGGACCGAAGAATCACGCGTGGAGGACTAGGACTAAAACCCATTAACTAAGAGGTGACGCGGAGGCTTGTCTTCCGTGGATATGTATCTTTTGAAATAGAAGTAATTGTAAACTAAAAGACTTTAAAATGACAATCTCTAAAGTTTAAGAATAAATGTTGTAACAAGTAATTTCAGTAACCATAAGTTGTAAAGTAACACGTGTGATGTAGCGTTGGAACATTGCACTACTAAATGAAACCATTCCTCAAATGGTATAAAGAGTAATCAAGTAATTCATTAATGGAGTAGAGTAAACTTTAAATTCCTAAGTAATACATATAAACTCGGATCCGAAGTAAAATGCGCTAACTGTATTATAAATCTTTATGTAGAAAACCCATTACAATTTTCACTGTAAGTTAAAAGTTGATATGTTATGTGTAATCAAATAGACATAAATAAAGAGATGTCATCTTTAGTACATACTAAATTGAGTGCATAAATCAGCAGAATACCCTCCCCAGTTTCCTTGTATATTAATTGTTTTGGTGATTTGATTAATTTTTCAGCTTGTTACAACGAAGGCAGCCTGTATAATTGGCCAGAGTCAATTAATGCGGGTTCCCTATGTTATAACGCAAGTAAAGATATTATAGAGTGAGAGAGAATCGCTATATTATAGTATGCATAATTCTAAGCCTACTGTACCAATGTATTGTAACCATTGACAGGAACAATAAAAATTATGTTACTGTGTAATGACAAATGTGTAATGTAAAACAAACAATTACAGTACAGATGCTTGGTTTTACACCAAAACTGTTTGTTCGTTAAACAGTGCTGGAGACATTATTGAAAAGTAACAGATACATCGCTCTGCAACAAGTGTTGGAGCTTTCCCTAAATACTCTCCTTCGTCACCAGAGATACGTCGTGATTCGTCAGGAGTGTCCAACTCCAAGAAGTATTACTGTTTCGACAATTTTTCTGTACTGTCATATTCAGATATTAAATATAACTGACATTTGATATTTAATACCTGAAGATGGCAGTACAGAAAATCTGTGGAAACAGTGTAGGCCTAATATGAAATAAAAATAAACAATTTATTCTTGTAAGAAAAACATTGTTGTCTTTAATGGTACAATCTTTATGTCAGCGTAATAACGAAGACATTAAAAAGATATTAAATACTGTACACTTACATGAAATCTTCGTTGATAGTTGTTCCATAACCTCCTCCTCTGAAGTCAGTTCGCGTTCGGTGGTGATTGGGCTACTCCTCAATCTCATCTTCTATCTCCTCCTCGAAGTCCGTGTCACTGGGCAAGTTCGGCGCCAACTATCGCTGCAAACATTCAACCAAGAACTTGGACCTTTCTTCTTGTTTGGCATGGGGTTATCTCCGACGTCCAGGAATGGCCGAGAGCGGAGGACCACGCTTCTTCCCGGACAACACAGTGGATAAAATGTAGAAAGAACTGTAGTTCGGTGACTATCGGCCATATTGGCGACCGCAAACTCCCAGCAACTACGTCGGAAGGCCTGTATGTCACGTCATAACTCGCCGGTTGCTCGATTGAAGCTGGCCTTATCGATCGGATCTCGCGTTCGTTACCATCGTCTCCGAAGTCTGTTCTTTACTAGAGCGAGAAGACGGACTTCGTCGGGAAGTTGGTGATAGTCGGGAGTGAGATTAGGCTTCATTAGGCGACGGAAAAGGTTACGACCTTTTCGAACGCGGCAACCACCTCGTCGATGTGGTTTACAGAGTATAGCGGAGGCAAATCGGGAAATCTTCGATAGAAGATAGACCAGTATCGAGTTAACGCCGAGTTTCTCTCCTCATAGTGTGTTGGATGGCCACGTGTACGGGTTAGTCATCGAATGACACGTCAACAAGGAAAGAAGAGGCTTATACTCTTGGCAATACCAATGTCTACAAGTTGACCATCTTGTTTAGGCAGGGTAGTGAATCCATGGACGCGCAAATGGTGTGTATTCAGATACCTGTTTAGCGCCCTCCTGGCTACCCTTATTACTTCGCGGTTTTCGAATTTCGAGAGTACGAATTTTTACTTCAAACAGCCTGACGCGCAGAAGTAAAATTTGTCAGCGAAGTAATAACCTACATTTTCATCTACTGTACGTCCTTTGTGATTTACTGCATATATATTTTGTTTTACTCTATTGGCTAACCTGGCTAGATGTGTTTATTGGTTTCAGCTGATGTTTTATCATCTGTTTTTTTTTAATGAATTCCTCCTTAGTAGGCGCAGAATCCAAACGAAAATTTTCCGTGTTATAAGTGCGCGTCTGCCATTCATTGGATTGAATGTTTTAAATTTAGAATATGTAATGGTGTTGCAACCAACAATGACAGACGTAAAGGTAGACTAGTAAATAGTGTTAGAAAACGGAGTCTGCCGTTTTATACCTTTAGATTGATATTGAGTTTTAATTTTTAAATTTTAGTTTGCGTTCTGTGTTACAAAAGCGTCGTGTAGCCTGTCCTTACCTGTCCCTTCTCACTCTTTATTTCTTCCCGATAGGCGCCAAATTGTTTTGCCAGAAAACAATTAAAAGATTCTATCTTAGTTGTTTTAAGGTATCGTTGTGTTTGATTCGAATTGTTCGCCGACTGGCTGGGACTCGAATCTCGCTTGAGTGGGGGAAACGTGTTACCAACGTAAAATATTGTTGGTTAATTCGACTCGCTGCTACAAAACACAACATACATAATATTTTGAAAATAATTATTGGACAGTTAGTAACGATTCACACTTTTTTATTTGGCTTCAGAATTTGTTAATCTTCATTAACGCTTATACAAAATGTGATTAATATAATGTTTTAGCCTCGGCAATAAATAATCGTTCACTCAGCGGAAGGCTAGGTTGGCAATACAATGTTTGTCTGTCGCCGTGGTAAATGGCGTTTCTTATTTATACACAATAAATCTGCCAATGAATCCTTTTAAGTACGACAAAGAAGTTTTAAAACAAGATAATTAATTACAATATATCACTTTATAATCGTGATAATTAAAATTGAACAAGGTTTTCATTAGATTCAAAGTTGTGGTGTCAAAGTGTGTGACGGTGTCATTCGTGTAGTACATAGGTTATAATCAGTTAGTATGCATAAAATATGTTTTATTTATCAATCTTTGAAAAAATAATACCATCAGTTATAGTGAGAGTTCACAGTTTAGTGAGAAAGTTGAGAATTTATTTCAGATATTTAATTAATTCAGCAATACTTATCATCAGTTGCTTGGAAGTGTAGTGTCAAATAGTTAATTAGGTTGGGTTCATCGATGTTGGTTCTTCGTTCTTCAAATATCTTGGGCTTCAGGTATGCCTTGCGTCTTTTTCTTGTTAGTTGACTTATTTTAATATATTTGGATTTAATTAAGCTGGTCCTTGGCCTGGGTTGGATGTATAATTCCCTCGTCAGTCAGTTCGGTCCTTCACTTCATAAAATATGGTCACTTTTACTACTTTTTAAATCAAATTTGGGCCCTTCACGGCGTGGCGTCTCTCTTCGTAAGCGTCACTATAGATTCTAACGTTCCTAACTGAAAATCATCAATATTCTGCTGTTGTCATGGTAACTCAAAGATTCTGATTGGATAAACTCGACTTAAGACCATTGTTAGAAGATTTGAATTTTTATTCAAAAAGGTTACATATCTTCTGATTGCTATTAATCTTCGGTATTCTTTTTTAAATATTAAATATCATCACCACTGTTTGTATTTTGTTTCAAAGATTAATTTAACATCCCATAAGGTTGGGTTTACTGATGTATTAACATTTGGATAGTTATGTTGATATTATTTAAATACACTGTTTTCTTATTTTACATGATTACTTTAACATTTCTCTCTTAATATGATTACCTAATTGTCCTTTATTGTTTACTTGCCTTGGTTTTGCTAATGATATGGTTTAATTCTTAAAATTGGTAGTTTTTGTTGTTTTACAGTTAGGTATTTGCCTAGGCCTAAACAGCAATTGGCTATTTTTCTTAATTTACACAGATTACATTTTATTTTCCCCTTGTATAGGTTCTGATTTGTTTTATACATGATTTGTTTTATACATGATTTGTTCATTTGTTGAATAGTTTTATGTCTGTTCTATAGTAATTGTATGTTATTTTATTAGTTTCCATATTCTTATTCATTAAACATAATTATTATTGCATTTAACTCACAATGTTCATTCTCTTATCTACTCATACTCTTTGGTGAGTTATAATTATTACATAATATAAAAGATAAAAACATAAACATTAATTAAACATGTGAACACAATGATATCTCCTTATAACTAATTCCAAATGACATTAGGTCATTAAAATGAACCTTCAACAACAGTTTACTATATTATTTTAAAATCTTTCATAACGATTATATTATTATTAAATGTCTTTTCATATCATTTTAAATTAATAATATTGGGTTTTACCTCTGTACATCAGCAATCATCTATGCTGTGTATTAGCACACTAATAGTCACTTTTGCTTAAATACATTGGTAATAATATGAATTGCCAACTTAGAATACTAATGGCTCACAAATTAAAATATGATAGGTAGTCAATACTACTCCTATCTGAACTCTATTACAGTAATTACTTAGTTTACTGCACTTTGGTTCAGTTTGTTATGTACACTGGTGTTCACTGATAATTGCTGTTAATTGCCACAGTCCTTTCTGTGTTTAGCAATTATTAGCTTTCACTCACTTTTACTACTCACTGATAGTTTTTTATCACTGTATAAATAATATAATAGTGTCTATCCCTATCAATGGGGTTCTATTTAATTTGGTAATTTAACACTATCACCTTGCACTCTCTATGTCTGACTTAAGTGTTACTGGTGGGTATTGCTTACTTAAATTCTCTTTCTCATTTTACAAAATGTTCATTATTACTCTAATTCCCTATCTCTCACTTTACCAGGTTCAATTATACCGTTAACAAGTTCATGTCATATTAGATTGATTTGTCACAGTTATTCTGTATTAATTTGGTTAGTGTACCTTTCTAAATTTAAGTTATTAAAATTTAACACTTCTCATTTACATTGTTTGTTTGGGTTTACATTAATAATTATTATTTACAATTATTATTCATTGGTTTCTTTTTATTTGGTCTATCACTGGTGTTGTGGCTGGTTCTAGTTATTCACTTCATTTTGTGATGATCCATATCTCCTTTCATAGGTGTTATGGCTGGTTCTAGTTATTCACTTATTTTGTTATAAGTTATATATCCTTGTGTTAGTGTTGGGGCTGGTTCTACCTTTTCACTTACTTTGTGATTATTTATATATCCTTTCCTTGGTGTTGGGACTGGTCCTACCTTCTCACTTATTTTGTTCTAATTGAGATATCCTTATGTTAGTGTTGGGACTGGTCCTACCTTCTCACTTACCATCTATTGGGTTATTATGGTTAAATCGCCATGTATCCTTGTTTTCAACGTTTCGGTCCGTTGGTTGTTACTTTTCTCTTATCAGAGGTTACTTTTATGATTACTTTCATATGCTTGATCGTATTATTATTTTAATTACCCATTCTTTTATCTCTGACTCATCCCTTTTAATCATAGTGTTGAGTATTTAATAATTTATTCTTATCATGTTTCTTCATTAGTGTTTGTTGAAGATATGTACCATTACATATTGCCCTGCCACTAAAATTGATTATTTCAGCAAATATCGTTCAGGTTTTTGATTGAAATTATCAATCATTATTTCAATTTATTTTCTTAATCACTGGTTAGTTTTGAGCTATCGGTTCTTACTATTTTATTAAGTGTCAGTATTCTTCTTGATTTTTGTATTATATTTTTGTTTAATGTTCTTACCCCTTTGATATCTAATTCCCTAACATTATATTGAATCGGATCGGAGGGGTACTTTTGACTCCATTGCTCCGCCATCAATTATACATATGATTGCTGGACTTATCTACAGTCAATCATTAAAAAAATTATATAAGTAGTCTTAGTGCGACTATAAAATAAATATCATTTGTAGGATTCTCCACATTATTATCATTTAGTTTATACAATACATTATTTCAAATTATAATCTTTCTCTCTTATTCACACTCTTTAGCTCTTAGCGATGCGATATTATTAGTGGGTATGATACACATGATCTTTTTATTATTTGTTTTGTTTATTTTTCTTCCTTTTTTAACACTAGCTATTTATTAATTGGTTTCAGGATGATTTTTCTTGCGTTTAATAATACTTTTTCATAGAGGATTGGTTATATGTCCCCATTCTTCTTTGCGTCTTTGGGTCTACGATCTCATATGTATTATTTTGATTGTCTTTACTTACTATATAAGGTCCTGTGTAAAGTAGTAATAGCTTCTTGGCTATCCCTTCCATGGTGCTTGGTAATCCTCTGTTTCTAAATAGTATTTGCTCTCCAATCTGATATTGTATGGGTTTCGATTGCATTTGCTTATATTTTTGCCTGATCTTGTCTGTCTTCTCTAGTATCTTATGGTGAAATTGCACGTCATCGAACTGATATTCTTCTCCATTTGGAAATTGAATTAAAGAAGTAATTTCTCTTGGTGGTGGTCTTTGGAACATTGCTGTATATGGCGTTGTTTGAATAAATTGGTGGTGCGATAAATTTATAAAGTTTTCGGCTGCTGGTATGTATTTAGACCACTCACTGTGCTGATCATAACAATATGTATGGAGGATTCTCCCCACTTCTCTCAAGACTCGCTCTGCAGGGTTGCTGCTTGGATGGTACACTGATGTCTTGTACATTTTTATTCCATGATTTAGTAAAGTGTTCTTCCATTTATTTCCCTTGAATTGCGTTCCATGATCGGTCATGATGCATTTGGGTGTTCCAACTTCACTAACGTATGGTACTAGTATTAATTTTAAAATTTTCTGGGTAGTGGCACGATTGATGGGGTAAAGCTTTGTGAACCTTGTGTAGTGGTCGAACACAATAATGAGGTATTTGTATTGATGCTTTCCTCCACTACGCGGAAATGGTCCGCATATGTCAACGAAGACTTTCTCCAATTTACAAGAGGTGGTTATCGGTATCATGGTGCCCTCCCTTCTGTCATTGTTGACCTTCACTAGTTGGCAGATGTGACATTGTTTTATGCATTTCCGTACCTTTCTGTTGGCATCTTTTATGTATGCATGCTCTTGTAAGGCCTTTACCACTTTTAATGCGCCCAGCAATAAAAATGTGCTGAATTCATTAGATGGTAAATGGGAAAAGTAGTTCTGTACTAAAAGTCTATTTTCCCAGAAGTTGTTTCGATTTCATTTTAATTTTCTGGATTCTGTAACAAACAGAACTTTCTGGAAATTTTGCAGACATTCTAGTTAGGCCTACAGTAACGGTACTTAAGACTTTATATCAAAAAGTGTTTTTTGATGCATACCAGTACCTACCTATTATAAATAATAGAAAACAATGAATTATAAATAATTTTAAAGATTATTTTGGTAGTAAAACTTGTTTAATATAATAATATATTCTAAACGTTCTGTGATACTGTTTATCAATATATTTCTTATTTGCTTTTAACTTATTAGCTTAAAATTAGGCTATATTAGATAACTTTTTAGTTTAGGATGAAAATTATGATTCTGTATGTGTATTTCGATTGTTTTTGTGTTTATTGTTATTATAAAGTGTTTAAGTATTTTTCAATTAGGAAGATGCTAAGTTTTCAAAACACACACACACACACACACACACACACACACATTATCATTGCTGTAAGAGGGACTATCTACACTACCATACTTTTTAAAATAAAAGTTTGTGTGTGTGTGTGTGTGTGTGTGTGTGTGTGTGTGCGTGTGTGTAGGCATGTGTTTATTTTGTCTAAGCCAACAGTGAAACTACATAATTCAACTTGTCATAAATTACTTTAAAGTCATCAGTGTAAGAAAATGGGGTTCTGTTTTATCAGAAGTTTGTCTCACGAAGTTTACTAATTAAAGTTTAAAACTTGGGCATAAAAAATTTTGACATGCATCATGATGCCAATTACTGAAGAGAAATGATGAAACACCTACACAGAATTTTGGTTAGTGATATTTGTTTTGAACACTGGAAAATTCAGATCACCCAAGTAATTTTAGTTAGCAATATAAAGTTACTCACATTTTACTAATATAAAGTTTATTTTAATGTTATTTATAAAGTTTTGTCAAAAATGTTGCAGTAGAATGAGAATTTGAGTAGAAAACAGTGTTTATAATGAAACAAATAACTCTGTAAATAGATTTGATACAGGAATGTTTCAAAGTTTTCACATTTAATTGTTACTTTCCTTTATGCCTCGTCTTCTCTTACATTTACTTACTTTGTTACAACACAAAAAAGCCACCCCAATACCAGGGAAAAAACTATGAATCATCTATATTAAATGTTTAACGAATGAAAATAAAATGACTATGACGAGACAAATGACTATGACCCAAACCAAGTGATTGACTCAATAAAATGAAATAAAATGAAATCAAATGAGAAGGTAAATGAAAAGGAAACAAACAAAATATAAATGAAATAAAATGAAAAGATATAATAAGACACAAACAAATGATATAGAAAAGGAAATGAGAAATAGTGAAATCAAATGATAATTATTAGAATCAAATAAATAATAAATGTAAATTATAATTATTAAAATCAAATAAAGTAAAGACAACCAAAGTACACTAACCAAAGAAATAGAGATTAAATGTTATAAATAACTCTATAATGATATGAAACTTGTTAACAGTATAACTAACCATTATGACATGAGAGATAGATAGATAGTGAACATGATTAAGTGAGAAAAGAGAAATTAATGTTAGGGAACACCCACTAGTAACACTCAAATACTATAAAAAAGTGCAAAGTGCCAGTGTAAACCCCCAAAATAAATAGAAAACCCTACTGATAGGTATAGACACCTAAAAACCAGTGATAAACACTACCGTTTAATGGTGAAAAGTGCTAGAAAATAAGAATATTGTTGTTATTAGGATTAAGAGTGATTGTAGATTTGGAATACAATGGTATTCAGGGAAAAATCCCATGAGGAGTCAAAATGTCAAAATAATAGTGTTACCATGGTTAGATAGTAAAGTTTAGAAAAGAAAAATATACTAAAGAATAGAAAAGCAAAATAAGTAAAACATCCTATGTTCAAAGGGATAATTAGTTAGATTAAGTAAATGGTGTGATAATGTTAGTCACCAAAAAATAAATAAGAATAAACAAAATATAAACAAGATTAGCATAGTAACTGTTAAAAGATTTGTTCAATTAAGTTTATGAGAAGGAATATGGCTGAAAGAGGTATACAAACCATAAACCTAAATGTTGTGTTATGTTTTATAAATTGTAGTAAATAATAGACAAGTTATAAAAAAGGGCAATATAGATAAGTAAAGAGATAAATCCTTACAAACCTAATAATACTGGAAAAGCAATTAGAAAATCATAGACAAGCCATGATTGTGTAAGGTAATGAGAACATACAATTATTATAAAACAGCCCAAATCAATTCAAAAAGTAAACAAATCATTTGTGACACAAAACAAAACATGTATAAAGGTAAAATAATATTTAATTTGTGTAAAATAAGAAAATATAGCCAATTACTACTTAGGCCTATAAAATGCCTAACTGTATAAATCCAAAATCAACAAATTGTAAGAAATTAACTATAGTATTAGAAAATCCAGGGCAAGTAACTAGGTAATGATAATTAGTGAATCATATGGAATGTAAAAGTTAAATTAAAGACATAAAATAAGAAAGAAATGTAATTACATAATATTAACATAATTGTCAAAACATTAATACATAAGCAAACCCAGCTTTGAGGGATGTCAAAATGATCTTAGAAAGAAAATATAAACAGTTGTGATAATATCTCATACATAGATAAGAAGACAGAAGAATAATAGCAATCAGAAGATATTTAGTCATTTTGAATAAAAATTCAAATATTATAACAATGGGCTTAAGTTATGAATAGCCAATGAGAGGCAGTCAGTTGCCATAACAACCGAACGTTATTTATTATTATTCCATTAGAAACAGTTAGTTCATTATTGAAGCTCAAGACGAATAGACACCAAGCCATAAATGACTCAAATTTTAATTTAAAACAATAAAAAGTAATCCAAATTTTATAACATGAAGAACCAAGAAGTATGATGAGGAGCTAGTTAATACAACCGAGGCCCAAGACCAGATTATTAAATTCCAAATTAATAATTTAGACCAACTTATACGAAAAAGACGCCAGGCATAATTAAATTCCAAAATGATGGAAGATTGATGACCAAAAAAGGACCCAACCTGTTTCAACAGAAGAACTCTTCACCATAATGCAACCGATTTGATAAGTAATACGGAATAAATTCTTACTAACTTTTTCTCACGACACTATTAACTCTCACTATGAACTGATAATCAACTTTCTTTCAAGGATTAATTAAAAATAAAACACTAAATTTATATGAAACTAGAAAATAACCTGCATAAAAATTACGAACTTTTGACACACACTTTTTAACACTTCAGGAACAAATTGTAATTACACCTTATAGTATATAAGTACCAGTAATGTAAGGTAGTGTACTTTATTGTAATCATATCAATATTTTTTCGTAGCCACAAGAATTCAGATTAATTGAACGAAATTAAAATAAACATTTATAGACGCCATGTCTAACTAAACTGTTCGGAATCGACTTTCGCCTGCCTTGGGAATTAATTGTCTCATGATTGCCGGAGCAACTTTGTTTAATAACAAAATATAATTTTGTATACAAATGAATAACAACTAATCACAAGTTAATAAACTAGTACATAGTGGTAACCACTGTTCTTTATTTCATAATAAATTTTATTATATGATTTGTGTACATTAGCAATGAGCGACAGTGATGGTAAGCGCTAGGCATTGGAAACTCTGCGAACTACCAGCAATATTAATAAACCCGCACGTGGCGGGAGTAATTTGAATTCACCATACCATCATAGAACGAACGCTCGATAGTCCTATTTTTTAATTGTTTTCAGATTAAACAATTTGGCGCCACCCGGGAAATACAACCACATATTAAAGGACAGGTAAGGTTCCCACTCGCAAGTACTGGTAATTCGTGAAATCGCGACAGACTTCGTCAGCATAAACATAAAGTAACGACCACAACGTGTGAGGCGAACACACGAAATACACATTTATAGAGCACATACAGATCTACTCGTTACAACTTTCATCACTGTATTGAAATTAAATGTATAATTTTCTTCTCTTTCCAGACTATAGACATTAATATTTTAAAAGGTTATTACTGTTCTTTGTAAATATAATAAAAGTGATTGAAAAGTTTATGATTTCATGTTTGCTTTTATAGCACCTGCACAATGTTTGAGGGAGTTGTAGCAACCATCCTGAATCGCTATTTAGGAAAGTACATACAAGATTTGGACACAGAGAATCTGAATGTTGGCATATTTGGAGGTGATGTTCAACTCACAGAGCTGAAACTTAAACCTGAAGCACTGGTAAGTTAGTACCAGTATTATTTATAATTTTATTTCTTCAAAAACTGTTGTTAGTAGTTCACATGCCATCAGGATATGTTGAGTTCAGTTTCCTTTTCTTCTCTTTTTAACCACCAGAAGTGTTCTGCACTTCTACCCTCCTTAATTCTTTTAAGGCCCTCTTTATTACTAAATTTTACCATGCACCTTGTTCCTTCATCTCCCTACAAATCAACAGTTCCAGCATCTCAATCCCCTTTTCATCCTAGTAGTAGTGTGTGTCATATAAAGTAAATTATTCTATACAAAACACTTCACCAGTTTCTTCCTCAGGATCAAAGTTCATTCTGCTACTCAATATTTTTCCCTATTGAGTGTGGCCTCTATTATAGTCATTCTATTCTTAAGGAATTCACTGGCCTACCATATCTATGAAATATTGGTTCACTGGTTCATTTTTTAGTCAGCTTGCTCAAGAAGTATCTGGATATAATATTGCTACCTGTTCTGTTCTCCTTCTCTGTATTTCACATATCTTCCTTATCACTTTTATATTACTACATTTATTTTGATTATATACTCATCCATACAAATATTCTTAATTTTTGAAGTGAGAACTTCATATACAGGACTATGATGACTGGCACACTCCCATACACCTCACACTCCTAGGGCAGTAAACTGATTCAACACATTATGAAATAACTGAAATGAAAAAGCAGTGTTGTCAGTTCAATCAAATCTCTTTTCAAATAGCTATCAAATTTCCCCACTCCTACAAGTGTTGTTTAAGCACAGCATAATATTTTAAAGAATGGGAGCATATTGTAAATGTTTAAATACTATTACAAAATAACATAAATATTAAATGTAATTTTATTCTTTAATTAATCTGTTTGATGTTTGATCACATTGATAACAAAATGTTTGGCGTTTACTTCAGCACGGCCCGCCACCAGAGTATAACTATGGTCATTTCTTTCGTCATAATTTATAATGTTACATTAGTGTTAACTTCAGGTTCACACCAGAGAGCAGTACCAAACAAGATTTGGTGATTACATAATAGTTTAATTAAAACAATAATCTTTTTATTAATTATTTTTTCTAAAAAAATTGAATTATGCTGTGAATATCACATTCTACTTTTCAACTAAATATTGCATAAATCAGTGTTACATTGAAAAAATTGTTTGTCATATATTGTTAGTATATGTATGCAAACTGAAAATAATATGGCATGTGATATGATTCTATTTATTCTTCGTATTGTTTAAATTAGCAGCCATCCTTACTATTTCTTATATAAATTTGCTAACTGCTATAATTTTTATTGTTGGACTAAGCTTTAGTCGAATCGTTGTTTAAGACCTGATGATGTCAGTGATGACGAAAAGCTTAGTCGAACAATAAAAATTATAGCAGTTAGCAAATTTATAAAAGAAATAGATTCTATTTATGTTTATTGTAAGTATTGATTTCTTATAATAAAACAAACGGTACTAAGCCAATTTCTCATTTAATTATCTGTTCACACTTATTTGAATCTTAATTCTTTATAGCAAAATCTCTCTTCCTCCAAATAGATACAAGAAACCTTTTACAGGTTGAATAAGTTCACTCACCACCTGACACTTAAGTTCTCACTTCTGGTGTGTGTCCCATGATAAACTCATTTTTTTAAACATTTTTTTGTAAAGTTACTGTCTTATCCATTATAAAGTCACTATGTCATCAGTTGGCCCTAATCAGTTTACTTTCCTTTCTCCAATGCTGACTCCATTTTATGCTCAAATGTGTCTTCTATGGAAATTCTAAACAAGGTCAATAACAAAGAATGCCCTATTCTCATATTTATAAACTATACTTTTTCTTTTCATCCCCTTCTGCCATCAAATGCCTTTCTTTGTCTGCTTCCAGTACTCTCTTCCACCATGGGGAAGGTGTTTGACTTCTAATGTGGTATTTCCCCTTCTATCCTATTTATCCATGTGGTCAGTTCATTCCAATCTTTGTTTTCCTCTTCCTCTCACTTCACCTGGGAACACTTCCACGAGCAAGTTCGACTTCCTTTCGTTGAAACCACAAGACCAAACTATTCAATCCTTGTCTCTCTACTATCTTGACAACTGATCCCTACTTGAACAGATTTTTAATAGTCATATTCCTAATTATTTCTCTCATAGGCCTTCCAAACTATACTCTGTATTAAAAAGATATTCTTTGCCACACAGTACTTTAGCTATGGGTGAAATTTTTATATAAATATACTCACACTTTTGTGTGTCATATTAATATACAACCAAAATTTTGTACTTAACGCGTTATCACATAACATTTGAACATTCAAACAAAAAGCTAAATGCGTGTATAGATGGAATGATAATATGAATATTACAAAGCAGAATTAAAGTATCTACTGTAAAAAAAGTATTTTTCTTCTTTCAGTATGAACTGGATCTGCCAATAGAGGTTAAAGTAGGCACTATTGGTAGGATCAACATTCGTATTCCTTGGGGTGGTTTCTACAACCAGTCTGTGGTAATTGAAGTAGAGGTATGTATGTTAATCCCATGGTTAAAATTTATCTTTTTCAAAATAATATATACGTAACTTATGTACAAATACAACATTTCTCAAAAATAAGGCCTTTTTGAGTAGATTTTTGCTTTGAAATTTTGGAGGGACTTATTTTTGATATTTCTTAGTTAGATCTTATACTCAAGTGTGTGTGTGTGTGTGTGTGTGTGTGTGTGTGTGTGTGTGTGTGTGTGTGTGTGTGTGTGTGTGTATGTGTGTGTGTGTGTGTGTGTGTGTGAGAGAGAGAGAGAGAGAGAGAGAGAGAGTGTGTGTGAGTGTGCGCAAATAAGTGAGAATAAGGTGTGTAAGTGAGTATGGTTACCAGTATTCATTAAAAAAATTTGTATTAAAGCAGAAACCTGATAGCATTCTAGTATTCAGGCAAATAATATAACACTGAATTAAGGATATCTCTCTCCAATTGTTTTCATTTCCTTAAGGAAAAGATATAATTTTCCTGTAGGCTAAGCTAATGCATTTCCCTTAACAACATATCTGAAAAACTGAAAAAATGTTCATTCCTCTATCACTTATAATTCCTCAATACTTAAATTTATGTCATTCATATTGTTGTGGGTGTAAAATTTGCATACAAAGAAATTTTTTGAAAAATTATCTACAAAGTATAGGTCACCTTTTTTGGAGTACGTAATATAATTTCATGTACTATAAAGCAGATTATATACTGTTAATGTAATTCATTATTTACTCGCAAAATGATTATAATACTTCTTGATTATAATACCCACTGTACTTTTGGGTGAAATAAAAAAAAATTTTTGTTGTGGTGGTAATATTGGTCAATGATGTATTATTGGCCTGAATGATAGAATGGTATTTGATTTATGCTGTTACACAGTTTATTTGAATAAATAAATAAATTACACATATTGTTCTTGTTTTACTATTTGATTTTGAGACCAGACCAGAACATATGACTCTCTAAAATATTAGGGCAAAATCTAGCATTAATGGACTCTTATTATCAAACTGAGTAGCAGATACTTTACAATAGTATCAAGGGCTGGGCTCCTTTCTGTACCTCCAAAGTAGGTGAAGAGTGTATGCAGGGTAGACAGCTTTTATGTCATTCAGGATACAAGGAAAGCAGTATGGCCAGTATTATACTTAGGTCACTCTTTATTACCTCAGGATATTATATCCATATATTCTCTTCCACAGGTTGAGTTGACCTGGGGGCTGGATAAATACATCTCAATTTTTTGGTGTTGCCTGGGATATTCCTACCCTGCCTAGGGTACAGTTCTTTTTCAAGTGTGAGGGTAAAGAATAATGTGCTCTAAACATGTAAAACCGTGTGACTATTTATTATTTGAGATACCATCTCAATGCCAACATAGAAAGAATGTTCTTGTATATGAAAATTCAATGGCCTGATGACAAGCAGACTGGAAATTAACACATTGGGTGGGATTCTTCAGGTTCTGTATAAATGAAGAATCATATAGATGGTATAGACGTTTTATAAATGTGCATCTGAAAAAAAAAGGCAAATTTAAAAAAACCTTGGCACATGTGAGAAGTGCCCACAGTTGAAGCCTTCATCATCAGAAGCATCAAAATCTGATTGATATTGTGTGTGTGTGTGTTATTTTTTTTGCAAGGGAAACTCTATAAAACTGCTTGTTGCAGGAGGGTCTGCATTCGTAAGTATGTGCAGAACCACAAACTGTTGCTTCTTGATGCCAGTTCACCCCATAATATTAATAATAGTAAATTTGATGTTAATAATAATCATATAGGCCCGCCAGCCTTTCCTGAACAGTCATCTGCACCGACCCAATGCATGAATTACCCTCACTTCCAAGTATGGCTAATTTATCTAAAGAGAAGAGAGGGGAGGTGTCGCTATAATGTTCACTGTCTCACTTCCATATTATTTCCCTCTCTGTCACACACATGCTTCCGTTGTTCTCGCCAGTCTTGTTGCAGCTACTGTTCATGCTGTGAAACACTGGACAAAACTGTTCTGTGCATGTGCGAAGTGAATGAAAATTTTGTTAGCCTCGCAACGAGGTGTTTGTCTACTGCGCATCAAGACCTGAATGTTCAATTTACATCGTCCTGCCTCTACTAATAACTGGTATAAATAATAGCTCCAATAAAGCAATTTGTTTAGATTTTTTGAAAGAAATGTCCTAACTGGAATCCTAATAACAGGAACACTTAGCTTATACTAACACGAAACACTAAAACACAATTATAATAAAATTTAAATAGTAACAATAACTTTCTTTAAACTGTTATTTGTTTATAGCGGATATAGTATAAAATGTAACTCAGGTTACTACATTAAAGATATAGATTTTTCTCTTATTACAATTAGGAAATGAGCCACTTAACTGAAAATTTCAGCTTTTCTGAAATCTTTTTTTTTCATATTTTTTTTTAGATAGGTTTATACACTGTTAAACAAAGTTATGAAGCTGTTCCTAATAGTACTGTACTAATTGTAATCTAATGTACAACCTTTTGTACCTGTTGTACATTTTCTACTTTTTGATACCAAAAATCACCATATACGTTTATCCAAAATGTTGGTTGTCTAAAACCACATAGATAGCTTTCCTTTATTTTAATTAACCAAGGTTTTACTGTATTTGGAAATATCCATTTTCTTGTGGCAGTAGGCCTATTTATTTTAAGATTTTTTTGTGCACACTAACATGCTTGTTTACTGAACACCAACTTATTAAGTATAGTGCTGTATTCTTGCATTAAGGTATAGAATTAGTTTTTGGGATATAAATACACATGGGACATTATTTAGTTATGGTTGTGAAAAGTGTGGGTCATTTGAGAAAAATACTTAAGATTCTGCATAACTGCAAGACAACCGACAAAGTTGATGATTGATGTATAGACTGATAACATGATTATGTGAATTAAGTCTGTTAGAGATGTTAGAGTTAGGTATGTTTTTTCTACATTAAGAGAGGTGGGGAGGTCTTGGAAGTCTGGAGGTACGTGGACTCCTGTACACCTCAGCTGGGGAATATGCACTCAAAGTCAGTTCATTAAATTAAATGTTTTACTATGACACACCTTTGAGATTTTTTGTGTTTATAATTCACCCAAGTGGACAGGCAGATTATAAGCTTAATGTCTGTACTGCATGTGTTCACTCTTACAGAGCATACAAAGAAAAGAAAGAGAAACATTAACTAGTGTATATTAATAAACCTTAAAAGATTTTGTGAATGTTATGTTTGAGGGAATGAATTGGGACTGTTCTGTGACAGATGAAGTAAACTATTTAATCTGCTTTAACAAAAATGTTCTTAAAATGCTGCTGACACACATATATATATAAGTTTTACGTATTTTTGTATTTTTAAATATTTACTTTCTAATGTCAGTAAACTAAAGCCTGTCGTCAGTTACTAAATAAATATTTTGAGTAATTTTGTGATTCAGCTGTAGAAGGACTGACTTGTTTACAGTTTCTTAATCAGATTTATTATTCTGAAAGAACTCAATAGTGTAGCACTAATAATGTGCTATTAGCAGATTTTTAATTAATCACTTTGTATTACAGTAATAAAAATGAAACACAAACTGTTTGTCTTTTAGGAGCAAATATTATTGTTTAGTTGTCTGAGTAGTATTAAAGTCAGCAGATTATTTTGTTCAGTACATCATTGATTCCCTAAAACACATTCAGGTGATCAGGTGGTTCAGATAAGTGGTCTGTAAAACACACACTGATAACTTTAAGTGTAAATCATAACAAATTGAATTCTTGGATTTTGCTGTCAATAACATGTCTGGTATTATTAAGAACTAATATATACAATGCTAACATGGAAAATAAGTATTTTAGATACAATTTTTACCTTTATTGTCTGAACCAGTTTTTGCTCATTGTGAGCTTCATCAGATGCTGCCGCTAGTAGCACTATCTGTTGTGGTTTTGGTGACAGCACTGCCATTCAAAATCCTTATGTTGATGTGGGTTAGACAATGTGAACATCTACTAACTCTTCCATACACACACATGCACTCAAAAAACACTTTTCAATGTGTAGGATTGTTAATTGTTTCTGTATTGCCAAATGTTTTAAAATTCTGTCTAATTAATGACCAAATATTACAAACCCTTTCATCATGTATTGTTTGACAGCCACTAATAAACTAAGGGCAACCTGTAGTGTCAAGTGAGTTATAGCTCTTCTCCTGTAAATTGCACTGTTACTGTGACTTTGAGAATGGTACTGTAACTAACAAAAATGCAACGTTTAGAGGATAGCAAACTCTATGCACAAAAAAATGTGTTTGCAGTTTACTGTGCTTTGTGTAGTCTTTGGTATGTACTCATAAATATATTATGGTTACTTTCATTTCAGGATGTGTATTTAATAGCTGGCCCTGTTACGGATCGTGAGTATGATCCTGAAAAAGAGAAACGATTGATGAGGTCATCAAAGCGTAAGAAAATAGAAGATTTGGAAGCTGAGAATTTTCTTGGTGCAGGTAAGATAACAAAATTTTGATTTATGATAGTAAGTTGTGATATTTTGTTATTTTGAAAACAAGTTCTAAACACTTGGATTGTGGCGAAGCTTGTCCCTGTTTATTTGTTGACAAGGCACTGATGTCTGCTTGAGACATCCAGCAATGTGTACCCAATGTTGTGTGTTTTATGATGTTGAAGAAAATTGAGATGTCTGCTGCATGTGATCTGTGATGTGTTTCTTGAATGCAATGAACATCAAACTGACTGAACAAATTCACCATAAAATTTGTGAGATTTATAGAGAACATGCAATGAGTGATTTAATGGTATGGAGATGATGCAGCTAGTCAGTTATAGCTAGCAATTTATTCAAGTGCGGATTGGAGTATTGTGGTGAAGTGATCATTGTGTTAATTAGTGGAGAACTATAAGGTTACATTATTATTGTATGTTGGGCAAATTTGAGTTGAATTATTCAATAAAAGTGTTTTGTTGATTTATAACCATTGTTTGTGTTTAATTAAAGTTTGTAATTACGGACTTTGATGGTGTCAGTTATTCCATTTCCACTGTACTCACGACAATCATGGGCTAGCATCATAACAGAGAGGAAGGTGCTACAGTCTTTTATACATCTAAGTTTTAAGGAAGCACTCTCAACCTAATTCAGTGGTCTTTAAACGAATAGTTCCATTCAGTGTTATTTGTATAAGTAGTGTACTTTAAATTCTAGGGGCATCAAATTATAAGTGTGACCATCAATAACATTTATGTTATCATTTTGGTTACTGAAAGTGCCACCAAAACAAAATATGATAGATGCATGAAGTCTGTATATTCTACGTGTAAGAAGGCATTACCAGCCTATTGTGGTGTTTCCTTATGCACAACAGTACCAGAATGCAGTCATACTGACGACATGTGTTTGTAACATTCCAGATGCTCCAGAGTCTAGAAGTTTCTTCGAAAGCCTAGTAACAACAATAATGAGTAATCTACAAGTGTTTGTTCATAATGTTCACATTCGTTACGAAGACTCTTCTCTTAGAAATGATTCTTCCTTTGCCTGCGGTCTGTGTATTCAGAACATTTCAATTGAAACAACTAACAGGTATTTATTTTACTTTAGATGTTTTCTTCTTATTAGCATAGTAAATGAAGCATGTACAGGAAATACTAAATTTAAAATTTTACTGTGCTGCGAATACATGCAGAAGCTGTATTCTACTGATAAGAGCCTTAATATATGTATAGTAGAATTAAAAGTTGAAGGCATGTGTACAGAATCCAGTTTATTCATGGGTGAGTCTACTTTAAAATGTCTGAGACATAGGAGAAGAATGAAGAATACGCTATTATAGAAACACATTTTACAAACAAACCTTAACAGTACATGCGTTTCATTTACTATTAGACAGTATAAATGTTGGCTGCACTGAAGCTGTAGATAACAGCTCAATAAAATGGATAATCCTTGTACACCAAAATTAAATTCTCTAATAAAATTACACAAAATCAGTAAACCTTTTAGACCTTTAATAAACACTAGAATGGCACCAAATTATAAAATAGCAAAATTACTAACACATAAAATAGAACTTCAGCCAAATACAATATAAAAAAACAGTATCAAACTCATAGAACAACTAAAAAACATAAAAGTAAACAGAAATACAAAATTATATTCCTTCAGCATACCAAACATGTATACAAACATTATCATTGAAAAAACTATAAATAAAAATGACACATACATTAAACAATTAACTAATACTTTAAAAAATCATTTTAAATCAAAATTATTTTCAATACAACAACAAACTATACTATCAAACACATGACCTTGCTACGGGAGCCCCAACCTCTGCTATCGTATCAGAAATCTCTCTACAAAACTCAATGAACAAATAATAAATACAAACAGAATTATCACTATAATTAATTAAAACTTCCGGGCTGAAAGGCCGTGGTCGAATGCTTGATGTAATATCGCTAGACGTTTCGGCCACACCACCGGTGGCCATCTTCAGTAGCAAAGAATGACCGTAATAGATGGTATGCCGAACAATTTGCCCAGTGAAATGGGACAAGCAACAGTGAGAGACGGCTACGCTGTTTCTATTTATAACTTTTTGGCCACTTTAGGTGTATAATGCGAACCAATCAGAAGCCAGCTCATCATTCTCCACTCTGATTGGCCGTGGAAAATAAACCATGCCAGACACTATTTAAGGAGATGCTTTCACCCCGGCGGTTCATAGCGACAGACGCATTCTTATGAACATGGATGGACTCCAAATGCAGGCGAGTGAAGTAACCCCGGACAGAAGACAACACCCGGGCTTCATCAAACATTACCCGGTGATCATCGTGGGAAAGAGCGTGTTCAGCAACTGCGGACTTCTCCGGCTGGCCCAGGCGGCAGTATCTCCGATGTTCAGAGAGGCGTGTTCGGACACTACGCTTTGTGGTGCCTATGTATACCTGGCCACACGTACAAGGAATACTATACACCCCGCATGACGAGAGCGGATCCCTGGCGTCGTTTACCGGTCGCAGGAACTGATGGATCTTTTTGGTTGGCTTAAACATCGTCCTCCTGACGCCCCGTTTACTTAGCAGCTTGCCGATGCGGTCAGTCACGCCATGGATGTAGGCCAAGACAGCGGAGCCAACAACCTATTACGAACATTCTTTGCTACTGAAGATGGCCACCGGTGGTGTGGCTGAAACGTCTAGAAATATTACATCAAGCATTCGACCACGGCCTTTCAGCCCAGAAATTTTAATTAATTATAGTGACACCGGCCGTGAAAGCCTACGTACTAGAATTATCACTGTTGCACACCACTATACAAAAATTATTCCGATTAGCGCTTTAAAGCTTCTCGGATCTTATCCGTCAGATCGGAGCTGAGAAGCTTGAAAGCGCTACCTGGAATAATTGTTCTATAGTGGTGTGCAACAGTGATAATTCTGTTTGTGATTATAACCATTAACACAACTTTCTTAATTATAAATAATAAATATAATAAAATCGAACGACCCATAAGATTCGTTTATGATATTCTATACATTTCCCAAAACACTGGTATAAACATACATAAAATATTCAAATCAATAAATAATTTACATTTCAAAATAAAATTCACATTAGAAGAAGAATCTAATAATAAATTAAATTATTTAGACATAACAATAAAGAAAAATGAAAGAGATTTTGAATACTAAATATACAAGAAACCTTCTCAAATTGATTTACTAATTACCAAATAATTCTAACCATCCTTCCCAACATAAAATGACAGTATTTAATTCCATGATTTACGGAATGCTTAGGATCCCCTTAAATGACAAAGAAAGAAATATTATCCAACAAATAGCAGTTAAAAATGGATACAAAATAAAATTATCAATAAATTATAAAATAAAATAAAACATAAACTCACTAATCAAATTCCCAATAAAAATACAACTAAAAATTCACCTATTAATAATAATAAAAAATATATAACCTTTACTTATTATGGAAATATAACTGAAAACTAAATAAAATATTTAAAGATACAAATTTAAAAATATCTTATAATACAGATAATATAATTTTTAATCAAATAAAACCTAAAACTAAATCCTATATTCACAATAAAAATGGAATATACAAAATAGAATGTCCAGATTGCAATAAATTTTACATAAGCCAGACAAAGAAAAAACTACTCGATAGATTCCTTCAACACCACAATGCATTTTGAAAACCAAATACATATTTATAAATCTAATTTAGCCACACATTGTCTAAATAATAATCATCAATTTCCAGGCATTAAAAATATAAATTTAATTAAAAACATACAAAAAGGTAAAAAAATGAATATTTGGGAAAATCTTAATATTTACAAATACAATACCGGTAACAATAATTTATTAATTAAAGAACAAACTCAAATAAAAACAAAACAAGTTGATCCATTTAAAATTATAAATTTATTAAAATAAATGAAATATAAACATTAAATATTTCCTATATAACCGACAAAACAGCTGCTTAAGTAAATAAACATTAAAACAATCATTAACTAATTGACTTAAATTGATTATTCGTTATTTTATATTAAAATCAAAACAAATTCAATTAGTCATTAGTTTCTATATTAACATAGAATTATTTCGATTGTTATTGATTTACTTACAAACCTCTGATGATGCTAATATTTTTCAGTGAAAACTGTGTCAGTTATTGAAATGACAAAAATGCAATACACTACTTGCAGAAGAAACTATACTGAATAATATCACAAGACTATAGAGAAATATTTAATTCTATTTCCTACAAAATTCAGATAAAAACTACAAGAGTGTTCTCCTCAGAAATTTATGTTATTGTATTGAATTGCACTTTAAAAGTACAAGAATTTTGAGAAAAGATCACTTAATGTAATTGAAATAGTGTTGGTAGATTTTAGAGATTCAAAATTGTTCATCCACTTTACAATTAACAAAACAGTGTAAAGTTATGTTGTTGTCATGATTTATACATTATTCTTCTCAGAAATCAAGTCAGATGTTGAGCCTACTTGACTCAGTTGTTCCAGAGACAAGTTTAAATTTTTTTATCATAAGATTGTGTATTTTAAATATAATTTTTGCTCTCAGGACTAATTAGTTTAAAACAATATTGTAACATAAAATTAAGTATAATATCAGATTAAGTATGAAATTTCAACTATTTATTATTGTCTTCTCAAAATATCTGAAAATGAAAACAAATGCTTTTATACCTAAAAACATATTTCTTCATAACCTAAAATGTTGTGAATATACTAAAACAAATAAATGACTCAACTCTTATCTAATACCATAAGACGGATTTGATTTTTATATTCTTTAAGCAAGTGGAAATCAACAACATGCTACCAGGGAGCATCCTCTGTATACCAGATGATTCGCATTGAGTCACTGTCTGTCTACTGCAACCCTACTATAAACAATTTGGTAGGGAGTTCTCCAGGACTGGCAGCTGCAGCTCCTTATACTTGGCGCAATGACATGAAGAGAGGTCTTGAAACTTTCAGTGTTAGCAATGAAGAATTTGACTTCAGTAAGTATATAACATATGATTAAGGCACATGAAATTATTCACATGTCAGTCTGCGTTATAATTATTATAGACCAGGATATGTTATAAGGAATAGCCTATACTATGGGTAGTGTGCCCAACAGTATGCTAGACTTGTCTAGAGTGTGTTAACCAGTTGACTAGGCTAAGTATCCATTATGGTTTGGTGGAGCTTGGAACTCTTGATTCAATATATCATGAAAAAGGTGTTAAGCTGTGAATAGCACATGTTTCGTGTTGCAGCTATTGAACGTGCAGTGACAATTTTTAACAACATAGTGCCATTTACCCTGTTCAATTACGGCCATCAGTCTTTTACTGTATATGCTGAAATAAACACGTGCATAAACTGTCTGTATTAATGATAAACAGATAATGTATATCTTGAAGTACATTGTGTATGTAAGGCATTGGTAAGGCCTGTATTAACATGTGGCTCTGAGTACTGGGTACTCAAGAAAATTGATGAACAGAGGCTGGCTGGCTGTGTTTGAAAGAAAGATACTGAGGAGGATTTATGGGCCAATTCAACAGGACAGAGTCTGGAGAAAGAGAAATAATAATGAATTATACGCTAAGTACAATGATATTACAGTTGCCTGATTTGCCAAAATTAATGGATTAAGATGGCCAGGACACATTCAGAGAATGGATGACTAACGTACGGCAAAAAGAATTATGAAACACAAGCCAATAAGAAAAAGGAAGATTGGAAGACTGAAGAACTTTTCGTTGGACTAAGTCGGCAGTGATGCAAGGAAGCTGGGCGCAGTGAATTGGTGGCAGATGGATAAGGACAGGAATAGGTAGAGCCAATTTCTTTTGGAGACCAAGGCTTGATCTAAGCTATACAACCAAGGATGTATGTATGTGTCTACAATGTGTATGTATGAAATGTTGTTGTAGACTTGGTAAAAAGTTTATTCTATTCCAAAGTTTTCAATTCCGATTACCATTTGTATTGGCAACTGGCTTCTGACTGATTTCAGAACAGTTCACAATTCTCTCTCCAGTCATCAATCAAAAGCACAATATACATTTTGAAGTGATGCGACACACCTCAAGTTTTCAGTTGGTTCATGGGAGGTTACTTTGGTGGTGAACACATGTCAGGAAGTTAAACAATGATCAGCTACATGAATCATAGTGTGAACTCTCAACATGTTCTTAATATGGTCTAGAGTCTTTTCCAACCAATGTTGTGCTTTCTTTAAAACATTTAAACCACTCATAACACTGCTTCAGCTTATATAAATCTCCCTATATACTTCGTTACACGATTGAATGGTCTCTGTGAAGTTTTTACCAGTGTGTTAATCTCCTAGATCTTTTGTTGTCACTTTGTCATTCCAGCATTGTTACTTGTTAGTCATAAAATACTGCCTGTGTTGGTTGGTGAAATATTCAAAAGTCAATTTATTTTAACACACCTGTAAAAGATTCATTGTAAGATGGATCCAAACACACATCTTTGGAAGCAGGTATTGTCACCAATGTGCCTTACGTGTGGTTTATTATAAATCTGAAAATCTGATTACTTTCATGAGTGTAGATTTAATCTAGTTTAGAGGGTTGGTCAAATATAAACAGATATTTTTAAAACTAATTTATTAATTATTTACAAAATACACCTAACGTCACTTACAACTATAAGCTTTTTACAGCAGATTGGCAGTTTTTCTGTTCTATTTTCATAAAGTTTTAGGGCATGTCCAAAGCGAGTCATGCCCCACAAATGCATTCACATTATTATCAGTGAAGAAATCTCTCCCTCGTCTATTATTACTTTTAGCAATCCAAACAAATAATAATCACATGATGGCAAATCAGGAGTCTTAAGACAGTGTTCTGAGTTTTACTTAAAACAGAGAACTTGAAATAGTGGTCCAGTGGACTTACTGTAGTTTCTCATGAGTTGTAGCAGCAGTATGGAGTGTAGCATTATTATTATTATTATTATTATTATTATTACGAAAAAGAAGCAAAAAGCAACACACCATGGATCATAACATCATGCCTTTTTGACCAATAAGTTGCTTTGAGCTTATCTAACAGTTTACCGCAGTATTCAGCAATAATTGTTCTTCAATTTTGAAGAAAAAATGTATCCAACTCCTTTGTTGTCCCCCCAAAACACTGGCAAAACTGTTTCTAACGCTTCTTAGAAACATCATGTCACCAGAAACACAAACTCTATTTAGGAACCTCTCTTCAATTTTTTATATATTTATTTATTTTATTTTTTTTAAAAGCAATTGGTGTAGGGACTGTCAGTGGCTTATACAATTTTAGCATCAACTCTTTCCTTAATTATTTTTTTAAAATACTGTAAACGATAGTGCTACATATATTATTAAATGCTTCATTTTTTAAAAATCTAGAACTTTACTGTAATTAAAGTAAACTTAGAATATTAAACTGAAATTTAAAAGTAGACTTCAGTATGAGGCATAAATATAAAACTCACATATTTTATTTGTGGGAATGCTATATTCAGAGCTATATATGGGAAAAGTGTAAAATTGTGCTAGACAAAATTGTAGCAAAATTGGAAAACTGACTGACATCAAGAAATCAACTAAAGAAAACCACCAAAATAAAAATTTAAATACACCACTGGGTACATGAACAAAATACAGGGTAATATTGAAGGATGATTACTGCATTGGCCAAAAGCGTAACAGTCAGAAACCTTTGATGTAGTAATGTGTTCTTGAGAATGTGCAACTGCACTAATTTGATTGTTCTGTTAGTAAAATGACATTGCCACATTTAATCTACTTCATCATGGTATTCTACCTTTAGTATTAATTAACTGCAACTTATTCCCCTCAATGAAGCCAACATGTATCGTTGTCATTATGCTGTTTGCATAGACTCTACAGTGGTATTAAAACAATCTGTGTCTTCTAACAGTTCTCCTTGCGTGTTTACAAGCGGTAGTTGCTATGGTAACTCGGACGAGCCTCCGAGGTGAGCCAATCACCGGCAGGCGCACGCTTTCCCTCCCCTTTCTCCTCAGTCAACAGTCCCCACACTGACCTCAGTGTTGCCAGTGCAAGTACATACTTTGCTAACAGTGACGGCCTTTCTTTGAGAGTATTGATTTTAATTGCATTAGTTTTTGTGTTTTAATAAGTGCTCCGTTATCAGCAACATTTTTAGTGTAGTGTGGTATAGCGTATTTTGTTTTACACAGATCGTATTATTTTTTCAATTATGTCGCAACCAGTGCAAGGTGCTGATAAACGTAAGCATAGGCGACCAAGAATTCGTTCGCCTCGAAAGAAGGCAAGCATAAAAGGAAGACATGGCTTTGTTCTTCGTGGTCAGGCTCGCGATATGGTGTGTGCGTTACGCGAATATTTCAAGGCTGAAAGGGAAAATGGAGGTCCCCTAATAGACGTCAATAAAGTTGTAGAAAGAATTGCAGCAGCTTTAAAAATATCTAAGGTGACAGTAATTAGAATAGGGTAAGAAAAAGAGAAGAGAGAGGAGGAACCTCGGGAAGAACAAGAGGAAGAGGAGGGTGAGATTGAGATTGAGATTGAGAACATAGCTGGGCCATCACATGCAGGGTTGGAAACACCCGGAAAAACTCGGAACTATGCCAAACGAGTGACCAATATGGACAGTTTCCAGCAAGGTGCAATTAGGCATCATGTGTATACTTACTACGAGAGAAAGGAGCATCCTACTGTAAGAAAGCTACACAGCAGTCTTAGAGAAAACCAGTTGTTTAATGGTAGTGAATCATCCCTTCGACTTTCTCTTCTTGATTTGGGATTTCAGTATGAAAAATATTCAAACCGGACTGTCCTTCTGGAGAGACCTAATATTGTTGCTTGGCAATGCCGCTATTTGAGAAGTGTCAAGAATGTAGATTACAAGAGCATTGTGTGGCTGGATGAGACTTTTGTTAACGCTGGTCATACCTTACCCAAAGGGTGGTCAGACAGAACACCCCAAGGCACAATGAAAGCCCCGTTAGGAAAGGGAGGTAGGGTCATTGTCCTACATGCTGGAACTTCCCGAGGCTTCGTAGCAAATTGTTTACTCATGTTTCGATCGCGAAAAACAGGGGACTACCACGAGGAAATGAATGCTGTTTGTTTCACAGAGTGGTTTAAAAATTCGCTCCTTAAGAACATCCCTCCCAAATCTACCATTGTTATGGATAATGCTCCATACCATTCAGTAATAAGAGATAGGGCTCCAACCATGCAGTGCTGAAAAGCTGACATGCTGGCTTGGTTACAAAGAAATATATTGCCTCAGATAAAAGACATCACCATTGTACCTGGTGCTACAAAATCAGAGTTAATGGAACTGGTGACCACTTACAAACCGAAGCCAGTATATGTCATCGATGAACTTGCAAAAGCAATGGACATCAGGTGATATGGCTACCTCCTTATCATGCCTATTTTAACCCCATTGAATTAATTTGGGCACAAGCAAAGGGTTACGTGGCAAGAAACAACAAGAGATTCACCATCACCGAAATAGAAAGGCTAACCAGAGAGTGAATCGACTGTGTTACTGCAGAAAACTGGGCATCCGCGGTTAAACACACGAAAGAACTTGTACACAAGCAGTGGGAAACGGAAGGCATCTTGGATGATCGTGTGGAAGAAATTATCATCTCCCTCAGTTCCGGTTTCAGCTCCAGCTCCAGCTCTCAGGGTGAAGAAAGTGAGTCGTCACTGGGGGTGGCTCCCTTGATACCACGAATGTGAGTAACTTTCAGTCAGCATGATGTATTTATTGTAGAGCAAACAAAATAATTCCTTACATTTAACGTTCACAACATCTGAATTTTATTTAGTTTTGAGTTTTAGCAATTTGTTAAACATTTGTTAAAGTTAATTTCAAATTTTCCTAAAAAAATAATACTATTCGAATGCATTGTGGTCTTCACTTCTAGCATTAAGTGAGCAAAATATGTATTTACAGTAAGTGTTCGTATTAGAATTCAAATGTAACCTAAGGAGATCTTTAAAATTATCGTAGTGTTTTATGTTTTAATTTGCTCAGTGTTGTTGGTTTTGGTGGTAATGTTTTGTTGTTGTTGTTGTTGTTGTTGTGTTCCCTTCTCATCAAGGGGCTGGAGCTTCGATTGTCGTTCAATAGAAATGAGATTTTAGAAATTAATCACGTCCTGCGGTCAGATAACGTTACGTTACGTTTCATTTTATCTTAACACCCATTACTTCTGAGTCACCGTGGTACAATGTCACAGTGACAATGATTCTTTTAAGTGGATATTATTTTCCACAGCCCCAAACGCTGAGCGAGGGAACGAGCGAGGGAGTGGGCTCGGCCTAGTGGACCATGTGGCAACACAGCGCTCCCGCAGCTGTGCCAAGCCCCACGTTCTTCTTAGCTGTCAGAAGACGCGATATGCAGAAACATTCAATAATGCAACTACAGGTGGAGCTAAAAAATAATTTACAACTGATAACTGTTTCTTCGGTTGATGATGTTAACAGTCAAAGTGAGACAATAATATATTCTTATTATTGTTGTTAGCTTTTGATTTGTTGAAACAATGATGAAGGGATTTAACCAGCCTCAGCCTCAGAAATGTAATACTCAGCAGTAACATCCGCATTTTTGTATATTATGGGAAAAATACTTCAAATCTTGTTTCTTAACCTTAACTGTTTTTGAATTCCTTAAAATAAGTTTACTGTTATTTTTTATAAATAATTTAATTATATTTTTAAACTTTCTGATGGAATTTGGTGTATGCTTTTTTTAAATTTATACCAAATGTTTATCAGAGTTAATAAAATCAGACAGTTAATAAAATCCAGTAAGATCAGAGTTAAACTTTGTGTTTCAAACTTAACTCATTTGTTTTTAGTTGTTAAACCAATGACTGCCAAAGTGAAGGTTATAGTCAATAAATCAAACGAGGTTCGAGTTCCTAAGCTGCTGATTGACTTTGTACTACAAGATGCAGCCACACAGTTCACTCGCCAACAATACCTTGCTATTACTGAGCTGGCAGACGAATTTCAAAGGATAAATGTTAACAGGTAACTAAATAATCTGATATTCACTGATATTTGTTCATTATTTGGCTCCTATTTTTTTTTTTACTGCAGGAATGTTTTTTTTAACTCTGTTGCCTGCATATGGTGTAGATATTTGTTGTACAACAGTGAACATTGTTGTACTATGAAATGAACTGTCTTGTCACTTTAAAGTTCTTTGTCTTCTGTTTGCATCATGTTATGCAATCGAATACTCAGTGACTTATGGAATTCATATTTTCAAAGATAGATTGGAGCTCTATATAGTATTTGGATTTTATTAAAATACCAACATATGTTGTAACTCATACTGTATTCCAGAATTATGTAATAGAAATGCATGATCTGACTTTAGAAAGTTGAAAAACTTCACTAAATATAATTATTTCACTACCAACTCGGAACACAAAGTTTTTTATGGATAAACACATACAAGTTTTACCTTATAGCCTTTTACATAAAACGTTTATGCTACCCATTAAAAACTTTGTGTTCCAAGTAGGTAGAGAAACAATTATATTTAGTTAAGTAATGGACACGTCATGGACAACGAAATCCAAGAAAAACTTCAAAACTGTAGTAATGAATATAATTTTGTACGGTATACATTTGTAATTACGTATGCAACTGAAAAATTGTTAAAATTCAGTAGAAAAATAAGTCATTGGTACGTCATTGTAGAGATGAATGTCGACATACTAAAGAACATAATTTGTAGAGTTTATACAAATCAGGATAGTGTACAGTATATGTAATTCTTCAAGTGTGTGGAGATTTGAGAAGGAACAGCACATCACAAAAGAAGGCTGTAAAAATTAATTTGATGAAATTATAGTTACAATGTTACCAGGTTTTATTACCAATTATTGTGTTATTACACATCTTTAATTATTATATGAAACATTGTCAGACAATGTATTTGGCATACTTTTTGGAACAGTACTTTTATGTGTACCCGCAGTACATTTTCAATGTTTTTGAAATGCGATTGTATCAATATATTACTGTGTAGAAAAGAAGAAGTGTACTAATTGTAAATTGTCCTATTTCTTAGTGTAAAGTGAAAATACATGTTGTTTTCAGCCTTTACCACAGTACTGTGGGCCTGACGTTAATAACCCACATTC
Organism: Magicicada septendecula; assembly: GCA_034769895.1. Taxonomy (NCBI): domain Eukaryota; kingdom Metazoa; phylum Arthropoda; class Insecta; order Hemiptera; family Cicadidae; genus Magicicada; species Magicicada septendecula. The sequence goes on from CM068368.1 coordinate 798,216,397, forward strand.
AGGTAGTCTCGGATTCTTTGAATTCCACTGATGATGGCAGCCAGTGGTGCTGTCGAAACGTTTGGTTTGTCTGTAAACCCTAGACCATGGCCAAACAGCCTGGTAAACATTTTTAATACAACTGACACCGACCGTGAAAGCCTTAGAACAATTTTACATGTTGTTTTCATTTGGGAGGTTAGGAAACAATGGTTTTGGGTTTTTAGTGTACTGCTGAAATAAATAAAAGCCATGGTTAAGATAAACATGACATTTAATGTATACATACAATGCTTATAACATAGTAACACTTAAAATAAAGAACCTGATGTTTTAAAGTTGAGAAATTAACAAAACTACAACAACAAATGCAAACTGAAAAGTACAAACATTTGTGATTAATGGAAAGAACATAATGTATTAAGGAATTACAACATACATTCTACATATTGTACGTAATGGACGTTTCTTTTTGGTTAGCCACAAAACGAGGGTACTTGTTGTAAAACGAATATTATTTTAAAAAACAGGTTCTGCCACAAAAAAGTGACATGTATAGTAATAGGCAAGGGTGGCCCTTGAGCCACCCCGCCTTACTTCGAGTTGGTTTTTTTGTGGTTTTAGAAAAACAATAGTTTTACAGTACACGCGTACTGGTTTCCATTTGTAATTTCAGTTTTCATGTTAACTTAACAACATCAACTTTTGGCATCACAGGCACGCGCGGTTATGTATTACTGCTACAAACACTTTCCATTGAAAAAATGATAAACAAAACCAATTGCAATTGCAAGCCAACTATTTTGCAACATACAAAATTAAAATTTGTATAATTCTTTCACCTACATAAAATTATGTGTGATTTCACTACATATTGAAGCCAAAAAGTCGCATAATCAAAATTTTGAAAATGACTGCGGGTACGCATAAAGGTACAGTACCTAGTTTTTACATGAAACTTGTTCTGCTCTGTAAGTGGTGTTACACATTTCCTTGACACATATTTTTATCCAGCATACTCTTCACTTTGACCTTGCTGTCTTGTGAAATGTGTTAGTCACTTTTGTTTTGCACACCACTATAGAAAAATTATTCCAATCAGTGCTTTCATGCTTCACAGCTCATCATCAGATCGGAAATAAAAATAATCTGATCAGAAAGATTTTTATTTCCGATCTGATGATGAGATGTGAAGCTTGAAATCGCTAATCGGAATCATTTTTCTATGCAACATTTTCACTTTTGTTTTATCTCTTATGTACGTATTTGGGTCTTCTTCTATCTCTCAGTTTTAGTTGAAGGAGTTTACTTTCTCTGGCCTCTTAAGTTTGTTTTGTTTTCTTTTCTTGCTAATCGTTTTTTGTAAGAGTCCATGTTGAGAGCAGTCTGTAACTTCTGGTAGAACACACTGCATGTACAGCCTTCTTCCATATATTGAAGCTTTTTGTGTTTTGTTTTTTAAGTTTCAAAAATGCTGCTAATTTCAGCTGTCTTCTTCTGTTGATTTTGGTTTCCTTATTTTCTTTGTCAAATATTACCCTTTGTTCTAGGTGTACTTATTCTCTGACATTTTTTTGTTTAGTGTTGCCTAATTTAACATTTGGGTCTTCCACATACAGTATTTTGGTCTTGATTAAATTTTTGAAGCCTGTTATACTTGCTTTTCCTCAAGTTCTACTATTATAATATTATATCTACATCATCATCTGTGAACAGGACAGTATCAGCAAAAACTGTTGTTCATCTTTTCTCAATTTATTGTAATGTACAATGTACATTGTATTCATTCAGTGGCATACGCAGAAATCAGTCCGGGGGGGGGGGGGCTTGAACCTTAGCAGTCCATATATTACCCTACTCTTCTACAACTTATAGTATAAGGTACAGTACACATACCAGTCAATGGTTAAAATTTATTAGTAGGCAAATTATTTTAGTAGGTTTCACATTTTCTATATTAAAAATGTATTATTCGTGATTGGGGGAATTATGTCTCATTCTATTTTTTAATCAGCAATTTTAAAAACAATACTTTTTTCTTTCTAAAACTAAATATTTTTAATAGATTGTTTATTGTAATATTTAACAACACATTCATTTTACTTCAATTATACTATAATATTATACATTAATATCAGTAGCACTGGGAATAAAGTTTTGCAACATTGGTATTTAACAACTATATATTTCAAATGACTTGCTAATTAACTAATTGTGCCAATACAAAAAACAGTTTTTCATTAAACTGTTATACTTCTTACTGTTATACTACTATTTTACTAATACTTTATTAATGAAAAATGAAAAAGAAACAATGTACAGTAAATAAGAATCAAGTTAACTATTAATTTACAATAAGTAAAGCATTTGTGTCCAAGCCAAGCAATTTATAATTTAAAAAGCCAAGTCCATTCTCCTATTTCCTTGATTGGCAAATCGATTTCCCTGTGAATATTGCGCGAAGTTAGCCCATTAAGCCCTGTCTCCGATGTTGTAGACCTCAGCCATGTCTTCAACCGCTGTTATGTTTCGCTTTAACTGGATTATTAATAAACATATATGTCGGATAATTATGTGTGTCTTATCGTATTTACATAATCTGAACCACACCTTTGGTGGAAACACATGCTCAGTTTTTTCAAAGTACATTAGGCTTTTCGGGTCCAGAGTTGCGTTAAGCAGAAAGAGGCTGAGGTTGTTGGGTATAGAAATAACATAATACACCAGATAAGGCTAACGAATTTGGTTTTATTTTGTTAAATATGTTGCAAATTGATACAAGCATAACCAACAATAATTATTCAGGTTTCAAAATGGCGGCGATGATATTCCGCACTTGACCTTGTTCAAGGTTAATTAAATATACTTTCTGATTTGATGTAAACTACTTCCTTTAGCCTTGTTATTATCATCATAAACAAAATCATAACTCTCTTTATATTTTAATAATAATATTTGTTAACCATTATCACAAACCAACGCCTCAGGTTATATTACGTTGATCAACACAGACTTGCACGCTCACTTTCTCACTCTCTCACTTACTTGAATTTAAACATATTTGTGAAATTTGAGCTCATTTTGTAATTTTGAATTTAGATAATATTAGTATAGGGCTTTCCTGAAACTGATGTGGCGTAGATTCCTCCTTAGCGGTTCCTGGCGGTAGGCAGGTGTTCGGCCGGTTTTAGTGTTGTCATTTTCCCACTGATTCTAATTTGAATACATTTTTATTAAGTACACTGCTTCTACTAATAGTTATTGTTAACTCTGATGCTGCTTATATCATTTTATAAAGTAAATGTTACATTTTTCGGCAGAGAACTGCCCACTGTAAACGGCAAGCGTATGTGCTCGCTGACTGCTTTAGATGAAATGGGGTGGAGGCAGACACAATTATTATGTAAAATAGCGGTGTCTGACGTCATGGTGCATTGTTCTTTTCGCCAACGCCCGGTATAACACGTAATTGTTTTATGTCGTCATTGTTTGTTGGTGACGATTTGTTTCACTGGGCCAATGAAAAGTTCGCATTGTCAATTTGTAGCGCCTAAACCTCCATTACTCTTGTTTAATTTCACTCGTACTCTGATGACCTTGGATCGGCTCCCCTCTGGTGAATTTGCGTATCTACTGGGACTTGGGTAAACTAACCTTGCCCTTGTTAATATGTATGAACACAATAAAATTTACAATGACAATGCCTCATACCATTATTCTGGTACAGGTAAATCTGTACTGTTACAAAACCCCCTCAATGAAAGGTTTGGTGTCGAGACACAAAAACTTTCATTGACTCATTCATACTTTTCTAAAAGGATCAGTTCAGATATGTGCCACAACCCCCTGTAGTGTTAATATAAAATATTTTTTCAATCACTTACCCTTGGTCCTATAGTGTCGATCGTACCTGTCTGACCTTACTGGACTTCTCCTGAGAGATCCCTACACCATAAGGCCATGAGGCACTGCACGCTCCTGTTCTGACGCTCCGGCCAGCGCAGGACCGCGGTCACAACACCATAAAACTCTGAAACATTCAATACAAACTTTTAAAATAGTGGCTTCATTTATCTACATATCCGCAACTGATATGTTTCATCTTAGATGCATTGGTTTGTGATTAGAGGCGTTGGTTTTATTTATTTATAAAACTCCAAATAACTCAAAAATTATAACAAGATTTAAGATAGATCATCCTTCTACTTGGCAACACTCCTATATATATTTTTTATCAATTGCTCTGACTCCAGTCAATATCAATTTGCTTCTTTCATCATAAGAAATTATACCCTTATACTAAACACAAACAACTTTAACTCTCAAACAACAACTATTATTTTATTCATTTATTTCACATAATATCAGTATATTTATCTATCATGGCAGCACTTCAAAACTGTCTAAATTTCTTTACTTGTTTTCTTTACTTTAATTTTCCCTTTTTATAACAGAATCATTTCTAGAGATTTGTTACCCTAACATAAAATTTAATATTATTATCATCACTACCCTTATAGTAACCTCCTGACCACACACACTATTGCTTCATGAGGGATGAACTGTGACGTCCATTTGCTTTCAAAAGGACTGTATTCTTTTAGAGGAATTTATCGCCTCTGTGCCCTTGCTTCGGCGTTACATTGAAAAAGTTAGGTATCACATACACCTGTCATATATTTACATGCCCTTAAAACGGGTCTACCACCTGCCTTTGCTGTCCCTCCGTGGACAGAGTGGCAGCCGCTGTTCCATAGTTCCGGGGGATTTCCCCTAGTTTTACCCCCCTATTAATTTCTACTGTTAACCAATTTCAAATCAGCTATGGTCAAGAGACTTGATCTGGCCATAGCTGACCGCTAGCCAAAGCCACGATTAGTGCTGGTAAGGCAGTAATCGCCCGAAAAGTCGGGGAAATCTACTTTACTTTCAAACATGTTCTACATCATATTATAGTCATACACTGCACGGTCAATAATCACATATAACACAAGATTATATTAAACATTGTGCAGTGTACTTACGCCTTATGGAGGCCTCCGATGATGGCAACGGTTTGTGCGTTACTCATCAACCCACTTCGCTAGCTACAATAGCACATACCACTACTGCACTAGCCCATTTACTTCTAACTTAATCCCACCTACATATATTGTTCATACAGTCCATTTTGACTTACTTTTTCTAACACCAAACAACTATAAAACACCCTTTTGCCTTGCTCAAAAACAAGTTCGTTAATTATTTAAAAAATTTATTCACATAGACACTTTACAAGTTCTAGCTTTCACTTTCACTGACAACTTCTTTTACTGTAAATTAGGAATTACAACAATGGATCACTTGGTAAGATTACATAAAACAAAACATATTCTCTTTCTCTCTCACTTTTTTTTTTTTTTTTTTTTTCACTCTCATTAATATGCAAATCTTGTCTAAACTCTAATATGACCAATATAATTTTAAGTTTGTGGCATTGTGCGTTCCTACTACCTTCCCTGTATCCATGTCCTGCAACACATACGAATTTTTCATCTTTATCCCTACTATCTCGTAAGGTCCTTCATAAAGCAGGAAGAATTTCTTTATCTCCTTTTCCTGAGCACTCGACAGATCGTGCCTCCTCACTAATACCAACTGTCCGACTTCATACTTTACCCACCTACCTTTTGTGTCGTGTCTGTTTTCTGCGTTCGCCTTTGCTTAACAAATTTTCGTTGGCCAACCGGATCTTAATGCTCACATCCGTCCGCTCGCTCTCCTCTGGATAATCAAACAGCTGCTCCAAAATCCTTGGGGGGCGTGCTCCCTTTACTAACTCGTGAGGTGTATGGCCGGTGGACTCGTGGGTGGTACTGTTCAGCCAATTTTCTACCTTCCTTACGTACAACGGCCACTCGCTGTGTTTAGCGTGACAATAGGCTCTAAAGATCCTGCCTATCACTCTCATTACACGCTCAGCCTGGTTTGACTGGGGATGATACACAGCCGTATGCTTCGTGAGGATTCCTTCCCATCCTAAGGTCTGGTGCCATTTCCCACTGATGAACTGTGGCCCGTGGTCCGACAAAATCACCTTCGGCTTACCCACGTGAATCATGTAGTCCTTAGTCACCTTCTCACTCAATACCTTACTGGTAGCTCGCTTTACGCTATACAATTTCACATACTTCGAAAAAGTGTCAAGTAATACAAAAATATACACAACTCCGCCTCTACCCTTTGGCAATGGTCCAAACAAATCTACCGCAACTAAATCAAATGGTCTCTCTACCCTTATAAAATTCAACTCACCTTCAACCCTATAATTTACCACTTTTGATTTCTGACATAAATCACAACTCCTCAGTAATTTCCTCACTCGTCTCTCCATGTTCCTGAACACACATGACTCCTTCAATACATTGACACACTTCTTCGCCCCAAAATGACCGTATCTAATATGACAATCCCAAATAATCTTATCTTCCAACCCTTCTGGTATCACTAACTTCCAATCACGCTCACCCCCTACTACCCTTTTAAATAACAATCCTTTGTAAATTTGGAAAAACTGGTTATACTCTGATTCCTCCAATTCCGTTTCTAAGCTGTTTATTATCTTACCCGACTTACTATCTGCTCTTTGCATGGTGCTGATATCTTTCAACTCTTCTCCAAAGATTTTATCCTCCCTTGTTATCTTGAAAATCTCGATCTCCTTTATGTCCCTACCTGTCCAGTTATTCTCACTGTCTACTCTGGAGAGAGTGTCAGGTACCTTGTTCTCTGTCCCTCGGATGTATTCCCACTCGAAGTTGTATTCCTGTAGCATGAGCACCCATCGTGTGAGACGGCGTGAGCAAGCTTGCAAGTGTTCAAAAAGGATAACGCCTTGTGGTCCGTCCGTATGATGGTTCTGTTTCCCAGAATATATGTTCTAAATTTTCCAACGGCGAATACAATACTCAATAACTCTTTTTCTGTTGTCGTATAATTTTTCTCCACTGGCAGCAAGGATCTACTCACAAAGGCTATAGTGAGGTGCTCCTTTTCCTCATCCTCCTGGTACAGCTCCGCCCCGACGGCTACATTACTGGCGTCTGTCTGTAGATAGAACACTTTCTCAAAATCCGGGTGGTTCATCATGATCATTTCACTGAATTTCCTTTTAATCTCCTCAAAGGCTCCACGCTCTACGTCGCCCCATTTCCACTGTCTGCTCTTTTGTAGTATTATACTTAATCTTGCTGTCACGTGGGCATAGTTCCTTTGAAATTTTCGGTAGAAATTGCACAGTCCTAGAAAACTCTGAAGTTGCTTTATGTTCCTCGGTTCAGGGAAGCACATGATTGATTCGACTTTGTCCGGGTTTGCAGATATCCCTTTCGGTGTGATAATAAAACCTAAAAATTTAATCTCTGTTTGTAAGAATTCTGATTTGTCCCAATTCACTGTAAGTCCTCCTGCCTCCAATTTCGTTAATACATATTTTATATGTTCCAAATGCTCCTTGAAAGTCCTGGATGCTATTAAGATGTCGTCCACATAAACGGTCAAGAAATCCAAATCCTTGGGTCTCAAAATTTTGTCTAGGCATTTTATGAAACTTGCCACACTGGTATTCAATCCGAAAGGTAGTCTCCTGAACTGGTAGTTCTTTCCATTGAATAAAAATGCGGTGTATTTTCTACTTTCTTCTGCTAACGGTACCTGCCAATATCCTGCAGTAAGGTCCAGCGATGTCATAAACTTCACGCTGCTGAATTTCTGGAATATTTCATTTATCGCTTCTGGTGACTCTCGGTCGGGTATAATTATCTGGTTTATCCTTCTTGCGTCCAAACACAGCCTGACTCTGCCGTCCTTCTTGATTACTACCACCAAGGGATTCGAGTAGGGCGATACTGATCTCTCTATAATTTTACCTTCCAGCATTTTGTCTAACTCCTCTTGCACCGCTCGTCTTTTGGAATAAGGCACAGGATAACTCCGTTGCATGAATGGTGTATGTTCTCTAATCTGTAAAGTACACTCATAATCTTTTGCCCTACCTGGTACATCGGCAAACACTACCCTAAACTGCTCCACCACCTGCCATAACGCTGGACGCTGGCCACTCCCAACACTGGACTCTTCACTCCGAAACTTATCTGCCCTTATCTCCCACCTCCCACACTGCATCATTAATATTGCTCATTTCGTTATCATCATCATAAATATACTCCGCCTCTCTACACCAATTGATTCTAGTATCGATATTTTTCTCCTCTACTCGTTTTTTCAATAGCTTTACCCCAGTTGTTTTAATTTTATCTAACACCCGTTCAAAATTTATCTTCACCGACCGGTCACCCCCCTTCTAACTCTATCACCTTTTCTTTAAAATTTATCACCGCTCTATTCCTTTGTAAAAAATTGTTACCCAAAATAATGTCCAAACTCAAACCCTTAACTACCAAGAATGTACTATCAAAATCTGTACCATTATCAGAAAGTTCAAATGTATCTGTTTCGTCACCCGCTTACTCCTTACCCCTGTAACTCCTACCACTGTAAGCCCTGCTACTGGCAAAACTGGAATATTTTTATTAAATTCTCTCAGTTCCGTTAAAATATTTTCTGCTATCACTGAAATTTCGCTCCCTGTATCTACCAGTGTTCTATAATGCTTACCTTCTATATTTACCTGAATTTCTGTTAATCCTGCTCTCCCTTCCGTTAAAGTATGGTTCTCCTCTTCTAATAAATCAGCTACTATGTCCGCTTTGATGACGTTGCTGGGGATGTCTTCTGTTGGTTGGACCTCATGCGCTTCTCTGAACAGTGGTTGGGTCCTGGCTACCACTGTTGCTTCTAGTTTTCCGGTTGTAGTCTACTATTTCTCATTTCCTGTTGTTGTTGTTGATCGTTTGGTCGTCCTTGCCAGTGGTTGGATATCCCACTGGTACCTGGTCCTCCTTTGTCGGTTGGTACGTATTGTTTCATACGTTCTCTCCTCCTTTGTTCTTCCTTAGGCAATAGGCATCTGAAACATTGTTGTCTGTGAGCGTAGTTCTCTCTTCCGCATCTGGAACAGTTCCACTCACCTGTCTGCTGAAAATGATTTCTGGGTTTATACCGATTATTGTGATCGCTATTTCCCTGATAGATACTCTTGTGTCGATTAAATTCTGTGTTATTATTATGATGATTCATCTGTATAGGTCGCCTAATTATTTCACGGTCCCTAATACTTTGTAAAATATCCAAAATCCGCTCCAACTCACTTAAACTCTCTATTTCTTTCGTCATTAAAGTCACCTGTGCTTCTCGGGGTAGATGTTTACTCACATATCTGACGAACGATTGAAACGGTATTGGCGGTTCGAGATACTTTGCCTCATTATACAACTTCGTCACGTACATGGTTATGTTATTTTGTCCCACAAAACTACCTACTCCCATAATATGACTTCTCAAACTCTCTTGTTCCTCTTCCGGCCAAAATTTATTTTTAAATGCCCTCTCAAATGTTTCAAAACTGTCCCATTCTACTCTGTGCGCCTCTACCCATATAATAGAATTACCCTTAAAACATCTGACAATTTTCATTAGCTGTATCTCCCAATTGTGGTTACTAAAACGGCTGTACTCACGCGCCTGGTTTAAAAATCTCATAGGGTGTATTATTTTATTTTCGTAGTTAAAATTCTCTAACTCGATTTCCCCGTACGCGTCCCTGGTTACGATTATTCTTTCCGTAATACCGGTACAATTTTTTTGAATCTCCTCGTAACTCATTTCGCACTTTCATTAAATCATTTTCAATCACATTACATTTAACATGCACATTATTATCATTTTGTATAACTAGGTTATCTATTTCTTTAATTTTATTTTGTAACATGCTCATTCTCTCATTTGTGTTATTCTCATTTTTTGATACTATTCTGTCTACTGTTTCAAAATGTTTTGTTATGTCTACTACATCTAATTCACATTTCTCTATCTTGTTCTGTAAAATACTAGCTTTCATTTCTATTTGTTTATTTGTTTCAAAATTATCAGTACTCTCTATCTGTTTACTGATTGTAGTTAAACATTTGTTTTCTATTTTTTCACATTGTATCTCTATTTGATTCTGAACTGTCTCATTAATTTGTTTAATTTTGTCGTCTAATTGACTTATTTTATTAGTAAATTGCTCATTATTATTTTGTGTTTGTTTTTGTATACTATCACACTGTATTTCTATTTCATTTATTCTCTCATCAAAATTACAGCTCTGTTTCTTAATTTCTTTTTTGATATCACTAAATTGTACATCAAATTGATTTAATTTCTCATTAAAATTATCTAGTTTAGTATCAAATTTGACGCTCTGCTCATTGAAAAGCAGTTTCATCATTTTTATTATGTCATTCTCTTCCATTCTGTTATTTATTATAGGCGTTGAGTTCGCCTGTGGTGCGCTCAACATCAATGATTCTGTATTTGTATTTTCTACGTTAAATGCTTTCGTTATCTGCCATTTTGTCGTACTGATGGTACTAAATTTTGTTTTATTTGCTATGTACGTCTCTTTATACTATATGTAATTTCCATAGATAACCTCTCTTTTTATGCTTATTTCTCTACCCTTCCACCTCCGCTTTTCTGCTTATTTATATAATTTTTATTTTGTATAAAGTCACCGTTCGGGCAGCCATCTGTTATGTTTCGCTTTAACTGGATTATTAATAAACATATATGTCGGATAATTATGTGTGTCTTATCGTATTTACATAATCTGAACCACACCTTTGGTGGAAACACATGCTCAGTTTTTTCAAAGTACATTAGGCTTTTCGGGTCCAGAGTTGCGTTAAGCAGAAAGAGGCTGAGGTTGTTGGGTATAGAAATAACATAATACACCAGATAAGGCTAACGAATTTGGTTTTATTTTGTTAAATATGTTGCAAATTGATACAAGCATAACCAACAATAATTATTCAGGTTTCAAAATGGCGGCGATGATATTCCGCACTTGACCTTGTTCAAGGTTAATTAAATATACTTTCTGATTTGATGTAAACTACTTCCTTTAGCCTTGTTATTATCGTCATAAACAAAATCATAACTCTCTTTATATTTTAATAATAATATTTGTTAACCATTATCACAAACCAACGCCTCAGGTTATATTACGTTGATCAACACAGACTTGCACGCTCACTTTCTCACTCTCTCACTTACTTGAATTTAAACATATTTGTGAAATTTGAGCTCATTTTGTAATTTTGAATTTAGATAATATTAATATAGGGCTTTCCTGAAACTGATGTGGCGTAGATTCCTCCTTAGCGGTTCCTGGCGGTAGGCAGGTGTTCGGCCGGTTTTAGTGTTGTCATTTTCCCACTGATTCTAATTTGAATACATTTTTATTAAGTACACTGCTTCTACTAATAGTTATTGTTAACTCTGATGCTGCTTATATCATTTTATAAAGTAAATGTTACATTTTTCGGCAGAGAACTGCCCGCTGTAAACGGCAAGCGTATGTGCTCGCTGACTGCTTTAGATGAAATGGTGTGGAGGCAGACACAATTATTATTTTCTTGTATTTCGTTGTCCATGACGTGTCCGTTACTTAACTAAATATCACTATAATATTGACGACTCGGAACACTAAGTTTTTTATAAGTAAAAACGTAAAGTTTTACCTTACAGCCTAAACCGGCTTTCACCTATAGAAGGCTTCATCAGAGGCTCAATAAAATTCATCAGCCTCTGATGAAGCCTTCTATAGGTGAAAGCCGGTTTAGGCTGTAAGGTAAAACTTTACGTTTTTACTTATAAAAAACTTAGTGTTCCGAGTCGTCAATATTATAGTGATATTTAACAATTATTATGTAAAACCGCGGTGTCTGACGTCATGGTGCATTGTTCTTTTCGCCAACGCTCGGTATAACACGTAATTGTTTTATGTCGTCATTGTTTGTTGGTGACGATTTGTTTCAGTGGGCCAATGAAAAGTTCGCATTGTCAATTTGTAGCGCCTAAACCGCCATTACTCTTGTTTAATTTCACTCGTACTCTGATGACCTTGGATCGGCTCCCCTCTGGTGAATTTGCGTATTTACTGGGACTTGGGTAAACTAACCTTGCCCTTGTTAATATGTATGAACACAATAAAATTTACAATGACAATATGCCTCATACCATTATTCTGGTACAGGTAAATCTGTACTGTTACACCGCCTCAGAGAAGGAGCGGTTTCTGGCTCAGCTGACGTTACTGGGAGTACACACAGTACTTCTTAAATTTTTCGAACATTGGGAAATATATCTGGATTGCAAGCTTGGAGAGAAGACAGAGCTGTGTCTGGAACATTCATATCTGCTTCATCCACCCACTTTTGCTTCCATAATTATGCCTCAAGTTTAAGTTCCATCTTGGAAATGTCAGGGTAAATGATAGAGGAAACAGACTGGTTGATCTCTTGAGTAGTAGCCTTAATGATGAAATGAGGCATAAATACTTGAAGATGACAAATTTTATCAAACTCAGGTCCGAAACGAGTTTCTAATTCAACAACGCAATGATCAACAAAAGGAATACAGTATATAAATTTAGCTTGTAGAGTTGTTTCACCCGCAATTCCTGGTCAGCATTTGCTCTATGTGATTGATATGTGATAACAAGAATACTGGAATTATTGCATAATTGCACCTTCTTTTTTACAGGAAATTTGTGGTCAGCCATACTTTCAGTGTAATTTTTACAAATAACGGCATAGGTCTACTTCAGGTTACCATCAATTTGAGATTTATATTGTAATAATAAATTACTAATGTCTGTTGTTTTATGTAATGATGAAGACTCGTTTTGTGAAAGAACGTTTGTGTCAGAACAGCCAGGAATTATAGTTTCACTACTTTCAGAGAATTCAGAAACAAGCCCGGAAACATTGTTGTTATTGCTACAAGCCTCACTAACACAAGTATCTTGCTGAGAGGATGTAGAAGTTGACAAAGAACATGTAGGCCTTTCTTCTACACTATCACACTTCGCTAATTTAGTTTTTGTTACAAAGAAACCCAAAGTTCTGACTTTCCTTTTTGGTACTTTTGTCTTGTCATCAAGTTTGGACTTATTAGTCTCCATCTTAGACGTAACAAACAATCAAATAAGCACTAATAAAACTACAAAAACGGCAGATTTAATAAACACCGTACTGCCAAACAAACACAAAAACGACAATGGCGGATTATGACAGCAACGTGTGTATGAGTGGTGTAAGTATCTCCTGAACGACTACCTCCAATCACTGCAGAAAATAGAGAATATGTGGAAGCTTGTAGAGGCTACCTCTCACCCATGGTGCTCGTGCAGCGAATTTCTATTCGCACGAGCATGTGTGAAACTCGAAATTTTGCACGCACGCTGTGGAGTGCGTACATGCTTTGAAGGGCCTGCACGCCGCAGGCAGGCATGCAGGATTTGGTAGGTAGGTTAGTTATGTTTATACGTTCGGAAAATACGATACATTTTAAATAAAATATTATAGTTTCTAGAAATTAATTTTATTATAATAATATATACTGTATAACGATTCTATTTTTTTAAGTAAAAAAATTATCCAAAAATTTCGTATAAATGTAAAGTGTTTTTAAAGTAATTTTTTTCATTATTACAGCGGCATTATTCAAGATATGAAATTAGGAACATTATTAAAAATTTCGTTTTATTTATCGACTGATATAAAAAAGTGCTGAATTTAACTTAAGTACTAAATAATATTTTTATGAAAAAGGTTTATATACTTATTTAAGTTTCATAAAAACATTATTTAATACTTAAGTAAAAATTCTTAGGGTTCACTGGTAGTAGTGGCCAGTGCCACGTCACTGGTTGACGTGCGTGTGGCCGCGCCTCCGTCCCGTCAAATTAGATCGAGAGCGAGAGAAAACAGGTAGCTTACTGAATGTTACACTCAGCGTAATACACCACCCAATGAACTATAAATTATAACTGAAGTAATAATTGTTATTATAAACTACTTATTTTGTTAGTACTGTATTTATATCCCCGTCCAAATCCATCGAAATATGCAAATTTGTAATTTTAAACAAGACCTAAGTAAATTAAGGAAGTGCATATTACAGTTTTACGGTTGGGGGGGGGCTTGAGCCCCCCTGCGTACGCCACTGTCTCTATTTGACCGGTCTAGGTTTTTAAACACTTTGCTAATGGTTAAGTGAACGGTGTGGTGAGATTGTATTACCTTATCTAATTCCTTTTTTTGTAGTGGGGAGGAGCTTGTTAAATGGTGTATTTGACTGATACGTGTTATTAAATCATGTGTTTTGATATCTACAGTATTATATTTAAGGCTGTGGTCTTATGCAGTTAGCAACTGGATAAATTGTTGGAAGTAAAACTGGCTGCTCTAGCTAGAGTGGAATATTGGGAGAGGGTAGCAAGAGTCACAAGACTATAAAAAATTAGTAATGAGTCAGTCAGATCATGAAATTTTAAGTTGTCATAATAGAAGCAGTGGTGTTGGGATAGGCACATACAAAGAACGCACAAACAGACACCAAAGAAGACAAAAAACAGATTCGCACACAAGTTGTAGAGTAAGTAGTCATGAAACATAAAAAGAGATAGTGACTGAAACTTACTTGATTAAAATGATTTGAGAGACACCTGTCAGAAAGAGAGGTTAATGACCAGGAGACTAGCATTGTTGGAGGGAAGACTGGGATCAGATGCTATGATGCCTAAGATGCTATGAAGCGGATTTATGTATATACAGTATCTATATATATAAAACTCAAAGTCTGAGGATTTGTTTATTTGTATTGAATACAAATCCACACCGTTACACCGATTCTGACTAAATTTTGCACAGGTAACCCTTGCCACAAGGCGAAAAACACTGTCTAACTTGGAATTTGATATTCTGCCCCGTTTGCACAATTTAGGCCCTTTTAATTATGCGGTTTATTCACAGTTGATGTGTGATGCATATAAAGATGTCAACAACACCATGGAGACCAGAATTAATTACCTTAGTAACAATTAAATAAACAAATGATATTTAGCAGCATCTTTGAACAGTCTGTGTGAGACAACTCGCGTGAACGTAACTTACAACATCTGCCACGCGTTGGGCAGCCAAATACAACACTGTTGGGGTGTTATGCTATTACGCTACTGAATTAACTAATCTGTGATTGAGTAATTATTGAATACATTAATTTGCATAATGAGCTCGTGTAATCAATAAATAACACGTTAATTACTTTACGTTAGCATAACTATTGCATGGAGACTCTAGTTGTTGCATTAATAAAGAAAATAAAATAAACTACCATAAATCACTCAAATGTCATTACTTTCTCGTTCTGAGGTAATTTGACAATGATGAACGCATATTGATAAAATAAACACTTATTTATTAACATTATATCATTCATTAAATTCAATATATATATAATATGGATGATTCCCTGTAAATACATACATTCATAAACTCATGAAAAGAACATAAAAGAACACATGTTTATACATCAAATTACAAGGTAAATCCAATACGTTGTTTGCTGAAAAACATACACATATATATATAATGTAATCGATATATAGAAACACAAATATTCAAACAATAAATCCTATACTAATGCGTTCATCGTATGCCTCAGATGGATGGCGTTAAATTATGTGTATCATGTTTAATTTAAATGCTCAAGGGGTGTTTCTTGAAAAAGAGACAGGACAGTAGAGTTCCTTATGATAAGAATAGCATAAAGATTACTTGTTTAGATGAATTATCCGAAATTTCCATCGGCGTAACTCCTCTCTGCTGGATCATGTGTGGGAAGCTGTGCTGTGACTGACACTTAACACACGCGAAACAGATTCACTCGCGCTGTGTGTTCGTATTAAAGTTCATCGTTAACTATGGTGTATATATATATGTCTGTCTATTGTTCAACGTTTGATATGTTCATTACTGTTAGTGTTTTGATGCCGCGGTGTAATTGTTCCACATGATATTGAATCGCACCGCAACACTGTATAATGTTATTATTTCGCCGTCCGGTATTACATCAACGAAAGTTCTACGCGTCGATTATTGATGTAAGTGTGACTGGTTAGTTCAATTCTGAATTAGAGTATAATAAATAATTCTATAATTGTTAAGCACTGGCGTATGTCGCATGTTTTTAGACACTGAAAGTACACTATTACCGGATACGCGCCAATATCGAAATGTCTAAGTCTCTTAGTTATATGACGCGTGGCAAAATTTCAAAGTCCCACTGCCGTCCGTATGTTAATCGAACTTTGACGACCGACTGTTGAAAATTATAAAGACTGTTCTACTGACCGACTGACTGCTCAAAGTATATGAGTAAAAATTTATGAAAGATAAATTGCTCTGCAAGCAGTTTTTATCAAACATCGTGTACCACAATGCACCGTACTGGAAAACACGCCTCAAGTTGAACATGATAGGACGGAAGATCTCCTACCCTTAAGCCAGTGTCGTTCTTCACTTCCCATTCGACGTTCCCGTTGCTATGCTGGCGACGGTCCTCTCCACCAGGTCTCTGGGTAGATGCTGGGTTGTGATTGGATATCCTGTCTCCCCACGGGTTCGCGTCGAAAGCCTCCGTACTCTTTTCCTAGAACAGGAGAAATTTCATGCTCGTCTATCATGCTATTGTCTAAGCGTACTCCGGGTCTCGCTGCAGTTCTCACGAAAACAATGTGTCGTCTCTTGTTATTGTTCGCTGTGTTTGACCCTTTTTTCCTGAACGCTATCCTGGCGCAGCGTGACGTCGTTTCCAAAACGGCACACCTACTGCCTGTCGTAAATATCCGTTGTCGCCAGTAAGTCGTTCCCCTGCTGTTTACAAGTTCGATTCTATTATTTTAGGTATCGATGTCCGTCCTCGTATAGGGTATATACTATTGTGTGACTTACACCCCTTTTATTCTTTACTGGTACTCTACAAATCAACCCGGCAGTGTGTCCGTCACAGTTTCTCCTCTAAATTGGTACTTGACACAGTTTCCATTATCTTACATTTGCAGGCTGTAAATCTCGTGTTTTAGTCGAGTCTGTCACGGCCAACCCTGTTCCTATTGTACAACTATGTAAAACGTACTTGCATTGTCTGAAGTAAACGTTCACTTGACACATCGACACACATTTCCTTATTTATTGCTCGTGGGCTGAGTAGGTAACGTCTTTACATGCTGAATGTAACGTTATTACATGCTGAATGTAACGTCTTTTCAGTCACACTAAAAAATTTTAAATTTTTGGTTGTTACAAACTAAAACTCAGCAGGTTTGATGCTGGAGACCTTGAAAACGCAGCAGAGTTGACAACCATGTGTTTTCCACATCTGTATGACCAATTTCATTGCTGCCTGTGTGTTAAATTCAATGCATTTCCCAACCGTACCCTAAGGCACAGCGATTGCCCACATTGATCCAGTTTTCACTTTAACTTTGAAGACAAGTAAACAGTATATGGGAGTTACACCTTCACAGAGTTTTTACCATTTCTGTTTCTCTATTGAATTGTTCATTCATCGTCGTATTAGTTACATTTATTCAGTCGAATTATTCTAAATTCAGTTATTCGTTTTCCTTAACTACACTCCTTTTAAACTTCACCTTCATATAACTTTACAGTCCTGTTTGTTTTCCTTATTCTTCATGTCCTTTTAAATCAACCCTCCTTTGAAGTACAAGAACTTTATCACCTTACTTTGCGGAATGCCTCCGAAAAAATGACAAAGCATTGGGCAGGTCCGTCCAAATGCTAAGCAAGCAAGGTTATTGCGAGCAGCTGAGACACGCGAGGAACAAAAGTTTTGGCTTGAACAACAACGAAGAAGACAGGGAGAGATTACGGCCGCGAAGACACCTGGGGAGCATAGGGAGCGCATAGACCAACAACGAAGAAGGCAGACAGAGATTAGGGGTGCGGAAACACCTGAGGAGCATGTGGAGCGCGTAGACCAACAACGTCTAAGGCAGGCTGAATTAAGGGCAGCAAAACCACCTAAGGAGCATAGGGAGCGCGTTGAGTGGAAACACGTGAGGCAGGCTGAATTAAGGGACATGAAATTACCAGAAAGACATGAATATCGGCTTGAAAATAACTGCATACGGTATGCTCAAGTCAGACAAGTGAGCAAACGAGGTAATTTGATTTTAGGTGCTTTCCAGTATGATCCAAATTATGAGTATTCGTCACATCCAAAAGTTACAATTGGCAAAATGGATGTGATATGCGAATTCTGTCAAGCTAAAAATTTTTAAATTGAATCGCTTGCTATATGCCGCTCTAATGGAAAAGTAATTAATTATAATACTACTAACTCGGAACACTACGTTTTTTATTGGTAAAAATGTAAAATGTTCACCTTATAGTCTGAACCAGTTTTCGCTTATTATAATATTATTATTACTGGTTCAGGCTATAAGGTAAAAATTTTATGTTTTTACAAATAAAAAACTTAAGTGTTCCGAGTCAGTAGTATAATACTTATAATTAGTTAATCAACGTCATGGATAACAAAATCCAGGAAAAGTAATTTTACAACAATTGAATCAACCACCAGAACCACTTCGTTTGTACATGTCAGGAACTACTTCAGAATCCAAGCATTTTCTCCAAAATGCTTTCAGATGACATCTTTCGGTACGACAGCAACAGTCGAAGAAACTCATGACTTTATGCCAACTTTTAAAGTGAAAGGACAAATATATCACAAAATCGGGTCGTTGCTCCCTGTCCCAAATGAAAATCCGAAGTTTTTACAATTATATTTCATGGGAGACCATCAAGCCTAGGCCAATCGGCGCTGTGAAGTAATCCCCGATACAAGAAATGATATTGTTTTAAATTTCCAAAGGCTGTTGGACCAACATAACAATTTAGTAAAAGTGTAGAAAACAGCTTTCGAGAGACCGCTGACTGATGAGTATAAAATTGTTATACGAGCTGACGACAGAACACCAGTTGGCGAACGTGAGTGGCGTTTCAATGCCCCAGCCATCACGAAGTAGTTACTGTTTTGGTTGGAGAAGAATTTGACAGAAGGGATATAATTATACACAGATGTATATTATTGTGAAATCTAAAATATTATGAAAAATAAATGTAACTTACAAAAATATATGCGTTTTCTTTCATACGATTACATTCCCCTCGCCTAACAGAAAATCTCAATCCCTGATGACCCATGATAACAAAGTAATAAGTAATAATGTGGTTAAAAACCTTTAAATAGAAACAAAGCTGCCCATAAAACATAAAAATAAAGATAATTTGATGAATGATGATTATAAAAAAAATTGTCTTAAAAAAATGTCAATTAAAAGAAAACAATAAAGCGGGCGAAGCTGCGGGTGTAACAGCTAGTTACTTTATAATTAGGACCTTGTTTTCCAGCGATATTGTGTATCTTGTTCCAAGGAGTCAATACAGTTCCTTGAATTTTAGGTCCAGTTGTCTTCTTCGTTTCAGCTGGACGTATCGTTTCCAAGTCAAACGTTGGTGCAGATGAAGTCCCAAGTACGAGACCACACTCCGATTGCTCACAAGATATTCTGTTCAAATTTAAAAATAAAACTCAAGATCCAAAGTTGCCTGAATAAAGTTTTCGTTCTTCTAAGTTATTTAAATACCGAATACAGTGCTTAAGAGAATACTGTTTTGTCGAAAAATGCCCTTTCCCATAATGCATTTACTTATCATTCAATGAAAAATTAAAATGATCACCTCATTTTTTTGTTTCCAAAACAAAAGCACATATGAAAATTGTTTACTTTCAGACAAGTCCATCGACATGGTTATAAAGCCGACATGAGCCGCACGCCGCATGTTTTGTGTGTTATTACGTTTTGTTTTATATTTATATTTATTGTGTGTTATTTTATTAATGTTTTATACCGTGTACGTGTTGTTTTTGTTATCTGACGTGATGTACAAACATCGAAAAATGGAGTTTTAACCATATTTGTATATAAGATCTGATGATGACACAGTTGTGATCGAAACTCGAGTAATCCCGCAATTGGATTCAAAGAAACGTGACAGAAGATAATTAACCTGTTTTATATGATTATAAAGAATAATATCTCCATCAAGCAGAACTGAAGTAGAAAAGTATAATAAATCTTTGAAGTTTTATAAGTAATTGTTATAGTAATTTTAAAGCTAATTTACTGGACATTTCACGGCATAGGTTAATAGTTTGTGTGTGTGTTTGGTACTGTTATTTTAGTAACATATTCTGCAGTACCGTAATAGATGTAATTTATTGTGAAATTAATATTACATATTACTTTGGTTCTTCCATGAATTATTCATCGAAACCTTGCATTTAGTATACTTTTGTATCCTATTTCATTTGAATAGTTGTAAAGTGTGAAAGAACGTTCTGTGTATTTTATGTAGAATCGATCGGTGGCAGATGTGCGAATCTTTTAAATATGTGTCCGATATTAATACAAAATTGTGGCATGCACAAAAATTGTTAATGGAGAATTTCTTTAAACAGAGGTTTAATCTCTGGCAAAATGCAAGGAAGATAATATTTTGTTGAACTAGTTCCTGTTCTTATTTGTGCGAACAGAAATCCTTGCCTGTAGCTACCAGTGGTATTGTTCTATAATTTATACTCTGTAGTCTGTATCCCATGGACATGAGTGCTTAATTGTTATTTATTTATGAACTGTTAATGAGAGTTTGAAATATATTCTCTAGGCTGAAATTTTGCTCTGAATTTTACTTTCAGCAGTATAATATTTTGCTAGTTTCTTACGAAATTCGTGGTCAGCAGTGGCACAGGTAACAGAGTCCTGGGTTAACCTAACCCTATGTAAGGTATTAAATTGTCTTTCACAAGGTGGTTCAGTAACTTGCTTTTCTGCTTTCATATAATTGCAACCATTTTTCCATATTGTAGGTTTCCTAAATTTTTTCAGGTCGACTTTTGAAATAATATTCAAACTCTTAAAATATGTACTTCATCAAAACAGTGTGTATACAAAGTATTACAAAATTAGTTTTCGATGAGGAGGCGAAATGCTATTTTTTATGCTCATGCAATTTGTTTAAAATTATTTTTAATCTTTTGTGCAAAAGTTGTGTTGAGATGTAGCCCCTAAAGATAGAATTGTACAATGGTCCGTTAAAAATGTTTTTTGTTCTATAACTTCCTTCCTGTTGAACCGTGGAGAGAGAGAGAGAGAGAGAGAGAGAGAGAGAGAGAGAGAGAGAGAGACACACACACACGTCTTAGTTATGCACCTGCTGGATGTGGAATTCAGGAGCTCAGTTGCTCCCCAAAGCGGGTCGTTCTGCAGTGAAATTCGTATCAGGGTGGATCGTTTTACACAGCTCGCTTTGTCGTAGTAGTTTTCAGGCCTCATCAGGTGGAGAAGTTAGAGGCCGTCTAAGTGCAGAGTTAGCCATATCGCTTTCCTTACATACACATCATATGTCAAGATCTCTGGGATAGAAACGTGAGAGAAAACCCAACCATGGCCAATGTCAGCAGCCTATACGTTCTAGACATGATACCGTTGTATAATATCATATTGTTTATAAATTTTAGTACGAAGTGATAAACAATTTGATATTGTTTGTTGTTTTCGTTGTGCAAGAACTCCAACAATTATACGTTATAACAGGGTTTTGTATTATCACATGTTGATGTAAGGGCCATTCTACACGAGCAGCTGAAACGCGGCCGTTTGCCGGCTACAAAACAGCGAGTGTAACAGAACCAAGGAGTTTAAATGGGCCTTTCTACACGGCGACTTGCTGGTCGCGTGTGGATGCGTTCGTTAGCCGGCGGGCGTGTCGAACGCCAGAGGAGGCGTCAAAGTCGCGCGCGAGAGAACAGTGAGCCATTCTACACATAGCTACTTGCAAGCTGTTTACCGGCCGGGCCGCCTCTGTTGTGGTGTGCCGCCACTAGTATAGTGTGTTCGTTGTACTGTTCTAGAAGATGTTTGATACTGAAAAGTTCATCTGCGAGATTGAGCCTCAACCTCCTTTGTACGATGTAAAAAGTAAGGACTATTCTAATAGGGAAACGAAGGCCATGTGTTGGTTGAAGGTGGCTAATGTGATGTTTGAAGATTGGGGAGAGATTGATGTGAAATTCAAAGATGAAAGAGGTAAGATCATGAATACATTTAAAATTAACTAGTATGCATAGCAGTTAAATTACTGGACAATTATTGTAAGAGATAACTATATAAAGTGTTGTATATTGGTTTTTTTTTAGCAGAAAATGTATAAAACTGCGTACTTGTATTAACAAAATAATTTAAAAAATCTACAGTACGTGCCACCAGAGATGTTCATTGGATATAGGCTAAATATTGCGTGTTTTAGGTGTTTTACAAAGAAGGAAAATTCAACCTTAAGTAAATCCGAATCATTAAGTTACCAGAACCAAACTTAAGGTTCGTACAAACATACATTTAACAACAAATAATTAAAATTATATTAGATGAATAAAGTATGTGCAGGGTCTTGAGAAAAATTACCTAGAAGATCTCAATGTAATTAAAAATTAATTTAACTTTTAATTTTATTCAGTAGAAACATGAAAAATTTCACAAAATTCAAAAGGAAAGTAATTTAACAAATTAAAATTAACCATCCAGTTGTTTACTACTCGAAGTAATTTAAAAAAATAAATTATTGTTTAAAAACTTGAATTTACTTTAAATTATAGTCATTAGTCATTAAAATATTTCTATTTTATGAAATGAATGTGTAAAAATTTATTTCATATTCAAACACATATTTCTTAATATGTTCATGTTTTTCACACTCTATTTATATTCACTTATCACATTTTTACACACGTTTGTTTTGCCATGAAAGTGCTCCAGGTCCGTTGAAATACTGACAGAACATTTCTCTTACATCGATTCCTTTTGACATTCCCCCTACAACAGCTAACTCATCCATTTCTTGTAAAGAACATGTTAGAGTATCCTCGAAAAGGTACCCATCTCTTCGTCGAACAAAATTGTGCAAAACACAACAAGCTTGCACTACGATGATAGCAAAATTTGGATGTATCAACATAGACGAATGTAGTACATGCCATTTGTTACTGAGAATTCCAAAAGAGCATTCTACAACACGCCGTGCTCGGCAATGTCTGTAGTTGTAGATTCTTTTTTCATACGATAGACCCTTAGATGGGTATGGCCGCATAACATGCTCAGAAAACATAAGGAAATTGGGGTCCTTTCTCAAAGTTGTCGGGTACTGGTAGGGGACTATCTAATGGCAAATCCAGTTCGTTGTTTTTCAGTCTTTGTCCGAAGTTCGACTTTTTGAAGATAGAAGAGTCACCTTCGTGCCCAAAAGCTCCAACATCTACTGCAGTAAAGTAATAGTTTGCATCTGATATGGCCATCAAGACAACAGAGAAGAATTTCTTGTAGTTGAAATACTCTGAACCTGAGTTAGGGGGACAAATAATTCTAACGTGTTTCCCATCAATACTTTGATACAATTTGGAAACTGTGTAATCTGTTCAAAGTCCTTAGCTTTCTGCAACCACAGTTCCTTAGTAGGTGAGGGCATTTCTTGAGGTTGAATGACATTCCATATGGTAAAACAGGTTTCTTTGATTATTCCGGGTATAGTTTTCCTTGAAATCTTGAAGTCGAACTCCAAATCTCCGAAATTCATGCCAGAAGCCAAATACCTGAAAATAAGGATGAATTAACTAGTCATAATAAATTATATTCTCCAATTAGCTCTAAAAATTGTGAAACGTAAATTTTCAAATACGATATCAATTACATAAAAGACACAATTCCTCACACGTTACTCTCCATCCTACTGACTCACTCCTACCATCACAAACAGCCAACTCACCCCGTTGAACAACAGAATTAAATTAATGAATGTTTTTCTGTTTCAGTAAAAGATCTCATGAAGAAATGGAAAGCCATAAGAGATTGCTTTGTGAGAGACCGTCGGACAAACACTGCCACAGGAACTGGCCAAGCAGCATCCAAGAGAAAACGATACGTTTACTACGATCAACTCCTGTTTCTTTTGCCTCACGTAAAAGGTAATTTAAAAACAACATCAAACATTGCTCCATCGGCCTTTCAAGAACATGATGAGGAGGAAACACAGGGTGAAGAGATGCACAACGTAAGCACAAATGAAGAGGAACCTGCCTCATTTGGAAATAGCTCTCCCAGTACGTCCACAAACGATCCTGCTGTAGCACAAAAAAAAGGTTCCAAAAGGAAGAGCAACAATTACAATGTACCTACTGGCAAAAGAACGGCTCTTGAAAGGACTGTTCTCTCTTCGTCATAAGATTTGACAAATATATTGGCTTCAAGCTTGGAATTGCAAAAAGAGGAAAGAAATTCAGACAAATATGGCCAGAAAGCTTTTCTTCTATCGTTCATTTCCTGTCCTTGACAGTATGTCATATAATACATCAATGCAACTAAGAGGCCAAATATCGCAGGTATTTTCTAACTACTTTGCACAAATTGAGGGTGACAGTGAAAACAGAAGTCATTCGTCCATTTCAAGTACAGCTCCAGCCACTCCGATGGGTTTCCAAAGTGATCCCAGTGTTTATTACAACATTTCTGACTATTTACAATTGTAACGGGAATGGTTGAAGTGCTATCACTCTCGATAAATACAACGAATATTATTTTAATTTTTTAATACATTGATTTGTATGTGTTATATATCAAGAACACTGATTTGTTTATAGATGAAAATTAATAAATGTAATGTAATTCCTTATAAAGTTTTTAATTTCAACAACCTATGGAAAAAATCCTTTACAGTGTTTGATGTGTTTATCAATTGCAAGTTTAAATTACTCTGTCTTTTTATTTATTTACCAGCTCATAATGGTTGGAACTATTATTCAGTAGTAGGCCTATAAATGCAATGAAACAGGCATAGTGTTTGATAATATGGCGAAGTCAGAAATAAAGTCTGCTCTTCCATTTAACTACAAGGCAATCAGTTGGTATGTTGCTTCAAAGTAATTAATTAAAAATATACCTAGCTTGTTTTAAATATTTTTTCAGTTATTAATATTTCAAAATATGAATAGTTATAGTAAATATTATAATTAAAGATGATTTGCACTTACCTTAAGGTCAATACAAGCCTTTCTGCTGGATCAATGCTTCTCAATACTGTATCACATTTTGTAATAAATGGGCTGATCAATTCCAAAAGCTCATCAAATGATGATACGGACATTCGATAGTATTGGAAAAACTTGTCAGGATACCTGCGATGTTCAGCAAATGTCACATGAAAAATACCGACAGTAAGGCAATTTGAAACTACCGGATGAGCCCACGAACGCCTTTTCTTACGTTTGTTTCTCAATAATTCCATTAATTGTAAATGATTTGCAACAACACAACCTACTTGTATGAGATCCATCGCGGCAGTGAGGCGGTTTCGTCGCTCGTCTAGAATGGGGAGCGTTTTACTCGCGGGTTAGTCGCTGTTTACCGGTGCGGAGTCAACCGCTCATGTAGAATAGGCAAAATTTTCAAGCGATCGAGCGGCAAAACGGCGGCGTTTTAGCTGCTTGTGTAGAATGGCCCTAAAACAGATTTTTGTGTGTATGAGTGTCAATTGACATTCATACTCAATTGATATACTAATATGTCTTAGAAAAGTATTTTTTTTATATAGATTTAGATTGTTGTGTGGTGTTAATAAATGAACAAACGAGCAAAGTCCTAGTCTGTAGTCAGAAGGAAGAAGATCCAGTCAAAATAACTCTTGGAATAATGTTCTCCAGGCAGTTAAAGAATATAACTATCTAGGAAGTAAAGTCACAAGTGATGGGCATAGCAGTAAGGAAAATATAAGCAGAATTAACCAGAGTAAAATTGCTTTCAACAAACAGAAAAACCTCTTCACTTCACACACTACCAGCCTAAAAATAAGGAAGAATCTAGTAAAGACATACGCTGTTGCGCCAGGTTTTGAAAATCGTCCACAACCTGGGGGGTCTGGGGGGTATCAGGTTTAGCGAGGAGTCCGGTGGATTTTGAAAAATTGACCCTCCTGAAAATGCAGTTTTAGGTGTTTTCGAATGAACAACACTTGATGGTAAACATAAACTATTGTTTTATTAGGTGCTTTAGAAATTTAAGAAGGTGAGTTTATTATCATTTAAGAAATATGACGAAAGATTATAATTTTTCCCCCCATTTTTTCTTTCTTTCTTTTTCTTTTCCTCTGTTTTTTCTTATTTTGTTTTCTGTTTTAATTTTCTTCTCCCGTTTTTGTGTGGGTGCTGAGCAACCCACAAAATTTCTGGGAGTGCTCGAGCACTGGAGCACCCCTGGAGTCGGCGCCCCTGGACATACGTGTGGAGTGTTGCCCTATACAGGAGTGCATCTTGGACAATTGGAGAAAGTGACAAGAAAAGACTCCAAGCATTTGAGACCTGGTGCTACAGAAAATATTTAAGATAAGCTGGAGGGAGAAGATAACGAACGAGGAAGTCTTTAGAAGAGCTCAGGAAGAGAAGAACTTTCTATAAAATTTAAAAGGCAGAAGAGCTAAGTTTATAGGGCATATACTATGACACAATGGGTTGGTTAAGAGAATAATAGAAGGAACAATTGAAAGGAAGGATCATAGAGGACGACTCTGTTTAGACTACATGAAACAGCTTATGGTCAATATGAACTGCACATCATATTGCGAGTTGAAAAGAAAAGCAGAGAAGCGTGAAGAATGGCGAGCTATTGCCAACCAGCCTATGGGCTGCTAACCTAGAAGAGAGAATGGCTAGTATAGTGTCACCATTACAATGAGCTTTTCTCCTACTGAAATTGAACATAGTTATTTAAATATTCTGAGATGTCCGTTATCCATTATGCCTTTACTTAATGTGTCTTTGCCTTCTAGTGTATTATGTGCAGTATTCAGGTTTAGATAATTCCATCTACCTATTCTGCACAAGTTTCATACTTTATTGTCGCTATTATTCTTTAGCTAATATTCTTTTAATTACAAAGTGCAGTTTTGGCTTTAAGACATTAGTAAATCCAAATATATAAAATATATAAATTTTAATTAAATGAATCCAAATATATATTGTAACGTAACAAAGTTAAGGTCCCTGACGTTACATAAAAACTTTGTCAATATAACTTAAAACAATACCCAATGTATGCCATAATTAAGGTCAGGAAGGTAAACCTCACCTAATAAATATATTAATAATACCTAGTGAGGTTACTAGGTAATAAAATAGTAAAAATGTCTATAAGTATAAAATATGGAGTGATTAGTGGAAGATGTAAACAATAAACACAGTGTCTAATGAGATGAATTTACTATAGACAAGTTTGAAAAGAGTAGACTGTTTAATTGATATTTAATGTTTTATAATGATGTACATGTTGTGCTTTATCATGATATTTTGTTTACATGGTATTTATTCTGTGTTTTGTATGTAGCAGGTGTGAAGCCATTGCTTTAAGAAAGTATTGAGTAATGGATACTAATTTCATTCATGTTAAACTTGTATTTAAGTAATTAAATACAAGTGTATTTATTACGTATTGTATCATGTTAAGAGTATTTACAGTAAAAGAGTAATTAATAAAGATATCGTAAGATAATATTTGTAAACTTGGCCAGGAAGACAATAATTGTTAATAAATTGTCAAGGGGCCATTGTAATTATGTTACAAACAGATGAAGGGTTCAATGATAAAATAAATAATAATAATAAATTGAAATCAGGAAATTAAAATTAGAATAATTGGCCATAAGCCAGTGACTCATTGTACAGTAGGTCAGGTCAGAAAAATTAAATTAAAAACAAAAAATTATAACACATGTAATAAAACCAATAGGCCTAAAATTAGTATTTTGTAAAAGGAAATTAATACCTTTTAAAATAAGTTGATCAAGAAGAAAATGTAGTAAAATGTATATGGTTTAATAATGCATATTAGGTGAAAGTTTTATGTGATTTAAGGTAATTCTAATAAGGGAGTATTTTATTAAAAAAGTGTAAGAATATTTCCTAATTACAGCTCTAGGATAACAAATATTATCCAATAACAGAAGAAGAAATGGTTGTTAGGGACGACTGAATGCAAGATATCTTGTTGATTTTCAACACTCAATTGTTATATGTGAATGAGTAGAGTTGAGTTAATACAAATTTAAAAACAGAAAGAAAACCAAAACTAAATGAATAAAATTAAATAAATCAAATTTATTTTGTTTTTATATAGTATCCAAGTCACTTTTTCACAATAATTTATTACCTTTTTATCCGTCAGTGACTTCGTTCTAGCGTTTTTATTTATAGATAAAAACTAAATAAAAACGCTAGAACGAAGTCACTGACGGATAAAAAGGTAATAAATCAAATTTCATAAAAAGAAATCTATTAAAAAGGACTGAGTAGTAACTTCTGAATCTATCTCTCAGCAAATATAATTCTATATACCATTAAAGTTAAATGAATTCAAAAAAATAAATCATTCAACCTACTAACAGCAAAAGAGTAATGATGAAAATGAACTATAATTAAATAAAGATGATCCATAGTCGAGGGATGCCAAATTAATTAAAAATATATTAAAAAACAAACGAAGACATTTGAAATAACGTACTAAACCTCACTTAATTCCACTGAACGAAATCTTAATACTACACAATTTCCATTGGGACCTGCAACTACCAGAGCCGTGAAGATTAACGAAGACCAGAACTGAAACTTCTACTACATCCTGGGACATCAGTACCAAACTTTTATTGAGAAACTGGAGGCTGTTATTGTTCAAGAGCTGAATCGCCATTCTGTTCTCATCTCGGCGTACCAAAACACTGCCGTACTAAGTAGCCGGTCCAAGTTGGTAAAAAACCTGCTTATATTTAATTTTACATAATAAGATTTTATAACAATACTGTAATACTTAGTAACCTCAAAATTGCATCACCTGACCTTACTAATAGTTAAAAGAACTACATGTACCCTGAGATAAAAAACAGTTTAAAAATTATAATTAAATTTTAACATATCTAAAACCTGAATTCAATGACAAATC
Organism: Magicicada septendecula; assembly: GCA_034769895.1. Taxonomy (NCBI): domain Eukaryota; kingdom Metazoa; phylum Arthropoda; class Insecta; order Hemiptera; family Cicadidae; genus Magicicada; species Magicicada septendecula. The sequence goes on from CM068368.1 coordinate 798,245,483, forward strand.
GATTATGTATTGTGTAATCGATATGGTGTATTGGTAGCAAGAGAAAGCATCTGTTGGAAATAAAATATATATAAAATAAAGGATCCTTCTTGAATTTAACGATTTCTTGTTATTTGTAGAATAATTAGTGTATTTCGAATAGGGTGTAATTTACAGAGAAAGGAACGTGATAAACACATCAAGCGGAACGACTTAACCTATAATAACTGGTCAATCGCAAACCACAGCGCTCGTTTGTTGACAGCTGGTGAATACGGGAGAATAGAGAACTAACTTGCTCTCTCCGCTCTCTTCTCTTTACACTTTCGATAATATATACAGACTAGGGTTGGAGAAAAATATTGAATTATTCAATATAATAACTGGAATTAACATTGATTTGCAGGAGACCTCATCTAAAATAAAATATTACAAATTGACGTATTCAACAGTGGAGCTTTTGAACATAATATAATTCAATAAATACATCGAATCGATTATTTGTTACAAATTGGCGAACACAACAGTGGGGCCTTTGAGAATTATCAAATTCAATAAGTAACAACATTGTAAATTTGTTACAAATTGGCAAGCCCAACAGTGGGGCAGAAAATAAAGACTGACACATTAAGTATCACGAATCGATTATTTGTTACAATATATATATATATATATATATATTGTTACAACACAAATAAGCTACCCCAGTACCAGGGATGAAAAAGATAATTTTGAATATAAAATAATAAGTAATATAAAATAAAATGCTTAATGTAAATAAAATATAAAGACAATGACTCGACAAACGACAACATAACCCAACCCAAGTAATTGACCCAACAAAAGGAAACAAAAGAAGAAGGGAACCACGAAAAACAAACGAGAATAAAACCAAAGAAGAGAAGAAGGTGATTAACCAAACCAAAAGAAGAAGGGAAAAACCCGAAACTAAACAAAAATGAAACAAGTTTATGGAATTGAATGAATCAATGTAACATGTTAAAATGAACCCAAAGGAGAAGGAGGAAAACCAAAGTATTAAACAAATACAATGAAATGAAGAAGAAGGGGAATTAAAAAGAAACAAACCCAAAATGAAGGGAAATAAATAAAAATGAAAACCAATGATGATACACAAACAAGCAATAAAGAATATGAGCAGGAGAAATAATGCACTCAAATGTAATATTGGAAACAAGACCAATAATCACTATGCAACATGATTTTCTATGTTTCTGTAGTCTTAGGTGTTCCTAAAGCATTTTTTTGCGCTGATTCCAGATCTGCAATCCGTTTCTTTCTATCACGTACAGTTTTTTTGCAAATCAAATGAACTCATCTTTTATTTACACGTAAGTTTCACAAGGGGAAATTTTATTGTGGGGGAGGGAAAGTTTATTTCGGTAAGAGGGATTAGTTGGTCACACTTGTTACACCCAGCTGGCTGTTAGGCGGGAAACAGTAGTTCATTGTTTACATGCTATAGTGCTGTGAGGTTATATTTGTGCTGTCATATATAGTTTGTGAACTTTCTGTAGAAATGAGTTCCCGGAAGTTTTTGAATAACCCAAACGTGTTCTGTTATATTTGTGGTAGCTACGTAATTGGTAAGCAAAGACAGGACATTAATAGTTTTGTGAGAAACGTGTATTACGCGTACTTCGGCATAAGGCTTGGTGATGAAGACAAAAGCTGGGCACCACACCCAGTATATACCATAGTATGTCGTACATGTGTTGAGGGACTGAGACTGTGGAAAAATGGTGCAAAAAAATCAATGCCTTTTGCAATCCCAATGGTTTGGAGGGAGCCACAAAATCATGTTAACGATTGGTATTTTTGTATGATTAAAATTCAAGGTCATAACGCAAAAAGTAAGAAGGATATACAATATCCGAACATTCCTTCGGCCTTACGACCAGTTACGCATTGTAATTCTCTCCCTATCCCAGTTCCACCTCCCGTTCTTGAAGATGTGCCACTGGCGAGCAGCTCAGAAAATGAAAGCGATAATGCTGATGATTACAACCCAGAAGAAGATTCTGCACCAAAATTATTCAGTCAAAATGAACTTAATAATATTACTCGTGACTTGAACCTGACAAAAGATGCCGCCCAATTGCTTGGGTCAAGATTGAATGCAAAAAATCTTCTACTACCCGGAGTTACGTTCTCTTGGTATAGGTCCAGAGAGAAGGAATTAATGAAATTCTTTAAAGAAGAAGACTCTCTGGTTTATTGTTGTGATATTGAGGGTTTATTGAATTTCTTTAACGTCACTTACAATCCAAGTGAGTGGAGGTTATTTATAGACTCGTCCAAAACTAGCCTCAAAGGTGTACTTTTACACAATGGAAATTTGTTTGGTTCAGTACCCATTGCACATTCAGTTCATCTCAAGGAGATGTATGTAAATCTCAAAGCTCTGCTAAAATACATGAATTATGAAAAACATTCTTGGACAATTTGTGGGGATTTAAAAGTAGTAGGTATGTTACTTGGTCAACAATCCGGCTACACAAAAATGCCTTGTTTCACTTGTGAATGGGATAGTCGAGCCAGAGACAAACATTGGAAGAAGACAGACTGGCCCAAAAGAAAAACCCTCCAACCCGGTTCACAGAACATAATAAATGTACCACTTGTTCAACAAAGCAAGATACTATTACCTCCTCTGCACATCAAACTCGGATTAATGAAACAGTTCACTAAAGCTCTTCCAAAAGATGGTGACTGTTTCCAGTACTTTGTAACAAGATTTCCGAAAGTATCTTATGAGAAACTTAAAGAAGGGATCTTCGTGGGACCGCAGATAAGAAAGTTAATGAAAGACAATTTGTTTGAAAGTACAATGAATCCAGTGGAAAAAAGGGCCTGGGTTTCGTTTAAAGAAGTTGTTGTCAACTTTTTGGGCAACCACAAACATCCACAGTAGAAAACCATGGTTAAAGAATGTTGCAGAGTTTCATGAAATTAGGATGTAACATGAGTGTAAAGCTTCACTTCCTACACTCACATGTTGACTTTTTCCCTGCGAACCTCGGCGATGCCAGTGAAGAACAAGGCGAATGTTTCCACCAGGATATCAAGGACATGGAAAAGAGATACCAGGGAAGGTGGAATGCCAACATGATGGCCAACTACTGTTTTATGCTAAAAAGAGACGGCACTGGTGAAGGGAGACAATCACGGAAGAGAAGTTTCAACCCACATCAGAAAGATCTTGAAGCAGTGAATTCAGCGAAGAAGAGGAAATAATTGTCATATGTGTGTTGTGTTTTCATAATAATTATAACATTTTTAAGTGAGTGTATACCATTGTCTACTGCACCGCCATGTGTTGTGATTTTATGCAGGATTGAAACAAACAATTTTGAAATCACAATCAAATAATAATAATTTTCCCTGTTCACAAAATTAGATTTTTTTAAACTTCGAAATTGAATTGTATAAAAACCTTACGTGATACAGAAAAACTAAAACCATATTTGAAATCAGCATGAAAAATACTTTTTAAATCACCTTACAGTCTTAAAACATCGTACCAAAAGTTTTAAAATGTTGCATAGTGTAATTAACCTATGAAAATAAAATAAAAACAAAAGTAAATATTATTATCCATTAATGGACAATAATAATCTAAATATCACTATAATATTGACGACTCGGAACACAAAGTTTTTTATAAGTAAAAACGTAAAGTTTTACCTTACAGCCTAAACCGGCTTTCACCTATAGAAGGCTTCATCAGAGGCTGTCGTTAGTAGCGCTGCTCGTCTTGTTGTTGGCGACGAGAAAGTGTTTCGAAAGATTGAAGCTGTGTGTGTGTGGTGAGATGTGTTCGAATAATGCGTGCGATTTGAATTGTGTCTGTTCGTTTAGGATGTCGTTTTTATTTGTTTTTGTGTGTTTGTATATTTCTAATTGTTCTAGAGTGTCTAGTTTTCGGCCTTTTGTGTGTACGTGTAGTATGTTCATGTTATTGTCGATGTTTTTATATGTGTGGTTTGCTTCAATGAGGTGGTTTGCGAAGGTAGATTCTGTAGTGGTGTGGAGTGCTTTAGTGTGTTCAATGTATCTCTGTTTGAAGCTACGTCCTGTCTGGCCTATGTAGAATTTACTGCAATTTGAACAATTTAGTTTATATACACCGGGTAGATCGAATTTGTTTTGTGCTTTGGGCATGCGTTTTGATAGTGTGTGTTCTGTTTTGTTAGTAGTTTTGTAAGCGATTCTGTATCCTGCTTTTTTGAATTTGTGGGCAATTTTTTCTGTTTGTTTGTTGATGTATGTTAGTGTTATGAATTTGTTGTTTTCTGTCTTTGTCTGTTGTTTGTTTTGTGTTTTGTGTAGGAGTTTACTGACTATTGTTCTGTCATAACCGTTAGATTCTGCTAGATATTTTATCGTGTTTAGTTCGTCTTTGTAGTCTATTTCATCTAAGGGGATGTTGTTAAGTCTATGTATCATGGTTCTAAAAGCAGCTAGTTTGTGTTGTATTGGGTGATTGGAGGTGTTGTGTATTAGTGTGTCAGTTGTAGTTGGTTTTCTGTATATACTGAATTTGTGCCTGTGTTCTAGTTTTGTGATGGAGAGGTCTAAGAAGTTTATGGTATTGTTGTGTTCGTATTCGGCAGTGAAGGTTATGTTTTTATGTATTTTGTTTATGTGCGTTAGTAACTGTTCACATTGTCTTTTGTTTCCCCTGTATAGTATTAGAATGTCATCAACGTATCTATGCCAATATAGTATTTTATGTGAGTGTCTGTCATTGTTTGTGAGTATTTTTGTTTTTTCTAAGTGTTGGAGGAAGACTTCTGCTAGAATGCTGGATATGGGGTGTCATAATTGACACAGAAACAAATATACAAAACACAGCACCAGAACATCAAGACACATTAAGACATAATATAAACAACACAATAGGAGTACATAAGACACCAGACAACAACAACCACAACTCAGAAATACACACAGCCATCAAACTGAGGGAAAAGGCACACAAACACAACATCACATTTGTAAAAGCTGACAAAGGCAACACGACTGTAATTATCCCCACAGACAACCTACACAAAAAAGTACAAGACTTCATAGAACAGAACAACATCACAGAACTAAAACACGACCCCACCGACAGATACCAAAACTCAGTAAAACAAATAGTCAACAAAGCCAAACACATTATGACACATAAACAAAAGCCCTACATGAAACAAATCCGACCATCAGCACCTACACTCCAAGCGCTTCCCAAAATCCATAAAGAAGACATTCCGATCCGCCCCATTATCAACTACCGTAATGCCCCTGCACACAAACTGGCAAAATATCTAGACAAAATTATTAGACAACACACACAAATAGACAACAACATTGCAGTAAAAAACAACACTGACCTAGTAACAAAAATAAAAGACATACACATCCGCCATAACGCCACATTAGCCTCCTTTGACATTAAAAAACTGTACACAAACATCCCCATCTCTGAAACAATCACCATCCTACAAAACAAACTCAAACAGAACAACACACCAGACGAACTTATCAATGAAATAACAGAAACTCTGAACATTATCACAAAACAAAACTACTTTACTTATAACAATAAATACTACACACAGAACGACGGCCTACCCATGGGCTCCCCCATATCCAGCATTCTAGCAGAAGTCTTCCTCCAACACTTAGAAAAAACAAAAATACTCACAAACAATGACAGACACTCACATAAAATACTATATTGGCATAGATACGTTGATGACATTCTAATACTATACAGGGGAAACAAAAGACAATGTGAACAGTTACTAACGCACATAAACAAAATACATAAAAACATAACCTTCACTGCCGAATACGAACACAACAATACCATAAACTTCTTAGACCTCTCCATCACAAAACTAGAACACAGGCACAAATTCAGTATATACAGAAAACCAACTACAACTGACACACTAATACACAACACCTCCAATCACCCAATACAACACAAACTAGCTGCTTTTAGAACCATGATACATAGACTTAACAACATCCCCTTAGATGAAATAGACTACAAAGACGAACTAAACACGATAAAATATCTAGCAGAATCTAACGGTTATGACAGAACAATAGTCAGTAAACTCCTACACAAAACACAAAACAAACAACAGACAAAGACAGAAAACAACAAATTCATAACACTAACATACATCAACAAACAAACAGAAAAAATTGCCCACAAATTCAAAAAAGCAGGATACAGAATCGCTTACAAAACTACTAACAAAACAGAACACACACTATCAAAACGCATGCCCAAAACACAAAACAAATTCGATCTACCCGGTGTATATAAACTAAATTGTTCAAATTGCAGTAAATTCTACATAGGCCAGACAGGACGTAGCTTCAAACAGAGATACATTGAACACACTAAAGCACTCCACACCACTACAGAATCTACCTTCGCAAACCACCTCATTGAAGCAAACCACACATATAAAAACATCGACAATAACATGAACATACTACACGTACACACAAAAGGCCGAAAACTAGACACTCTAGAACAATTAGAAATATACAAACACACAAAAACAAATAAAAACGACATCCTAAACGAACAGACACAATTCAAATCGCACGCATTATTCGAACACATCTCACCACACACACACAGCTTCAATCTTTCGAAACACTTTCTCGTCGCCAACAACAAGACGAGCAGCGCTACTAACGACAGCCTCTGATGAAGCCTTCTATAGGTGAAAGCCGGTTTAGGCTGTAAGGTAAAACTTTACGTTTTTACTTATAAAAAACTTTGTGTTCCGAGTCGTCAATATTATAGTGATATTTAGTTAAGTAACGGACACGTCATGGACAACGAAATCCAAGAATTTAACTCAGCAAGACGAGCCAACGTCCAAGCGTACAAGTTCACAACTTTGAAGGTTAGAAAGATTGTAGCTCACATAAATTTCAACAAAACATGCATAAACAATTCACTAACACCTAAATATGCCCTAATCAAAATTAAACATAACAACCAGGCCGCCCGAATAACACAAAACATCGCACAAAGAACATACATAAAAGAATCAATTAAACAACTATATAAGAAAAAAGACGCTCTTAACCGCAAAGCATTAACACTACACCTACATATCGCCAACACATACGGACACAATTACATGACTGAACTAATACATCACACAAATGAATGGACAAAAAAACAAATACATATCATACAGACAAAACACGACAGAAAAATAAAAAACCTGACACCAATCAAAACAGATATAATTCCCTCGCACAAATTCTACCCACGTACAGTAAACCTCACGAACATCACACTCACAAAAAACGAACAAACACTCCTTGATAAAGGCCTAAAACATAACATACATTACAAACATAACAACCAAACACTAACAAAGCTCATAATTGACACAGAAACAAATATACAAAACACAGCACCAGAACATCAAGACACATTAAGACATAATATAAACAACACAATAGGAGTACATAAGACACCAGACAACAACAACCACAACTCAGAAATACACACAGCCATCAAACTGAGGGAAAAGGCACACAAACACAACATCACATTTGTAAAAGCTGACAAAGGCAACACGACTGTAATTATCCCCACAGACAACCTACACAAAAAAGTACAAGACTTCATAGAACAGAACAACATCACAGAACTAAAACACGACCCCACCGACAGATACCAAAACTCAGTAAAACAAATAGTCAACAAAGCCAAACACATTATGACACATAAACAAAAGCCCTACATGAAACAAATCCGACCATCAGCACCTACACTCCAAGCGCTTCCCAAAATCCATAAAGAAGACATTCCGATCCGCCCCATTATCAACTACCGTAATGCCCCTGCACACAAACTGGCAAAATATCTAGACAAAATTATTAGACAACACACACAAATAGACAACAACATTGCAGTAAAAAACAACACTGACCTAGTAACAAAAATAAAAGACATACACATCCGCCATAACGCCACATTAGCCTCCTTTGACATTAAAAACCTGTACACAAACATCCCCATCTCTGAAACAATCACCATCCTACAAAACAAACTCAAACAGAACAACACACCAGACGAACTTATCAATGAAATAACAGAAACTCTGAACATTATCACAAAACAAAACTACTTTACTTATAACAATAAATACTACACACAGAACGACGGCCTACCCATGGGCTCCCCCATATCCAGCATTCTAGCAGAAGTCTTCCTCCAACACTTAGAAAAAACAAAAATACTCACAAACAATGACAGACACTCACATAAAATACTATATTGGCATAGATACGTTGATGACATTCTAATACTATACAGGGGAAACAAAAGACAATGTGAACAGTTACTAACGCACATAAACAAAATACATAAAAACATAACCTTCACTGCCGAATACGAACACAACAATACCATAAACTTCTTAGACCTCTCCATCACAAAACTAGAACACAGGCACAAATTCAGTATATACAGAAAACCAACTACAACTGACACACTAATACACAACACCTCCAATCACCCAATACAACACAAACTAGCTGCTTTTAGAACCATGATACATAGACTTAACAACATCCCCTTAGATGAAATAGACTACAAAGACGAACTAAACACGATAAAATATCTAGCAGAATCTAACGGTTATGACAGAACAATAGTCAGTAAACTCCTACACAAAACACAAAACAAACAACAGACAAAGACAGAAAACAACAAATTCATAACACTAACATACATCAACAAACAAACAGAAAAAATTGCCCACAAATTCAAAAAAGCAGGATACAGAATCGCTTACAAAACTACTAACAAAACAGAACACACACTATCAAAACGCATGCCCAAAGCACAAAACAAATTCGATCTACCCGGTGTATATAAACTAAATTGTTCAAATTGCAGTAAATTCTACATAGGTCAGACAGGACGTAGCTTCAAACAGAGATACATTGAACACACTAAAGCACTCCACACCACTACAGAATCTACCTTCGCAAACCACCTCATTGAAGCAAACCACACATATAAAAACATCGACAATAACATGAACATACTACACGTACACACAAAAGGCCGAAAACTAGACACTCTAGAACAATTAGAAATATACAAACACACAAAAACAAATAAAAACGACATCCTAAACGAACAGACACAATTCAAATCGCACGCATTATTCGAACACATCTCACCACACACACACAGCTTCAATCTTTCGAAACACTTTCTCGTCGCCAACAACAAGGCGAGCAGCGCTACTAACGACAGCCTCTGATGAAGCCTTCTATAGGTGAAAGCCGGTTTAGGCTGTAAGGTAAAACTTTACGTTTTTACTTATAAAAAACTTTGTGTTCCGAGTCGTCAATATTATAGTGATATTTAGTTAAGTAACGGACACGTCATGGACAACGAAATCCAAGAAAATAATAATCTATAGAAGAAACCCAATTAAACAATGTTAAAGATAAATATAAAAAGCAAACTAACCCACAATTTTGAAATTAGATGTAATAATAGAAATGTAAGGACATGAAATTGTTAATATTATTAAGGAAATATTGTAATGAAAGAGATGGTACGGTAGTGAGATAGTAATTAGAGGGATTACCCATTCAGAAACACTTAAAAAACAAAAACATTTGTGAAGTGCAAAATGAAAGTGTAAAAACCCCAGAGTGTAGTGATAAAGAAAGTACACTAATTAAATTATAGTAAACTATAAATAATTTAAAAGTGAAGGTGATGATTGAATGAAAATAGTGTAAAATAAAGAATGGTAATATAGTGAAAAATAGGGAATGATAAAATCATTAACAATTAATAAATCCAAAAGAAACACTAGATAAAAAGTGAAGAATATTAGTAATTAAGAATGGCAGTATAAACTGATAAGACGGTAACTAATTAAGAAAAATATTATTATGAAATTTAAGTAAATGCAATTATAATTGAAGGGAAGAACAGATAGTGTTAACATGGAGGGAATGTAAAGATTGTTTAAAAATGAAGTAGTTAAAAACAAATCAAAAAACTCCCATGTTATAAGGGATCGTTATAAGTTCATAAAGTGATGTTGTTTATCACACTAAAAAATAATATAAAATAAGATAAATTGTAAACAAAGATTAGCAAATAATAGTTAAATAATTATTCAAGCAAGTTTATGAATTGGATATGGCTGTAAGAATTATACAGACCATAGGCCTAATTATTATATGTAATAAGATCAAAAGGTAGTAAATAATAGCCACATTGTTATTATTGGCAAAGGAAATAAGTATAAAAGTTAAGAAATGTATGAATAGAAAACGTGGAAACCAAATAGTAAACAATTATGTATAAAATAATAGTGACAAGATAATAACACATAAACAGACCCCCCAAAACACGACACAACCAATTATGATAACAAAATAAAGCCCATTAGGCTGAAACGAAATGTAATTTAAATGAAATAAGTCAAATACCATAATGGCTACTTAGGCCTATGACAATGCCTAACTGTCAGAAACAAACAAATACAAATTATAACAAAGTAACAAAGAAATTAGCAAATCCGAGGTGAAGGAATCACCAAGAATAAATTGTAAATCATTTGTGAAACAAAATATTATAATAAGCATTTGAATACAAAAAGAAATGTAATTAAAAAGTATTAACATAATTGTAGAAACATAAAATCTAAAATAACCCAAACTTGTGGGGTATCAAAATAATCTATGAAAGGAAATACATACTATAGTGACAAATTTAATAACCAGGAAGGAAGATAGAGGAATAACAGCAGTCAGAAGATACACGAGGATTTTGAAAGGAATTCAGATTTTGATAACAATGTATCATATCAATCTCAGCCAATCAGAATTTTTTCGTTACCATAGAAACGACGGTTGAAGACGAAATTACCGTTGAATACTGTTACTCGTGAAGCGTCAGTCAAGCAGTACAGAAGCCAAAGTTTGGAAGACCAATTTTCTAATAAAATAATGTAAAACAGTAAACGAAGTTCATAACTATGACTGTATAAGAAGTTGACGAACCGTTAGATGCAAGATCCAGGACCATACAACTGAGAATTAACAGAAAATTATGACCAGATATTATAAGAAAAGGACGCCAGACCTGTTGAAGTCCAGAAATTAATGAAAAAAGAAATTATTGCAGCCCAATCCTATCCCGATCCAATGAACGAAAACACCAAGCCATGCTGACGTGTTAAGTACTATTGAATTACCTATTTCCAAAAACCTAATCACTCTAAATTTTACTAAAGGTAAATTGATCTCACTATAAACCGAATATTTCTCTTTCAAAGTTTATTTAAGTAAAATAAATACACTGAAAATTTGTTAACATAAAATCTAACCTATTGTTTAAACACGAACTTTCAAAACACATTTAACCACACTACAGCACAGATTGTAACATCACACCATATTATTTATGTACACTTAGAATAAGGTAAAATACTTTTATTGTAATCATAGGAATTCTTTATCTCATAATCAAAAGAATCCACGATTTTGGAACGAAATTAATTGTAATTAGAGGTGGGCCGATATACCTGTAATAGGTATTTTGGAACGATATTTTTGTGGAACGGATGTAACAGTGACTGAAAAGTTGAAATACCTGTTATTCACGGCGACGCTGTTCCAAGTCGAGACACGCCGCCCTCGCTGTTCCGAGTCGAGGCACACCCCCTACGCACCTACACAGACACACACACACAAAAAGTACGCAAGATCACGTAAACGAATATGCCAAGGCCAAATACTAGGCGTACAAAAATATCACTGGAACGCAAGGAACAGCCAGTAACGCGTATTTAAAGTACTAGGTATTTCAAATACTAGTGGTATCACCGATACACAAGGAACAACGCGTTCCAGAGTAACAGTAGTATTTTAGTAACACGTAATATTTTAGGAACACCTAGTATTTTAGGAACAGGTAGTATCAAGCATATTTCGAGTAGGGACTATAGTACGAGCCACTTTTACGTCCTGTATACTTCATTCTGCGCAAAGAGACGAAGCTGTTTTTAATAAAGGAAATAATTCATTCTGCTGTTACATTTATTCTCGTGTGATATGCAGATGTATATTACAGATTATATGCTAATAAATTATATATTATACTAGTCACCAACTTGTAACTAAAATCGGTTGGTAAAACTTTATGTTTTTACTCGAAAAAACTTTGTGTTCCGAGTCGTTAGTGAAATAGTTGTATTTAATTATATTGAGTTATAACCTATAGAGTGGTTGATGTTGATAAGCTATATTATACTTTATATTAATGTGATTTTAACTTCACTACACATCTCACATAAATGATGAGATTGTTGTAATGGACATTTATGCACTTTATCTAGTCCTCTTCCTTAAATATCTGTAATGCATTTAATTTACTTTTGTTGTTGCTTATTATTTATAAGTTTTTATTCATGTATTTATATTTATTTTATTACAGTTTGTTTTTTTATTTTTATTTGTAAAATTTTGTTTATTCTCATTCACTCTTGTGGCTTACTGTTATGTTTTTATTATACGTTTCTGATGTTTTTTTACATTATTTTTTGTGGTATTACATGTAGGCCTACTCTAAATTATTTAATTGCCTCTAGTTCGCAACTGATTTGTCTAACCAATGTTAGTTTGTTTACTACTAGTGAAAACTTAAATTGGTATTCCCAAAGGGAGATAGGCCTATAAATTCTCTTGTTTCTTATTTTCATTTAAACAGTAATAGTTTAATAAAGTCACAGTGTAAAGTAACACTGTTCATACTTTTAGTTTCAATTTATTTCTTATAACAAATTATATAGTATAGGTTATATAATATCTTCAAATAAATACACAGCAAGTAGGTTTATTAATATATTAATAGGTTTACCTAGGTGAAAATAAACTTACTTGCAGTGTATTTATTTGAAGATATTACACAGGAGACCTGCAGGAACCTCAAAACGAGTTACTTACAAAGGATAATATTATTAATATAGGTTATGTATATATAGCATATAATAACAGGTATTTGTACCTGTTATTTTTTTGGAACGGTATTTTCATACCTAGTATTTTAAAATAACAGTTTAGCCCACCTCTAATTGTAATAAAAAAAACGTTCCGCTGCCATGCTGATGCGAGCACATCGTTCCTTAATCGATTTTCGTCAGCCTTGAGAGGAAGTGTTTCATGTAAAAAGTCGGTGCGAATTTATTATAATCTAATTGTCAAATTGAACATTTTAATAATCACCCATTAAAAATAACTATTACAGGGAGTAACCGTTGTTACTATTTCATAGGGAGTGCATTATATTACTTGTGTTTATTTATGAAGACTATGTTTGATGAGCAGCACTCAAGTCGTCATTTGCACAACTGTCTATACGATCCAGAAGGCAGCACGAGCGGGAATTATTTGAACGCTCCGACCGTCACCGCTGAAAACACTTTATTCAGTAATTTTAATTGTTTTAATAAACAATTTGGCGCCACCCGGGATTAACACACCCCTATAATTATAAACAGGTAAGGTTACTGCCGTGTTATACTGGTAATTACCGCAATGCTACTACGGACATGGTTAGCGCAAAATTAATGTAACGACCACAGTGCGAGACGAACGCACTAACACATTATACACATACAAAACTGGTTCACATTTTACAGAGACGACCAGAACTATTCGTTACAATATGTATATTACAACAATACAAATTGTTGTTTATTTAAATTTGTGGAGCCCCACGATTTTGGAACGCCAATTACAACAATACAAATACATCGATTCAAGTTAATTTAATTTGTGTAGCCTCATGCTTTTGGGAGACAATTATTTATACAACGCAAGTTAACCAATTTAAATGCATTTACATATTGTGTATTGAATTTGTTGAATAAACATTTAAGTATCAGTTAAAAGTGATGTTTATGAAATATAAAGAATGATTCGAATATTATATGCTTTGTGATTATAAAAATGAAGTTATATGTTCACTAGTGCCAACTTAAAAAAACGTAAGATGTAACTAGGTCATTGTAGTTGTTAGTGCGTGTGTATTGTGTGAGCACAGCTGATGCGTTGGTAATTTCAAATAAAACCCTTTTATATTTGATCTGTCGCTCAGTTAATTGTCCACCACCTATATCTTTTAACAAGTTATGGGCCCAGGTGCGCGCAAAGGGCAATATTTATGTGAAATTGAGCAGTGATAGTCCAAAACGTGTTTACGTGCAAATAGGTTATTCCGACCGCGTGGTAAAGTGAAAATTAACCTCAACGCCATAAAAATGGAAAGTGAATCAATTCAGTGATAGTTTAAAACGTGTTTACGTGCAAATAAAAAGGTTATTCCGACCGCGTGTGTAAAAGTGAAAATTAACCTCTACACATAAACATGGAAAGTGAATTACTACGTATTAACAAGTTACAAGGTAGTGAGAACTGGTATGTATGGAAATTTCAGATTATAGTTATATTGAAATCCTACAGCTTATGGAATGTAGTCAAAGGTGTACAAGTTATGCCCACTATGTTAGACAATAATGCATCTGTAGCCGAGAAAAAAAAATACGAAAAGAAGAAATCTGATTTCGAAAAGGCAGACGGGACAGCTCAGAGAGTAATTGTGACAACTCTGACTGAAAAAACCATGATTCATCTTGTGCATCTAGAAAATGCCAAAGAAATGTGGGAAAAACTTGTGTCTGTGTATGAGCAAAAATGCGAAGCATCTCTGCACATTCTTCAGCAGCAGTGGCACTCATTTGTCAAGGATTTAGCTGATGATATGGCCACACACATTTCAAAGATTGAAGATTTAGCCTATCGACTTAAAAGCATGGGTGAAACTGTTGATGACAAGATGATAGTGTCAAAAATTCTGCTTACATTGCCAAAGAGTTTTAGTCATTTTCTGTGTGCATGGGAGTCAACAGCTGAGGCTGATCGTACAAAAACGAACCTCATTAATAGATTAAGAGTTGAAGAAATGCGAGTGAATGATACTGAAAAGACTGAAAGTAAAGCTTTTGCGTCAAAATCTCAATATAAAGGCAAAGGTGCAAAACAGGGTATGTATAAAAACAATTCTAATAATGTGTTTAAACCAAAAGGGGATTGTTTTGTTTGTGGCAAGCCAGGCCATTGGGCTCGAAATTGTAGATTCAGAAAATACAATAATAAAAGTGATAAAAATGACACAAGCAAAAAACGTGATACAACACAGGGAACTGCACTTATAAGTGAGGCCTTAGCATCTATTTTACAAGGCTCTAAAAAGGTTGACATGTGGTATAAAGATTCAGGTGCAACTGACCACATGACTCATCATCGAGATTGGTTTGTAGATTATAAACCATTAAATCAAGAAATTTTGGTGCGTATTGGAAATGGTGATTTTCTAAAAGCCTGTGGAAAAGGCAATATAAACGTGAATACATTTGATGGCGAAAAATGGAATAAAAATCATTTAGCAGATGTATTATACGTTCCAGATCTTAGTTACAATCTTTTCTCGAGCTGTGTTGCTTTAGACAAAGGTCTAAAACAAGTTGCAGATAATAAAGTGTGCAAATTTTTGAAAAATGGTCAAGTCATAGCTATGGGGTTACGCAAAAGACATAGTTTATTCGAGATGCAATTTGAAATTGAGCCACCGACCAAAAAACATGAAGAATTGAACACTAACTGTGCTAATATTGCAGATACTTTGGAAACATGGCATCAAAAACTAGTGCATCAAAACTATCCTAGAGTTAAGAAGGTACTTGAAGATCAAAAGGAAGAAGTGGGACGCTAAATCTGAAAAGGGATATTTTATTGGATATGAAGACCACATTAAAGGATTTCGAGTTTGGTTTCCTCACAAAAAACAAGTAAATGTAGTACGTGACGTCATTTTCACAAATACATTTGAAAATGAAGAAGAAAATGATGAAAACAGGGAAGAATACACATCATTATTCTTACCCGATGAAAAGAAAGGTAAAGTTCCTGAAGTTGATCAAAACAACTGTTTTGTTGAAGATCATGATATCGTTCAAAATGATATAACTTCTGAGGATCAAGTGCAATCTGAAGAATCTGAAATAGCTGGTACTGAGAATGACCAGACTACAAACTACAGAAGCAGACTGCGCCAATCATCGACAATCAAACCTCCAGCGAGATATGCTGATTATGTTAACATTGAGGACTGTTTTATTGCAGAAGGTACCGAACCTCTCAATTACCAAGAAGCTGTAAACAGTGATGATGCTGAAAACTGGAGTATTGCTATGAATGAAGAAATCGAATCTCTTTTTAAATCACGTATGGGATCTAGTTGAACCACCACCTGGGGCCAATGTCATGGGAAATCGCTGGGTCTTCAAGATTAAAAAGAATCCAAATGGAAATATTCAAAGGTACAAGGCAAGACTAGTTGCCAAAGGCTTTGATCAAAAGGCTGGAATTGATTTCAAGGAAACTTTCAGTCCCGTAGTAAGATTTGATTCAATTCGAATGATTTTATCTATTGCAGCAAAAGAAAAACTCAAACTGAAGCAGTTTGATATCAAAACTGCTTTTTTAAATGGTGAGATTGAAGAGAATGTATATATGAAGCAACCAGAAGGTTTTTCAAATGGAACAAATCAAGTCTGCAAGCTGCTTCGGAGCATATACGGACTCAAACAATCCTCCAGATGTTGGAACCAGAGGTTTACCAAATTTCTAAAGAAGTACGGACTTGAATCTACCAAGGCAGATCCATGTATCTTCACTAGCACGAATAAAGATCGAAGGCTGATTTTGGCCGTCTATATTGATGATGGACTAATTGCGGCTAAAAACCAAGATGATATCAACAATCTAATCCATGGACTAAAAAAGGAATTTGAGGTTACTGATGACCAGGCAAATATATTCCTTGGGTTGCAAATTGAAAGACACCAGGATGGATCAATATTCCTCCATCAAACTGCGTATGCAGAAAAGGTAATCAAAAGGTTTAGGATGCAGAATGCAAATCCAGTGACAATCCCTGCAGATCCTCATGAAGAGACATGCACTGATGCTTATAAAAATCTGAACACTGGAATAGTCAACGCGCCTTATGCAGAAGCTGTTGGAAGCTTGCTTTACCTATCAAATGGTACCAGGCCAGATTTGTCTTTTGCTGTTAATAAGGCAAGTCGCTATCTTCAAAAACCTACCAAGCTTCATTGGAATGCTGTGAAACGAATCCTCAAATACCTAAAGGGAAATCTGGACTACGGTCCAAAGTTCGAAGCAGATATTAATACTCATTTGCAAGTCTATAGTGATGCAGACTTTGCTAGAGAAATTGAAACTCGCAAGTCTACTTCTGGATATTTAATCAAACTAGGATCGAGTGTACTTACCTGGAGTTCTCAACGACAAGCCACAACAGCATTGTCTACAACCGATGCTGAATATATGGCAGCGTGCCAAGCTGTTAAAGACATAATGTGGCTAAGGAAACTTATGAACGACTTATGCATCTTGAAAAGCACAAAAACAACTCTGTACATGGACAATAAAAGTGCAATTCAACTGATCAAGAATCCAGTCTTTCACAAGAGGACTAAGCACATTGACGTCCAATACCACTATATAAGAGGAAAGTTTGAAGAGAAGGTCTTCAGTCTAGAGTATGTCAACACCAAGGATCAGACAGCAGATATCCTCACCAAGCCACTTCCACGTCCAGTTTTTGAGTTACATCGGTCAATCATTTGTAAAAGTTTTAAATAATTTTTATGCAGAGACTTTTTATATATATTACTTAAACAAGGGAAGTGTTGAATAAACATTAAGTATCAGTTAAAAGTGATGTTTATGAAATATAAAGAATGATTCGAATATTATATACTTTGTGATTATAAATATGAAGTTATATGTTCACTAGTGCCAACTTAAAAAAACGTAAGATGTAACTAGGTCATTGTAGTTGTTAGTGCGTGTGTATTGTGTGAGCACAGCTGATGCGTTGGTAATTTCAAATAAAACCCTTTTATATTTGATCTATCGCTCAGTTAATTGTCCACCACCTATATCTTTTAACAGAATTCATGGGTGTAATCGTAATAAGAAGATGATACATTATTTATGTTTAAAATCGTTCCATTATTTATTTATTTAAACAACATATCTCATATCGGATATTAAACAATAACTCATTATTAAATCGTTTGTACGGAGTTTTCGTACATAACTTATTGCTAACAAATTATATACATAAGTTATATACAACTCTTATTATCTAATTGTAATTCTTTAAAATGTTTATTTTGCTCTCTGTTTACTCATGGTGTGTTCATATTTTTGCAATTGCTGATTCATTAGCTTCAAAAAATGAATTTACTTCTACTCAAACTTCTTTTATATTACTTTGTTTTACTTTCTACTGCATATGCATTTTTTCTCTTTATCATCAAAGACTTTACTAATTACGTTAATTCAAAAATTACTTATTTCTCGTATCATTTACGTTACTAATTACTAAATTTGATACAAGAAATATTATTCTAATTTTTACTGCTTTTACATTTATTTATTTTAATATTGGTTGAGTGTCTTCCATTCAAGCTTTAATTAGTGTCTTTCAACTGTCTGTAATTAAATGTTTTGTATCACCTCATTTGACGTGGTTATTCATCTGTACGTCCTCTGTGTCCTTCGGGTCGTGTCCTCTGCATGTGTTTCTGGTCCTCTGGTCGTGTCCTCTGCGTGTGTTTCTGGTCCTCTGGTCGTGTCCTCCGTGTGTACTGATTAATAGTCGTCTCGTCTCACGTCATGTGCTGCCGGTGTGTCCATAGACCTCATTGTATGTATTTTGCAGCTCTGGCTGTATAGCTAGTTGATCCGGTGACTCTTACGATAATTGTGAATTTGTGTCGTCGACTGACATAGCCTCCTGCGGCAATGGTTGAATCGAGAAGAAGAAACTTTATTAGCGTGACCTGGTATTTATAGTCAGGTCGTGCAAAAATTCCTGTCTGAACATTCTTCAACTTGTCAGATTCTGTCAAGGCGTTACTACCCCCACTCTGGTTCAATTCACTATTTTTGCCTATTTTCGCGAATTACGAAGTTTGTTTCATCTCACTCGATGCTCAATTGATCACTAATTTTTATGTGATTACTATACGTAAATTGCACTTCTTTATGGTATTCACAAAAAGAGTTATTCATTTTTTAAGTATAGTAATTGCACTTTTTGTCACCTCTGTATGGTTTTTTAACATTTTATTTATCTATAATTTCTACACTCTTTGGTGTCTTTTGTTTTATCCTATTGTACATAGGATAGGTACATAGGTACATTTATTATAATTAGCAATAAACATATAACTATTCTATTTGAAAAGGGTTGGTTACATTTCAGGAACGGACAGGTTTCACACACACTAACAAAATACACACGTACACAACGCTAGCAACAGGTGTGTCGAAACTGCATGTCCATGCATGAATTCTTTACTCCCTATTTTTACTACGATTCGGCTTATGCAATCTGAATCATGTTTATTAATTCATATTTATTCATTTTTATTATTTATTTGGGCAATGCACAGTATCATTACTGTTTGTACTATTTCAATATATATTGTTACATGATATTTTGCCCATCATCTTGTTGTGTAATTGCATGAGTAAAATATATTTTACTAATCCTAGAAAAGTGCCCCAGGAAACATAATGTAGCTTGTTTCAAGGACTACCAATTATAGGTTTATTATTATTGACCAATGTTAAGTAATGTTATAATAATTAGGTTTCAACTACAGTATTAAAGTTAGTAAGTAAGGAGGACAATGTTTTATAATTACTTACTATGCTAATACTAATCCTACTATATGTGTGAGAGTGGAAATTAATTCATAAGTTTAATAAGAGTTGTGTTATGTTTATGAGGGAAGTGATTAATAATAAACAATGTTTTAATCGTTGTGTTTTGAGATATTGAAGTTAATAAGTAAGGAGGACAATGTTTAGGGAACTACTTACCATATATTATTATGTTTATAAAAACTAGATTGTATCTAGAAGTGTAATAAGAATAATTGTCAATGTTTACTAATAGTTATTAGTAATTAATTGTTTGAGGTTGATACATAATATATGCTAAAATATTATTTCAACAAATGTTAATGTTAATGGAAGGGTACCAAAATTATAATAACTAGTGGTCGCCCAGTGGTCGAAATTCGACCGTAATTCATTAAATTTTTAAGTTTGAATGTTATTGTGGTTCTTTTGTCAAAGAGTATACCTCTATAATCATTGCATATAATTTTTTTGAATTTTGTTCTATTACGTCAGCTGCCAGCATGTACAAATACGTCATTAGCATGTGTTGTTTGCCTTAATTCCCTGCAATACCTATGAAATTTAAAATTTAATGTTAGTAACAGTTGAAAAAAACACATTTACAGCTTGTATTCGTATTTATTTTTTGATATAATTCATTGTCAGTTTAAATTTTTTCATGTTATTATTGAATCAAATAAACGCTAATAAAAATGAGACTTGACATTCATAGAAGTATAAGATACATTGTTTTCAATTCCAGTCGATTACATTTCATTTTTGGTAATGTACAAAATTCGAAAACAGTTTGAAGATTATCTGCTACAAAGCTTATATAATTTTTTAATTTTTTGTTTCTATGCACTAATTTTCGAGTTATTTGAAAAATATGAAAGATTCCTAAAATGAGGTTTAGCTTGGCTAAGCCATATTTAAAAAGCAATAACGCGTTTTTTGACATTTCCTTGGGTTTTTTTTATTGCCATACTGACCAGGGTTCGCCAAGGCTACACAGTTATTTTGCCTATCTTTTTTGAATTATATAAAATTTAAATAAAAAATTAACACAAAATACAAAAAGGAAATAAAAAATACGTGCCTCATATTTTTTCATATATTTTTCATTAAATCAAAAAACCGGGCGGTTAAAAAAAATAAATGTTGTCCATTGAACTTAAAATAGTTTGAAAGTGAATTTAATGATTCAGAACTTCTGTGTAAATGATGTTTTTTGTAAAAACTCTTTCATCATTTGCTAAATGCCCTTGGCCATTATATTCGGAAATATAAAATCTCAAACCATCGAATGATCGAACTCTACTTGCTGCGACGTACAATTGACCATGTGTAAAAACTGGCTGCCTCAATAAAATTCCAATTTTTTCGAATGTTTGTCCTTGAGACTTATTTATTGTCATCGCAAATGCAGGTATAATTGGAAATTGAGTTCTTTGAAAATTAAATGGTAAAACAGTACCGGAATATGTTAAATTTATACGTGGAATCAAAATTCTCTTATTGCGTGTGGTTCCAGTTAAAACTTCGCAATCAATAGCATTACGATGCATACACTTGATGCGCATTCTTGTTCCATTGACTAATGCTTCCTTTGTATTTAAGTTTCTGATCAGTAAAACGATGCAATTAACTTTCAATACTAACTTATGTGGTGGCAAACCACTAATAGTCAAAGAATTCAAAAACTCTACTGGATAGTTATTGATTTCATTGTCATCATCACAAATTATTTTATCGTAGCTATAATGTTTTCTGTTCACCTGGTATTCGATTAAGTATATCAGTATTAATAAAAGTACAATCATCATTTTTAGGTGCTAAAATAACTGACTTCAATATGTTATCTGAGAGTATGTTTCGGAAATATTTCCATACACCTCATTAATAATATTATTTTCATCTCCTATTAATTGCTGAGGTATTTCAATAATATTTTCACCAAACTGAGGGAATTGTGGGGCTTCATCATTACCAATTGTTTTCAAGAATTCGACAAATTCTATTTCACTTGGTAAGGCTCTCATATTTTGAGTAAACGTTACTTTATGAAAATAAACAAATTTATGCCAACTCGTGACACAATTTTCAATTAAAGTTGCACGTGATCCATGTGGGACAACTGGTAAGATTTGCCGAAAATGACCGCACAGAAGTATCGTTTTCCCTCCAAATGGTTTATGTTTATCATTTTCATCGCATAGATCCTGCAATAATCTATCTATGATTTTCAACACTTGCAGTGGGCACATACAAATTTCATCAATAATTATCAATGATGATGAATTTATGTAACGTCCATAGCTACTATTTGCGGTAATATTCACTACAGAATTTTCCAAAATGGGTATAGGCAATTTAAACACATTGTGTAAAGTTCTACCTCCAAGTAATAGAGTTGAAGCTATGCCACTGAACGCTGTTGCAATGCAACTAAGATTAAGCGAATTTAATTTGTGAATGATTGCTGTTTGTGTGAATGTTTTTCCACAACCTGCATGAGCGGTTAAACAAAAAAACATTAGATCCAGTATCATGATGCAAAACTTCACGAATCACATGATCAATTAGATTACGCTGTTCAATATTTGCAGTTTCATAATTCTCAGAAAACAGAAACTCTTGTTCTATCGGATCAATATCATTTGCTTCGTCTGTTCTCTGCGAATACGTGGGAACTGGTAAACCAAGTTCTTGACATGACAAATTATGAACATTCAAAATATCTTCAATTTCTAATAGAGCTGTGTTAAAGGATACTTCTTCGTTGTAATCTCTCAAAAAATCTTCACTAAGATATACTTTAAATTCATTCCATAACACCAATGCATTGGCTGGCACATTTAATGCACAAATGTAACCAAATACATTTCGCATTTGTTTTGGTGAATGTAATTCTTTTGTTTCATTTAAACATTCGCGCCATTCATTATCATTTGAAGCAATGCCGCGAGCATGGCACGCTTCAACAAAAGAAGTGTGTATAATTCCATTGTATGTTCTAACACCCTCAAATGATTTTGGTCCACAGACATGTAATAAAAGCAATCGTAAATGGAAAAGTTCGATGTCTTTTGGTGATACTACATATATGCGTGTAATGATTTTATCACCTCCACGCCTTCTCTTATTCCATTTTTTTCGGGAATCTTCCCACACATAATGCTAAGGAATTTCAATATACTTATATTCATGCGCTGATGGATCTGATCGATTCAATTCAAAAAATTCTAATAATTTTGTTTGTCTTGCATTTTCAATTGCTTGACGTTCTTGCCCTTCTCGAAAGTAAACATTCTGTCTACGCGGTAAATGAATGTCAAGTCTAACGATGACATGTGATTGAAAATGCATTGGTAATTCATAGATGCGCCATACAGCTTCAGTTGATCCGACATAACGGCCATTTAAAAAATTTTTAACTTCATCAATTTGTATTTCTTGACCTGGTTCATTTCTCTCTGAACCTAATTCAACAGATGCACTGTCCTAGCCTTTATACACGTATTTATAAATGTATTTAACACTTTTAACTGTAGTGCATACTTCAACATTTATATGGCAATTAAATTTGGCAAGTAAATACGGATTGTATGGTACAACATAACGATTGTCGAGGCAACTACCGCGAACTTCAGCATTAATACCATTTATCACGTCTTCTGTATAATGGATATCCATTTAATGATTCACATGTAAATTCATTAAATCGTTTTGGATAATCTTTTGTGCATTTTCCATCTCTCATACATACAGAATTTGGATTAAGTCATGTGTTTTACAACATATTAGGAATGTTAGGAATCTCCGCAGATACAACTTTATCAATATCGGTAGCGTTAACAATTTTATCTTGGTCATTTAAAGAGAGTAAAATGTGAGCATGAGGCAATCCTCTCTTTTGAAACTCAATTGTATAAATCAGTGCTTCAACTTTACCGAAGATTTTTTTTAGTGTAAGGCCCTCAATTAATGCTTTCAGTTTGGACTTGAATACACGCACAACAATATCAGGTCGAAAATTAGCTGGCTCACCTACACCAATATTGCTAACTATTTCAGGCCAACTTGGATTGCAAATCATTGTAATAAACAAAGAAGGCTTTCCGAAATGTTGTACAATTGACATTGCATCTAAATAATTCTGATACATATTTCTTGGAGATCCATTGAATGAAGATGGTAAAATTACTCTACGGCCAACATTATTGGCATTGGGGTTCAATTCTAAATAATCTGTTAAATTGTTGTAAACTTCAGACCTAAGACTTGTTTGATTTTGTCGAATGAAATGTAACCTTGTGCCCTCTATTCTCACATACATATCAACTATCCACTGCAGAAATAATTTTTGTGACTGGTGCAACATGCTAAAATCTTCTCTAATTGCAAGTCGATAGGCTGCATACTGAAGCATGGTTAATTTATTTCTGGGCGCTCTTGAATTAGATGTAGTTGGTACATTATGAGAAATATTGATATGCCGCCCAGTATCACCATTTGGAAAAAGTAATGGATACGCTCCAATGATGAATCCAAAACAGATATTTTTAATGGTACCATTAACTTTTGAAAATGAAACCATATTTCGTTCAAAGGGTGGCTCACCATCAACTGTACTAAATATTACTGCTACATCAGTTTGAACTGCATCATTATAATGGCGTAGATCTAAATCACGATTTACTTTAATGAGCATACAAATTTCTTTATTTTGATTTTCAACTCTCTGACTGGACGGTAGCGCGATGATTTTATTTTTCTAGGTTGGCTAATCTGATTTATATATCGCATCAACGTTCGCGTGATTGTACCTTGACCAGTGCACATTCAGCTTTCTCGGCGTTCGGTTCGCCGAACTTTCTCTGTCAAGTTAGTGTCGACATTAAATGTAGGCTTTAGGCCTTATTATTTTCTATTATGGCCGACTAGGCCCTCTTCATGAGTAACTAAATTTATATTAATTCAATATGCAGCATTAGCCAGCCTACTTCAATTTTTACGGCTGTAATGTAATCAGTCAACATTAAAACTATTCGTATACAGTCCACTTCTTTTTATTTCTTAATGTAATTTTTAATTCATTCTACACATCATCTTCAATCACCATGGAAGACCAGCTAACAGAATATAATTCAAGAAACATAATTTTCGCCCACTTGGGCCCAACTAATTAATTCTTCCTGTCCACACTTGTGGAACATTACTTTTATTCATCAGTTTCGGTCCACTCGGACCGGGAGCATCCATTTTTTGGTCACTCCGGACCTGGATTTCCATTTAACATCTTTTACATCTTTTTCTGGCCATCACGGGCGGATTAGCACGTCAGCTAATGTGACCGTGGCGTGATTTGCGTCGCCATTTCGCTCGTCATCTTCGGGCAACGTAATAGCAAGTTCCTGCCGGCTGCAGTGCCTCAAAGTGGTCATCTTTGCCAGCTGTTCACCATCATCACCAAGGAGCCGACGCTGCGGGAAGTCGCCAACCAGGTACCACCAGCAACAGTAAAAAGGTGCGTAAAAAAATGTCTGAAGAAGGCCTCAAGGTGCTGACCAGAAAGAGAGGCGGATTAAAGTCCGCGATAGTGCGGATACAATCCGCGGTAAATTCTTTTGATATTAATTTAACTACAAAACATTTTCTGACTGTAAGATTAGAAAGTCTTAAGAGCTTAGCCTCGAAGTACGACGAAGTACAGTCTGAGATTGAGCTTATCAGTAAAGACGCGAGCACTGCTCAGGCAGACCGAGTCGAGGTTGAGGAAACGATATACTCAACTGAGGCAAACATTTTACAACTCCTTGACACTTTTAATACTCAGACTGTGCCTCCTGTACTATCGACGCCTGTGCATTTAAAGCCGATAAGTTTGCCCTGCTTCTCAGGCAACATACTTGAGTGGCAACATTTCTATTCAATTTTCAATGATCTAGTGCATTCAAGATCAGATTTAACGCCAGTACAGAAACTGCATTACTTGCATTCATCGGTGAAGTGTGAACCATTAGACTTAATTAAATCATTACCAATTTGTCAAGAAAATTATGTAATAGCGTTGAACTTGCTGTCCGAGAGGTACAATAATCCATTTATATTAGCCAAATATTATGTACAGAACCTACTTCAGGTTAAGTCCACAACAAAGGACTCAGTTCAAAGCTTGGCGGAGTTTACGAATACTATAACGTCTTCCGTTAATTCACTGGCGGCAATGAAGCTGTCCGTAAACCTATTTGAGTTTATTACCATACAGTTGCTCTCCACCAAACTTGACCCTATTACTTTAAAACGTTGGAAGGAGTCCATAGACCCTGACAACTTGCCCAGTTTTCAAGACTTTACGCATTTTTTGAATTTGCGCCGACAACTTTTAGAAAATACAATGCCAATTGAATCCGGACAGCAATTCAACAAACCTAGTGTAAAACCAAACAATAAATTTGAGAAATGTAGCGTAAGAAATACTGCTGGCAGCAGTACCTTTAAGAGTTATCACGCAGCGGCAAGGCATTATTCATGTGTGTGCTGTAAATCTGACCACCCGCTTTACATGTGTAATAATTTTCGCATATTAAGTGCCGCTGAGCGGGGGCAATTGGTTGCAAATCATAAATGTTGTATTAACTGCCTTAGAGCAGGTCATTTGATAACAAATTGTAAAAGTAAACAGGTTTGTAAAATTTGTTCAAAGGGTCACCACACCTTGCTGCACGCTAATTACGTGCCGAAATCAGCAGCTGCCAGCAGTAACTATTGCTCATTCAAATTACAGTGTAAAAACAATGTACTTTTATCCACTGCGGTTGTATATGTCATTGATCGGGCTGGCAATAGGCATAAGGCTCGGGCACTTCTTGACGCCGGGTCCCAGATCAATTTTTGTACGAAATCATTTGCGAAAAGGTTGCACCTTAAACTAACCCGATCTAATATTCCAATTACAGGAATAAGCAACACAGCGTGTTGCGCTACTGACATGTTTCTGTGCGTATTATGTCTCGCTATCAGAGACATAGTTTCGAGGCCAAATGTGCCGTCCTATCTAATTTAACTCATAATCTGCCTTCAATCTCGTTTGACATCAACCGGTTCCACATTCCAAATAAAATTTTTCTCGCCGACCCAGATTTTAATATATCTTCACAGATCGACATACTATTGGGGGCACAATTTTATCTGGATTTAATATTAGCTAATAAGTACACACGCGGACCCAACTTCCCTATCATTCAGGAGACAAAACTGGGTTACATTTTGGCCGGCAATCTGCCCAAACACTGCCACACCCAGGGTCCTGCTGTTTCGTTCTTGGCTAGGAACAATGACAGCCAAATCCTGCAATCTCTCGAGAGATTTTGGGAGGCAGAAACGATCCCCGGCAATACCCCTAATAGCGAGTCGGCTTGCGAAGAGCATTTTGTGCGCTCAACTCAGCGCAACCACGAGGGTAGATTTATAGTGTCGCTCCCATTCAAATCTGATAAGCCCCACTTGGGGGAATCTTACACAAGTGCCGAATCAAGATTTTTAAGCTTGGAGCGTCGATTCAGGCGCGATCCCAAGCTCGCTCGCGACTACGCAGACTTTATCAGGGAATACATGAATCTTGGGCACATGACACTCATTGATCATGGCGCTATCAATTTAGTAGCGTCACACACTTACTACATATACTTATGTGTATACTTATACATACTCATATACTTAATCTGGCTTTGTAAGCTTGGTTGGGATGAACCGATTTCCGGTCAGTCACTTTCGGATTGGCATTCTTTGTGTAACAAATTAAGTCTGATTGGTAAAATAGTGGTCCCGCGATCTATTCGTTGCAACCGTGAGGCGGTTACAGTTCAGTTGCATGGTTTTTCGGATGCGTCCGAGAGAGGGTTCGGCTGTTGTGTTTATATTCGAGTCATTTATCAAGATGCTACTGCTTCCTGTCGTCTCTTGTGTTCAAAATCTCGCGTGGCTCCCCTACGCCAAGTGTCATTACCTCGCATCGAGCTCTGCGCTTGTTTGTTATTATCGCGACTCGTATCTAAAATTATTCCTGCTCTTCATTCGTTTATTGATGATGTACATTTGTATTCCGATTCTATGGTGGCTCTTTACTGGATTCATGCGCAGTCTACGCGTTGGAAAACATACGTCGCTAATCGGGTTGCTGAAATTCCGCGTCGCACGCAAACTTATATCTGGCATCACATTGATTCGCGACGCAATCCTGCTGATATTATATCTAGGGGGTGTTTCCCGGACGTTTTGCGCGATTGCTCGCTTTGGTGGCACGGTCCTGGCTGTCTGTCTCAATCGTCAGATTCTAATCCTGTCCCATCTTTCGTACCGGCCACTCCATCATCTTCGGAAGTCACCGCGGAAGAGAAAACTACACATAACCGTTCGCTAATGTCTACCCTGGCTGTTGACTTATCGTTGGACTTTTCCTCGTTACACCGGCTGACACGTGTATACGCTTACTGTTTTCGTTTCATCAGAAATGTTAGACACTCATCTGCGGACAAACTTTCGGGCGATCTGACCCCTGCAGAAATTCATCAGTCTCTCAATTTCTTCATAAAACAATCTCAATCGATCCACTTCCCAGGCGAAATTAGTTGTCTTCGGAACGGATCTTCTGTTTCCATCAGAAGCAAGTTGGCTTCTCTCGACCCGTTTCTTGACGACTCTGGAGTGATACGCATGGGCGGACGATTGCAGCATTCCCAGTTACCTTACGATTCGAAACATCCTATCGTACTACCCCCTTCGGCGCATGTCACACGCCTTATCATCGAACGCGAACACATTCGCTTACTTCACGCTGGTGCTCAGCTCGTGCATCATTCTCTGCGTCAGCGTTGGTGGATTGTTAATGCCCGGCTAGTCATCCGTTCCATTATTCGTAAGTGTCTCAAGTGTATCCGGTTCAGCGCCACACAGCAGGTCCAGAGGCTTGGCATTTTGCCATCCCCTAGAGTCACTCCTTCAAGGCCGTTTCTATTTTGCGCGGTGGATTATGGTGGTCCCTTCATGATTCGTCATGGCGGGCAGAAGTCTAGAACTCTTACTAAGGCGTACGTGTCTCTGTTTGTTTGCTTGGCAACTAGGGCCATTCACCTGGAATTGGTGTCCGACCTTACTGCCAGCGCATTTATAGCTGCTTTACGTCGTTTTATGGCACGTCGGGGTATACCCAGTCAGCTGTACTCCGACAACGGCACGAACTTCAGGAAGGCCCGCACCATCTTACATGACTTTTACAACTTTTGGCACAATAAGGATGCCATCACCTCGATTAAGTCATTCACATCCTCTCAGGGGATATCATGGTCATTTATTCCGCCCTCCTCACCTCATTTCGGTGGCCTTTGGGAGAGCGGCATCAAGAGTTTGAAATTTCATCTGCGGCGCGTGGTAGGCAAATCTATATTAAACTTCGAAGAGTTCACGACCGTTTTATCTCAGATAGAGGCATGTCTGAACTCTCGACCTTTATTTGCTATTTCCTCGGATGTTAACGACCCGGTGCCACTTACACCTGGCCATTTTTTGATTTGCGCGCCCCTAACTGCGATTCCTGACCCAGACCTTTCTCACGTTCCTGTTTCTCGTCTTGGTCGTTGGCAGCTGATTCAGAGGTTTGTCCGGGACATTTGGAAGGCGTGGTCTCGCGATTATTTGCACCAGCTGCAACAGCGTCACAAGTGGAGGTTTGCCAAAGATAATGTTTCCATTGGTGACTTAGCCTTGATCATTGAGGATAACTTGCCTCCATTAGCCTGGAAATTTGGCGTGATCATCGCCACATTTCCCGGCCCAGATAACTTGGTTCGCGTCGTGGACATTCGCACGCCTACGGGTGTTTTGCGGAGACCAATACATAAATTATGTCTATTGCCAGCGCGAGACGAGATTTGACATTATGGTTATAGCGCAATGCGGCTTTATTCCGCCATTGGCTTATTATTTATTACGACCATTTGGTCAACATAATTGTGATAGATTGTCACAATATTTTTTTGTCAACTTTGCGTCATGGCACGCTTCTGATTATTACAGTTCTGGTGATATCTTAATATTTGTATTGTATGTTAATTTTTGTGGCATACTATGTCACACATTTTCATTGATGTTATGGGGTGTATTGCATGTCTTTGGGTGGTCTTATTTATGAAATGTTATTGCATAATATTCGCATGTTTTGCTGTTAAGTAACCATGCATTCATTTCTTTATATGGTTTCTGATAAATATGTACTATTTTGGGAATGTCTTAAATTGTTTCTGTAATTTCGGTATTCTATTGTTGTTTGACATTACAATTATTTATCTTGTAATTATTCAAGTTATTGTTGTTGTATTCACATAAATTGTGTCGATGTAAAAACTATTGTAAGCGTCTGCCGTCTGTAACTGTCTCGTCTAATTTATTCACATTGTACTTCATATTTTATTCATTTTTGTAGGTAAGCATGCATAATTCTTTATTTAAAATTATGACATACATGTCATATCTGGGCTACATTCAGCATCTAGCTTGCCCACACATTGTTACATATTGTAAATTCCTGAAACTTCAGGAATATCATGTCTAGGTCGATACATGTCGCCCTCCTGAATATACAATAAAACATGCAATGCAACATGTTCAACAACAATTTTGTTCATGTAATGAACTCTCTGTACAGGTCTACGGACCTTAGCTAGCATTAAGGTAACTCTATGACTTGCATATTATGTATTTTCCTTTCATGTTTTATAATGTTACATACTGTGCACACTTGTGTCAGTAATAGTGGTTAACCAGACTTATTGGTTCATGAAACAGCTGTTTGCCAAACCTTGGCCTACAGTCGCTTATCTGCATGCTTATCTCTAAACTAGCGGCCGATTGCCGTTATCTAATCTCAACTCAAGGTTCAACTTAGCCTTGAAGCTGATTCTCATTACTAAGAACTGCACTATGTTAAATTAAATTGTAAATGTATTCTAATTTATTAAAAATGTATTAAAAAATCTTTTTGATTTTTGACGGGCAGTTTATGGACGGTAGCGCGATGATTTTATTTTTCTAGGTTGGCTAATCTGATTTATATATCGCATCAACGTTCGCGTGATTGTACCTTGACCAGTGCACATTCAGCTTTCTCGGGGTTCGGTTCGCCGAACTTTCTCTGTCAAGTTAGTGTCGACATTAAATGTAGGCTTTAGGCCTTATTATTTTCTATTATGGCCGACTAGGCCCTCTTCATGAGTAACTAAATTTATATTAATTCAATATGCAGCATTAGCCAGCCTACTTCAATTTTTACGGCTGTAATGTAATCAGTCAATATTAAAACTATTCGTATACAGTCCACTTCTTTTTATTTCTTAATGTAATTTTTAATTCATTCTACACATCATCTTCAATCACCATGGAAGACCAGCTAACAGAATATAATTCAAGAAACATAATTTTCGCCCACTTGGGCCCAACTAATTAATTCTTCCTGTCCACACTTGTGGAACATTACTTTTATTCATCAGTTTCGGTCCACTCGGACCGGGACCATCCACTGACATGATCTTTCATTGCAATGAATGACCGAACGAAAGGATTAATGCGTTCCAATTCAAGAGAGATTTTGCGCATTATATTGTTATTGCATGTTTGATTATAGTGTTCATGTAATCTATAATTGACAGCAGTGTCAACATCATAAAAATATAATTGCGCATAACATGGTGAGCGACCATATCCAGCAGTCATTGGACCTGATCTGTGATAAAAAACATCATGTATTTTAAAATGATACACTCCACGCGTAACTGTATCCGAAATTTTAGCTTCTGAGCTAACCATAGCAAATGATGAATTGTATTTACGAATGTTTTCAAAATAATTTTTTGACTTTCTTTTTATTGAAGGTTCATTTGAAGTAAGTCCATCATACAATGATTTAAAGTATTCATTTTGACTTAAGGCCGGTAATATTGCTTTACCCTTATGACAACATGAAGTGTTTGCAGTCCTTTCACCTAAAGTGACCTCAGATTCGAAATGTTTTGCATTGCAAAACCTGCATTGTAAATGCATTAATCCACAATCAAAAGTATTAAAATATCTTGGAATGACATTCAGTGTGCATTTAAATGTATCCCTCAAAATAATTTCATCATTTTGTATACTATTTACACTATTTAAATTTGCATTTGGTATTATCATTTTGACTTTCACGCGAATATATAGTCCTTCTTCTTTGTCTCTCACTCCGACCCGTCAATGTTATACTATTTACACTATTTAAATTTGCATTTGGTCTATTATCATTTTGACTTTCACGCGAATATATATTCCTTCTTCTTTGTCTCTCACTCCGACCCGTCAATGTTCTATGTCGAGGCATAATGGAAGTAGGTGCGAATATCTGAATGTAAAAAAAAACATGTAATGAAATTACTGAAACTAAGATTAGACAGGGTTTAATTTAAAAATAATAAAATGTACTCACTTTTTTGAAACCACCAATAATAATTAGGCGAGAGTAAGTCAATTCAAATTGCTGCTACAAAATTTTCCTTTTGCAACAGGTGTATATTAAGCAAGCTGTATTTCACTTTCACTGCACATTAATATATAAAACACAGATATCTAATATACAAAATATAAAATAATCACTTTTTTGCCTTGACATACACTCCACAGACTATTGAAAAAGGAACATTTGAAATCACACAAAATTCACAGCTCATTCAGTCAATCTGTCAGTATTAAGCAAGCTGTATTTCACTTTCAACTGCACATTAATATATAAAACACAGATATCTAATATACAAAATATAAAATAAACGCTTTTTTGCCTTGACATACACTCCACAGACTATTGTTGCCTGGCAACAAAATTATTTTATTTTTAACAATTACCATTGTTTGAAAAAGTTTAAATGAATTTTCAAGTGCAAATGAATGTTTTATTTTATTTAATTTAATGTATTTGTAACACGTATTATATATAAATTTTAGCTTTCTGCACTCCTTCTCCATATAAACTTTAACTATGCCAAATCTCACACTCCTCCGTGCTCGCAATATGCTTAAAAAGGGGTACAAAGTTTTCTCTTCACGTATTAATATAAGAAGTTGTGTTATGTTTATGAGGGAAGTGATTAATAATAAACAATGTTTTAATCGTTGTGTTTTGAGATATTGAAGTTAATAAGTAAGGAGGGCAATGTTTAGGGAACTACTTACCATGTATTATTATGTTTATAAAAACTAGATTGTATCTAGAAATTTAATAAGAATAATTGTCAATGTTTACTAATAGTTGTTAGTAATTAATTGTTTGAGGTTGATACATAATATATGCTGTAATATTATTTCAACAAATGTAAATGTTAATGGAAGGGTACCAAAATTATAATAATAGAAATTTGTGAAACTAGGCATGTTAGGCCTAGATGGTTAAGGAATTTGAAAAATAGTTTATATTAAGACTAGAATAATTAATGTCAGGTTGAATTATGTTATTAATTATTGTATTTAATAGTTTTAGTAAAGTGAAGGGTACAAAAAGAACTAATTATAAATAATTTTGTACAAATAGTTAAAAGTGTAAAATAGTAACTCAGGAAATATGGAATGGAAGATGATCAAAAGTGATATCAAAACAATCAGTGTTCCATCAGAAACTCAAAGATACTAGTATATTGAAGATCAAAGATCATATAAAAAAGTTATAACAATTATAAGAAAATTGAAAGTAAAATATTAGAAGTTTGTTTATTTTGAGGCTCAGAGAGAACCATAGTAACTCCAGATGATACAATTTAAACCAATCAAAGCTAAGTTATAGGTCTTAGCAACTGATATGTTATAAATTAAAAAAAGGGGAGTCCATTATTAGATCTAAACGAGAAAGGTTGATATAAAATATAAGAGACTAATCTAACATATTTTGAGTGTAATATCAGTGAAAATAATTAATGTTAATCATTATACAAGACTAAATGTTTAGAAGAAAGAAGTACAACATTCTTCAAAAGAAGGAAACTAATTAACATATTATGAAGAAACAAAATCAACCTATCCAGGAAGGGAAGTATTTTTGTTAATAACTAAACTGAAGAAATTACCTTAATGGCCTAAGTTACACTTTTCAAAGACACTGTTTATACTTTTTGATTAAAACTATATTTGAACTTTCACTGAGAAAATAATTAATGAACAATCTTATTTTCAGTGTAAAAAACTATTAATGTATGGTAATATAACCATTTAAAGTGTATTAGACAATGAAAATACATAAATCAACATAACCTAGACACTGAACATTGTAAAATTCTTAATAGACTCTTGTTAAGACACTTTGTAATTTATTCTATGCCCATGTATTTTGGTACTTTTCCTAAGATATTTGTAGTTTATACCGTAGTCAAAAGGATCTAATGTAAAACCATTCTATTTATATTTTATTTAATAATTATTAAAATGCAGATAGGTTTGCCCTGAGAAATAAGAGCAACTGCTGCCATTCTGAGCATATTTAAAGAACAGCCGGCCAGACTTTGTTAACAATTATAATTATCTCTTAAAAACATTTAATAATGAGAATAAAGGATTTGAGTTCAATAACAACAGATAAAAGGTGTTCTTTTCTTTACTTAGTGGATAATTTTATGTATATGATATTATGTACACCATATAAACAGATGTTCATTTTTTCATCAACTAGCATAGGTTGGTAACACTCTCAACAAGGAAAGTATGGCACCGGATTTGAATCTGCCTTACTGAGAATTAATAGTCATAATATTATTTAAATAAAAGATTAAAAACGATAGAAATTT
This sequence comes from Magicicada septendecula, assembly GCA_034769895.1. Taxonomy (NCBI): domain Eukaryota; kingdom Metazoa; phylum Arthropoda; class Insecta; order Hemiptera; family Cicadidae; genus Magicicada; species Magicicada septendecula. The sequence continues at coordinate 798,280,195 of CM068368.1, forward strand.
AGAAGTAAAAAGAAACCCTTATGCTATATGCAATATTACTTACCAATTTACCAATACATTTTATTTGCAACATCTGATTGCAAATTGGCACTCAACTAAAATTACCCTGACAACATACTCATCCTTCAAATACAAACCAAGTACAATTTAGATAGTAACGAATTTACTTAACGTTACAGAATTGGCGATCCCAACAGGGAGGCTTAAGATTGATACGGGAGAGTATCTCGTAGTGTTACAGAATTGGCGATCCCAACAGGGAGGCTTAAGATTGATACGGGAGAGTATCCTGTAGTGTTACAAATTGACGCAACCAACGTGTGGCTTTTTAACACGATTTGAGACTGAATGTAACTATATATATATTGTTACAACACAAATAAGCTACCCTAATACCAGGGATAAAAACGATGAATCAACTATGTAAAATGTTTAAACTAATGAAAATAAAATGACAAGAACGCGACAAACGACGACGTGACCTAACCCAAGTGATTGAATGAAGTGATTGACCCAAAACAACCAAATGAAATGAAACCAAATGAGAAGGGGAAAACCAAAATAAAATGAAAGTGAAGGAGGAAAATGAAAATGAAACAAACCAAGTATAAAGGAAATAAAATGAAATCAAATGATAAGACACAAACTAATAAGACAGGACAAAAAAAGGAGAAATGAAACACTCAAATATAATAATGGAAACAAAACCAATAACTAACAAATGTAAAAGATAATTATTATTATCGATTAAATGATAAATGTAAATGATAATTGATAAAACCCGATAAAGTAATAAGAAAAATAAAAGTACACTAACCAAAGAAATAGAGTTTAAAATATAATAAAGAACTCTATAAAGACATGAACTTAATAATCGTATAAATAACATTTGTAAAGAGAGAGATAGTGAGAAAGTAAACATAACTGAGTGACAAAGAGAATGTAATGTGAGGGATTACCCACTAATAACACTTAAAATAAAATTTAAGAAGTGCAAAAGTGACAGTGTAAAATCCCAAAATAATGAGAAACCCTATTGATAGGTGTAAACACTTAATAATCTGTGATGAACACTAAATGATTAATGGTGAACAATATTATTTAATAAGAATCTTGTTATTGATAGCATTAAGTTTAATTGTAAGTGAGGGATACAATAGTATTCAAAGGGGGAATCCCATGGAAGGTTAAAAGTTAGGGTTACCATGGCTAGAATGTAAAGTTTGTATAAGAAAGAATATAATAAAGAAAACAAGAGCAAAATAAAATAAACACCCCATGTTCTAAGGGAAAATCAATTAAGTAAATTTAAATGGTGTAATGATGTTTATCACCCAAAAAATAAGTAAGAATGAAACGAATTGTAAGCAAACGTTGCATAATAACTGTTAAAAAATTGTTTGATTTAATCTATGAATAGGATATGGCTGAAGGAATTATACAGACCATAAGCCTAAATGTAAAGTTTTATGTAATAGAGAATAGTAAGTAATAGCCCAGTTATTAACAATGGCAAAATATGTAAATAAAAAGATAAATTAATACAGATCTGATAACACTGGAAAATCAGTTAGGAAATGATTAACAAAACATAATGTAGAAACTAATGGGAACATACAATTATTATAAAAATAGATCCAAAACACATCAATAAGTAAACAAATAATTTATAATATCAAAACAAAACATGTATGAGGGTAAATTAAAATGTAATTTGTATAAAATAAGTAAATATAGTCAGTTACTACTTAGGCCTATGAAATGCCTAACTGTAAAAAACAAATAACTACAAATTGTAAACAATTAACAAGAATATTAGCAAATCCAAGGCAAATAACTAGTCAAGGATAATTTGTGAATCAGATTAAAAGATAAATGTTAGAATAAGGACTTAAAATAAAAAATAAATGTACTGTAATTAACAAATATCAACATAATTGTCCAAACAATAATACATTAGAAAACCTAACCTTATGGGATGTCAAAATAAGCTTTGAAAGAAAATACGAACAGTAGTGATAATATTTAATATGTAGAGAGGAAGACAGAAGAATAATAGCAATCAGAAGATATACAGTGATTTTGAATAAACATTCAAATGTGATAACAATGGTCTTAAGTCAAGATCAGCCAATCAGAATCTATTAGTACCATGACAACGGAACGTTGGTTACGAATTTTCCGTTAAATCTTATTATTCCATAAGTGACGCTCATCTAGAATAGACGCCAGGCCATGAATGACCAAAATTTTAATATAAAATGTTTAAAAAGTAATCAAAATTCAAAAAGATGAAAACGTAAGAAGCAGACGAAGGATGAGAACATTTAACTGATGCCAAGGACCAATTTAAATAAATTTTAAATTAATAAATTTCTACAACTAACATGAAAAAGATGCCAGACGTACTTAATCCCCAAGATAATTGAAAATTGGCGACTATTGAAGCCCCATTCCATTTTGACTGAATGACAGTTCACATCAAGTCGACTGATTTGATAAGTATTATTAAATTACCCGAATTTCTGAAATAAATTCTCTTTAAATTTTTCTCACAGTAAGCTGAACTCTCACTATAAACTGAATATTATTTCTTTCAAAGATTAATTAAAAAATAAAACACTGAAATTTTGTTAACTAGAAAAATAACCTGTATGAAAATTACGAATTTTTGAATCACACTTCAGGAACAAATTATAATTACACATTATATTATTTAAGTACAAATAATGTAAGGTAGTGTACTTTATTGTAATCATTATTAATATTTCTTTCGTAATCACAAGAACCCAGGACTTTGAATGGAACAAACTGTAAACAAACAAGCAGTCTCCATATTTGACTGAATAATTCGTTCAAAGTCGATTCGCCGAAACCTTGAGATTTTGTCTTATAATAATTGTCGGTGCAAATTTGTTGAATAACCAAATATAATTTTGTGTCAAACTGAGTAATTACCAATCACCAATAAATAAACTAGTACAGAGTGTAACCACTGTTTTTTTATTCCATAGGAAAGTATTACAACGATACATGTGTACAAATTTATATGTAATTTAATTTGTATAGCCCCACGTTCTTTGGGAGCCATTCTATACAATAATATTTAATATAAATTCGATATACTGTAATTTATGCAGGTTGTATAATGATACCAGGTGTAACTATAATAAGAGTATTTTTATTTACCAGTATTTAAAATTCATATTTATTATTTACTCAATATTATAAATATTCATAAACATCATTAATAATTGTCGGTCACGATATTGCTCATTATTAAATGTTTATATCTCATGATATGCAGCGTTACACATACTTAAAAATCTCTTATATCTAGACAGGTTAATAATCTTAATCTAAACATGTTAATAATCTTATATCTAGACATGTTAATAAATTGGTTTATTAATTAAATATAAAATTAAAATGTTTTTTTGAAATAAATTTTTTTAACTCAGATCTGACCTCTACTCGCTCAGTCTATACCAATGTTTAAAATTCAATTTAAATTTATATTAATTGCTTGTAGACTGGCATTTGTTTTAATATTCAACTTTAAATTAATCTTTTCTATAATTCAAATATCAAATCTATTTACTATTTATTTTGATAATAAACTCTACTCTCTCTACTTTAAATTCTCTTTCATTTATTAATTCTTTTTATACGTGATCGCTCATTCTTACGACTAAACCTTTATCTACATTTTAAAATATTATTACTAAGTATAAATTTTTCTTTGTTTTAATTTACTGTCTTTTGATATAGTCTTTATGAGCTCTTTTTCTTTTTTAAAAATCATTTAAAATGCATTATGCATGTCACCTCGAGTTCTGATGATCTTACGACTTGTTGTCCGGGGTCCAGCGTTGTCCAGAGTTAGTTTTCCATTCCTCCTGCCCTGGCGTGTTCCTGGATACGTCTAGAGTCCAGCTTCGCTCTCCAGCAGCGTGTGTTCCTGGATACGTCTAGAGTCCAGCGTCGCTCTCCAGCAGTGTGGTCATGGATAAGTCTAGAGTCCAGCGTCGCTCTCCAGCGGTGTGGTCCTCATCAGAGAGTCGTTATCTGCTGCAAGGTAGATCTTAAACATCTTCTAACGTCCAGCATCCCTCGTCGCTCTGGTAGCTTTTCCGTATATACTCTTGGTAGACTTACTATTTCGGTATTTACTTTTTCCGGAATATTGTCGTGAATTTAACGAACGTTATTTCTTTCGTTACTGCGACTTGTAATAAAAATAAAAATAAAACTGTTTTGCCGACGGACAGCATGTCCGACTGCAACTGTGTCTTGAAATGAAGAGAAGGGTTTTTGGTCGAACCCTTAATTTATACCCTCTCGAGATTCCGCGCCAGTTGGCTCCAAAATCGTCCTGTCGATACCTGCATATCGCGTGACAGCCCCCACTCCCGAACCTTTTCATCTATTTGAAATTATTAGCAAATAGCAATGTTTTTCACGGAATCGAGATAGCACAAATCATACCTAATTCGATTAAGCACTCACTATATTAATTTGAGCGTCTTAGGGTAATTTGCGTATTTTTTTGGCAGGTTTATTTTGCACTGTCTTCGCATAGCGTGTTCTATTAACGTCATCTTTTCACTGGGGATAACTATAAATTTTACACACACTTTGGTGCCTTTGGTTTGATCATACACTAATTAGTTTTCGCACAGTGAATTAAAATAATTTGTTTATTAATTACTTGGGGCGGGTTGCTGAGATTCCTGTCTTTGCATGCATCACTAACACATACAAGATACACGTGTAACATACATACAATTGAGCAGGTGTTCACTGCGTGTCGGAACAGGTTAACTTCTCCCCTAATCTAACAATGAAATATTTTTACAATCTCAGACCTGTCCATTTACCCGTAACTTAAACAAATTCTACAAATTTTATGTTTATTTAAATTAATGCCTAATACAGCGTATGGCTGTATCGTTGCAGTATATTATAAATTGTGTATTATTTAGCAAAGAGCGAAAATGACGGTAAGCGCTCACGTCGCAAACTCGGCGAACTAACTGCTCGATTAAGAAGGTCGAACGAAGGCGGGAGTAAAATTTGAATATTCCAGACCGTCATAGCTAAGAACGCAAAACCACCCTATTTGTTAATTTAATTGTTTTAATTAAACAATTTGGTGCCACCCGGGATTTATGAACACCTAACGAAGAACAGGTAAGGTTTCCACTCGTGTTGTACTGGTAATTGAAGGATCGCTACGGACATCGTTAGCGCAACATATAAGTGACGACGACAGTGTGTGGCGAACACACTATACTTTTCACCTTTTCAGAATACGTACAAAGCTAGTCGTTACAATATATATATATATATATATTGCGACAACACAAATTACTAAACTATTGGCGCATAGGATATGATAGTATGTGTATTTCAAATTACAAGTCTATATTGGAGGGTTTAAGATTATTTATTGTACAAACACAAGTTATAGTTTATATGGTATATTTGAAATGTACAGAATGTAATGTTTGATATAGAGTCTTTCTTTTAAAATGTTAAATAATGTTCATACGCAAGACGTGATACGTTACATAAGAAGACTCCCACGATGATGTTGTTGAAGAGAAGGGCCGGTCTTTGCTGTATAGATGGTTCGTCAGGTGTGGCTTACCAATGACAGACGTTTCACCAGAAACGTTTACAGCTGGGCTGGCGTCCTGTAACAGCTGGGCTGGTCCTATAACAGCTGGGCTGGTGTCCTATAACAGCTGGGCTGATGTCCTATAACAGCTGGGCTGATGTCCTGCAACAGCTGGGCTGATGTCCTGCAACAGCGGGGCTGATGTCCTGCAATTCCCACGATGAATCCGACACTTCGCACACAACGGTACTACGGATTTTATTACTCGCAAAACTTATATAGAGTTTAAGACCAAGTAATATCTCAGGTGACAGTGAGTTTAATCAATAACGGTATATTGAGCTTATACCTCTCCGGCTTCTTCAAGTGTTCTCGCGAATACCAAGGTCTACCGCGATCAGCAGACCACCCTATGAGGAAATCTTGCACTAGCACGGACACGTCTTGATGGAACTATTGCGAACAATTAATGATACTGTCACTGCGGAAATCTCACACAATGATACAGTTGCACTCACTTCTTACACACGTAATACTACAATAATAATATCGTGTGTAAAGATATAAAATCAATTGTTATGCGTCACACGCGTTACTATCCCCGAAAAGTCTTAACAAATCCTTGCAAGCGGTAGAGTCTTGTACAAGGATTGTATGTACCGTTCGCGGTAGCAGCAGTGAAGAACTGCTTGTAATTTTTCGCACAATGCGTTAAAACACTGATGTGTGCAAATGTACTACACACACAGTTCTGAGTCTTCCCGCTTCACTAACGACGAATAGTTTTACAACACCTTGCAAGCGGTAGAATTCTTGTACAAGGAGTGCACGTTCCGTTCGCGGTAGATGGCGTAGAAGAACTGTCGTAATTATACGCGTAATGCGTTTAAACACTCCTGCGTGCAGATGTACTACATACACAGTTCTGAGCCTTCCCGTTTCACTATCGACGAATAGTCTTTACAACACCTTGCAAGCGGTAGAATTCTTGTACAAGGAGTGCACGACCCGTTCGCGGTAGATGGCGTAGAAGAACTGCCTGTGTAACGACAGGCATAAGAAAATTTCCAACCACCAGTCAGCATTCTATTGGTGGATGGAAGTCACATGGTTAGTAAAGGTGACCATGCACTTTTCATGCATTAGAGTGCATTTACCTTGTAACAGCATGCATAGCGGTAATCAGACTACTCGTATCTCATGCATGCTGCCTACATATTAATAATATACATGAACGTAAACAATAGTCCGACAGGTATAGGGATTGTAGCGATACACATGTCTCAGTTCAGCTAATGTCAAAACAACGATAATACTTCACGCACCGCACGGGAAACGTTTCCCACTCGCGCACGCGCGCACATTTCCACTAACACAGTACATGAATAACCATAAATAATAATGCACAGTTATTTTAAACTAAACCCTTAACCTTACTAAATACAATTGATAACAACCAAACTTAACCATCTACCAATATAATATGAATGTCCATTGTCTGTGTAATATATGCCTTGCCCCGCCTATCATGATCCTGTGATTCGTTGCAATATATATTGTTTACACCATCATGTCTCCTGTCTGACTGACATTGGCTGAACCTGATTTCCTGTCTGAATTATAACTGCGATAATCGGTTATCATAGCTTGTGTCTTAAAGTGATCCAAAATCAAAAACTATAATCTCTACCACAGTTGTCTGATTTCTATTTTTTTTTTTTTTTTTCAGAGCTGTCAAACCTCAGATTACACCTTATGTTATTAAATATCCTCTCTCCAACTTAAATCCATACTCGAAAGCATTAATAGCATTTTTATTACATATTCCTTATCTTTTTGGATTTTTGAATTCCTAACAAAAATACAAATAAATTAACAACAGTACAGTGAATTTTGTTTATTTTCTATTTTTGAACTTCTAATTAAGATAAAAAATGAATAAAAATAATGGTGTTGTTTTATTGATTCTTCCACAGATAGTTGATAGTTTCGTCAAAGTCTGATGGCGCCAGTATTGTCACAACCTGAAACACAATAAAACAACATTTAATTAATTAATATTTAGGATACACATTCAATGGAAAATTCTGAGTTATTCCACGAGTTCAAAGAATTAATATTTTGATAACACTCTTCAGTCGTACATCGCTGGATTTCGGGGAGGGGATTGCCGTCCGGGAGCCCTTCGTAGGCCCTCAGGGTCCTCCGTCTTCGCGACTCTGCAGAGGCCACCAGACTTCTCTACTAGAATCTCTGGAGGCGCCTGGGGTCCAACGTCCCTCTTCCGATCGTATTCGTCGCAGCCGGGGGTTCCTGTGTCGTCACAGCCGGCGATGTGGTGGTTATGTAGTGTCAAGGTCGGTAACGTTATAGTCGATGATGTGGTAAACTGGTAAAAAACGGAATAATTTCGATAAACTATAAATTTCGTGCCGGCTTGCTCGAAATATAAAGAAATTTGATTTTTATTTCCGTGGCTACGGACAATTTATATTTAAAGTTATTGTTGTTCATCTGTTTTTTTATTTAACACTTTATGTATATTTCTATTTGTTTGGCATTGTGTATTGAGACTGAAGGTAACGTGGTACTGAAATCTTGAATCAGCAATCAAATAGGGGTTGATTTACGGGGGGGGGGGGATCCAACAATAAGAGAAATTCCCCTTTCGCCACCAAAATTTTATAAAACCTTACTCCATAGTCCTATTGAGAGAAAATCATATAATTTTTGTTTTGTTTTTTCTCTCAAGCTTAATTTTTTTCTATATAATCAGAATCGGTGTTTTGTAGCGTCCTGAACTGTATTTTACATTTTTGATATAAGACTTTTTTTTAATCAACGAACTTTTTATTATTAGATTGTAGACTTTCATATAGGCTAGATCTGCACAACTCCACTTGTTGCCTCTGACGAGTCAGCCTGATGTCTCCCGGTAAGCGCTTTTGGACAATTCAGCTCATCACCATTTTGGTTTTCAGTACGATCTGATGATTTTGATGATGATTATTAATTAAATCGCTCAAAAGCGCTTAACAGGAGTCACTGGACTAGTGGCGAGCATTAAGTTGTACAGAGAAAAAAGAAATTTAAAACAGTAAATGTTTTCTTACATTTACATTAATTATATACACAACATCCGCTAAGCGTTCATGCGCCTACTTGCAATGTTTAATTTCCCACCCCATGTTTGTCTCCTATCGCAATGTTTCCAAGCCACAGTCGGTCTTAAATAGCATTTTAAGTGTAAAAGTGTGATCTTTCGCCAGCTGCAGTTGATATCGTTAATGCAAATGATATTCTTAACGCTCATTGCGGTATTTGGGAATGTTGAAAACAAATTATTTTAAAAAAGGGATTAAGCGGCTCATCCGCAAATATTGTAATTTAAGATTTAAAACATTATAAAAAAAAGCAGAGAAGCGTGAAGAATGGCGAGCTGCTGCCAACCAGCCTATGGGCTGCTAACCTAGAAGAAGAAGAAATGTGGTGTCAGTCGGTCTCGTGTACAGTTCGGCTCAACAGTTAATCAGTATCAAATATAGACGTATAAATAACTGAATATTTCAGACATACCAAGTCATGGTCTGTATGTGCAGACACAGCATTCTCCTGGTATCGCCGATACTGTGTTCATTCGATTCTGTTGACAACGAACTGTGTGGCTAATTTATGCTAAACTACTTCCACACACAACGGTTTCGTCTGTACGGAAAAACCCGACGATTTCACACCACACGATTTTTTGCCGTTGCAATGGGTTCAGTCACACTGCGTTCTCAGTTTTGTTCAGTAGCGGTTGTAGTCAACTCAAAAAACAGAGAAAAATATAAAACTTAAAAATGTACTAAATAAAAAAATATTAAAAGACACAGAAAAATACGTAAAAATATAATAACTTCTAAATCACGGATGTCTTTGGTATGTTAGTTTTAAGTTTCAAAATCAAAATACATTGGCAGTCTCAAGTCTCTAAAAACTGTAAGGGTAAGTTGCAACTGAGTTACAACTACTGGTCTTATCTTGTATATTAAATTGTCCGAGTCGGCCACGACACCAGCCGTAAGATGTACTGCAAAGCTGCATCATTTAAACGCCGCACTGAGGAGTTTGAAAATTGTCTCCTCCATGGGCGGGATTTCACCTACGGGATTTGAGGGGCATTCGAACCTTTTTTTCTTTAGTAAACCGAGGTGAAGTGTTCATTGAGGAATGGACTAGAAAGGCAGGAATTATTGGCAGTGTTCGGGTGGAGGTGTTGGCATTACAGCAGAAAGACACGCTGGAGACAATGGTAACCTGTAACTGGCAGAAAGGTAGGCTAGTGACAATTCTAAACTCCGAATGGGCGGAAAGGCGGACTAGCGAGAATTTTAATCTCCGAACGGGCGGAAAGGGAGGTGAGCAAAAATTATAACCTACGAACGGGCGGGTTAGCGAAAATTCTAACTTCGAACAGACAGAAAGGTGGGCTAACGAGAATTCTAACCTCGAACAGACAGAAAGGTAGGCTAGCGACAATTCTAACCTCCGAACGGGGCGGAAAGGCGGGTTAGCGAGAATGCTAACTTCCGAACAGACAGAAAGATAAGCTCTCTAGCCCGCCTTTCTGCTCGTCTATCTGCCTATTCGGAGGTTATATTTTTTGCTAGCCCTTCAAAAGACACACACACACATCCAAAAACGTGTGTAAACACATGCACGCACAAAAATATGAAAAAATTAAATAATCAAAAGGGGACCTCGGGCTTTCTACTATCTAAGGGCCCCCATAATGGTTAATCCGGCATTGGATATGATAATTCCCGGGGAAGTTCTTTGTTTTACCTAGTGGTTAACATTGCATATAGCTTAGCTTGAATAAGTTAAACTACGCAAGAAAACTATATTTTAAAAGCCTTCCAATGCCTTGTCAAATATGCACAAAGCTACGGCAGTGGCGGCTTCAGGGGGGGGCCATGGGGGCCATGGCCCCCCCCCCCGAGAACCTGAGACACTTTTCCTAACTCATTATTTAGACGATCCAAATGGGTAAAAATATTAGTGGATATGACAAAAGTTATTACGGTTGAAACTATATGTCAGCGTGGCCTTATTAAAGGTGGCCTTCACTGTGGTCTCTACCCTATTTCATAATTTATAAAGCACATTTTTGTTCTATGAAGCCAGAAGAGTGAGCGTGAGGAGTATTGTACTTAGTTTTGCCTGATCTGGTGCCGTAAACGAGCCGGTTTGCGACGCCGTAAATACCGTTCTAGACACCTACAAAACTTCGCCACTCGAACAGCCTTAGAGGTTATTTACTGAGGGACATGCTTATTATCCATAAGGATAGATTGTATGTATAAAGGCGGAAATAACAAAAAATTACTGGGGGAAGTTGTCAGCACTGATTTCCCACCAGGGTTGACTCCCCTCCTCCACAAACACTATTGTGTTGACGCCATTTGTAACAAGTGTGCTAGGTTTTCTGATCATAAATAGCTTTACGTTTAAGAACACAGATATTTATTTACAGTTAGGTACAGTTTAGTTTTGTTGTGCTTAACAAAGGCCGATAAACTAAAAAATGGTGAGTACAGCCAGTGTACAGTACTAAATTTTGATCAGTCATCTAGCGAACAGGGTTATGTCTTACTTTCCTATTTTTTATTATACGTAGGCCTACTAGAATTAATGTTTTATAACTGTGAAAATGTTCTGCCTGTGTCTGTCCGAAGTAGTGTAAACTAAACTACTGGACTGATTTTTAGTAAAATTGGACATGCAGTTGTTATTTGTGAATATCTTAGAGGCTTTTAGCGAATTTCCTTTAAAAATTCAGTTATTACCTTATGTGGCGGTGTCATGGCAATACAGTACACTTTCGCTAATCCGAACTAATAAAAACCGGGAGGGTTCGGATTAGCGAAAAGTTTGCATTACCGAATGATCAAATATAATACCGTATTAATATTGTTGGAGTTCATCGATATTTTTTTAATATTCTTAGCCAAGAAATTACACATTTTTTAATTTTGTCATCGCCATCAAAGAACACGGTTCTCGCCATATGTTTCATGTGTTAAGAAATACATATGTAATAAAGAAAAAATATCTTTCTTATAGATAATAAACTTTATTTAGCATATATATTTAACATTTTACTGTACATAAATACTATGATTAAGCAACGTATTTACATTTTAAGAAAAACGATTTGATATATAATATATGATTATAATAAAATTATTTTACAGATTTTTATTTCCTTCCAAATAATTATAAAAATCTTAAATAACTTAAATTAACTTAAATAAATTAAATTAACAAGTTCAATTTTTATACAACAAACTTTAATTAAAGAAACACCTAAAAAGTAAGGTTAACTTTTTGCTATTGTCGTACCTATGGCCAGAACTGAATAATTGGTCTATTCGATAACACAGTTATGGCCACCATTTTTTACAAAAATATAAAGGAATAGTACATGCAGAATTATTATTAACTTAAAGTTTATTTTATGTTGAACACGCTGAAAATCTTTTTACTATCATAGCACTGCTTATTTCAATAAATTTCACAAATTACTTACCAGGTTTCCTTAGTATCCAAAATAAGAAAATGCAGGTTTCAGAGCTGTTTGTTACTAAAAAAAATTTTATTTCTTTGAAAATAAGAATATCTGTTACAAAAGTTCTGCGAAATACGAGCAAATAGATAACAGAACATACTTATGAAACTTTCGAGTTTCTAACACTATTCGATATTTTTTTAATTAACGAAATACTCCCAGGTGGCATTCACTGTGGTCTCTACCCTACCGACATTCGGATTTACGAAAGTGTACTGTAGTTAAGCCGCCTACACTGTGCGTTCACAGTTCCACACACTGTCAGTCTTATTTCCATTAATCAATCCGTCTTATTTTTTATTGCTATCATTTCATTTTAAAATTTTTTATTTGTTTTTTTTTAATTAGGAAGGATACAATTAGGTATAAATAAGGATTATGCTAGGTGGCATTTTTATATTTTCAGAATATATCTACAGGAGTTAAGAAACGGAGATGCACAAGACCAATTGACTCCTTCTTTGGAAAGTTGTCAAAGCAATCAACTCAGACTGGTGTGGTTGGTGCTCCACCGATGCCTAGTACGTCTTCAGCTATGGACGTCTTCAGCAATAGTGAAAACTATTTGACTACCAAAAGTGTCTCGCCAGTTGGAACTGAAGGTGGTAGTAGCCATCCTGTTCTGAAAGGAGTAGCTCATACCAAAATCAAAGATATTACTTCTAACCTAGCAGGCGAATTAGTAACTCACGATTACGACATAGGACTCTACGTTGGAAAATCTGTGGATACGTTTACGAAATTTGGTCTTTTACAACACCATTGGGAGCCCCCCAAAGACTACAGTTTTCCTTTTTCAGTCCACAATAAAAATGGGAAATTTGTCAAGCGTTTTTTAGGGAGAAATCATTTAGAAAGCAAACATTGGCTTGTGTTTTCTGATATACAGAAGGGTCTCTACTGTAAATACTGCGTACTTTTTGCGCATGAGTATTGTGGCCATAATAAAGGAGTGCACTTGCAATCTCTTGTGACTAAGTCTGTGACCTCATTTGCGAAATTACTTGGTAAAGATGGCTGCCTGGAGACACACGAGAAAAATGCATACCACAGAGAGAGTGTGGAAGCTGGGAAAAACTTCATTAAAACTTATACATCTCCAGAAGAAGCTGTTGTTAATAAAGTGATTACTCAGCGCTTACAGCAAGTTCAAGAAAACCGTGAGCGGTTGCGTCCCATAATTGAAAGTATTATCTTTTTGGGACGACAAAATATCCCCCTTCGTGGACATCGAGACGATGGTAACCTCCACCTCCAAGAAGATCCAAGTCCCGTAAATGAGGGAAACTTCAGAGAGCTCTTAAGGTTTCGTATTTCATCAGGTGACCACATACTGAAAAAACACCTTGATAACTCATCTGCACGGGCAACATACATTGGGAAAAACACCCAAAATAGCCTGATTGAATGTTGTGGAAAGGAAATCACACGTGTCATATTAAATAGAGTGCGACAGTCTGGCTGTTTTAGCATACTATTTGATGAAACCACAGACATATCCCACACTAAACAACTGTCTCTTACTTTGAGGTATGTTTATAATGGTTTTATTCGTGAAGACTTCATCACATTTATTGATGCATATGATGCCATCCAAGATAAGGAGGGAAATGAAAATGGCGTACAACTTGAACGCAAACTAACAGGAGAGGTACTTGGAAAAATTGTTGTAAATATCGTCAAAGAGTTGCTCCTTGACGTCAACAACTGTGTAGGCATTGGGACAGATAGTTGCAGTGTAATGTCATCTGAGCTTGTTGGCGCTGTCTGTGAAATACGTCGTGAAGCAACGCATGCATGCTGGTGTCCTTGCTTAAATCACGCATTGAATAACTCGCTGTCTAAATCAAACAACGTAGCAAGTGTCCGAAACTCGATCGGCATAATGAAATCAGTAACATCATTTTTCAATATGTCTGCAAAGAGAAATGGCGTTTTACGTAAGTTTTTGGAAAAGAGAAACGATGATTTAGGTATGTTTTTGGGGAAACAGCTACCGGGGCTTTGTGAAACACGTTGGGTGGAGAGGCATGATACTGTGCTCAAGTTTCGTGAAGCTCTTCCTTATCTGATTGAAGCTCTGGAATCGATTTCTGGCTGGACGGATTTGACTACTTCCTCCAACGCAACTGCACTGATCACCTCCCTGTGTGATGTACAGTTCATTTCGGCAATGATTTCTTTGATCGATGTATTGAAACATACACTTCCACTGAGCAGAAGGCTCCAGACTCCGTCCCTTGATTTAAGAAAAGCGTCTGACGCTATTCAGGATACACTTTCTGTACTGAAAAAGAAAAGGCAAAAGTGTGACGAGACATTTTCTGAGGTGTTTTGTGAAGTCAAGGAATTGTGCTCTCAACTCGGAGTTGAAATAAAACTTCCTCGCGTAACAGCACGGCAACAACATAGACCAAATTACACATCAAACACGCCAGAAGAATATTACAAGAAATCTACATACAGTCCCCTACTTGACAATGTGATTGCAGATCTCATTTCAAGATTTCCCAAAGACTCATTGGATTGTTTTGGACTTCGTGTATTGATTCCAACTGTTGTTGTTAAGGACAATCCCAAGGACGGTGCCAGTGATGTACACAAAGACCTGGACGAAGAAAATATGCAGCTCCAAAACTTGATCGACAAATTCGCACCCATACTTGGGCTAAGGGAAAGCGATGGGTATCTGGTAAATAGTGAATTCGAACTTTGGCGGGAAAAATGGGAAAGGGAAAACAGATATAAGGGTAAACTTCCAGCAACCGCTATTGAAGCGGTGGATGCTTGTGATAAGGACATGTTTCCATCGATTTACTCCTTGTTAAAAATCCTGGCAACTCTTCCCGTTAGCGTGGCGTCTGCTGAGAGAACTTTCTCCACCTTGCGTCGTTTGAAGACGTGGCAGAGAGCAAGGATGGGTGAAGAAAGATTGTCCGGACTATGCTTGTTACACACTCACAGAGACATTGAAATTGACGTAGACTCAGTGATTGAACGATTTGCAAACAGTGGAAATAGGAGAATAGATTTTGTTGTTTAGGTTTAAGCTTTTAACAAACTTTTATTAATGTGTTACTATGTATTGTTATTCTCGTGTTTGAAATAAATAAATAGTATTATAAACATGTATTTCAAGTT
The DNA here is from genome assembly GCA_034769895.1 of Magicicada septendecula. Classification (NCBI taxonomy): domain Eukaryota; kingdom Metazoa; phylum Arthropoda; class Insecta; order Hemiptera; family Cicadidae; genus Magicicada; species Magicicada septendecula. The sequence continues at coordinate 798,295,572 of CM068368.1, forward strand.
TAATTCCTATATCCAAGCTTTGGGTTTGACCGTTTATTAGCTTATTTAATTTTGAGGGTTTTAAGGGTAAACTGCCCTTAAAATTAAAATATGTTTTAAATGAAAAAAAACGCCTGGACGAATTACAAAACTGATCCAGACTTTTTTACTGATTATGGCACATCCTATGTATTTATAGGAGAAAGAATTAGGCGAAGTTGTATATAAAAAGTACCAAATTTGCTTATACATATGTTTCATTACATAACAAAATGACGATATATTTCACTGAATTAATAATTTAAAAACACCATCGAATCAGGAAATATTTTCAAAAAGTAACTCATTTAAATCATATTTGCAGGAGTTAAATGACCTTAAAATGCCACTTCTAAAGTCTAAGTTTGCAAAAATTTTGAGGGAGCGCCCCCGCCCCTCCTCTGCTGGGGGTATTCCATACCCCCAGGCCACTGAGCTACGGCTCACTGATTTTTAATTTATTTGATAGATATTGGGGGGGGGCAAGTCCACCCCCCCGAATCCCACCCATGGTCTCCTCCATTAAATTTGGGAACCAGAAACATTCACAGTACTCGAATGTATTATTCGTGTACAAACATTGTTTTGTATTTTTTTTGTGCCTAGTTTGCGTATGCCGGTATGCGTGTAAGCACACGTCAGGCAGTAGCCTAACTCAATTCTGACGAGAACCTCATAAGATATTCCTAACGGAAAAATGTAGCTAATCACTTTACGCGAGAAACGGCACGAGGAGCGTATCCGTTACGCCACAAATGAGTCTATATTCGTTGTTGAGCGTCGGTTTGTCTGATACAGGAAACAGCGATTGCTGATAATACACACTTAACGCAAAGCTGTCTGATAATAATTAATCTAGACCCATGCACATTCCCTCCGTGTAATTTTCCACGATGAGAAAATCGCCTTTCCGTCCTCTCTCGTCGACACTTTTCTTCGTATTCAGTAGGTAACCTACTGAATATTCCTATATTTTCGGGACCGATATCGATTTTACAGAATCATCATTAAATTTCAAGAGTCCCAATCGGAAAGGATCAGCTTAGTGTTTCATAAGAAACCATTATGATTTCAAATGTTTTACTTTTTTATCATAGAAAAATATATCTGATATATTATATCACAGTAATCAGCCGATATAATATATAGAACTGAATGTAAACATAAACACTCTGTAACAAAATCAGTTCTCGAGAAACTTTAAACACCAACGTACGTTTTGTTCATTAATCAATGTCTACGAATTCGTTTTTGTAAACAGTGGCTGTTTAACGATATTGTGACCGCAAGTGCACAGTGTGTATGACCTGACGATGGTCTATGACCGAAATCGATCGAATTTAAAAATGTGAGTAATTAAGACTTTATTGCAAATCGTATGGTACGTTTAGGGTATGAACAATTAATACACTTCAGGGGCGAACCTAGGGGGCATTTGGGGGATATATCCCCCCCCCCCCGAAATCCGAAAAATTTTAAAAATTATTGGAACAAAAAATTTTAAACTGGTTATGTTTTTTGAAATGTAATTTAATTGACTTCGAAGTTTTGTCAGTTTAAAAAAATTAGACTACTATTTAGGTTAATGACAAGTTTAACTAATCTACAATAATAGGCCTTAGGCCTATAATCGATAATAAATATAACAGATGTTGAAAGAAATGGTGAAAAATGAAAAGAAGTCGGTTTGAATGATAGTAGGATACGGTACGTTTTTGGGCTGGTTACGATAAATAGGGACATATCTTTTTATATTTTAACTTAATGTTACATGTTGATAACTTCAATCACAAAGCACATAATGTAAATGAGTTTTAATTTTTTAACATTATTTTACATAATGGACATGGCTGTTGTAATAGACTCTACCTAGTTCTAAGAAACAAAATATTGTAAAATTAAACGTACGTTAATTAAACATTTTTCGTGTTCTTGCATGTGTTAACCCTACAACACCAACACACACATACCCATACAAAATTTACTTTCTTAATTTTAACGTTCTCTTTAAAGTATTTATACTCCACAGAAAGGTACTATTAGGCTTCCAAAATCAAACTGTATGTTATTAATTGATTTTTATGAAATTAATGAATTACAGCCATTATTTACCCATTAGTTTTAATTTTTTGATATTATTTTCATTATAAAATGAGAAAAAAAATTCTCTAGGAAAACGATATGGGGTTGAAAAAAATCCCCCGCCCGAAATGAAATCCTAGGTTCGCCTCTGATACACTACAATAGAAAATTGAGATTATAGGTACCATTAGTAAACAATAAGTGTGTGTATATTATAAATACATCATTTATTATCATTAAATGTTGTACGTTATTTAAATGAAAACACATGTGGCAACAAAACTTTGAAAAGAACAAATTAAACAAAAAAATTATAACTGGTACTGACAGAATCAGACTCATCATAACTGTTTTAGTGTGCTAACGAATATGTTATATCTGTTAGGCATAAAGAAAACTTCAGAACATGTGTACAAGTAATGCCTAATGTGAAATCTGTAAAATGAAACCCGGTTGTCTCACCGTCAAGTTGTAGTAAATAATGATAAGATAGTACATACTTAGCTGTACAGCACACATTTGGTAGTATTTATTTTATTTTTGCTAAAAGAACAATATAATTTACTACGCACTGTAATCTCGTTAGAAGGTCATATAAATTATTCTACAAATAATCAGAACCCATCTAGGTTTCCATTGTGTTTAGCGTCTTCGAAACTTCACTTTATTTTTCCGTAAATCATGTTTTCCCGAAAGTAAACATAGTTCTTTATTGTTGAATTTATTAAACACTAATATTAGTTAACTTTAATTCTGTACTTATCATTCTGATGGGTCGACGTGTTGCTGGTGTGGTGTTAATAAAAAGATTATTTTATTCGTACGCGGGTAGAGCAATGTTGCGTTAACGAGAGCTCAGAACCGCGCTGGCGTCGGCGTAGCGCGGCTGGTGTGGTGTTAATAACAAGATTATTTATTCTGTAGGTACAGTTTTTAACATGATAATGTTTTTAGGCTGGGGGTCATTCCACAAAAATCGTCATCGAAAAATGTAATGCTTCCACACTTTCGATTCCCCACAGTCTAGAAATTTGATATGTAAACGCATCAAGACAGAAATAATCGCTGCTGACATTGAGTTTAGCAAACGTTTTAGTGAGAATAAATTTTGGTTTTACATGCTCTGTTTGTGATCGTCTGTGGTTTGGAAATGATTTACGTAATCCAACAAACGTAATCCACATTATACGTTTCAAAAGCCTAAAAAACATTATCATGCTTCGATGTTCGGTTTCGTCGAAATTCTTTTGGTATTGTGTTTTAATTTCTATTGGCTAATCGTGTTCTTTCATTTTGTTATTATTTGTGGAATAATGTTTATCTATTAGTTTGTACATTTGATTGAATCTTTGACTGATACTTTAGTGACATTTTTTGTAGAAACACCTGTTGCTACTATTATCTATGATAAGTGTACATATTTGTTTTCCTTATAGATTACAGTTTTAGCTCTGCAGACATTGTGCAATAATCTTGCTCTTAGTTTTATTGAAAAAAAAAACAATGAAATGGATATATTTACTTAACTATTAACTATTAGACTATTTCATTTTATATCTTATCGGAATTGCTCGGGGTATCAACAATTCACATGGGGCTCGGAAAAATATAAAAGCGATGTACTACATAATTATGCTACGCAGTTGGAAACTTCGCTTTACACAGGTATAAACGTCTGGGGAGAAACTTTTACTCACTGCGAAAAATGGATAGCCCTACATTGATGCAAGTAACATCACCCGTAGAAGATGAAGTAATCGCGCGCAGGCGACAAGTGAAAGATCGAATCAGGGAGAATAAAGCGCTTTCATTGGCGCCGAAGCCTATCAACGACGATAAGATTCGATGTGCAATACTCTTTCGCTTCACTCTAGAACTGGCAACGTCAGCGTGGTCAGCGTGGTACCTCGCACGTCGGCAGAAGAAAGGTGTTAAGCAAGCGGAACTGTATTTGCAGCGTCGGTACAAACGGTTCCCCCAACTTGTTAAAATGTGGGAAGGCGTTTCTCACGCCGTTGACATTGGGAATAGTGTTAAAAATGAATTTGAACGAAGAAAATGGTTAGTCAAAGGAAACTGGCTTGTCGATATCAACAACGATGGAGATGCTGACGAACAGGTGGCTGAAGTAATTGACAGAATTATAGAGGCTAACAAAGCCGTACTTTTGAACGAGATAGAACAACTTTAATTTTACTTTAAAATCCACGGTAGCATTTAAATATACAGTACATTAAAACGTTACTACGCAAAAATGTAATTTCTTTTTATTTTCCTTTTTTTTTGTGCAACTGATAATAGTCACTTTCGTTTTGTTAAAAATTGCTCGCCAGTTACACCTGATGCGGGTAGAGCAACGTTCCGTTATAACGGGAGCTCAGAACGGCGCTGGCGTTGGCGTAGCGCGACTATCCGTTTCTCATGCTACACGAAGCGGCTGCCGGGATTCTGTTCCATTTTGCTTGGCTACAGCACGAGAGACAATTAAGTTTATGTTTAAAGTGAAGCATGCGTCTCTCAAAACCTGTTGGGAAATTTTTCAAACTCTGCGCCGGTCGGTCCCTCGCGGCATGTTGCGGGGCACCGCCCGTTCCGATCTTCTAAAAAGGGCAGCGACTAAACGCCTCCAAAGGTATCTGTGTAGGCCTACTATATTTTTGCACGTAACATAGCCGAATTTTAATAGACATTCTGTAGCTTACATTCTATTTCGTGGTCACTTGGACAAATTTATTTATGAATTATATAAATGTTAGTGGTGCCGTTTTTCTAAATGAATAAACATACAGAGCATTTTTGAATATATACCTAGCCTGTATTAAACATTCTTATACAGCTGCTGGAAGTAGTAGATCGACTGCGCAATATTTAGTTTCAAGTGTTTTACATAAAGCGTCACTACAGCGGAAGCGTGTCATACGCGATTCACTAACTAAATACCATTGAAGTGTTATCGGTAACACATGTTGCGATATCAAACGTTTAGAATTTGATAAGTTTTCATACTGTTTCCGTGTAATCACAATGTAAACCCATTTCTCTTTTGCGAATACTGTAAACGTGGAAAGCATTGTTTGCAGGGCCGGATTAAGGTATCTTGGCGCCCTAGGCTAATTATATTTTAGCGCCCCCTCACCTCCCATAGGCTACTCTTACGTTTATTTCCAAGGGGCTGAATGAAGCTTTAAACACCCTACAATATATTTCTTAGTTAGGAATATTTCAAATATCTTACTGTTTTTGGAAGTAGTCTCAAGAATTGAAAACTGAGGCTATTTTTCAGAGATTGTTTTAGAGTTACACATTCAACCATTTGTAGTTTGCATGACTTTTATAAGGAAAAAATTAACTAAGTAGTTACAGAATTATAACAGAAGGGTACATTTATCATCATTTACACAAAGAAGTCAGTTAAAATATCTTGTGGATTTGTGAAGCACGTGTACTCATGTAAAGTTCAGGCTAGATTCTTTTTTCTCGCGTTAGATTAAGCAAACGTTTTAATCACCTCACTGAAATCAAGTCCTTGCAGAAAGTCACTTTCAATGAACAAGAGGGTTACACTAGTCAGTTTATCCTGGCGCAAATTTGAGCATAAATAACTCTTCACCCTCTTCAAAGCTGAAAAAAATCTTTCGCCACTGCAGTTAGTGACGGGTATAGTAAGAAAAATACGCAAAACGCTCTCAACATTAGGAAATATTGATTCTAAGTTAACGTTTTCAAATAATTCAACAGTGGTTTTGCTTCAGATCGCGTGTAATAGATAACGTGGTCAGCAATTCCACGAAAGTCGAGCGCCGGCCGCTGATGACTCATAACCGGAGAAAGTTTGGAAAGCACTTCTATTATTTATGTACAGTTTTACCATAATTTCTCGCAAACAGGCGCCTGTGTTCAAAATGAACTCAAATTTTTACCTTGTAATTTATTACCAATTTTATATTTAGCTGTAAAATTTTATTATTTTTTAGCTAAAATTTTGCGCCCTCTAAAGTGCCGCGCCCTAGTCTACAGCCTAGTCAGCCTAATGGTTAATCCGCCCCTGATTGTTTGTATTTTAAGAGTTCATAACGTTGAAAAAACACTTCATTGATCGTGTGCGGAGTGTGCAATTCTTGTTTCTTCATAAATATTTCCTTCGGGCCAGTTGGGACGTGGTCCTAGTTAAGAAACCCAAACGTGTCGGCTGCTGCCGGTGGTCCTTCGTTGTTAGTTCGGTGCAGGTCCTGCTTCAGTTAGTCGGTACACGAGCAGGATCTGGACCGAACTAATCCCTGATGATGACTACCACGACGTCAGTTGAAACCTTCGGATATTTTAACAGACAACGACGGCTCAACATTTGGAAAGAGAATATTTACGAAAACAGTGACGCAGGCAGATAAAGTTTTAACGTTTTGGTGTAATTTTTCAGTGTAAATGTTTATCTTATTACTATTATTTTTTAAATGGAACCGCCCGTTCTATTACATCTGCTTGTCGATTTTGTAGCTAGAAATAAGAAGCTCTGAATAACACCAAACGTTAGCTCATGATTCCAGGGTTTGATTCTGTCTGCAGTGCCAAATGACAACCTTGTAGTTTACAGACCTGACTCCAACTTCGTCGTGTTTATTTGCTAAACTGCTAAGTGCCATGTTCTGGACAAGGTCTTTCAGTGTTTCCACCATTTTTAAGTCCTAAATCATGCCGAAGTCATGACTAAATTATCCTAAATCATTCTACGTCTCGACTTAGGCGTGATTTGGGACTTAAAAATGGTAGAAACACTGAAAGGCCTCGTCCACAACATGGCACTTAGTAGTTTAGCAAATAAACGCGACTATGATGGAGTTACGGAGACTGTTAATTTAAATATAACAAGATTTACAGACTTGACTTTGATTACAAATTCGTTTAGTAAAACTTTTGCTTCTGCTAGTCTTATATATAACAGAATTCCTCCCAAGTTCAATATGTTGGACAAGGTAAAGTTAGGTTGGTGAAAATCACATTGACATACTCACTTAGTGATAATTTATTTCGTGTTGTTTTTAAAATAAATTAATAAGGTAATAAGTTTTAGTATAAACATACATGATGACAGTACAGCCTAAGTTCATTAACATCATTAAAACAATGGTGCACGTAATATTATAGGGTTTTAAATCATTAAAACTCTAATTTGAGATCATTATTTGTATTTGAGATCGTAATTTATACCCAGTGCCTGATTTACCACTAGGCTGACTAGACTGCAGGAGGGACTCAGAGGGGACCTCATGCTACAGATATATTTTTTTTTAACAGAAATTTTTATATAAGTGGGAGGCACTTTGATTTATTTAAGTATGATTTTTTGAAATAAAATGATCATTTTTTGTTAATAATGTAAATGGAAGACAGTTGTTATTTAAATATTGCGGACTTATTTTTAAGACGCGCTTAATTTTATAAAAATTATAAGAAAAAAATTTATGTGTTATACCTAGACAATAAAAAAGAAATTTTGTATGTCAAATTTCTGAATAAACTTAGTTAAGTTATACTCTACTTAAAAAATAAATTAATTTTGCTCAATTCTTTTGCATGTTTCTTAATATTCTGAAAAAGTTTGCTAAATGAAAGCATGCATTTTTATAGTAGCCTACTGGTTTCAAATGATAGTACAGTATTAATATGACATCAAATTACTTCTGCAGTACATATGTTCATATCTTCAAAGTTACAGCCGGGGAGAGGGCTGCTCAGAAAGCTTGGCCTAGGGCCTCAAAAATCTTTAAAATCCGGCATGGTTTATGCCTTAAGTGGTGGCTCAAAGTTTTGGTATAAAGCTAATAACACTTTTTACTTCCCTTCAGTTATAGCTATACTAACACAACAATCCTTAGTTGTGCTAAATGTAACTGTTATTTATGTATTATAAAAAGTTGGTGTATTTATGTCGTAGTAATTGGTCTGAGGGGCCTGTGCCTCACTACATTTAAAAATTGTTATAGGAGATGCCAGCAGACTTAAGAGATTCACTATTTTTCAATGAACATACAAACAACACTGGATTGAAATATTTTTCTCTCACACACAGTGTCATCAATGATGAAGAAATTTACACAATATAAAGGGAGATTCAGTCAAAGCACATTGATTCAAGAAGTTGGGCATTTAAAAAAAAAAAAAAAAAAAAGCTGATCCTTTGTGTTATCTTCTCTTGCGGAGATGCTGTTTGCAACAGAAATTTTTTGAAATTATTGTTTTATTCGTTATATGTGAATGTCTGTTGGGAAACTGTGAATTTGTTAAGTTTTCTGGCTTTTCCTGTAATAATTTTTAAGTATAACTTATTTCAGTCTCTTATTGACTAATGTATTGTGCCTATTCATGATCAGATGTTCTCTGATATTTTCAGAATTTCAGCTGTTTCTTAAGTTATAGTTGAAGTCTGTCATGTCTAGATCTCTATCTGTATGACTTCTCTCCAGCGTTTCTTTGGTCTGTGGGGTCTGCTTCTGCCATTGGGTTGCCAATTCAACACTTATTTCCGATCATTGTTGGATGTGTCTGTATCAGATTAACTGCTAATTTCTAGTGCCATTTATGACTACGTGTATAATCCTTATAAATTACTTATCCAATCGTTAGTTGTGCTTTCTCTTCTGAGAAAGCATGTTTGCTTAATAACTGGCTGCTTGTTAAAAATGTATTAAGTTACATCGCTTTTCCTACAATATCTATTGATATTGTTACAACACAAATAAGCCAACCCAATACCAGGGATGAACAAAACAATACTGAATCTAAAATAATACTTCATGTTAAATAAAAATGATTAATTTAAATAAAATATAAAATCTATGACTCGACAAACGACGACTTTGACCTAACCCAAGTGATTGACCCAACAAAAGGAAACAAATGAAGAAGGGATCCACGAAGAATAAACAAGAATGTAACCAAACCAAAGGAAGAGAGAAAAAAATCCAAAACCCAAACAAAAATGAAACAAGTTCATGGAATTAAACGACCCAATGTAACACGTCGAAATGTACCCAAAGGAGAGGATGGAAAAACCAAAGTATTAACCAAATACGATGAAAATGAAGAAGGAGGGAAATAGATAGAAATGAAAACCAATAATGATACACAAACAAGTAATAAAGCATGGGAGAAGGAGAAATAATGCACTCAAGAATAATATTGGAACCAAACCAATAATTACCCTGTGAGAAAGGAAAAAGTAACTGTTATTACCCATTAATGGACAACAATGATTTAGGGAAGAAACCCTATTAAACAAGGTTAAAGATTAAAATGATAAAGAAGCAAACTAAACCCCAATTTAGAATTAGATGTAAGAATAGTAGTGTAAGAACATAAAATTGTTAATAGTATTAAGGATATATTGTAATGAAAGAGAAAAAACGAATAGTGAGATAGTAATTAGAGGGATTACCTATTCAGAAACACTTAAAATACAAAAACCTTTGTGAAGTGCAAAATGAAAGTGTAAAACCCCAAAGTGTAGTGATAAAGAAGGTACACTAAATAAATTATAATTAACTATAAATAATTTAAGAGTGAAGGTAATGTTTGAATGAAAATAGTGTAAAGTATAGAATGGAAATATGGTGAAGAGTAGTGAGTGATAAAATCATTAACAATTAATCAATCCTAAAGAACTCTAAAAGTTTAATAGTGATAAACAATAGTGAGTAAGTATGTTGTGAAAAATGGTATTAAGTATAAACTATAAAGAGATATTGAACACTGGAAAGTGATAATAACCATAGTCAACAAAACTAAAAATGCAATTAAGGAGTTTTAAAAGCAAGTAAAGATTGTTTAGAAGGTTAAGGAATTAGATACAAATCAAAAACACCCATGTTAGAAGGGATCAAGATTAGTTCATAAAAGTGATGTTGTTTGTCACACTAAAATAATATAAATTAAAATGTATTGTGAACAAAGATTAGCAAATAAGAAGTTAGTTAAATAATTATTCAATCAAGTTTATGAATTGAATATGGCTGTCAAAGTTATACAGACCATAGTCTTATATGTTATATTTAAATAAGATCAAAAAAGTAGTAAATAATAGCCACATTGTTATTATTGGCAAAGGAAATGAACAAAAATGTTAAGAAATGTATGACTAGAAACCATGGAAACCAAAGAGTAAATAATTGTGTATAAAACAACAGTGACATACTAATAACACATAAGCAAACTCAAAACACAACACAACCAATAATAATAGCAAAGTAAAGCCCATTAGGCTGAAACGAATGTGATTTAAATGAAATAAGTCAAATACCATAATGGCTACTCAGGCCTATGAAGGTGCATAACTGTCAGAACCAAACAACTACAAATTATAACAAATTAACAAAGAAATTAGCAAATCTGAGGTGAAGGATTCACCAAGAATAAATTGTAAATCATTTGTAAAACAAAATATTATAATAAGCATTTGTATACAAAAAGAAATGTAATTAACAAGTATTAACATAATTGTAAAAACATAAAACCTAAAATTACCCAAATTTGTGGGGTATCAAAATAATCTATGAAAGGAAATAAATACTATAGTGAGAATATTTAATAACCAGGAAGGAAGATAGAGGAATAACAGCAATCAGAAGATATACGAAGAATTTGAATTTTGATAACAATACATTATCTCAAAATCAACCAATCAAAATCATGCAGTTGCCATGGAAACGGCAGTTGAAGAATTAATTACCGTTGAATACCGTTAGACAGAAGTGAAGCGTCAGTAAGAGAATACAGAAGCCAATATTGGGAAGAACGATTTTCTGTTAAAATAATGTAAAAAAGTAATTAAAGTTCCTAACCATGACAGCATAAGAAGCAGACGACCATTTATAGCAGTCAACTCGAGATCCAAGGCAATTAAACGGAAAATTACCCGAAAAGAACATCTAGATACGTTACGAAAAAGACGCCCAACCCATTGAAGCCCCAAAATTAATGAAAACAGAACTTATTGCAGCCAAATCCTACACGATCAAACGAACGAAGACACCAAGTAATGCTGAGGTGTTAAGTACAATTAAATTACTTATTTTCCAAAACCCTAATCACTCTAAATTTTACTAAAGGTAAATTTATCTCACTATAAACAAATATTTCTCTTTCACAGATTATTTAAGTAAAATAAAACTTGTTAACGCTAAATATAACCTATTAGTTGAACACGAACTTACAAAACACATTTAACGACACCACAGAACAGATTGGAACATCACACATTATTATTTATGTACACGTAGAATAAGGTAATATATTTTTATTGTAACCATAGGAATTCTTTAGCTCATAGTCACAAGAATCCACGATTTTGGAAACGAAAATAATTGTAATACTTTAACGTACACAGCCATACCAAAAGCTGATAGTTTCCTTGATCAATTCGTCAAGCCCAGAGGACAAGAGTTTCATGTAATCAGTCGGTGCAAATTTATCATTATATAATTGTCAATTTGAATATTTTAATTATCACCTATTAAAAATCACTATTACAGGGAGTAACCGTCGTTATTATTTCATAGGGAGTGCTTTATATATTACTAGTGTTTACTTAAGAATAGATTTGACGAGAAGCGAACAAGTTGTCATTTGCGCAGCAGCATCGACAATTCAGACGACTGTGCGAGCGGGAATTATTTGAATGCGCTGACCGTCACCGCTGATAACTCATCAGACAATAATTTTAGTTGTTTTATATAACGACTTGGCGCCACCCGGGATTAACACACCCCTATAAGCAACAGGTAAGGTTACTGCCGTGTTATACAGGTGATTACCGCAACGCTACGGACATCGTTAGCCGCGAACATTAATGTAACGACCCCGGTGCAAGACGAACGCACTAATCATTATTACACATACAAAATTGGTGTACATTTTACAGGTACGACCAGAATATTACGTTACAGATTGACGCATACAACGTGAGGCTTAAACGAAGACGAGGACGTCTTCATATATATCTCGTTACAATATCCATATCTATGAACTGTAGATTATTATACTCTTTACTACTGTATTATAAATTTACTATTCTATAGGAATATTGTGTCTTTTGTCAAAACTAAAAACACATGCTGAACAAAAATATATACTACTATAGAAAAAATCTATGATGTTGATAAAATTCTGTATGCATATGTCTGTTTTTGAAGACGTGTATGTGGGCGTTTTTGTTTTATTTATGGTTACTCTTTAGGACACTTCGTCAGTTTCATCCTGGAGTGAAATTATCTGGTAATGCACGAAAATGGTGGAAATATGCTTATGATGGTGTAAGAGAACAAAGGATTCTTCCCTACACTTGGAAGAGAATACAGACTCATCGGTATGTTTATAAAATATTACATATTTTATTTTTAATAATATGTAATATTCCAGCATTAAATGTGATACCTTTATTCCACAGCATCTTTAAATATTGAAACCTTTACAATATTGAAACCTCAACACTATAATAATAATTTTCATCTTGGTACTGATTTTTTTGTTGTAATTGAATTCTCTGAGACATCTTCTGTTTTATTTTAAACTGACAAATAAACAATCAGAGTCTATGATAATACTCAGTTTATGATTATATATGTTTTCATGATCAGTATTTTCACATTAAAATATTAAGGAAATAATGGGGTTAATGCAGTGATCAGTGATATAGCTGGGATTTTCCCAAATCAGGGAGTGTATTGGTAGCTAGTAGTGAAGACCATAAAAAGGTCTTTGCCACTAGATTCTGCATTTAAAATCTTATTGACAACCTTTCCAATAGCCCATAGCCTCTGACTATACTACTCGTAACGTAGTGGTAGCAGGACCAAGTCAGTCCTTATATATTTACAATTCTTGACACATTCAGGAAAAAGCAATATAACATTAGCAAAAAGCTTTTACAGAATAGTAAGTTACATAGATTTTAAATAAACTGGTGCAAATTATCAGCTGAACACATATGAAGTACCTACTGTAATTGGAACACTAAATCTTCTACTTTGTAGCCACAATAAAGCATCATCAGTCACCTCAAGAAAACACATTTTAGATGGATGTTCATGGTATATTGATGACATTTCTAAATAACCAATTGTTGCTAGGATCAAACCTAAATTATTTGAAAATAAAGTTTTGAAAATCCTAAAGTTTATTTTGATTAGTGTGCCAGCAGAGTCAGATGATGTATAATCAACATTTAATCATCATCATCATCATCATCATCATCCTCAAGGTTTAAACCAAGAATGGTTTGTTCCGGTTTCAAATAGGCAAATATTACAGCTGGTCACTCCAGCGCTTCTTCGTACGTCCCACACCTCTCCGTCCCCTCGGCTTATAGTTCCATAGCTGTTTGGGGATGCGGCAGTCATCCATTCGGCAAAGATGTTCCCACCAATTCAGCCGATACTGGGCGATCCTGTCGAGTATACTCATAATATTCAGTCCATGGTGTATATCTGTGTTTCTTGTATGATCATGGAGAGTACACCCTGCCCTGAAAATCTCATTTCAGCTGCTTGGATGCGACTGGCCTGGCCTTTTGTTAAAGTCCAATTCTCAGACCCATAAAGAAGTGTGGGAAGAGTCATCACTTTGTAGAATTTTAGGCGTGTTCCTTTACTTGCTGACTTAAGGGTTCGCCTGATGGTCCCACACATAAGGTTGAACTTATGCAACTTATACACCAAGTCGTTGCTTGCATTATAAGACACATCAACATTTAATTCAGTGCAAATTCTAAACTTAAAAAACCAATAAAGTGAGTGGAATAATGTGCCCCTCTAACATCTGCCTTATATATATGATATGTACAGTCAGGTGGTTGTGGTTGTGGACTATAATGAAAATAAAATTAGTGGTGATAGTAGTAGTAGTAGCAGTAGTAGTAGTAGCAGTAGTAGTAGTAGTAGTAGTAGTAGTAGTAGTAGTAGTAGTAGTAGTAGTAGTAGTAGTAGGTAACATTATATTACAGTGTGCAGCAGTATAATTAATGAAATGTTGAAATTACAGGCAAAACTACAGGAGATATAGAGATATATATGCACAGACATTACAGCACCCAACAAACACGGAGCTGAAACTAGACTTACAGCAACTAGAGGATCAGTTAGATATTACAAATATAATTATTGCACGTGAACATGCCAAAATTCAGGTAAGATGTCTGTTGGTCTGCATTTAATGTGTAAGTTTAATGTATAGGTTATATTTAATAACTTTTCTCCACTGCAGAAGAATGAAACTAATTAGCAAACTAAATTTTATGAAACTTGATGAACAGTTTTGTAATGTATTAAATGATGTTTTATTTGGCATACAATGATAAATTATTGTGGTATTTTATTGTGTCCTGTCCACAGTGCCATTTATAATACAAATAAAAATTAATAACCTGTACTCAAATATTACTTGCCAAAAATGATGACAATGAAAACAATGACCACTGCTTAATAAGTAATACAAACATATGGTTGACCTGTCTTGGAATTGAGACTAAATCTAAATGTGTTTTGAAATATGACAGTTATAAAGTAAGTAAGTTAATATGCAATTACATAAAGCACTTGAAAGTTTTGGAGCCTTTAAATAATTATTAAATTTTGATCTTAAATAATCTTAAATGTTGGATTCATCTTTTTTGGCGCACATTCGTTTTTTTTTCATAACTACATCAACCTTATGTAACCTTTCTCTTACAGTTGTGTTTTTCACAATCTAAAGTTTGCATATAAAGTCTCAAATTAAAAAAAAAATATTCAGTTCAAAACATTAGAAATATATTCTGAAACTACTCAATCCAACTTTACTTAATCTTTCTCGGTTTTTTGTAATTCAGAGCTACTATAGGAAAATGTAATAAATGGAAACTTTCCGTTTATAAAATGTAGTTCATATAGTTATATAGTTGTCTTGATTGTTCATCTCTTCTTTCACAGCACTAACACTTATTTAAAAATGAACTTTTTCTTGTGAAAACTTACTTTTTTCGTCGGACGCGTTTCGGCGTACGTATCCGCCTTCTTCAGCTTTTAGTCAGACTGCCATCATTTCGTAACGGTTTTTGTGTGGAAGGTGTAGTGGGGGTGGTGTGTGGAGGAAGGGGATTGGCGCAGGGATTCAACTTGATGTTTGTTTTTTGTAAAATTGTGTCAAAAAGTGTATGTGATTTATATTGTAATTGATCGTTGAGTATGTTGTTTGGTTGTGTTGTGTGGTGTTTATATATTTCGTATTGTTCAGTTGTGTTGAGAACTGAACAATACGAAATATATAAACACCACACAACACAACCAAACAACATACTCAACGATCAATTACAATATAAATCACATACACTTTTTGACACAATTTTACAAAAAACAAACATCAAGTTGAATCCCTGCGCCAATCCCCTTCCTCCACACACCACCCCCACTACACCTTCCACACAAAAACCGTTACGAAATGATGGCAGTCTGACTAAAAGCTGAAGAAGGCGGATACGTACGCCGAAACGCGTCCGACGAAAGAAGTAAGTTTTCACAAGAAAAAGTTCATTTTTAAATAAGAGATATATATATATATATATATATATATATATATATATTAAGTATGAATATTTTTTTATATTAAGTTACTTTATTGAAATGTGTATCTAGTTAATCAGATCAAATCCAGAACGAGTACAGATATATGAAGAGGATGAAGTGTGGTGGATACGAAGTCAAGGAGAAAAACGTACAGAACTGAAAGTAATAACGGACAAAGGTCGTGGAATATGGGCACAGTTGACATCTTCAGAAAAGTCAAAACTGTACGAGACAATAGGATATGTGGATGGTGCACCAGCTCGACCTGAAAAACCTAAGCAATATATAGGTGTGTAGACAATAGCATTTTAAATTTCTGTACCAACCAGTTTCTTTACTTAGCAGTCAGTTTTGGTTTGATCAATTTTTTTTCTGTGTACCTTGTACTTTTTGCAAAATTGTAATTCTCCAATTTGAACTTACATTACCATCACCACAATTTTGTTTTTCGAATTATTTGTCCACTGTAATTTTTATTTACAAGTGTTTCTTAAAATTATTATTTCACAGTGTCCAGATTACCGATGCTGCTAATCGAAAAAAAATATTTCAATTATGCCTCAAGTTAAAATTATGTCAATATATAAAACATTGGACTTTCTGTACAATTGGACATTTTTATAACTGGACCTTCTGCATTATTGAATGTTTTGGTAATTTTACCTGTTGTCTAACTCAATATTTTGCCTTATTGAATTTCTTTTGTTTAAATAACCTATTGACTTGAATTTCCTGTAGCATATCATAATAAATGCATAGCAGTTTTCATCAAAGTAATTTAACACACACACACACACACACACACACACACACACACACACACACACACACACAACTACATGGCATGTATATATAGATACATAAGTATGTGTGTCTTTGTAAAATGTAAAAATTTATTTGTTGTTTCAGAACACAAAGTAAATTTCACATTGGCAAACTGCAGTCTGAGTTTAGTTAATAGAGGGAAAGAGATATTAGTGTTAACGTTAGCACAGTTTTTAGCAAGTATAGAAACACGACCATCGGCGAAAGCTTTTAAAGCATCTGCACGGATTGAAAGTTTTGTTGTGGAAGGCGCAAGCATTGAACATGATTTAGTGCCAATTGTCACTGCTGACAACATACTTACAGGTATAAAACACACACACACACACACACACACACACACACACACACACACACACACACACACACACACACACACACACACACACACACACACACACACACACACACACTTAATCAACATAAAAAACACTCTGTCAGTTAATGTTTATTTAACAACCATATATATTCCACTTGCTGAGAATTGAGGAGAATAGATGTATACACCAATAAAATAAAATAATAATTCTGACTAGTTAATGTGAATAAGGTTGTAGGAACCACAGGAGACTTAAGAGACATTTTATGTATATGAACACAGAAACATGAATCTTATTGTATGACTTTATGAAAAGATATTTATATTTGATTGTTGTGTTACTGTAAAAGAGCTTAAAATATTACAACTTAAAATCAACTTAAAAAGTAGTAGTATAGTTTACAATGTTATTAAAGCTCTTATTTTTTTAGAATAATAGTGAAATGTGTGTAGATAGATAAGAAGCAAGTTTAGACTCAACAACGCTAAGTTAATGTAGCATTTCGAATTTAAGAGACCTTGTATATGTATCTTGTGCAATAATTTTTATGTTTATATATGGATTTCCTTTCTAGTTTTATTGACTGGACATTTTTTTATCTCAAGAATTTGTGTAATATATCCCATTAAAAAATTAGTAAACTTGTACTAGAAAACATTATTTGTCATTTGTAGAGATTAAATAACTGTATTATAGATTAAGTTGTAACTGTGAAGAAAGACGTCATAGCCTCTACAGTTTTGAAATGACATGTAATTAAATTTTTGAATGCGACTTTGAAAAGGCTTGACATATAGAAGAAACATGTACATGTACAGTGTTTTATTTTCTATTTATTCATTGTGAACATATTTCATTATTATTATATACATACCACCAAAATCAGTAAAGTTTCAATTTTTTTAAATTATTGAATAAGGCCTTTTCGAAATTTTTATAATTTCATCATCAGTTCACACTAAAATGTTCTTGTTGTGATGTCTTCTTTTATATGTATAAATGTTGTTATCTGTGTCCATTATATCTCACTGCACTTCATATTGAATCTTTACATATTTAGCAAAATAACATGTTTATTTATATAATTTTCAGGTAACACATCTTCAAATTTCTTGTCAGTTGACTTCGAGAAGAACCCTCTAACATCAGAAGCAGACTATGGTCTTTCAGTTTCCTTAGAATCAGTAGAAATTGTTTACCATGAGGTAAATGTTTATATGTATGATTATATTTGAAATGTGTGTGTTTTTTTTTTGTATGTCACACTGTAAGTAAACAGAGGAATGATAAAGTCAATGGGACATAATATAGAGATGAGACTACTTTTACAAAAGCCGTAGTAATCAGAAATTGTCTGTAATGAGAATTTTTGTGCTATTTCTGTTTGTACTGGCAACTTTGGTGTGTGTGAATGCTAATGTGTTTTAGTATAGCTTTTGTTCCTTCTTCTTTTAGGGTCTCTTTATTGCTTTATTAGGAAATAGTTTTTGTAATTGTTTAATTATTATTCTTACTGAGTCTCATTATGATATGGTCTGGTATCTTACATCTGTATAAATACAAATTTATAATATTTGTATTCTTGTGTAGATCCTTTTCTGTTTATCTATGTTGGAAAGGTATTTTTGTTGGTTCAGATGAATATATATTCTATTATAAAAACATCTTATTGCTTAATAATTGGGCAGCAACAGCATCCTTCCATGCATTGACCATTAAATAAAATTTTCTCTTTTACATTCTCTCTGTTTCTTGATTTTGTCTGATAAAAATGCTATTACTATTAGACAGGAAGGAAGGGTTGGTGAATGAAACAATGATAGTCATCTTATGCATCATGTACTTAAATGAGTCCATTAACAAATCCATACTTCAATCAATTGCATGAACAAATACTGTATGCAGTATAAATAATACTTAAATAAATGTATTGAATGTGGTAGACACCAAAGTAGCAAAATGTATGACTTGTCTTTGAGTAAAACTGTATTAAAATTTATAAAAGTACGGTAAGAAGGGAAACATTATCATAGATTATTAGTTTAGTTTGTTCAAAATCCTTATATATAATTGAACTGTTGTTTAGTCATTGAGTAGCACTGCCAGGATGTCTATATCTTGATCACTATTACCATTATCAGTCTCACTGCCTGTAAATTCGTACTCACTATCACCACTACTATCCACATTACACAGGTTTATTAAAGAGTGTTTTTTTTTACATTCTGTGTAAGTAAGTCAGATGTTTTCACACCAATATGATTTCTGTAATGTGGAGGTGTGAGGAAGTGTTGGATTATACGAGGGTCGTTTTTAAAGGAATGCCCAGTTTATGGTAATGAATAACATACAAAGAGTTTTGAGCAAAACTTTTGATTTCACTTAAATTAATTTTATGCTACTTTTCTACATATTCACCTTATATATTTAAACATTTATCAGACTGTTTGAGGAGTTTTTGTATTCCTGCATCATATACCTCCTCCACCAGTTCATTAAGATATGCAGTCACTGTTTTATGTCAATGTCTTCATCATTCTAAAAATGATTTCCTCCCCAAAACTCTTTCAGTTTAGCAAACAGGTGACAGTCAGTGGGGGCAAGGTCAAAACTGTAGGATAAATGACTGAAAACTTCCCACTTAAATTTTGCAAGGAACTATTTTGTTTTCTCCACAGCATGAGCCCATGCATTGTCATGGACTAGGAAACAAGCCCCTCTGGAATTTTTTTTTAATGTTTCACAATGTGTGTCGGCATTTATTGTGGCTCCATGGAACATAAATTCAACAAGGAGTGGACCTTTCCAGTCCCAGAAGACTATAACCTTCTGAGTTGAGACTGTGTGCTTGAACTTTTGTGGCCTGGATCGTTAACAAGGGTAATGGTATTGCATAGACTGACGTTACTCTCTGGTGGAACATAAGAAACCCAGGTTCATCCCATAAAGTAGTTATGATCTGTGTTAGGAATTCGTCTCCATCTTTTGAAAAACAATTTAAAAAAACAACGAAGCACCATAATGATTTTTTGTGTTTGTCATTAAGACTGTGTAGAACACACCTTGCATAAATTTTTTGGTGATTGAGATTGATGGAGACAATTTCTTGGATAATGATGTGAGAAATAAATGAAAAATTTCCACTCATTTCACCAGGTGTGACATGCCGATCCTGTCTGATGAATTCGTCTACACGAAGAGCAAAGCATCTGTAATGTTGGAAGGATGACCACTTCATTGATTATGAAGGACGTTCTCTCTCCCTTCATCAGAGTTATGACACAATTGTCTTACTAATGATTCTGTCATTACATTACCATACATTTCTCTGATTTGAAAATAAATCTCACATGGCTGCATACTTCTTGCATGAAGAAATCAAATTATAGAATGAACTTCCCACACAGTGGCATTATAGAATGTTTTTAAACATTTTGAACATGCACAGAAAAAATGCAAACGCAGTTGAAACTCACACAGACTAAACAGACACTTCACTGAGACTGCAAAATAACAATGACATGAACAGGACAGCTGTGTGCTCTGTACACGCAAACAGATATTACTTTCCATTTGGCCCTCCTCGTAGCTTCTTGTACCACACCATTTACATTGAGGTTTTGGAGTAAAGTACATTATAATGGAGCTAACTTAGAGCAAATCATACATAGTAGACTACCATATTGAAAACAACATTGTTTCTGAGTATAACTGTTGTTTATTTTTTTTTTAATGAGAAACATTTCACTCATTCTGGGATAAGTGGAAGTTAGCAACTGAAAAATTTTCCATTGTGTGCAAACAATTGTCAGCCAGGTTATTTCCTTTGTTTTTAAAAACCAGAAAAACATGTTAGATATAAAATTCGAATTAGAGTTTTTAATTGTGGTTTCAGAATCAAAGACAGTCTTACACTGATTTACATTAAGTAACTAAATTTGAGAAGCTCAGTTTCCTTCCTAGTAAGTAGAGAATAAAAAAGTTAGTAACCATTTTAAATGTGTAAATCATATTTTTCAGCATGCCGTATCTGAGTTAATGAGCTTCTTCCAAACACTCACCCATTCTCTGGTGGCTATGAGTAAAGAGTTCACTATGAACGCTGTTGAAATGACAAAATCTATTATGCAGCGAGCCATCAGCAGGCACAAAGCAATACAGCTCAACCTTGATTTGAAACTGCCATATTTTGTTTTACCTGAAGCGGGGTCGCTGCAAAAGTAAGCAAAGTTTTAATTATCACATGATATGCTATGTGACACAGTCTCTTCATCATAATGTGTCATTAGTAAGTTGTATTCAGACTCTAACTCTAATGGCAATGCCTTATGTTATGTAAAACTGCTTTGTTATGACTAATGATAATGTGATGTATTTATAATATACACACATACACTTATTGCTTACTAATGGTACCTATAATCTCAATCTGCTAAAAATATATAAACTAAACTTGAATTTTGTTGTGAAACACAAGTATTGTTTGTTGTAGTAAAGCCAGAGAACTTAACAAGTGTGCTATTTTCCAGTACACATACATGCATATATAAGGAAAAACAACTCTGGTTTGATATATTTAATTGTTACAAATGTCTTCATAAGCCTTGGAGAAAGCAGAGGCGAATCCTCAGAGCAAGCAGTGCTTGCCCAAAGAAAGTCAGGCAAAGGTAAATAATTACATAACCAACAATCTCGTAGTCACCAAGAAAACTGTCTCACATGTCTTCATACCTCTCATCTTTTGATAATCGGCGGCTCACTTTTCACTTATCTATGAATTGTTCAAAGTCTTTAATATCATTTCGCTTCCAGTTTTGTGCGCTGTTTTAGGACTGAATTGAACGTTATTTATAGACATGAGAATTATCAAAATAAGTCACAAGGGAAAATACTAGAAACTACTGTGCAAAATGACCTTCAAGAAGCTCTCCCTGAGTCGTGTAACCTCTGAAAGCTTGTTCTTACAATACCTGTTATTTCTGCTAGTGCTAAAGGTGGTTTTCAGCTCCTAAATGAATTAAATCGTTCCAGAGAAATAGAGTGGGGCAGAACCGTCTGAGTTTCTTGTCATGTGGCAGAGAGTTACTGACACTGTGAGTGTACCTGTAGAAGGTTTTGATTTTTATGACGAAGTCATTAAAGAGTTCATCAAGAAAGGAAGATGGATGGAATATATTTTAAAGTGGTTCTAGTCAATATCTAGTCACATTGAAAAACTGTCCTACCGACCAAAAAATGTTTCAGAATATTTTTTCCCTTTTTTTTTCTACATGGTTGGGAATTGGTTTGGGTGGACCGGGCAGGACAAACGTGGCGCACCTCCCCGCGGTGTGTTCTGGGTACTGGCTGTTGAAATCATAATTTTTTTTTAAACTAGGAAGTAGAATCACAGCTTGCAAAACCCCACTTTTGTAATCCTCACACTAATTACACTTGGTGAATATTTTTGTCCAAACAAGTGCGTATCTGAAAATTTTTAAATTTTTTCTAGAATTTGAATTTTATGTATATGTGCTTGTATTGTGCTTACAGTCAATGCTTACCCTACCCATCGAGTCAGGAACCGCCACTGGGAGAAAGCCACACAACACAATTAAGAGTGGTCTCTTCCTGAATGAGAAATCTATAGTGAATTTCAATGGAAGAAATTTAGGATAAGTTGGAAGAGGACTGAATGTGGCCAGATCATGAAAATATATCTATGAAGTAGAAATGACACAAATATTGCTCAATTTGTTTCTTTGAAAATGGTTCCTGCAGCCTCCCTAATTAAGATTACCATATGATGTGACCGTTCAGGTTCTGGAAGCTTTCCTTTTATTTTTGACCATTGAGCTGTGTGTGTTTCTCTAAAAATTATGAAGCTGTTTGTGACAGTGAAGTAATTCAAACCAGTATTCTTTGTCTTATAAGTACATTATTTTGAAAAAAAAGTGAAGGTTGTAAGTTTATTGGCTTATATATGTAAGTATAATGGAGCCCAGTATTCTCTCACATATCAACATAACCTTTTACAAACTAAAAATACTGTAAATAAATATTTAATCAAGTAATGGTAAGCGTGAAAACTGTAAAATCTATATTGTAGTTGAGACCATGTAAACTGTTAATTTAATTTTATCCTCCAATAAATATGTTAGCATTTTAGTGAGTAAAATATTTTGAAATGATTATTTAACAAAAAAATATGGTAAAATAGTTTCAACTTATAAAGTAGTTAGCCTTATTTTATACAATAATTTTCTATTGTTAAAGTTGCAGTATATACCGGTATCCTGTTTTTTGTTTGTTAGTTATTTTTTCTTTCAAAGGAGTGTATTTATCAATGTTTGTAGAGGAGGGAATATCTCAGTAGTGAACTTGGGACACATTCGAGTACACAGTGAACTGCAACCCAGCAATGTCAGTTTGGAAGATGCCACACAAATGGAACTTGAAGAAAGACTTTACGACAGATTTCACCTGGATTATAATGATCTACACATACTGTTCTGTGACTCAGGTTGTACTTTCTTATACATGCAGACAGATTGTATTAAGCATATAATATTTTGTATGAAATGTAATTAAAAATGCTATTTATGTTTTATGATTATTAACACTAGTTGTGAGAAACAGTTGCCCCATTTTATGGGAAATTTATAGAAAATTTTGAATTATGGCTACTGCAGTGGTCACTTTAGAATAACACTTAGACCCAGGAATATAACATTTCATGTGTTTTAATATTTTTTCCAGTTTTAAAAATTACAATAAAAACAATCCCCAAACATTTTTTAAGACGTTTTTCTCTATTAACATTAAGATAGATTTTTAATTTGTTATTGTGTAACAGATTTGGTTGGTGATATTTGTTTCTAACATTTATGGGGGTCAATACTAATTTTGTCCCAGGGATTATATAACAATATGCACTGGTGTTTCTTGCCTAGAAAAGAGGCACATGTTAACGAAAACTAGACAATCATGTAACTTATGAAAACTACATATAAGTAAAAAGAAAACTATTTACCTTGCAGAAACAGTTGTCAGATAAATGACCAGAATACTCTTATCAAAAAGCAGAACACGCACACACACACACACACACACACATTCAGAAAAGAAGTCAGAGCAGTGTGTCTTCAGGTTTTGTAATGTTTTTCTGATTTAAACTTAGATCTGACATTGTAAATTTCTTGTAGTCATATGATTTATTTGTTATAAGACTGTCATAGCATTTGTGTAATAACCATACTTGCCACATACTACATAAAAATATTTTTCTGTACACATTAATTTTGCAGTACTAATGATGCAGATTGTTAGCATCAAAATTGTGTTAATTTCAATCTGTATTGAATTGGGCTAGACTGTAATAAATTTTCTACTTTACTTATGCATCTTAAAGCTCTTTTCACATGGGTGGCTGTTACTGGCAGCAAAGTTTCATACATAACAGGGTGGGTGTAAGTAAATTGGGGTATTGTGTGATTCCTGGTTTTAGCCGGAAGTTACTCAAGAGAAGAGATACCTATTCGAGGCCATACCCACAATAAACAAAAACCTCCCCAGTAGTAATTTGTTGTGTTCTTGAGGCTACAGTAATAGTAATATTATCATTATAGATAGCTGATTATTATGTTTGACTTTTATGAATCAAGAAGTAAAGTCTCCTTCATCAACATTATTAAGCAAATTGAATGTTCACAAATTGGTAGGATGTCACCATTTCACCTTTTCCTAGTGATGACGGTGATCTGTAAGTGATGCTAGAAACAGTAGGGATCATTAACTGTGTGTGCAGTGGCAAGCCCCACTATTATTTATTTGTTAAAATGTAATTATTGTTATAGAGAAGTAAAACTGAAAAAATAGTTTTAATGTGAAGAACATTTTTGTATCCTAATACAGAGACTTGAGATTCTGCCCATTCATGAACTCAGTACACACAGTATATTAAGTCCGTTAAAAAATAAATTTTGTTTGTTATTTTAGTAATATTTTAGAAACAAACTAACTAGTATTGTTTGTATTTTTTTTTTCAATGTACCCAAGGAGAAGAATGGAGAGATTCAAAAAAGCTTGAAGATTCTGAATTTCATTTGCTTCCAAAGATACAGTGTCAGGTTGTATTCTCAAATAGCGTCAAACCTGAGTACAGACAGCTTCCAAGGTTAGTGAATGCTCAGTCTAATTGTTATTTTATACTTCTTTGACTGCCTGTTTACTGTGTACTAAGTTTATTAATATTGTAACGAAAACTTTTAGTCCTTACTCAGTCTCTTCTAAAGCCCCACTGTTGGGCTAGCCAATTTGTAACGAATCGTTCTTGTCCTTATCTGGTCTGCTTCCTTTTGTTTTAAGCCCCACTGTTGGGCTAGCCAATTTGTAACTAAACGTGTAATATTGTGTTGTGTTGTGTTACAAAAATATCTACATATGTGTTGGTGTAGAAATAAAAATTGTTTATTAAAAAAATTGTTTTAATTATAATTTTTGTTTATTAACTAATTAATTAAGAACAATTAATTAATTAAGTTTCGTGGTGTTCCGAAATGTTTATCACTTAATTTAAATGTTTCATAGGCTTTTGGGTATTTGTTAAAAACTCCAGCCACTTATAGGATTGTCTCCAATAGCAATCGATCCTTGTTTATTTTTAGTTTGGAGGTTATCTTCCTTCTGGTGGTGAAATTCTTGTAGTAATTTCTGTTTAAATTAAGGTATTGTGTTAAATGGCTATATTTAGAAATAAAAAACTGTTTAAATATGAAATGTATTAATAATTTTATTAACAATTAGGTATTTTGACTCTTGTCGATATGTAAATCGATTCTCAGGGTATCGTTTTGTTATTACAAATTTTTTATATAAAGGTTCTTTGAACAGCTATGTTAGGGAAAGTCAGAGAAATAGGGCAAAGATTGAAAAGTATAACATGACAAGGTAAATTCTTAATTATAACAGTACATATATTCGATTTAAAGTATAGAAATAAGTAAATAGGTTGCGAACCGTCCAGCAGACTGTAGCAGGCTGTGTTCAGTTGAGTTGTTGGAAATCAGCAATGGCCGCCGTTGAAGTTGGAAATCGTCACCTCAAAGTTTTGGTGTTCAAATAAAGATGTTTTCCTTGTGAATTTACATCCTGGTGTCTGCAAATCTTCCTTCTGGTGTTGGTGTAGTGTCTCTGGTTCAGTTTCGGTGTTGTATTCAGAAAATTGGTGTAGTTATAAGTCAGGTTCACTATTGTCGGTTAGTCACTTTGTTGGTTAAGTTTTATTACTGGTTTATTTGGTTTAAATGTTATTTCCACTGGTGTTCTGTGCTGTATAATGTTAGTTCGGTGTTGTTATATGTTTATTTCACTGTGTATGACTTTAAAAATGTTTTTTACTGAAACTCGCGATTTTCACTTTCAGATCATTCAATTATTCGCCATTACGGTATTCGTAACTAGGTTAATACGGGTAAATTGCTCGTGTCAAGTGTCCCGTACAATGTTCAATAATTAACTAACTTACTTCCTTCATCTCCGACTAAAACCTTAGCCAAAGCAATATTATTCCTTCCATTGTTCGAATTTTATTTTGCATCCTGTGTTACATTATATAACTGATTATAATTTGGTTATTCTTCAAATTTATTTGCTAGTTGTTACTTAATTTTATCCTTCAGTTCATTCTGCGTAATTTTATAACAAATAATGCCGTTTTATTAAGTTTTTGATTTAAAATTGATAATTTTTTCCTTCATTTTGTAAATTCTAAGTTTTAAGGTCTAGCTTCCTGTTATTTTCCAAATTCTGCCATTATCAAGTTATATTAATAATTATTAAATCTCATATTGTAATAAAAGGTTTATATTCCCTTAATTTCTTGCAATTAGATGAATTGGTTAAGTTTTAAAATATTATGTTGGGATATATGACTCCCCTCTCCAAGTTTTTGAGTTCTGTCATTTCCATTTTTATTACTAATTCTGGCTATAATTTTACAAAAACTTTCTTAGTTATATTTCTTATTACATGGCTTTGTTTCTGATTTACCTTATCTAAATCCCTTCAGTTTAAATGTATTTA
This sequence comes from Magicicada septendecula, assembly GCA_034769895.1. Taxonomy (NCBI): domain Eukaryota; kingdom Metazoa; phylum Arthropoda; class Insecta; order Hemiptera; family Cicadidae; genus Magicicada; species Magicicada septendecula. Next base: position 798,322,468 of record CM068368.1, read on the forward strand.
AGTACTTAGTTTCTCAGTTTTGATGATGTTTAGTTTTTATCATTTTGTCTAGCCTCCTAACAGTTTTTACATACAAATTTTTATAAATAATACTTATTGAGTTATACCCTCTCTGACTTTCATTGACATTGTAACATAAATTAAACATTTTCTTCTTGTAAACAAAATAACAATTAGTATGTTTCATACTATTAACATATAACAAATAATTCCAATTAATAGTTGTCTTTAACAAATCAGACATTTTTTATACTCAAATATATTCATAACAAATATCATATATATAGATTGTTTTTCCACTCTAACATCTTAATTAATTATTCACAATCATACCTATAATAAATATTTTACAATTAAAGAATGTTATTGGTTCTGATCTGTTTAAATTTTCTTATTCCTAGTACATTTTAAATATCTTATTATACCTAAACCAAACCTTATTTACTATAATCTTATTCTATATCCCTTATATTAAGTTTTATTAACAGTTTTTATCTGTTTTTAATTGGGTTTTGGGTAATTGTACCCTGTCACTTCACTTTTTTATTCTGTATCTGCCCTTGTTTTATTAATCATTCTAATGAATGTCATTTAAACAGATTGGCAGTTCTTTGCTATAACACATGTATTATATTACCTCTGTACAGAAATTAAGTCACTTCAAAGTTGTATTATTTCATTATTTACATAGTTTGTGAATACCAATAATGAAACATAAGGTTCATTTTTTATAATACTAAAACTTGCACTGGTTCTCTTTACATTCCTTGATTCTATTTCTAAATGGTTATATAGTCTTACTAAAATCAAGAGATCTATTTGTAGATTACAATGAAGATTTGTTCTTTGGTATCATATTATTATTTCACCTTGGTCCACTTTCAACTCTTACTCTATACACTTTTTTGTCTTATATTTATTGTACATGTGGGTTTTTGCATTAATACTTTGTTATACTTTTTCATTATTATTATTTTTATTTATGTTGGGGTATGGGTGTTTTTTTACAAGAGCATTCCTTCTTCTTGTGGATGTTGTCTTCTTCTTGTTTCTTCATTGATGTCTTCTTTTCTTCTGGTTTCTTCTAATTGTATTTTCTTCATCTTCTTCTGGATGTCATCAGGTTTTCGGGTTTCTTCTTCACCTACTCTTCTTGTTTTATACAAATGCATCACCGTTTATGGTTAACCTTGCCTTGTTCTGGGTTTCTTCCTTTCCTACTCCTAACCTTCGTTGTGGGTTTAGTTATGTTCTGGGTTTCTTCCTTTCCTACTCCTTACCTTCGTTGTGGTTTTAGTTATGTTCTGGGTTTCTTCCTTTCCTACTCCTTACCTTCCTGTGGGTTTTATATTTTTTCACCTTTTTAGTTATTAAAATTGGTTTTGATGATTCATCACTTGTAACCTTTATTTTATATGAACTTATATCTTTATATCAATGATTGTACTGCACGGTTGTTCTGAATTAATTCTTTATTATATTGCTTTCTTCGGATTTAAACATGTTATTATATTATTTTAATGATCAATTCACCATTCATTTTTATGGGCTTATCTGTCATGCTACAATATTTGTTTTTGAAACTTAAAGAAGATTTGTAGAAACACATAAAGGTTATATTTCAGTTGTACAGAATAACATGTTTGTAGTGATTATGTTTTTCTATAATCATTTGAAAAGGAATTTATGATTAAAATTTTCATCTGAATTTTTTATAAGCTATGAAAAATATGTTGACTCATATCCAACCTTTATTCTAAAAATTTTATGCATCTGTTTAACTTATAGTTACCTAACTGTTATACTGAAATTTTTATGTAACTTTATAGAAATACCAGTGAATAAACTTAGTTGTAAAAAAGAAATGCAATCGAATAATTTAGGTCAACCACAAACAAAAAATTGCTGGAGAGGGGATTGTCCCCACACCACATCATATGAGGGGAACATTACCCCCTCCATTGCCATCAGTCACACTCATTACTGCAGTATTTTACATGTGTTATTTGTCATTTGCATACCAGCGAAAACATATGTACGGTATTAATGTATAACAGATGACTCAAAGTAACAGATTATAAAATAATTATGCACATTTCAACAGAAGTATTAACTAATTCAGAAGTCCTTAAATTTGTATCATAATTTGAAAATAATATCAACACAGCCTAACCCTGTAGTAAAATTAACATTTATATAAACATTAATAATAAATTAATTTTCATTGGTTATACTTTTAATTATTAATACGAAGAAAAAATGGTAAATATGTATGGTATTTCATATTTTTCTTTCCTATTCATCCTCTTAATATTCACTTGTACTTGAATTTGAATCTTCTCCCACAGAAATAATTATTTTTTCTGCTTCTTTGTCTATAATATAGTAAATTCATAAATTACCTTAGATCCATCATGTGACTTTGTTTTATATTTAAAATTATGCGGTTCGGAACATATGTTCCATCATGAGATTACTTCACTCAGTTGAGATCATTAAATGTTAAAATCACATTGCTCAAATGTTAAAAACACATGTCAGTAAAAAAGCACTAGTGTGGAACGAAAATGGCCTTTTTTTAATTTTTTTTTTTTTTTAGTTTTGTAATAGTGGGGAAAAGTTGCCTTTTAGTTTCAAAAAGAAGAAAAAAAAATTTGGTTGCTATACTACAACATCTTGAGGTGCCGCAAAGAGCTTAAAGTTTGTAAAAAAATTGAAAAATTATAAACTTTGATAAATTATTTTTTATGGTTTTCTCGTACATATAATGTTACAAAAGATAGTTGTAAATACATATATAAGCATTAGAATTGGAAAAAATTATTAATTACAAAATACAATAATAATAAAAAATATTTTTTAATGTCAAAAAGTTTGTATTTTTGTTAATTTTGAAACTTTTGCGAACATTTTGGTTGTTACAAATAGTAGTAAATAAGGTTGAAATAAAAGCTCGTCAAATCAATTACATATTTTTTTTATTAGAGCACACGTAAAGAAATATAATACACTTTTAAAGACATTGAAAGTTCATTTTTTATGGTTTAAAAAACCCTTAATAATTACAAATGTTACAGCTGCAAAATGTTTGTTTCTACTTCATTGACACATTAAACTGTTTTTTTATATCAAATTTTGGCATGTTCTCACGTGAGTCAATTTTTGCTCTTATATATCCCCTTCTCTTGCGATTGAACCACAGACATTTTGAGCCGATTCGGTCACCAGTTTCACAGCTCTTTCCACTGCTTGCATGTGACAAGGAAGCCGGGGAAAGTCGATAAGCGGGTCCACTTTACTATTTGGTTGAGCTTCAGATGTCTTCCGTATAAAGTCTTTGAGAGAGTCAATGGAAACATGTTTTACCAAGGGGGGTTCAGTTACGTCATTTTCAGCCCATGTGATCATGTCGATGTAATCCTTTGCATCAAAGTTTATCTTTGGAACTTAAAACTTCCTGACTCCACCTCTACTTTCTGTTCTTGCTTTAAAACACGTCGTAAACCAAGTTCTCTTACATTTTTGCGCTCATCACATAGCATGGACAAAAGGAGATTTTCTGCAGCAGCAAAGTACCCATTTCTTTGAATAACCGGGTCTAGAACGTTCTTGAAATCATCAGAGAGATAGCGTGAATATGAGATAAGCTGAAACAGATGTTTGGAACCATAAGTACATGAAGGTTTTAACTTAATGTTAAACCACACAGGTGCATACACTTTCACAATGTACTCAGCCAGAGTCTTAAGGTTTTCAGTTGGATTTTCAGTTGCCACATACAATCTAAGTACAGTATACGGTGTGCTAATGTAAGCCACCTGGAGTGAGCAAGTTTTCCAGGGTTTCTTAAAGATAAATCTAGTCAGCAATTTCCACTTGATACAGCGATACACATATACAATAAATACTTCTGATCTGTACTTAAATCATTTATGTTCTCCAAAAGAGGAAGGTTATTTTCAATTGGCAAGAAAGTAACCACAGGAAGATTAGCACAGTTTTCCAGCTGCTGACCTATTTCGCCTTTAAACTCATTGGGTCCCTTCGTTTTACCATCTAAATGACAAAAAAGATGTCGCAAAGGTAGCTCATTTCCATGGAACAAACAAACTAACCATTGTAAAGGTCTTCCTATTTCATTTTCCATCAAAGAAATCACACCATTATTATGTCCAGTGCTTACAACGGTTCCATCACACCCAATAGCAGTAAAGTTCAAAAGTTGTTTGTTGTGTTCTCTATCTTCAAGAAACTCCAGTATACTGTCTGCTATGTCTTTTCCAGTGCCAGATTTAGGTGTTACGTGGCCTAAAAACATTGAGTTTGGTTCCTCTATTAGTGAAACGTGCTCTTCTGAAATAACTTTTTTTGTACAACTTAATTCCTTTCTTTCTTGAACAATTGTTTTGTCTCTTCTTCCATCAAAAAACAATCCTCTATTTTCGGTTATCTGATCATAAAGACTGTCATTAATGAGATCTCTTCGATTTTTTGATCTTGCTCGTCTATTTTTTATCCTGTCTATTACTTTGGTTTTGTCTTCCCCTGTGATTACACCCAAGTCCTGTAAAGCAGCACTAGCTATAGCTGCAGCAGCTCTATCTGATATTCCGGTACGGTCACAAATGGAAGTTACAGATGGCAATTTAATACGCATTTGAGTGCTTATCTTTTTTCAGTTTTGAAGGGCCTGGTAGATTTATCTCTTCTTGTATATTTGAAGGACCTGGTTGGTTTGCCTCTTCAGCGCTGTCATTGTCGTCAGTAACCGTTTGTGATACACTAGTATTTTTTGCCCGTTCTTGATTAAACTTAACTGTTCTCTGTAGTTTTTTACTTTTTCTTGCTTCTTTCTTCTTCAAAAACGCCTATTTGAAACTTTTTATTGCATAATCAAGACACGTAAAATTCTTTGAAAAAGTTACAAAAAGTGTGTTTTTATAAAACTTTACCGCTCTTGCGGCACCTCAAGACATAATCCAAAAAGTTAAAAAAAAATTGTATGTCTTTTTTTATATAAAAACTGCTTTTCTGACAGTATTTGAAAAAAAAAAGTTTGACAACTTTTTAAAAAAACTTAGACAACTTTTTAAAAAAACTTTAAAATGTAGCGAAAATGCAATTTTATGAAAATTTATCGTCCTTGCGGCACCTCAAGACGTGCTCCAATATTTTTCATATCTTTTTTTTATCTTATCTACACCAAAAGGCATCTTTTCCGTGCTATTACAAATTAAAAATTCAAACTTGATTTTTTCGTTCCACCCTTTGAAGGCTGACCGGATACTAAAGTTGTCTATGAATATTTTTGCAAGTTCAAGGCTGGATCGTACAACAGTTTTGATTTCAAGTTCAAATGGTCATTCAATTTAAAATCACAACTGTGTGTGTTATTGTATGCTTTGTAAATTTCAAACTCCTCTAAAGCATTCATGTACTGGCTTTTATTACAAATGTGTAAGGGTTTTAAATTTGATGTAAAGTCTGTGTAAGTATGATTGCTTGAAATTAAATGTCGTGCATAGTTGGATTTTAAGTTATTAAGTGAAGTCCGATTTTTTAAATTATGTTTCAGTGTGTGTTCTTTAAATCTCCTTAGGAAACCCCTCCCAGTTTGGCCAATATAAAAACAATTGCAATCATCACATGACAATTTATATACACCTGTTAGATCACACGTCGGATCTAAGGTAATTTACTAATTTTTAAATAACAAAGTGACTTGGATACCAATAATAATATGTGTACAATATAGTCCATAATCCAGTACTATTCTTCACTTTCTTTTTTGTATGTGCACAACTATTTTTCCACTTTTCTATTGTAAAATTTTTAATATTTTTGCAAGAATTTTTTTCCACTGAAATTACATGCAAGTTCTCCTTTAATATCTCCCCTCACGAGTTCTATACGATTCAGATCGTGATGGTAAGGTGGCAGACAAAGTGCAATATGGCCTTTTGGATGATATCATTCTACACAATGATATTTGGCGTTGTCCAGCACTGTTACTGAGCTGTTTGGGAGATTAGGTAGTAATTTTTCTGATAGCCACTTAACAGTACATTGTTAAACAAAGCCAGCCTCTCCCCCACTGTGATCTATCTTTCCCAATTTTCGTTGTTATACTGACCTCTTCAGAAGATTGTCAACATGAAGGTAGTGAATGTACTGATGCCTGAACATATGTTTCATCAATATAAACATTATTTTTACCTCCTTATTTGTATTTATTTATGTCACTTAGATAGCGAATTCTCCAAGCAACGATATCACATCTTTCTGTCAGGAGCTTTCTATTGGATTGGCAGTGAGTCCATTTTTTAAGTTGTTACCTCAGATATTCTTGTTCACAGTCAATGGCATCATCTTCCTTTTGAGACTGCAGTAAACTCTTTATTGAGGGGGAGACTTTTTTGACTGTGTAAAATTCAAATTCGTGCACCTTTCTCCTTATTGCACTATCTGTGAAGAAGCCCACTTCAATTTTTGTATGAGCTGGCGATTTACCTTTTGGAGTAGAAAATAGATTTCTTTCACAATCAGAAGTAGATAATTTCTTACCTCCTTTTAAAATTTTCTACACAATAGCCTGAGAAACTCCTGTTTCTTCACTTGTACTGGCTGCAATATTATACTTAAGATGTATTCCTTTTTTGTTTTTTTAAATATTGTTCTATGTTGAAAACAATGTCTCTGGCTTGACTTGTTATTAACAAAATCACATATAGAGGTGTCCCAGAAGCAATGTTAGTGTTCAATGACGATGTCATTTATTAAAGAAATAGTAATAACATGCTATGGTAACAATGCGGTAAAGAATGGTAATAAAATGTTTAAATAATGCAACATAAACTGAAGTACACAACAAACTATGAGTTATAATTAATATAATAAAATACTAAATGAAATCTTTATAAAGAAATCTTATAAATTCAAACAAATAACAAATTATTCATAAATATTGTAATATCACAATGTCCGTCTCATTGTAAACGTGTAAGAGTGTAATTGGGGTAATGTGTATACTCTCAAGTCTTACCAATCCGTCGTCGCTCTGGAACGTAACTCACGCAGATTGTGTCCGTCGCGAACGTACAATAACCAGTATTGGAGTCCTTACCTGTTATTCACTAGGGGTGTATAAATCCCGGGTGGCGCCAAATTGTTAAATTAAAACAATTAAAAAATTTAGGATGATTGGGCGATCCCAGCTCAGGCGGTGTGAAGAATTCAAATTTATTCCCGCCTTAGTTCGACCTTCTTAATCAAGCAGGTAGCTCGCTGAGTTTGCGACATGAGCGCTTGCCGTCAACCTAGTTGTTCGCTAAAATGCACAAATGTATAATACACTTTCCTAATGAAATAAAAAAAAACAGTGGTTACACTCTGTACTAGTTTATTCATTGGTGATAGTTAATTACTCAGTTTGACATAAATTATATTTTGTTTTTTAATAAATTTGCACTGACAATTATTATGAGACAATTTCTCTAGGGTTTAGCAAATCGATTTTGAACGAATTATACAGTCAAAGATGGCGACTGTTTTATTTGTTTACAATTTGTTCCGTTCAAAATCCAGGTTCTTGAGATTACGATAAAAGGATTATTAATGATTACAATAAAAAGTACACTACCTTACATTATTTGTACTTAAATAATATAATGTGTAATTATAATTTGTTCCTGAAGTGTAGTAAAGTGTGTTTCAAAAGTTCGGAATTTAACAACAGGTTATTTTATTAGTTGACAAATTTTCAGTGTCTTAATTTTTACTTAATCTTTGAAAGAAATTATATTCAGTTTATAGTGAGAGTTCATATTACTGTGAGAAATATTTAAAGTGAATTTATTTCTGAAAATCGGGTAATTTAATAATACTTATCAAATCAGTATACTTGATGTAAACAGTCGTTCAGTTGAAATGAAATGAGGCGGCATTAGTCATCAATTTTCAATGATCTTGGGGCTTAAGTATGTCTTATGTCCTTTTCATGTTAGTGGTAGTAATTTATTCATTTAAATTTCAGCTAAAATGGTCCTTGGCATCCGTTAAAGGTTCTCGTACATCGTCTGCTTCTTACTTGTTCATCTTTTCGAATTTTGTTTACTTTTTTACATTTTATATTAAAATTTTGGTCGTTCACGGCCTGGCGTCTATTCTGGAAGAGCGTCACTTTTCGAGTAATAAGATTTAACGGAGAATTCGTAGCCAATGGTCCGTTGTCATGGTTACAAATTAATTCTGATTGGTTAATCTTGATATATAACCATTGTTATAAATTTTGAATTTTTATTCAAAATTACTGTATGCCTTCTGATTGCTTTTATTCTTTCGTCTTCCTTCCTATGTATTAAATATTATCACAACTGTTTGTATCACCTTTCAAAGATTATTTTGACATCCCATAAGGTGGGGTTCTATAATGTATTATTGTTTATACAATTGTGTTAATATTTGTTAATTACTTTTCTTTTTTATTTTAAGTTCTTATTCTAAAATTTTTCTTTTAATATGATTCACAAATTATCCTTGGCTAGTTCTTTGCCTTGGATTTGTTAATTTCCTTTTTAATTTTTTAAAATTTGTAGTTATTTGTTTTTTGACAGTTAGGCATTTCATAGGCCTATGTAGTAACTGATTCTATTTACTTATTTTACACAAATTACATCTTATTTTACCCTAATGTGTTTTGTTTTGTTATTATAATTGATTTGTTTATTTGTTGTTGTGTTTTGGATCTGTTTTTATACTAATTGTATGTTCCCATTAGTTTTTACATTATGGTCTGTTAACTATTTCCTAACTGATTTTCCAGTGTTATTTGATCTGTATTGATTCACCTTCTTATTTATTTAAATTGCCATTGTTAATAATTTGGCTATTACTCACTATTCTTTATTACATAAAACATAACATCTAGGCCTATGGTCTGTATCATTCCTTCAGCCATATCCTATTCATAAATTTAATTGAACAATTTTTTAACAGCTATTAAGCAACGTTTGTTAACCATTGGTTTCATTCTTATCTATTTTTAGGTGATAACACATCATCACACCATTTAAACTTATTTAATTGATTATCCCTTATAACATGAGGTGTTTATTGATTTTGTTTTAATTTCTTTACTATATATTTTTTCTTATATTATCTCTACTTTCTACCCATGTTAACACTCACTGTTGACATTCTATGGGCTTTCTCCCCTGAATAACATCGTATCCTTCATTTATATTTAATCTTAATACTATCTTTAACTACTATCATTAACAAAATTCTTACTTACTATTCATGTTCACCATTAAATCGTTTAGTGTTTATCACTGATTTATTAAGTGTTCTTTAACTATCACTCTATTTCCTAATTCTATCAATAACAATATTCTTATTTATTAATAACATTCACTTTTAAACCATTTAGTGTTTATCACTGATTATTTTTTATCATTTAGTGTTTTTTATCTATCACTAGATTTTCTCATTATTTTGGGGTTTTTACACTTTCACTTTTGGCACTTCTTAAATTTTTATTTTAAGTCTTTATTAGTGGGTAATCCCTCCCATTACTTTTTCTTTGTCACTTAGTTATTTTTATTTTCTCACTATCTCACTATCTCTCTCTTTACAAATATTATTTATTCTATTAATAAGTTCATGTCTTTATATAGTTCTTTCTTACGTATAACTCTAATTCTTGGGTTAGTGTACTTTTATTTATCGGGTTTTGTCAATTATTATTTACATTTATCATTTAGTCAATACTAATACTTGTTTTTTTTACATTGGTTAGTTACTGGGTTCGTTTCCTTTATGATATTTAAGTGTATCATTTCTCACTTCCATATTCTATATTATTTGTCTGTGTTTTATCATTTGGTTTCACTTTATTTCCTTTATATTTGGTTTGTTTCATTTCTATTTTACTTCTTCTTCTCCTTCATTTCCATTTTGTTTCATTTTATTTTGGGTTTTATCTGGCCAATCTCTGGGGTTGGGTCAAAGTCATTTGTTTGTCAGTCTAGTCTATTCTTTTAATAATTACTTTTGTTTACCATTCTTCCTTCTTCTTTCTTAACTACATTTTATATTTTTTCTTCATTATTTATTTATCAAATTATATTACTTTTTAGCATTTCTTTCATACTTATAGATATCAAATATGATCTGATTTTGGCAATGTTATAATATGTTGTAATGTCTCGCGGGTATCTCAGAGTCACTTTACGTATTTTTATAATCCTCGTTAAGCTTTCCTAATTAAGCCTCATGTTTGTACGTCATCTTGTAACATCTCGCGTGTATCCTCTCTTAGTATATAGTATTTTTACGTCTATTTGTACTCTTCGAAAATCTTGCTTTATTAAGAGTTACAGAATTTGTTATATTTTATGTTCGATGCTTCAAAGTTATATTTTAGTTTCAAAGTTATATTATGTTGTAACAGCTTATTTAACACTGTTTCCACTCTATTACAATGCTCCTTCCATGTACAGGGTCCGCCAGTGAAGCGGGAAATTTTGAAAGTCCAATAGTTCATTTTCTGCTCACAATAGGGCGTGGAGGTTTTCGATTGTTGTTTTACATTTAATGCCATTTGTTATTATATGTTTTAAAACATGGAGCAGTGGTCCGGTGCACAGCGTGCTTTCTGTGTAAAATCGCTTTATAAGAATAGTGACTGTGTGACTTCTGTACAACAATTGTTTCGTAATCATTTCAATATTCCACGACATGGAAGAGTGCCATCCACTCATGCAATTATGTCATGGGTGAAAAAGTTTGAAGAAACTGGTTCCACATTAAACTTAAAGCAAGAGGAGCAACAAGGTCTGTAAGAACAGAGGAAAACATTGAAAGAGTTCGAGTAGCATTGACGCGTAGTCCACAACGTTCTGCAATGAAACATGCATCCGCACTAAATTAGTGACACATCGTTACGACGAATTTTGCATAAAGACTTATCTTTTCATCCTTACAAAATTCAAGTAATCCAGGAGTTGAAAGATGGCGATATGCTGGCTCGCAGGATTTTCAGCGAAGAAATATTGCGACGTGTAAATGATGATGAAAACTTTATTCACCGCATGTTTATGTCAGATGAAGCACATTTTCATTTGAATGGATATGTAAACAAACAAAATAGTCGATATTGGAATGATGAAAACCCAGGTGAGTTGGATGAAAAGCCATTACATAATCCAAAAGTTACGGTGTGGTGTGCAGTTTCATCATCTGGCATTATTGGGCCATATTTTTTCCAAGACGATAGAGGAAACACCACAACTCTCAATGCAGACCGCTACACACACATGGTCAGAACATTTTTTATGCAACAGCTCCCTAGGTTTCCGGAAATTAATTTTTTCCAGCAGGATGGGGCCACAAGTCATACTGCTCGTGTGTCCATGGCTGCTTTAAGAGAACTCTTCCCGGACGGACTCATATCCAGATATGACAACATCTCGTGGCCTGCAAGATCCCCAGATTTGTCCGCATGCGACTTTTTTCTTTGGGGATGTCAGAAGAGCAGGGTGTACATTGATAGACTGCACACCATACCGGAATTAAAAACGAATATCAGACAATAAATTGCACGGATTCAACCTGACCTGCTTCGTCGAGTGATGGAAAATTTTCGGTCAAGATTAAAGAATGTTTACACAGAAATGGCTCTCACTTGAGCGGCGTTATTTTTAAAAAGTAAAATAATGGCATACTTTACTCAACTCAAATCTGTAAAAAAAAATTCTGATAATAAATGTTTCATGAAAAAATTGGGTACTTTTAATTTTCCCGCTTCACTGGTGGACCCTGTACAAGAAGTAATTAGTATGTCATCAACATATACCGTAGTGAAGTCTAAAACTTCTTTACCCAGAATTTGATCCATACATTGGATGAACACGGCCACAGAATTTATCAATCCATCTGGTAAAATCCAAAAGGCAAACGTTTAAAATGATAATTTCGTCCTTCAAATATGAAAGCGACATATTGTCTGCTGTTAGGGTGCAACTCTATTTGCCAATATCCACAGACTGCATCCCAAGTACTCATGTACTTACATCCATAGAACTTTTTCATTATTTCATCAATCTCACCTGGAGACGTGCGGTCGTTAATGAGCATTTTATTCAGCTCCCGACCATCGAGGCATAATCTTACTTGAGCATCTTTCTTTGGTATAGCTACCAATGGGCTGGTATACGGAGAATTGCTTCTTTCAATTATATCTTCCATTATCATCCTCTGAATTTCCTTTCTTGCTGATTCTTTCAAGGCTTGAGCGATGGGGTATGACCGTTTATTAAAATTGACATTGTCTTTGAACTTTAATTCACACAGGAAGTTTTTTGCTTTTCCGGGTGAATCCGAGAATACTGATCTATATTTATTATAAATTTTTATAAGTTGTTGTTTTTGTTCTACACTGATTGTTTCCTGGGCCTGCCTATCTTGAAACTCTATGATTTCTTCTATCTTCTCTTGCCAAATCTTTGATTCTGTTACTTTAGTATTTTTACCTAGGGTTAACCTATTATTCTCCCTAATATAGAATGAGCTCAGACACTGAGGGGCACTTTGGCTACCAATTATCTCAGCCGATAACTCACCTTCTTCTGCGCTCAGTGTTACTATACCACTGGCCAGATTTATAACTGCAGTGTGTCGCCGTAGCATATCACACCCTAAAAGGTAGCCCTTTGGCTACTAAAAAACCCATAGGTATTCCTATCCCACTGTTAGTAACATTCAAAGACACTTGTTTTTTAATTGTTTTATTTTGTTTCCCGGTGGCGCCAATAATTGTTAAGTTATTAATTGGTAAAATAGGTATTCTCTCAGTAGTTAGTTCAGTAATCCGGTCAAGCTCTAATTGATCAATAATTGAAACATTTGCCCCTGTATCAATCATGGCTTCTGCTAATACTCCATTTAATTTTATTCGTATATAAACTATATCATTGTTGTGTGATGACTCTTTAATTGCTCTTTCTTCCATTAACTCCGCCTGTATATTCTTTAAATAATGGTTTCTGATAATTGTTATTGGTTTCGTTAATTTACTATTATTATTAGGACTGTGGTAAATTCTGTGCCCGGTTGTCTCTAGCCGTGACGGGCAGTCACATCTTCTCACTGCTGGTACCCGTTTCCCCGACTTCCGTCATTATTATTAGGTGGTTCAACATTCTCACTATGTTGAGGATCGTTTAATGGCCTTCTTTCTTCCTCACTGGTTCTGAATCTAGGTTGTTCTTCGCTCCTACTTCTTTGTGGACCTTCTTCTCTCTGATATGAATCATTTCGATAATTTCGGTTATTATAATTTTGCCCTCTTCCTCGATACCGGTTATTATAATAATTATTGTTGGCACAGACATAATTTACCCTTGGTCGAGTATCTCTGGGTTGTTCGTTTTTCCGCTCCTCTGTATTCCCTGACCTCCATCTACTCCTCCTGTAATATGATTCTTGCTCATAGTTCTCTTATAGTGTTTCCATACCGCCAATGGTCTTTATTTGTCCGCTTAGTCGAGCACTGATAATCTTTTCCTCAAAGTAATATGCTATTTTGGTCACCACACAATCTTCAGGCATCTTTGGGTCTAAATACTTCGCCACACATACCTTCCCCAAAAAATAAGCAGTAGGTGTCTGTCCTGTACTGCGGTCATACCTCCCATGACAGATATCGTCTCGAATAATGTTTTGCACTGACTCAGACCAGTACTTCAGCTTAAACATCATCTTAAAATTTCCATAATCACACACCTCGTTTCGGATTACAGTCTACCAATTGTCATTGATGTTTTTGAAACATTCATCTAGTATGCCTTTAATCATGTTCCATCGGTTCTCCTTCGACCTATTTAAAATTTCATCCACTCTTCCTAAAAATTCGAGTGGGTTTCTTCGATAATCTCGAAAGTTTACACTTTCCCTACTATCTTGGATAGTATGTTGAGTGTTGCATGTAGATCTGGAACCCATTCTATCTACCTCCCTGTTCGATATTTCGGATCGAACTGGTCATTATTTTCATTTTCCGAAGTTGGCACTATGGCTTTTGTAGGGCCCATGAATGGAATGGACTTGTAGCTTTTGTCGCACGCCAGCCATCTTAGTGTCTACATCCACGGGTCGGGACTCCTCGGCAGGTAGAACTCCGTACATTTAACCCATCCTCTTCCCACCCGGTCTATCCTGCCTTGAGTGTCAGGATCAACCCAGTCGTGAGATACGGTAAGTCATTTTCATAGTATTTATGTCTTGTTAGCAATTCTGCATGCTGCTGCTGTAGAGCTCACCAGAGGCTATTAAATTATCAAGTAAGAAAGCCGTCGTACTTTCATTCTTTTAAAATATTATCGTACATCTATTTACTACCAGAGGGTTCATGAGGTTGCTAGCTTTTCAATTAAATTGCTTGCCGTCACGACTGGGAGCACGTGTTTCGTAATTTTGTGCATGTTGCTGCTGGTGGGTCGAGTTTCAGTAATTGGGTTATAAGTCAGTTTTGGCTGCGTGATTTTTATTTTAATTACCAACGTGCCGTGCCGTTTCGTTTTTTGTGCCTGCTCGTGGTTGTTTTGCATGCCGTTAATTTTTCCAATTTCATGAATGTTCGTCATTTGCATGCTATTGCACGGAAGCACGTTGGTATAATACGTACGCATGTGAACTACGAGTTTGCGTTTCAATGCTGTTGCTTGGTGTCAGCAGTGAACGTCGTGTGTGCATGGCCAGGTGGGCAAATTTTGTGTAAAAATTTTGCACCTTGTTTTTTGGGGTAGTCGTTTAATTACTGGGTCAAGTCTGGTGAAGTTTGTTTCCGTCCTGTTACGGTTTGCGTTCCACGTGAAATTGTGCTCTACGTGTTTGCGACTGTCAGGCGTAAAGGGAACGGTTTTAGGTTATCCGGATTTCGGAATAGCCTGCCTTTGTATTTAATTTTTTCGGCATTGGCCATTACCTTTAGGTGCGGTTTATATTTTGCATATGCGTTATCCTGTCCATACACGCCGCGTTGACCATCAATTTTGGCATTTACTGTGTCCCAGTTATTGTGTTTGGTTCGGTAACTGGTGAATTGTACATTGTACTTTGCTGTGTTTTGTGTGTATTTATTCTATTTGGTATTATACATGTTTGTTTTTTGGGTGCACTTTTGTGTACCATTATTTTGCACCGTATGTGCTGTAATCTTGTGTAACTTGTGTTTTTGTTGTCGTGATTTTGCGCGGTGTAAATCAATTTGTTGCGTGTTTAATTTATTGTGTTTGGTATTATTTGCCTGTTGGATTGTGTAAGTTGTATTTTGCCTTGCACTAATTTACTTTTGTATTTATCTTGCTCGGTATTGTGTATGCAAAGTAGTTGTGTCAGACGCCTAGTTATCTCGATCACTGTTAGGCTAAGTCGGGTCGTGATTATTGTTCAATTTCTAATTCTCTTGTTAAGGGTGGTTGTCGGTTGCGTGATATTTTTTAATTCAGTATGCCTGCTTAATTGTCGCTGGCAGCTTTTGACCGGACCACTTCGGTGGGAATACTTGCGTTGCAGCATTTAATAAATAGGTTGGAAGGGTTGCCGCAATTAAGGGTCGTGGATCAACATGAAGCCGGTATCTTGGCCTCCAGGTTGTCCGAAAAATATCAAGATCTTCTCGGTAAGGTGGATCCTTACCTATCGGCAGAGTCATTGCCCGAGGGATTGGACGAGGACCACATTTTTTCCGTGGTAGCGCAAATTGAGGATATTTATGTCCGGGGTAGCATTTTAGCTTCAAAACTAACAAAACCAGAGATACCGGTTGGTTCCGGTCGGTTCTCATCCGCAAGTGGCGGGCACTCAGGTGTTCTCGTTCATGAGTTGCCGAAGCTTTCGTTACCTTGTTTTGATGGCCAGGCCAAATGTTGGTCCGAGTTTTGGTCAAAGTTCACCACATTAGTGGACGAAAGTCCTGCCCTCACTCCGAAGCAGAAATTGTTATATTTATTGACTCATCTTAAGGGTGAGGCGTATGAGAAGGTTGCCGCGCTTCCCATAGTTGATGATAGTTATTCACTTGCACTGTCAACTCTTAAAAGTCGTTATCACAATCCTCGTTTGGCCGCTCGGGTTTATTGTACCAATCTGCTTCAGTTACCAGCCGCTTCTATGCGATCAGCTGCGTCTATTAGAAAATTGGTGGAAAGCTTCAATGCTAACTTTTCAGCGTTGTCAGCTCTAAACATTGCTGATATATATCAAGCAATATATGCGTCTTTTGTATTGTCTAGGCTGGATCTATCATTGCGTGAACGCTTTGAGGCGTCTGTTACGGACAAAGAGAATCTCCCTGCCCTAACAGAAATTATGACATTTTTAACCGCTATGGCGGAACAGAAAGAACAGGCATCTTTGGAATCAGCTTTACCTGCTCTTCCTAGCACTAGCCACCAGAAAACCCAGAAGGTTTCTTTTTCTAAGGCTACTCCTCTTGCTGTGTCTACATTATCTGCGGAGGTTACGCAACGGGATGCATCTAGTTCACGTTGCCTTCATTGCGATTCCCGGACCCATGTGCTTCTCAAGTGTCCGGCGTGGCTGAGTAGGGACCCTAGGGCTCGTTTTCAAAGTCTTAAAAATAAAAAATGTTGTCTTTCGTGCCTCCAACATAAACATTCGGGCTGGTGCAAAAATAGGTGCAAAACGTGTGGCTCTAAGTACCACCACACTTTACTTCATTTCAAAAATGCCCGTCAGTCTCCGTCTCGTTCACAGATTTCTGACACAGCTGAACACAAGGCTTCGGGGTCATCGCTTGTAGACCAAGTGGATCTGTCGAGCACTACTCTGACCGTGTCTCTGCCCCATCCTGCAGGGGTTCTGTTAGCCACCTGTCTAGCAGTCTTGTCGTCTCCGAATGGTGGTTATATTGTAGTTAGGGCCATCCTGGATAGCGCGTCCCATGCTTCTTTCATAACTGAAGCATGTGCATCTCGCTTAAAGTGTGCTTGTTTTGACGCTTCAGTAAGTGTCAATGGGGTAGGCGATATTGCCACCAAAGCAAAAAAGGTGTGCCATCTGTCCTTGGAAACTTTAAAACGCGAGGTTATGGCATCTAACCATGCCTTTATAATTCTTTCTAAGATCTCGTCGGACTCACCTAGGTTCCAGGTGTTGCCTGAAGTTAAGCAGGCTACAAAAGATCTTTTGTTAGCTGACCCTACCTTCGATGTAGCAGCCCCAATTGATGCGTTGTTTGGAGCCGATATTGTAGCGGCTATTCTTATGGGAGAGACTATTCCTTTGGGTGCAGGTTTGCCTGTTGCAGTTAGGACACGTTTTGGGTTTGTGATTATGGGTAGAGCCCCAATTTCACTTAATTGTGCATTGACTTGTGCTAGCGGTCTCACTGGCCTTCCTTTGGATCTAGTATCTACACATCAGCTTCACTGTCATTTCCACCACTTTTATCCTTCCGTCACAACGTTATCAACGGATACAACAAACCTACTTGAGCAAGTTCATCGTTTTTGGGAGGTCGAAGAGCCTCCAGCTGTACCCCACCAATTATCTGAAGAGGATCACTTTGCTGAAAGGTTTTACATGGAGTCAACAAGTCGGTTGCCGTCGGGTCGTTACCAGGTGCGCTTGCCGTTCTTCAAAAACTCTTCTCACATTTTGGGAAATTCCCTTAAGGGAGCCATGTCTCGGTTTTTTGCGTTAGAAAGGAAATTTGCGGCGAACAGTCAGTTTAAGAGCCAGTATGTACAATTCATAACAGATTATGTCACTCAGGGGCATATGTCATTGGTGTCTGAGTTTTCCAAAATATTTCATCCCTCATCATGGTATCTTTAAAGTTAGAGGTGATACTTCAAAAATAAGGGTGGTGTTTGACGCCAGCATGAAGACGTCCTCTGGGATTTCCTTAAATGACGTGTTATGTGTCGGCCCTAAGTTGCAGACCTTACTGTCCGACGTTTTGACTTTGTTTCGGCGGTTTAGCCATGTTTTCACGTGCGACATCGAACAGATGTATCGCCAAATTGCTATGCATCCTGATGACTCGGCGTACCTGTGTATTTTATGGCGTGAGGAGGTTACCGCCCCACTAAGGGTTTTCGCTTTGCGTACCGTTACTTACGGGCTGGCTTGCGCCCCTTTTCAGGCGTTGCGAACCTTGCAGCGGCTGGCTCAGGATGAGGCAGTTAATTTTCCTGCGGGAGCGGCGGTACTTAGCCGTAATATTTTTGTGGATGATATTGCTGCTGGCGCGGATTCAAAATCAGAGCTTTGCAAATTACAACGGGAATTAATTCTGTTGTTGTCTTCAGGAGGGTTCAATTTGAAAAAATGGTGCACTAATCAACCCGACTGCCTACCTGAATCAGCCGCTTCGAGTGATTCCGTCGTTGCTAAGGATAAGGATATTCTGGGTTTAAGTTGGGACCATTCAACCGATTGCTTCTCATTTCCTCCTTTGGCTTGTTGCAGCAATGCTCAGGTTCAATTTACCAAACGTGTCGTGTTATCCCAGATGGCACAATTATTTGACCCATGTGGTTGGCTTTCGCCAGTGATTTTTAGGGCCAAGGCTTTTTTCCAAAAACTCTGGGCTGAGGGCTTGGACTGGGATGCTCCTCTAAGTGATGACTTAAATGATTATTGGAGTCAATTCCTGTCCTCTTTGAATCATCTTTCGGTAATTACTATTTCCCGGCCATTCCTCCCTAAAGGTGGGCATATTGAAAGGGTTATATTGCATGGTTTCTGTGATGCTTCCCAGTTGGGTTACGCGGCTGTCCTCTATCTGTCCATTTATACTGACTCTGGTCCTCCGGTGGTTTCGTTGGTGTCGTCTAAAACTAAAGTGGCACCTCTTAAAACTTTATCAATCCCACGTTTGGAGTTGTTGGAAGCTTATCTTTTAGCCAAACTTGTTCGTCATTATGTTGGCTTATTCTCGTCATGTATTCAATTGAGTCAAGTTTTCTTATGGACGGACTCGACGATTGTCTCGGATTGGCTGCATATGCCTACTTTTAAATTGAAGACGTTTATTGCTAATCGGGTGGCTGCCATTACCGAGTGGACCGATACTAAACGATACTTGGCGTCATGTGCATGGTGTTTCTAACCCCGCTGATTTGGCCTCTAGAAGCACGTCACTCTCCAGCCTCCGGTCGTCGACATTGTGGTGGTCAGGGCCAGATTGGTTAAAGCTTGATGCTTTATGCTGGCCCCCTATTAATTATCGCCCGAATCACGACGTGCAAGATGTTGCCTTGGAAACCAAGGTCTCTTCGTTTCTCACTCAGGAGCCCCGGGTGGAATTGTTTGAGCACTTGTCCTCGTGGCCCTTAGTGGTAGGGGTTACCTCAGTCATCTTAAGGTGGGCTATGCCTTCGCGGATTGAAGCTTCCACAGCCATGGATTGGAAGAAGTTGGCTGTTAAGTATATTGTACGCTACATTCAGCGCAGCGTGTTTGGACAGGAGCTCGCGGCTCTTCGTTTAGGTAAGCGGCTCCCGGTCTGCATTCAGCGCCTGGTCCCGTTTATAGATGATTTTGGCCTCATTCGAGTACGCGGTCGCTTGACCAACTCTGCGGTTACTAGAAATCATTTTCCGATTTTACTGCCCAAGCATCACCACCTAGTAGGGTTGCTAATTCATCACACCCATGTGTGGTTAGGTCATGCTGGGCCCTTGCAAGTTCAATTTCAGCTTGCCCAAAATTATTGGATTTTGTCCGCACGTCAGGCAATAAGAACTATAATTTGGAAATGTCTTCTTTGTTTCAGGGCGTGTCCTCGCCCCACCAACCCGTTAATGGGGGATTTGCCAATCCCTAGGGTTAATCCGGCACCTCCATTTTATTCTTCCGGCATGGATTATGCTGGCCCCTTTTTGGTACGGGCTTACGCTGTTCGGAAGGCACCTACCGTCAAAGCCTATCTATGCATTTTCATCTGCTTAGCCACTAAAGCAGTTCACTTTGAAGTGGCTATGGATCTTTCAACGCCCCAGTTTATTGATGTGTTGAGGCGGTTTATTAGTCGTCGTGGGGCTCCGAAAACACTGTATTCGGATTGTGGTAGGAATTTTGTGGGGTCGCGCTCCGAACTTAAACGGGAGCTCAAAAATGTTCTTTCCAATCCTGACCTGTCAGCTCAGATAACAGCTTTTGCTGTCGACAATAACATTGAATTTAAATTTATCCCTCCGTCTGCCCCTCATCAGGGTGGCTTGTGGGAACGGGCTGTCCAGTCGGCCAAGTTTCACATGAAACGCATGATTGGGACCAGGTCGCTGACCATAGCAGAATTTTCGTCGTTATGCATTCGCATTGAGGGAATCTTAAATTCCCGTCCTTTGACTGCCCTATCCTCAGATCCTAGTGATTACCAGGCTCTAATGCCTGGTCATTTTTTGGTTGGCCGCCCCATTACCGCACCCCTAGAAGCTGAAGTCTCATTAAATGAAGGGACCGTCCGTCATTACAAACAAATTGCCGCTCTGCTCCAAGCCTTTTGGAAAATGTGGCGTTTGGAATACTTGACGGCACTTCATGCCAGATCGAAGTGGTCGTCTAAGTCAAGAAATTTAATGGTTGGGGACCTGGTGGTTATGGAGGAACAGAATTCTCCCCCCCTGATGTGGCCTCTTGGCCGAGTCTCAGCTGTGTTTCGGTGGAGCGACGGGGTTGTTCGTCGCGCTTCAGTTAAAACCTCCACAGGTTCTTTTGAACGACTGGCTATTAAATTATACCGGTTGCCTATATCTTCTTGATTGGGTTTATCTTGTTTTTTCGGGTGAGCAGAATTAGTTTCAATGATTGTTGTGGACTTACTTGACACTTTGCTGGGATTTCCCAGGTGATTCCTTCCAGCTGTTGTCCACAGTGAATTTTACATTGTGGAATGTTTCTGGCATGGCGTTGTGCCAGTTCATTGGGAGTTATGGATGCTCAACAAATCAACAACAACAAAATAAGTAAAAAAAAAAAAAATGATAAAAAAAGGGGGGACTAAAGGGAACAACAACAAAAAATAAAAAAGGAAAAAATGTAAAAAAAACTAGGGAACTAACTAAGTTGATTTGCTGAGTTTTACATTGTGTTTGGCTGGGCCATTGTTTATTGTATGTTATTGGGTTTTGTCTGCTCTACCCGAACCTTTCGGATTGCTCGCCTGGTCGATGCGCCCGCGGCGGAGTTATTTGGCATGGTTTTCTAATTAATTGCATGTTTTGCATGTTTTTCTGTATGTTTGTATTTTCTTGTGTTTGCGTGTGACCCCCTCCTATGTTGGACGGGGTAATTTTCAGAGAGTGTTCCTGTTCACCAAAAGCCAAATTTTTGTAATGTATTTTGGCCATGTCTTTTAGTGTAGTTGGTGGTTGACCCATTGCGGTCAACAGGGGCCGGTGTTCGATATTTCAGATCGAACCGGTCATTATTTTCATTTTCCGAAGTTGGCACTATGGCTTTTGTAGGGCCCATGAATGGAATGGACTTGTAGCTTTTGTCGCACGCCAGCCATCTTAGTGTCTACATCCACGGGTCGGGACTCCTCGGCAGGTAGAACTCCGTACATTTAACCCATCCTCTTCCCACCCAGTCTATCCTGCCTTGAGTGTCAGGATCAACCCAGTCGTGAGATACGGTAAGTCATTTTCATAGTATTTATGTCTTGTTAGCAATTCTGCATGCTGCTGCTATAGAGCTCACCAGAGGCTATTAAATTATCAAGTCAGAAAGCCGTCGTTTCATTCTTTTAAAATATTATCATACATTCCCCTTGTAGGTCTGTTTGTAGTTGTTGTAAATTGTCTAATTTTTCTCCTTGGTTATGGAACTGGTTCTTGACATTTTCTATCGTCTCATTAAAATCTGTGAATTTACTGGTTATGTTGCTTTTTATTCCGTCCAACTGATCATTATTCTCCTGGCATATGGCCATTATGCGAACTTGATTACTTTGTTCCTCTCGGTCCATTCGTGCATCTATTCCTGTTTTAATTTGTTCCATTGTTTCTTCCGTTTTATCTAATCTTTGATTGGTTTCTATTCTTTTCTTTTCTGCCTCCTCCTTGTATTCATCTACTCTTTGGCGCTAAGTGTATTACTGACCATTTCAATCTTACTCTCGAGATTTTCCCTTAACTCCTTATTAAAATTCTCCATTTTACCCTCAAATTGTTTTAAATTTTCTTCGTTTATTTTCTCCATTTGTTTTAAACTGTCCCTCAAGGTTTCATTTTGCTTCCTTGAGTTCTCCTCCTGTTTCCTAAAGTTTTCATCTATTTTGTCAAATTTTTCGCTCAAGGTTTCATTTTGTTTCCTTGAATTTTCCTTATTTTCCTTACAATTTTCATTTATTTTATCAAATTTTTTCTCCTGTTTACTAAATTGTTCTGCCATAAATTTCATCATTTCCTGCCAATTTGGTTCTTCTCTGGCTACCGCTTTATCTGGTTGGTCCCCTTGGGCATCCTCTTCAACTCTTTCTTTTTCCGTGTCCGTGATTACTTCGGTTTCTTCTTTATCACCCGTTGGTTGTTCCATTTCACTGTCCGTGACTACTTCTATCTCTCGTTCCTGTCCACCTTCTTCCTTCTCCGTGTCTTCTGCCCTCTTGTTCGATCTGCCTCTGGTATTATGCATTTCTTGTCTTCTCATAGTTGCCGGCAAAAATTAGGTTTTTTGTTATATTATCTTTCGTATATCTCGAAATTTCTTTCCTAATTAAATCCCCACGTTGGGCACCAGCTTGTAACGTCTCGCGGGTATCTCAGCATCACTTTACGTATTTTTATAATCCTCGTTAAGCTTTCCTAATTAAGCCTCACGTTTGTACGTCATCTTGTAACGTCTTGCATGTATCCTCTCTTAGTATATAGTATTTTTACGTCTATTTGTACTCTTCGAAAATCTCGCTTTATTAAGAGTCACGGAATTTGTTATATTTTGTGTTTGATGCTTTCAAAATCGAGTGTGTATGATTATGCAAATATTTTCTTAGATTTTATTTATGTGAAATCAATACCGTTGTTTGACAGTAGTCAGGAGAGAGAGTGCAAAGAGAATTACTCTCTTAGTATACGATTAATTATTTCAAATTTTTCCGCTCGTGGCACCAGCTGACTGCTACTTTTATGAACACATTTGAGGTTAAATTAACTCCAAATGGTACGTAGTAAATTCTGGATGTCCGTTCTCTTCTCAGTCTTCTGACAATCTGTAATGAACTACCATCTACTGAAATTAATACACATTTTTATTCAAACAACAAGGCACTCCTTGAATTTATTTAGCATTTTTTTTATAATCTCCCAAAACATAAAGGGATAATCGATTCTTACTGAAAACACAGAATTAGTTCGATCTTATTTTTCAAACATATAACATATAACAATTATTTTTATTTCGATATTAATACCAAGAAAGAAATAATGAATTAATTTCCCAGGGTTATTTTAGAGTTCTTTGTACTATGAGAAAGTCAGAAATGAATATGGGTTAATACCAAGCTTTACATAAATAAATGTTTAAATTTTGTACTACTTATATTATGCAGTTGATTTGTTGACCGCTAGAGCGCAGATTACGTTCCTTCACAGATGACAACAAATTATAAACATCATGGCTGCCGGAATGTTAGGAACAAAACTACGTTTTGCTGTTTTTTGGGTTAACAAAATAATAAAGTTTATGTTCACCTCTTTTCCAGAAGTATTTAAAGAAATTGTGCTGTTTCTAGTGTTATAAGTTTATAGTTGAAATGTAATTTAGTTAGATTTTATTGTAAACGATCTCACCAACCAAGTCAAATTTCGTTAGGCTAGGCTTGGAAATCGAAGGTTGATTTTTCAAGTTTTCATCAAATTGCGGGCGTGAATTATTCTATTCGAAGGAGGTCTGAGATGTAGTGGATATCACTCATTAATTTTATTAATTTGTCACTGATTATTTCCGAATGGTATTTATAAATTCCTTAAACTTTTCTAGACATTACACTTTTTTTAAACTGCTCACTTCCAATATCTTTTAACAATTAAATTCAATTCTTGTTAGTTAGTTACTCTTAGTAACCAAGAATTTTTATGGTTTTTTATTGGTTAATCTATATACCTTTTAGTATATAGGCTGTTAATAATTATTATAATTTCATTTCTTCTTTTTTAGAAAAATAATCCTTTTTAGATTTTGTTTATAATCAAATTTAATTTATTTAAGGTTTTTCTTTATATTTTTCCTTAAACTTGTACACTGATATTTTATATTTTATTCCCTTTTATTTTGATTTATATATGATTTATCATTCACTTAATGTATCCTTACTCTAAACTATTACTTCCATATTCCTTAAGTATGGTGATGGCAAAAAAAATCGTGTTCGAGATTATTGCAGATTCTGATTCTACTACGCTCAAAACATGAAAAAAAGTCGTTTTCCGAAAAGTGTCTGTGTGTGTGTCTGTCTGTGTGTGTGTGTGTGTGTCTGTCTGTGTGTGTGTGTGTGTGTGTGTGTGTGTGTGTCTGTAGATTTTTTTCTATGGGAAACGATAACAGCCGCAAATTCAAACAGAATTAAATAATGTTTCGTATACAGCCCTGAATTGTAGAGTTCTCAAGACCTATTGTTTTTGGTGAAGATCGGTTAAGGGAAAGGGGTAGTTTACCTGTAACGTTTTATGTTTTAACAAGGGTATTTCCTATGGCAAACGATAACAGCCGCAAATTCAAACAGAATCAAAAGATTATTTGCGTACAGCCCTAAATTGTAGAGTACTCAAGACCTATTGTTTTTGGTGAAGATCGGTTAAGGGGAAGGGGTAGTTTACCTGCAACGTTTTTTTATCAAGCGTATTTTCTATGGCAAACGATAACTGCCGCAAATTCAAACAGAATCAAATAATTTTTTGCATACGTCCCTGAATTGTAGAGGTCTCAAGGACTTTCGATTTTGGTGAAGATCGGTTAAGGGGAAGGGGTAGTTTACCTGCAACCTTTTACGTTTTAACAAGAGTAAAGTACTTGAAAATTTATTTAAACTTTTTCAAACAATGGTAATTGTTAAAAATAAAATAATTTTGTTGCCAGGCAATAAAATTAAAATTTTTTCATTTTAATGTAAATCATGTATAAGAGAAAATATATCGCGCTTGGCAGGCGATATTAAGATTTAAATATAAATCTTAGAATATGGAAGTCATGTATGGTTCTCCATACCGATATTTTTTTACATGCCATCTTGCTAACATAGTATTATTTGATATATTATTATCATTTTATATATAACCCTGGGTTATCTTATATTTAAACAAAATCATTATATTAAACACAAATATTATTCCTAGGTACAAGACCTTTGTGGCCTACACAATACAAAATTACAAAAAAATACAAAACTTGTCAGCAGCAATATAGTCCACTGCTACAATATTGATTGTTTTTTATCTCCAGCACAAATCTGTGAGATGCTCTTTTTAAAGGTTTACACTTTCACCGAGTACACTATGTTCCACTTTGTACACTGCACTTTTATTATTATTGTTTACAGTGTTTTTGGAGTACAAAGTTTTTTATAGCTTGGTACATAATCCCCATTTCTGACTTGTAAAAATGGGTGATTACTGGTTTTATCTATGGTGATTATGTTATCATATTTGGGCAGGGGTTATGTAACGTTATAATGTATACGCATCTAAATGAACACAACGCTCGCTTATGGCCACTTACACAGCCTTCAAGGTTGTTAACATGGTGAGGGTGAGAGCCTTCTCCACCAAGCCAGTGCATGTGCACTGGAACTATTTTTTGTCTGTCCTACAACTGTATACCAGAATAAAAACATTTACTTTTGTTATTTCATGTTGCTTTTAGGCATAAGCTGAACGTGTCTGTGCAGAGTATTAAAATAAATTTGTCAGATCGAAAAATTGGTTGCGTAATGGACTTCATTGACAATCTGCCACTGCCTACTGCAAACACAGTGCATGTGTCCGCATCGTCCAGTGCTGTTTACGCTGCAGCCGATGTAGGGAAGGATAAAGTTATAGCAGACCCGAGAGTTTGCGAATTGGCAAAAATCAAATTTACATTGGTCAGTGCCGAAATGACCAGGAAGTCTCAAGCCATTCCTCAAAGTAATAAAGTTGCAGCTAAAATGGCAATGCTTGAGGTAGATAAGTAAGTGTGTCAATGCTTATACACATAGCTAAAACTGATTGTAATTACTGGTTAATTCATTTTGATTACATTGAAGGAGAATGCCAGATGTACCGGTATCATATAAAACAATAATTTTTGAATTGATGTTAAATTAAAAAAATTCAAATGGTATATTTGAGAACAAACATAAAGCATTTATATTCCATTTACCAAGAGCTGAGAGTAGAAGTTTACAGAGAAAATAATACTGATAGACTGAAATTAGGAACCATAAAACCAACACACACATTGCAGAGTGTGAGCACAGAAATTGTAAAGTGAAAAAAATGTAACTAGTGAAAAATAAATTTTAAAAACTATTAAATATATTATCACTTTAGATAATATGTTTTTTAGTTCCATTTCTCTTGCATATGCAGGATTTTCCATTTATTTCAATATTTTTTTATATAGTGAAAATTAATGCTTACTGAAAGCTTATTATGCCATGTAAAAGCTCAATTCTTCCTTGTCACGCTGTCATAAAAAAATTATGGTACAATGATGTCTTATGTTTATTTCTTAATTTAAGAAAACTGTATTTTTCACTTCAAAAAATGTTTTACAGGAGTTCTGAGTTAGTTTGCATTTATAAATATTATATAACCTCTAATTAAAATTAATTATACATCTAAACTAGTATAATATAATATTTATCTTCATATAGTAACTCATGAATTTCATCTTTGGTCAAATAGCAATCCTTAGAATTCATTCTGCATGTTTGTAAACATAACCTCAGTTCAGGGAATGGCTGTGAAATCATATGATTCCTATTTGCAATAAATGGAATGAAAAACACAAAAGTGCTGTGATCTGTATTTTTTTAATGAACTAAATATGTGAGAGATTACATTCCAGTACACACAGCTCACAGATTTTTGTAACTAAATTTCTACAGAGACAAATAGACACACCCACTGAAACCGTGGGCAATGTGCACTGGGAGAAGAATGCCTGCCTGCGCTTTTCATGGGTAATGTAGTCAAAGTGTTGAGTAACACAAAATGAAAACCTGCAATAATGATCAAATATAAAAAGAGTTTTCTTACTTTTTATAATAAGAAATGAGGAATTTCTTGTAAAGACAAGAAACGACTGAAAGATAAGCTTATTCTACATTAACGTACACCAAACATTTAGACTGCCACTTAATTGTTGGTATTTTGTCTCATGGCTACACTCTCATGGCTCATTAAATGGCTACGTGGAATAGCTTAGTGTGAGAGAAAAAACAATCACAATAGAGACATTTATTGAGAATACCATTGTATCTGTAGGCATTTTACATTGCATTACACTGCCAGGACTAGAATATATTATTGTTTTAGAGTGGGTTATTATTGTATCAGTAATCAGCATAAGGAGATTTCACTACGTTAAGTTGTACTCTCATCATTATTATTATTATAAACAACACATTTTTAGAGGCTTAATCCCTTTATTACTTTTCTTAGTAATAAAATGTTGTCCATTGTATGATGTAACTCAGTTGAGTCACTGAACATTATTCATTGTGGAATGTTTAGTTAAATTATCAGAGCTGTGGTTTTCAGTCTGTTTTTCTGATGATGTGTAATTTGCTTGAAAGCACTAACCAGGAATTACTGGTCTAGTGGAAAGTGACAAGTTGAGTTCTACACAAGAGCATTCCTTTTGGGAAAAAACTGAGTGAGGGAAGCCTAAAGAAAATTGTGCTATAAATGCTTCAAAGATGGCTGAAAATAATGTTGAAAGAGATTCTGGAAGGACTTCAACAAATGGAACACCTGAAAATGCAATCAATGTGGGGTGAAATAAATAACAATCGATGGTTGTCAATGCAAAAATTATAAGAAGGTCTGAGAATTCCATGGACTGGTCATTCAGAGATTTTGACAGAGGATATTGGAACGGAATGTGTGGTGGCAATATTCTTTCCACGGCATCCGTAAGAGCAGAAAGAATTTCATCCTGAATTTTCACAGGACTTGTATTAAATTGCAAAACGTTACCCACATTTCTTCAAAAAGGTCATAACCAGAGGTGAGTCATGAGTCAGCAGCTATAATTCTGAAACTAAATCCCAGTCTTCCCAAAGGAAGTCACATAGGTCATCATGCCTGAAGAACACATGATAAAATTAAAGCAACATCAAGGCCATATTGATGTGGTTCTTCATCATGACAATGTGTCTGCCCATTCTTCAATACCTCATGCAAAATTTTTGGGACTCATATTGCAGCCCCAGACAGCTCAGATTTGCCTCATTGTGACTTCTGGCTTTTCACAAAGCTATAATCAATTTTGAAAGGCTTTATATTTCAGGCTGTGGACAGTGATAAGAGAATACAACAAGACAGCTGTTTCCAGTCCACAGAAGACATGGCAGAATGTTTTTTAAAGAAAGTGTTAGAAGACCAAAGGGGAACTATTTTGAAGTGGTGTAAAGTACCATTGTCACAGGCATTTTATATATTTTGTGGAAGACTTCATATATGCATCTTACTCTGTAGTCTTTGAATGTATCCTTTAAGCTAGGCTAACTCTTATATCCTTAGCCCTAGAAAGATAACCATTCGTAAATATTACGAATCACTGCGCAAATCGTCGGCGCATTTTTAGTGCGCACGCGCTAGAAGGTTGACACATATAGTAGTTTCATCATTTGCTATGAGCAATCGGTTCATAGTGTTGTATAGTGATATTTACCTCTACTTTTCGCTGTACTGGTACCCTATTCGTAATTTTTACGATAGGTTAGCCTTTGCGTAACATTTATGTCACAGGTAATATTATAGAAATATTTCATTTTATAGTTACCAAGGTTGACGTTTATTCGCAAAATGGCCAACAATCATAATAATAAACCTCTGACTAACAAAGAGCTTGAGGAGATAATAAATACACCTGATTTTTATGACACAGCAAGTGATTGGAGTGAATCTGAAGTAGAGGATAATGTAGAATATGAACCGTTCGAAGATTCTGGTAGCGAATATGTCCCATCAGATGATGACAGCAATACAAATGACTCGCTACCTGTTCCTAGTAAGAGGTTCAAGAAGACAGAAGAAGAAGACGATGATGTAGGTTCTTCACAAAACCAGGAACCAGGATGTTCACAAGAAAATGGCGATGTAGGTTCTTCACAAATACAACACTCAAGACATTCTCAATTATCCCTCAAAGGGAAAAATGGACATCACTGGTCAGCAGTATGTGGAAAAACGTCAAGAATTCCAATGAGAAATGAAACGCACATAATTCAAGGAACAAAAGGTATCGCTCGAGATGCTGCAAATCCCCTTGATGCTTTCTCGTTATTTATAACCGACACAACCATTGATGAGATTGTTATTCATACTAATAGTGAAATACTTTCAAGATCACAAACTTATACCCAAGAAAAAGCAACGACTTCTTTGACGACTTCTATGGAAATCAAAGCGCTTATCGGAATATTAATTTTTTCAGTAGCACTAAAGAATAATCATCTAAGCACCCAGGAACTGTTTGATGGTAGTTTATGTGGAACAACTTACAAGGCTACAATGAGCCACGAAAGGTTTAAATTTCTTATAAATTGCCTCCGTTTTGATGACAAAACCACACGGGCAACTAGAAAAGAAACAGATCCCTTGGCTGCAATAAGAAGTATATGGGACCAGCTAATTGACAATTGCAAAAACTCATACTGTGACGATTTTAAATGTATCAAAAAATCGCACAGATTAAAATTTTTTAATTTTAATAAGTAAAAGTATCATACACCCTTGCCTATACCCAGATTCCTGAATCAACTTGAAACCTTCCAGTACCAACACGCCAAGAAAAGTATTAAGTAGTGAATAATAATAATAATTACTTAAATAATTAAAAATGCGACTAGAGAAATAAAGAAATCCCTAAGTCATAATAAAATAAACATAAAGTATTTATCTTCTAATTAATGAATAAATAATAATAGGAAAAGTACGAACTATTTTCTTAGTGCGTAAATACACCCTAGCTTACTGAGCCCTCTCCCCTAAACCGTACGCGCATTCGGCCGTAGAACATCACAATGAGTAGACGTGAGTTTTGGTGTTGTACACATATACGTATGTGTAAGTTCTCTAGAAGTATATCCAGCGTGAAATCTTGTTATTGTGAATAATGTAGTGTCTAGAGTTTGTGAGAAAATATATAAATAAAATAGAAAAAGGTAGCCAACACATCTCTTAGAAACAAAATCAAATGTAAGTGTAACATAGTTAACTACTAGACTGTAGTACTGCAAAGTGAGAACTATAACTGTAATTAAAATAAAGAAAATGTGAACTACAAGAATCTGCACTAAGAAAAGTGAAATTACAACATTTGGAACTTCAAGTAAACAACCTATCTTCGAGAGCTTCAAGTAAACTAAAAATCAACCCGATGTAGATACACCTAGAACAACGTACTCAACCCGTAGAAGACGACTGGAGATGTCCCAAGAATACAACAACAACCTCAGGTGATATCAAACCACAAATTTTGTAAATTTCTCCTTAATAAGAAGTAACAAAGAACTTTAAAGAACTTTCGCAATGTAATGAACAAATTATCAGTTTTGTATATTTTGTAATTTTGTAAGAAGTAATAGTAACCGTAATGTATATATTGATAAATTAATAATTTTGAGAAAATTGAGACCCGGATCCGTGGTATTAAAACTAACAGTTATATGAATAAATTTTGATATAACAAGAATAATATAATTAAGATCTTTGAAGCAGTAAAAGCGCTATTTACTAAAATAACTTTCTTTAAAATCAGGAATAATGTTTGATTAATATTTCAATAGCAATAAAGAGATGTTTTAGCTAATACCTAGTGAGTGAATAAGTTTATGCAAACCTTGTCAGTTTCCTATATCATACTTGTTTTGTAATTTGTTAGTAAGCGTTTTACTAACAACGGCAGCTGGTTTAGTTTACTGGTAAAGAATTAAACTAGTTCCCGATTTTTGTGTTGTCTTGCCAAGGGGCGGCACAAAATTGCGCCACTCTGCTAAATTTAAAATTGTGTAATTTACTTGGTAAAAAAAAAAAAAATATTGTTTACAGAGTGTCACGTACAGAAAATTGCAACCTAATTATGTAATTGTTGTTGTGTAAGTTTATAAGTCGTTAACGATAAAAAAAAGGACAAACATAAATTTATTCACTCAGAAAAAAATAAATAAATAAATAAATAAATGAGTAAAATTTTAATTATATAATAATAATATTAGTATCGCGAGTTTGTCGTGTTAAGCAAGTAATAGCTGGTAGGGAAACCATTCCAAACAAGTCAATTCCAAGCCAGTTGGTTCATGTTAAATATGTGTTGAGGAATGTAAACTCTCCCCTTTGTAAGAACCCATCTCATTCATAACCCCTCCTCCCTAAAGCAAACAAAGCCACGTTAGACAAGCTCTTTCCTGTTTTTGTATTGTTCTGAATTACTACCCTATGCAACTAGACGACACCCCAAAACAGCTGATTCTTTGTGCTGTTTGTTAAATCAATGAACTTTCCGTATATGAAATTTCTCTCTACTAAAATAGTATTATCGTTTTGTTTTGATTAATTATATATGTCAATACCGAGAATTTAATTGTTGTGAAATCAGTTATGTTGATTAATTAAGATAAGATTACATCCCAAAGCTTAATATGAAATAAGATATATGTGTATGTGTTTAAATGAATTAATGTTATCTATTTTTTAAACATTGAGAAAACGAAGTAAAGTAAGTGACATAAGATTTGTCGTTCGTAATACGTCGTGTGTTTAAAGTGGTTATTATCAAAAATGACTCAATTTAACCCCGATTTCTTGTTGAAAGACGAATTAACATATGAAGCATTATGGCGTGGTCTCCCCTACTCTAATGTAACTGTCGCGGAACTTCGCAAGACGTTACGCGAAAATAAACCGGACAAACCTTCATTATTAAGTCGTTTGAGTGTTTTAGATTTCAATAGCGAAAAAGAAATGTGTTATCGTAAGTATACAGAACTAACTTCGTATGCACAAACCCTGCGTGATGAAAAATCCCCCGCAGTAATATTACGCACCACCCAAAGAATTGAGCATCTATACCGTCGTATCACCAATTTGTTGACCTGGCCCGGTGATAAAGATATCCCTCCTGATGTAAAAAAATTCTCCGAGGAAGCATTAAAACAATTACCTGAGATGATACGCGAATTACGTAGACGATCCGAATTGTTTAGATTAGACGAAATCGAAGAAGCAATGACGAAATTAAATATTTCACCTACCCAATCGCCGACTCAAGAACAACCAAACGGTACTGCAAAAATTCAGATTCTGCAGGAATCCAATATAGATCCATTCAAGGAACGGTTAAGTGGTAGTCAAGTAAATATTCAACCAGTAAACGTTACGTCACTCTCTAAAGAACTAGAAAATATGATCCATACCTATGAATTACCTTCTCATTCGCGGACTAATCAACCTGCGGAAAATCCTAGAATGATGAGCCAAATAAATTTAACTCCCGAGCTCTATGGAAAAATAACCCACCCTGTAGAAAGTATTTTGACCAATATACAAATCACTGATGGACTGAATATTACAAAGCTCCTTAATTTTATCAAACATATCTTAGAATTAAAGGAACTGCAACAACTAAGAGATAACCAGATTTTGCAAGTTATTTTACCTAAGTGTAGATCTCCATTAAAAGATAGAGTGTTAGAATCCTTAAGGTATAATCAATCGGTAGAAGAACTTCATACCACACTAATAAGACATTTCATTCCCACCGGTATCTACGAAGAATTGAAGCGAAACTTAGTACTTCGTGCACAAGGTACATACGAGAGACTAGCTCATTATATTTCTGAAGTAAGAGAATCTGCTTTATTGTTACAAGTTAAATGGAGCGAACAACAGTTAGTAGACAATATCATAGTAAGACTATCCCCCGAGGAGCGATCTCGACTAGCACTTGTCAAGCCACCTACAACTTTTACGGAACTAGAACTATGTTGTATACATTCGTCCGACGTCTGGTATTCTGACCAGAATAGAAGTGTTTCTATGTCCCAGAGTCAACAAAGAAATTCATTGCAAACTAGACCTATTGGAAATGATACCCGAAACTACCGCGATAAGCGATTCGTAAGTACACATAAAACCCAAAACTATCCCCATGTTTCATTCTCTAAACCAAAATCCCGACAACCTACGAGCGAAGTAAGTGAGGAAAGAAGATGTTATAACTGTGGAAAGGCCGGACATATTAGCAAGTTATGTAAACAAAAGCGTTATCTACAGAAAACCGACCAATCAAAAAATGTGTGAAGCTGGAAGACCGAAAATCCTACGTCTTCCGAAGCATCAGAAGGAAAGGTAACAACAATACTAAGCGTCAAATAAAGATGAGTAAAAATAAACGCAGAGATCCTTATTTAACAAAATTTATCGAGAAGTGCAACTCTATTGGTGCATGTAAAACAAGTATATGCCAACTACCCTATGTACAGATAGACCTTGGAGCAACGAAAACCCTTGGTTTAATTGATTCAGGATCTACCCGTAGTATAATTAGTAAACAGTTAGCCACCTTATTAGCTAATCATAAACTGATTAAACGTAGCCAAATGGTGAACATAAAGTGTACCACCCAAATAAACAAAACCTAAAGATATCTCACAGTATTACGGTGAAATTAAAAATTCAGAATTTTACTTGGTACATTCCCCTATTAGTAGCTGAAGAGTTAGGACAGAACTTAATATTAGGCGCGGATTTTATAAGAAAAACTGCTTTAATCCTTGATATATATGCAAAACAATATTTTTTCAGATTTGATCGTACTCAAAAATATCAGTTCGACTCCGAATTAAGTAACGACACTGTTAGTGAAACCGCAAATATTCATTCAGAGCCTAATGAATCGAGTCTAAGTCATTTAAAAGGAAATGAGAGACTAAGAATCCAAAAGTTAATAAAAGATTTTTCTGCTGTACTCACCCCCAAGTTAGGATTAACTCATTTAATTGAATATAAAATAAATCTTAGTGACAACAAAGTAATACGACTCCACCCATACAAACTATCTCCGCCCAAGATGGAAATCATGAGACACCACATTAACAAACTCCTTGATCAGCACGTCATTGAACCATCAACGTCTCCATATTCATCGCCTGCATTCCTAGTACCAAAAGGAACTGACAAACATAGACTAGTCGTGGATTATAGACAACTAAATAAGAGTATAGAATTTGAATCGATACCACTGCCAGACATACACAGTGCGTTTCACTATTTTACAAAAGCGAAAATCTTCACCATAATGGATCTTAACCAAGCATTCCATCAAATTCCACTAGCTGAGGAATCAAAACATTTAACTGCTTTTACTGTCCCATTTAATCTATATCAATTTACGAGAGTACCATTCGGTATATCACAAGGAAGTTCAGTATGCAGCCGACTGTTAGAAAAAATTTTCCATGATGTTAAATTTAAATTTGTATATCATTATCTCGACGATATAGTAGTATATAGTGAGTCAATGGATCAACATATTGATCACTTGCGTGAAGTATTATCCCGGTTAAAGAAAGCCGGACTGACCGTAAACCCTAGTAAAGTTAATTTCGCAGTGAAACAATTCTCATTTTTAGGTCACATAGTATCAGCCGAAGGTAAGGTTACCATCGATCCCGAACGTACACGCGCAATCCGAGAATTTTTACCTCCCAGAGAAGTCAAAGGTATAGCTAGATTTTTAGGTATGATTAATTATTTTCATAAGTATATACCCCACTTAGCAGATATAGCAGCCCCATTGAATGCCTTAAGAAAGAAAGGAACGAAAATCGAGTGGACTACTCTACATCAAGAAGCGTTTGAAACACTTAAAGAAAGTATTATATCCCCACCTGTATTGCAGTTAGCGGATTTCAGTAAACCATTTATCGTACAGACCGATAGTTCAAGTGTAGCATTAGGAGCCGTAATATACCAGGAAATAAATAATACTAGACTCCCGATCAGTTATGCATCCCGGACACTGACCGAGCAAGAAAGGAAGTTCTCAGCCTATGAACTGGAATGTTTAGCCGTAGTATTTGCTTTTGATAAATTCAAACCATTTTTGGAACACAAAGAATTTCTACTAGAAACCGATAATCAAGCTTTATCATGGTTATTAAATCACCCAAAGCAATTAGGTCGTATCGGACGATGGGTGTTAAGATTAAATTGCTACAAGTTCAAAGTGCAACATATTCGTGGAACTCAAAATGTAGTGGCCGATACTCTATCCCGCATGTTCCAACTACCCAATACAAGATCTGGAGAAGACAATATTGAAACCACTATCGTTAATACACTAATTACTAACTTTCCCCTTGCATTTAAGGATATAGCATATCACCAACAACAAGATCCGAAATTGTGTAAAATAATCGAACAAATAGAAAAAGGAAATAACTCTGATAAATATATCTTGAGTAAAAGAGTACTTTGTTTTAAGAAGGCAAACGGAAAATTACTAAGAATAATCGCCCCGGAAATAATCAAACCCATGTTAATGGAGTACTATCATTCATCTACAATTGGAGCTCATATGGGAATTAGGAAAACGATACATCGTATTCGCAAGGAATACCACTGGGAAAACATGAATAGTGAAATAAAAAAGTTCGTGAAAGAATGCGAAATTTGTGCGCTGAGCAAACCAGCAAGAACCAGTCAAGTCGGAAAACTAATCTCCGAAATACCTACTACTCCCTTCTCGAAAATATACATCGACTATTCTGGACCTTATCCCCGCTCTAAATCCGGAAATACTATGCTGTTAATTTGTGTAGACTCATTCACTAAATTCGTGTGGATGTATCCTATGCGTCGTGCATTAGCATCTACGACAATTAAAATTCTACAAGAACAACTATTTAAGGACTATGGCACTCCTTTAAGCTTAATATCTGACAATGGACCCCAGTTTAAATCGAAAGAATTTAATGACATGTGTTTTAAATTAGGTATAAATCATATTACCGTGACCGAGTACAGACCGCAAGGAAATATAGCAGAAAGATACTTGCGTAACTTAAAATCAGCATTAATATCTTATCATGCTAAAGACCAGACAACCTGGGATCAAAATATTTCGTGGATACAATTTGCATTCAATTCAGCGTATCATGAAGGTCATAAATCAACACCATTTGATTTACTGTACAAGTACAAACCCAACCATCCTTTAACCACAAAGTGGAAAATCAATGAGTTATTACCCCGCGACGTGAATGGGAATAACATACGAAAAATATGGAACGAAGCTCGTGCAAATCTGAGAGCTAATTTACAGAAATCAAGGAAGTATCATGAGAATAATAATAAGCTAATAAAGTATAAAATAGGTGATTTAGTCATGTATAAAACTCATCCTATGAGTAAAGCAGTTGATAGGATCACTTCGAAACTATCTTATCGATGGTGTGGCCCCTATCAAATTCGTAAGTTCATCACCCCCGTTACTGTAGCTCTGTATGAACCCAATACAGAAAATTACGTTCGCAGAAGTCATTTGTCTCAAATAAAAAAATGTTTTTTGTGTCAAGATACAGAAGGAAGACTACGAGAAAGATAGAAAACCTAGAATACTATCTAAGTATTAAGAATAAAATATGTTGTATAGACTTATACCGAAATAGGATAAGATTGTGTAACATCCTTTACTATAGGTAACTATAAACTCAAAACCCCCTCGTACGAATACAAGCGAGGCCTGATCAACCTTAGCTAATGTCCTGCGAGAATGGTATTATACATGAGAAATCTGATGACAAGTATAATGAAGATGAAGAGAAAGAAAGAAAGAAAAATAATCTTTAGCGCTGTAAACTAAAAGTAATTCTATTGTTCTTACAATACGGTATTATTATTAGTAAAATACTCATGAGTATAACTCCGTAAAACGAGTGAGCAATTCAAGAAAAAACCGGTAGTAGATATAAGAATTAAAATAAGGTAAATTTACGTTTTGTGTATTTTGTATAGTAGATGTAGTAGAATTTAGATGTGACATAAGTATAAGATAATCGATTGATGAATAGAAATAAGCTGAGAGAGAGAAATTTCAGTATGAAATATAATTGTTTATAAGAATTATATTATTATTATTATTATTACACCCCCCGTTTTTCATAGTTAAGTGCAGGAGGATGTGACGATTTTAAATGTATCAAAAAATCGCACAGATTAAAATTTTTTAATTTTAATAAATAAGAGTATCATACACCCTTACCTATACCCAGATTCCTGAATCAACTTGAAACCTTCCAGTACCAACACGCCAAGAAAAGTATTAAGTAGTGAATAATAATAATAATTACTTAAATAATTAAAAATGCGACTAGAGAAATAAAGAAATCCCTAAGTCATAATAAAATAAACATAAAGTATTTATCTTCTAATTAATGAATAAATAATAATAGGAAAAGTACGAACTATTTTCTTAGTGCGTAAATATGCCCTAGCTTACTGAGCCCTCTCCCCTAAACCGTACGCGCATTTGGCCGTAGAACGTCGCAATGAGTAGACGTGAGTTTTGGTGTTGTACACATATACGTATGTGTAAGTTCTCTAGAAGTATATCCAGCATGAAATCTTGTTATTGTGAATAATGTAGTGTCTAGAGTTTGTGAGAAAATATATAAATAAAATAGAAAAAGGTAGCCAACACATCTCTTAAAAACAAAATCAAATGTAAGTGTAACATAGTTAACTACTAGACTGTAGTACTGCAAAGTGAGAACTATAACTGTAATTAAAATAAAGAAAATGTGAACTACAAGAATCTGCACTAAGAAAAGTGAAATTACAACATTTGGAACTTCAAGTAAACAACCTATCTTCGAAAGCTTCAAGTAAACTAAAAATCAACCCGATGTAGATACACCTAGAACAACGTACTCAACCCGTAGAAGACGACTGGAGATGTCCCAAGAATACAACAACAACCTCAGGTGATATCAAACCACAAATTTTGTAAATTTCTCCTTAATAAGAAGTAACAAAGAACTTTAAAGAACTTTCGCAATGTAATGAACAAATTATCAGTTTTGTATATTTTGTAATTTTGTAAGAAGTAATAGTAACCGTAATGTATATATTGATAAATTAATAATTTTGAGAAAATTGAGACCCGGATCCGTGGTATTAAAACTAACAGTTATATGAATAAATTTTGATATAACAAGAATAATATAATTAAGATCTTTGAAGCAGTAAAAGCGCTATTTACTAAAATAACTTTCTTTAAAATCAGGAATAATGTTTGATTAATATTTCAATAGCAATAAAGAGATGTTTTAGCTAATACCTAGTGAGTGAATAAGTTTATGCAAACCTTGTCAGTTTCCTATATCATACTTGTTTTGTAATTTGTTAGTAAGCGTTTTACTAACAACGGCAGCTGGTTTAGTTTACTGGTAAAGAATTAAACTAGTTCCCGATTTTTGTGTTGTCTTGCCAATGGGCGGCACAATACAAAGCAGGTTCTTATGTCACTATCGATGAGCAGTTGCTAGCCTTTCGTGGTCGCTGCCCCTTCCGCATGTACGTACCCAACAAACCAGCTAAATATGGGGTGAAAATTGTCATGGTTTGCGACGCTGGAACAAAATACATGATCGACGCATCTCCTTACCTGGGTAAAAAAACCAAGAAGGGTGATAATACGCCATTAGCAGAGCACTATGTGAAAACACTCACTACATCACTGCGTGGCGGAAACAGAAACATAACCATGGATAATTGGTTTACATCAGTCAAACTTGCTGATGACCTCTTACAAAATCCTTATAACTTTACCATGGTAGGGACTTTAAGAAAAAATAAACCTGAAATACCCTCACAAATGCTTTCAACAAAGAATCGCTTAGCTGGTGATGCTAAATTTTGCTTTGATAAGGAGAAGACTTTGCTGTCATATATTCCAAAAAAGAATAGAAATGTTATACTTTTGAGTACAATGCATTCAGGAAGTACTCTTATGTCTCAAACAATGGGTAAACCAGATATTATTGACTTTTATAACAGC
This sequence comes from Magicicada septendecula, assembly GCA_034769895.1. NCBI lineage: Eukaryota > Metazoa > Arthropoda > Insecta > Hemiptera > Cicadidae > Magicicada > Magicicada septendecula. Next base: position 798,361,768 of record CM068368.1, read on the forward strand.
ACAATAGGTGGGGTTGATATGTTTGACCAGATGTGTGGGAACATGAGCACTTCACGCAAAACGAGAAGGTGGCCTTTGTGTTTGTTTTATGGAATGCTCAATATTGCATCCATAAATTCCAATATTATTTATGTAAACAACCTGAATAAATCAAGACAAAGGCCCATGAATAGGAAAATGTTTATGCTTGAATTGAGCCGACAACTAACATTTCCTTGGCTGAGATCGTGTCTAAATATACCAACTTTGCAGCGTTCACTCCGATCTGCTATTGAAGATATCGTCAAGGAGAAACCTGTTGACGAAAGACCTATTCAAGGACCTTCAAAAAGAACCACCTGCCAAATCTGCCCATCAAAAAAAAGACGTATGACAACCAATTGTTGTGACATATGCAGACGCCCATTCTGTGCAGAACATCGCGCGTGTATTTGCTCTGAGCGTTCCTCTACTGATTGAAAATGTACAATATTGTTTGTTAAAGTACTACAATAAAGCTTATTTTGACTGATAATATAGTTTTTTCTTTAAATTTGAAAAATTCCGAAAAAACAAGCTTTGACATTTAAAATCGTAATATTTACGAATGGTTAGTTTTCATGTAACTTGAAACAAGGTTATCTCTCTAGGGTTAAGTTTAAAACCATCTTAAATATAAATTTTAAATTTTCTTGTAGTTAAACCACTTATTACTGCCTGTGTCTGGATGATGGCAATAGTTGGCATCAGTGTTCAGCCAACCAAACATCTTTTAACTGTATTTAATAAATAACTTGATCTTGTAATATAACAGTTTTCATGTTGTGTGATATACGGAAGGCACAGAATTGCAGACACTTTTGGAGGTATGGATTTTTTCATTGAAGCCAACAGAATGGCAGACTTTAAAAAAAATAATATTTCTGTTTACAGGACATTTATTTCATCAGAACACAGTGATGAAGAAATGGAACTATGGGCTCGAACTCTTGACTTGCCTGGTTTTGATGATAATGTTTCTCCAAACAATACAATAACAATGTTACTAAGATTTGTTATTGGTGAGGTGAGTTACATTTCTAACGAGGAACATAAGGAATGGTTTATATTATTTGAATCTTTTTATACGGGTTAACTAGTTTTTTGGTTTATTTACGTTATAACTAGTTACAGATTATCAAGCAATTTTATTCTAACAATAAGGTTAACTAGTGAATGTATTTGTCTGCTAATTCTTGTGTCCATTTATGCAAGGCTTGCAATGGTCAGTCTTATGAAAAAAAAGACTTTGTTTCTTTTTCAGTGAAAGTCTTTTAATTACAGAAAAATATATTATATAAATAAATTAAAAACAATGTTATAAAATTGTTTAAAATAAATTTAAGTTTATAGAGAGTGCACAGATATCAAGAGGAACAATACTGAAATGTAACTTAAGCCTGTGTTTTTTGTGACTATAAGTGTTGTGCTAAATATGTATTATGTGACATACGAGGTTTGTTCAATAAATATGTGGAATTTTTGAATTTTGTGGGCTAATTTTTGAATTATAAGTCTAATTGCCATTATTTTGTGTTGTGTTGGTACCCTTGTTCCTGATGTATCATGACATTGGTAGCAATATTGGATGCTAAGTTCATTGTTGGCTGTCGAAAAAATTAAATGTGTTTTGGTGTGATTGCCGATTTTTTACTTGTGGAAAAAATGGAACAAAGAATTTGCATTAAATTTTGCTTTAAGAATGGAATAAAGTGCAGGACTGTATTGGAAATGTTGAATATTGCTTTTGGCGAGTCTTCTATGAATAAAACAAGCATTTACAAGTGATACAAACATTTCCAAGAGGGCCGTGAAGATGTTGAAGATGACAAGCGCTCTGGACGCCCCAGCACATCAACAATCGAAGAGAACGTCGAAAAAGTGAAGAAAATGATTATGGACAATCACCGAATCACTATCAGAGAGGTTGCTGATGATGTTGGCATATCATTTGGCTCATGCCAAGCAATTTTTTTGAATGTTTTGGGCATGAGATGTATAGCAGCAAAATTTGTCCTGAAATTGTTGAATTTTGACCAAAAACAGTGATGAATGGACATTGCTCAGGAGTTGCTGAATGAAGTCAATGACAATCCAGAACTGCTCAAATGGGTCACATGCTGGTGATAAAACATGGGTGTATGGATATGGTGTCGAAACTAAGGCCCAAACATCCCAATGGATGCTTCCTGAAGAGCCAAGACTGAAACAGCTTGTCAAGTTTGATCGAATGTGAAGATTCTGCTCACTGTTTTCTTTGATCTCAATGGCATAGTGTACCATGAGTTCTTGCCACCAGGTTGCACAGTCAATAAGGAGTACTACCTGGAAGTTTTACGCTGTTTGCATGAAGCAATCCGAAGAAAACGCCTGGATTTGTTGGAAAACAACTCATGGTAATCACACTACGATAATGCACCTGCTCACAATTCACTGCTTGTTCATGAATTTTTGGCCAAAAACAAGACCATTATGATGCCTCAGCCTTCGTATTTGCCGGACATGGCCCCCTGCGAAAATGAAAAAAACCATGAAAGGACGACGTTTTGCCAACATTGAGGAGATAAAAACAGAATCGCTGATGGAGCTAAATGCCATACCAAAATTGTGTTCCAGAAGTGATTCAAAGATTGGAAAAAGCACTGGCACATGTGTATTATATATGATGGGGACTACTTTGAAGGGGACAAAATTAATATTGATGAATAAATAAAGATTTTCTGATGAAAATGAAAATTCCATGTATTTATTGATCAAACCTCTCATAAATACAAGACCATGCTTACTTATAAACTTCATGATTACCATATAAAATTTTGGAATTTCACTAATGTTTTGTCATGTGAGTAGGTGTTTGTTAAATTATTTTAATCACGTTTTCCAATAGACGTTATTCCATATCTGAAACTGATCAAAAAGAATTTTTCTAAAGCTTTATTTATTTTACAAGAAGCCTGATAAATCTGTACTGAATAATAGAGGGTAAGTGTAGTTATAAAGAGATGATTGCTTGAAGGTGGTGATCCAGCTGTGCCGTTCCAGCAACCGTACAGATAAGCCGTACCTGATGCTCAGAATGAGCAAAATAATCTGTGACACAGCATTAATGGAGTATGGTCCAGCTATCCAAGCATCAGTAGATTCTGTACAGTTAGTAGACAAACTGCATGTGGGATTGGCTGGTGAATACTTGGAACTGATTACCACAGAACCAGGAACTGAGGTGGCTACATTGCTCTATAGGAAGGTAAACAGAAACAACACATATACTCTAATATGTTTACATAAAAATTTAATTTAATATTTTGTGATTTACAACAGACCTTTATGACTGGTTGAAATGAAAAGGAGAATGCCATTTATTGTGTATCTAGTGTATTATTATGTATTATTACAATAAATGACAATGAAATCTCAGACCACACACTAACTACTATAATAAGCTATTCTGTGCACATAAATTATATTTTGCCCTTCCCTGGCAGATCCTGCCATGGTTCTCTTTTCTATGCAATTCTCTTGCATCTTCCCTTAACTGAATCCGTCATTGTGTATGTCCACCTTCCTCTCTTCCTCACACCACTCACCATTCCCTCAAGTGCTTCACACAACAGACAGGCTTGCCTCATCCAGGCTCCAACCAATTGAACATGTGACTTTACTTACCAATCCTTTGCAGCATATCCTCATTCCTTCCAGTCCCTTCTGTATCCACATATCCAGTGCCTCCACTCAATCTTTCTCTCCAGCATACATGTTCCAGTACTACACAATGTTATCCACATAAAGCACGTTATCGACCTCTTTCTTAACCAACAAACTTGCACAGAACAACCTCCACTTCCTTCCAGAATCTTACTTCACCAGTACTACTCTAATCTAAACATTTGCCATATAATATATGTCTTCAGTCTTCATATATGCTTCCAAGATACTTGAACTGCTTCACCTGCTTTATCTCCTTGCCACTCAGTGCAATCGTGTACATAATCAGTTATTATTTTCTACGAATCTAAAGTGCTTAAATTATGTACTATTTGATGGATGTTGTCAGGTGCGATCAAACTGTCCAGACTTCAAGAGCCATTTTCACAGTGTGGAGCAGTCACTAGTATTGGATTTTGCATCGACCAGCATTATTCTGCACAGAGAAGCATTTGTTACTCTCAACAAATATCTTCAGTACTTGCTGCACAAGTGAGTTTAGTGTTACATTAATTCATTTGTTACATCTTTTTTTTAATTTCAAAAGCATAAGTTGTCAGCATGAAATTTGTATTTTCTACCATTTTAAAAATTTGGCTCATCATGGTGTGTTATGAGTCTCCACAATTCAGCTGGTATACAAATATGCTGTAGGCAAACTGGAAAAACCTGGCTTCATCAATTTATAATGACTAGTGGTCGCCCAGTGGTCGAAATTCGACCGTAATTCATTAAATTTTTAAGTTTGAACGTTATTGAGGTTCTTTTGTCAAAGAGTATACCTCTATAATCATTGCATATAATTTTTTTGAATTTTGTTCTATTACGTCAGCTGCGAGCGTGTACAAATACGTCATTAGCGTGTGTTGTTTGCCTTAATTCCGTGCAATACCTATGAAATTTAAAATTTAATGTTAGTAACAGTTGAAAAAAAACACAATTACAGCTTGTATTCGTATTTATTTGTTGATATAATTCATTGTCAGTTTTAATTTTTTCATGTTATTATTGAATCAAATAAACGCTAATAAAAATGAGACTTGACATTCATAGAAGTATAAGATACATTGTTTTCAATTCCAGTCGATTACATTTCATTTTTGGTAAGGTACAAAATTCGAAAACAGTTTGAAGATTATCTGCTACAAAGCTTATATAATTTTTTATTTTTTTTTTTATGCATTAATTTTCGAGTTATTTGAAAAATATGAAAGATAGGAAAAATGAGGTTTAGCTTGGCTAAGCCATATTTCAAAAGCAATAACGCGATTTTTGACATTTCCGTGGGTTTTTTTTATTGCCATACTGACCAGGTTTCGCCAAGGCTACACAGTTATTTTCACTATCTTTTTCAAATTATATAAAATTTAAATAAAAAATTAATACAAAATAAAAAATGAAATAAAAAATACGTGCCCCGTATTTTTTCATATATTTTTCATTAAATCAAAAAACCGGGCGGTTAAAAAAATAAATGTTGTCCATTGAACTTAAAATAGTTTGAAAGTGAATTTAATGATTCAGAACTTCTGTGTAAACGATGTTTTTTGTAAAAACTCTTTCATCATTTGCTAAATTCCCTTGGCCATTATATTTGGAAATATAAAATCTCAAACCATCGAATGATCGAACTCTACTTGCAGTGACGTACAATTGACCATGTGTAAAAACTGGCTGCCTCAATAAAATTCCAATTTTTTCGTTGTTTGTCCTTGAGACTTATTTATTGTCATCGCAAATGCAGGTATAATTGGAAATTGAGTTCTTTGAAAGTTAAATGGTAAAACAGTACCGGAATATGTTAAATTTATACATGGAATCAAAATTCTCTTATTGCGTGTGGTTCCAGTTAAAACTTCGCAATCAATAGCATTACGATGCATACACTTGATGCGCATTCTTGTTCCATTGACTAATGCTTCCTTTGTATTTAAGTTTCTGATCAGTAAAACGATGCAATTAACTTTCAATACTAACTTATGTGGTGGCAAACCACTAATAGTCAAAGAATTCAAAAACTCTACTGGATAGTTATTGATTTCATTGTCATTATCACAAATTATTTTATCGTAGCTGTGAAATGTTTTCTGTTCACCTGGTATTCGATTAAGTATATCAGTATTAATAAAAGTACAATCATCATTTTTAGGTGCTAAAATAACTGACTTCAATATGTTATCTGAGAGTATGTTTTCGGAAATATTAATAATATTATTTTCATCTCCTATTAATTGCTGAGGTATTTCAATAATATTTTCACCAAACTGAGGGAATTGTGGGGCTTCATCATTACCAATTTTTTTCAAGACTTCGACAAATTCTATTTCACTTGGTAAGGCTCTCATATTTTGAGTAAACGTTACTTTATGAAAATAAACAAATTTATGCCAACTCATGACACAATTTTCAATTAAAGTTGCACGTGATCCATGTGGGACAACTGGTAAGATTTGCCGAAAATCACCGCAAAAAAGTATCGTTTTCACTCCAAATGGTTTATGTTTATCATTTTCATCGCATAGATCCTGCAATAATCTATCTATGATTTTCAACACTTGCAGTGGGCACATAGAAATTTCATCAATAATTATCAATGATGATGAATTTATGTAACGTCCATAGCTACTATTTGTGGTAATATTCGCTACAGAATTTTCCAAAATGGGTATAGGCAATTTAAACACATTGTGTAAAGTTCTACCTCCAAGTAATAGAGTTGAAGCTATGCCACTGAACGCTGTTGCAATCCAACTAAGATTAAGCGAATTTAATTTGTGAATGATTGCTGTTTGTGTGAATGTTTTTACACAACTTGCATGAGCGGTTAAACAAAAAACAATATATCCAGTATCATGGTGCAAAACTTCACGAATAACACGATCAATTAGATTACGCTGTTCAATATTTGCAGTTTCATAATGCTCACAAAACAGAAACTCTTGTTCTATTGGATCAATAGCATTTGCTTCGTCTGTTCTCTGCGAATACGTGGGAACTGGTAAACCAAGTTCTTGACATGACAAATTATGAACATTCAAAATATCTTCAATTTCTAATAGAGCTGTGTTAAAGGATACTTCTTCGTTGTAATCTCTCAAAAAATCTTTACTAAGATATACTTTAAATTCATTCCATAACGCCAATGCATTGGCTGGCACATTTAATGCACAAATGTAACCAAGTAAATTTCGCATTTGTTTTGGTGAATGTAATTCTGTTGCTTCATTTAAACATTCGCGCCATTCATTATCATTTGAAGCAATGCCGTGAGCATGGCATGCTTCAGCAAAAGAAGTGTGTATAATTCCATTGTATGTTCTAACATCCTCAAATGATTTTGGACCACAGACATGTAATAAAAGCAATCGTAAATGGAAAAGTTCGATGTCTTTTGGTGATACTACATATATGCGTGTAATGATTTTATCACCTCCACGCCTTCTCTTCTTCCATTTTTTTCGGGAATCTTCCCACACATAATGCAAAGGAATTTCAATATACTTATATTCATGCGCTGATGGATCTGATCGATTCAATTCAAAAAATTCTAATAATTTTGTTTGTCTTGCATTTTCAATTGCTTGACGTTCTTGCCCTTCTCGAAAGTAAACATTCTGTCTACGCGGTAAATGAATGTCAAGTCTAACGATGACATGTGATTGAAAATGCATTGGTAATTCATAGATGTGCCATACAGCTTCAGTTGATCCGACATAACGGCCATTTAAAAAATTTTTAACTTCATCAATTTGTATTTCTTGACCTGGTTCATTTCTCTCTGAACCTAATTCAACAGATGCACTGTCATAGCCTTTATACACGTATTTATAAATGTATTTAACACTTTTAACTGTAGTGCATACTTCAACATTTATATGGCAATTAAATTTGGCAAGTAAATACGGATTGTATGGTACAACATAACGATTGTCGAGGCAACTACCGCGAACTTCAGCATTAATACCATTATCACGCCTTCTGTATAATGGATATCCATTTAATGATTCACATGTAAATTCATTAAATCGTTTTGGATAATCTTTTGTGCATTTTCCATCTCTCATACATACAGAATTTGGATTAAGTACACCGCATGGACCATGCATCATGTGTTTTACAACATATTCATGTAATGTAGGATGTGTTTGAATGTTAGGAATCTCCGCAGATACAACTTTATCAATATCGGTAGTGTTAACAATTTTATCTTGCTCATTTAAAGAGAGTAAAATGTGAGCATGAGGCAGTCCTCTCTTTTGAAACTCAATTGTATAAATGAGTGCTTCAACTTTACCGAAGATTTTTTTTAGTGTAAGGCCCTCAATTAATGCTTTCAGTTTGGACTTGAATACATGCACAACAATATCAGGTCAAAAATTAGCTGACTCACCTACACCAATATTGCTAACTATTTCAGGCCAACTTGGATTGCAAGTCATTGTAATAAACAAAGAAGGCCTTCCGAAATGTTGTACAACTGACATTGCATCTAAATAATTCTGATACATATTTCTTGGAGATCCATTGAATGAAGATGGTAAAATTTCTCTACGGCCAACATTATTGGCATTGGGGTTCAATTCTAAATAATCTGTTAAATTGTTGTAAACTTCAGACCTAAGACTTGTTTGATTTTGTCGAATGAAATGTAACCTTGTGCCCTCTATTCTCACATACATATCAACTATCCACTGCAGAAATAATTTTTGTGAATGGTGCAACATGCTAAAATCTTCTCTAATTGGAAGTCGATAGGCTGCATACTGAAGCATGGTTAATTTATTTCTGGGCGCTCTTGAATTAGATGTAGTTGGTACATAATGAGAAATATTGATATGCCACCCAGTATCACCATTTGGAAAAAGGTAATGGATATGCTAAAGGGTCCAATGATGAATCCAAAACAGAGATATTTTTAATGGTACCATTAACTTTTGAAAACGAAACCATATTTCGTTCAAAGGGTGGCTCACCATCAACTGTCCTAAATATTACTGCTACATCAGTTTGAACTGCATCATTATAACGGCGTAGATCTAAATCACGATTTACTTTAATGAACATACAAATTTCTTTATTTTGATTTTCAACTCTCTGACAATGATCTTTCATTGCAATGAATGACCGAACGAAAGGATTAATGCGTTCCAATTCAAGAGAGATTTTGCGCATTATATTGTTATTGCATGTTTGATTATAGTGTTCACGTAATCTATAATTGACAGCAGTGTCAACATCATAAAAATATAATTGCGCATAACATGGTGAGCGACCATATCCAGCAGTCATTGGACCTGATCTGTGATAAAAAACATCATGTATTTTAAAATGATACACTCTACGCGTAACTCTATCCGAAATTTTAGCTTCTGAGCTAACCATAGCAAATGATGAATTGTATTTACGAATGTTTTCAAAAAAATTTTTTGACTTTCTTTTTATTGAAGGTTCATTTGAAGTAAGTACATCATACAATGATTTAAAGTATTCATTTTGACTTAAGGCCGGTAATATTGCTTTACCCTTATGACAACATGAAGTGAATGCAGTCCTTTCACCTACAGTGACCTCAGATTCAAAATGTTTTGCATTGCAAAACCTGCATTGTAAATGCATTATCCACAATCAAAAGTATTAAAATTTCTAGGAATGACATTCAGTGCGCATTTAAATGTATCCCTCAAAATAATTTCATCATTTTGTATACTATTTACACTATTTAAATTTGCATTTGGTCTATTATCATTTTGACTTTCATACGAATATGTATTCCTTCTTCTTTGTCTCTCACTCCGACCCGTCAATGTTCTATGTCGAGGCATAATGGAAGTAGGTGCTGTAATGGTACAATCATGGTACATTTTATAATTACCTTAAATATGGTAAATAAAACCATAAATATTGTATTTTTTAGTTTGGTCATAATTAAACAAACATTAAATAACCGGTATGAATATATAGTGAGTGGACTGTATAATATTTGCCAGGATTTGGACCGATTCATAGCAAAAAACCGTGAAGCATCACAAAAACAATATGTAATTTGTTGCGATAACAGTGACGATCCTTAATTACGTCAGCGGCCGAGAATGTGTTTACATCCACAACACGATGCTGTCAACAACTTAACAAAGAACGAGTGACGTAGGTTCACCCCACCTCGGCAACATATAACAAAGAGTCGTCGTCATTTCATCTGCAACTGTGATCATAGCCGGCCGGCAGATCGTTCACTAATAAGTGAATTTTAACTTTTAAACCACTGTAAGTGGTTAGTAAACTATATAAATACAGTGCTTCAACTTCAAAATGTGACCGGAAAGTATAATCGGTAAACTAGCGGTACGCGAAGTTTTACCGCAAGGAAACTGCAACAACTACACGATTTTGGTGAGAACGTTCCATCAACAAAATTATACGTATTTATTTTCACATCAATTTTATTTGAAATGACCAAATAAAAATAAATTCAAGTATTCAAAATTTCACTTTTTTAAAATGAGCTCATAACATAATAACAAATTGTACCATGAGAAAGAGAGAGAGAGAGAGAGTTTGTGTGCGTGAGTAATTTCTAAGTGCTGGGTTGTGCGCACCAATATATATAAAGATATGTATATCTCCATTCACATGTATATCTCTAATACTACGTAATAACACATTTTCTATTACATGTTATGATTTTGGAGGGTGAATTTATTTTTCAAAACGCCTATGGCGTAATATCGTGTTTTCAATATGTATTAAAATACAAGTTCAATAATAATAAAAAATACTTTATATATGGTATTTTGTGTATGTTTTATTTCAGGTAATTTATTTCACAAAACTGGTTCGTGTTGCACGACCTCTGGCCCGAAACGTAAATTTATGTAAGGTTATTTTGTACAAACATGGCGCCCGATGATATTTACTAGTACATACAAATTTGAATGATAAAGAATTAAATGATAAAAAGTAATAAATTACAATTTGCGCCCGAAAGAACAGGGACATAAATTACAATTGGCGCGTGCCGAACATGGACTCGACATAAAATAAAATTTTATGTAGAGTACACCTACTGGTATGTGAAATAGTTACCTGAGATAATAGCGTTATAGTACGCAAAGCGTGCGCAAGGTAAGGTTAAAATTTTAGGTTATAAATAAATCTGTTTTAGTAACACAAAATAATATAATATGAGTAATAAGGATAATATTACAATAGAAATCAGTACAACTGATGTAAATTTGACTGGCGAGATGGATGTACAACCAAATCAAGCTAGTCAGACTGACGAGGCAAATACGCCTGTATCTGTAGAGACAACGAAAACCGATACATCCATATCAGCTATGTCAGATAGCAAACCAGATTGTACTGCTGTAATGATGCAACTTTTATTAAATAAATTTGACAGTTTTGACAAAAAACTAGATGAGCAGAAAAGCGATTCTAATATTAAATTCACAAATTTGAATGACAAATTTGATAAACAATTTAAAGAATTACAGAATGAAATTCAATTAGGTCATGATAATCTGATTAAGAAGGTTGACAAAGTAATAACAAAATTAGATGAGAATTTAAGTCAATTAGTAAGTCAATTAGAAAGCCAGAAGGTAAATAGTAGTACCCAGCAAAATGCAGTACTGAATAATAACGAATTTAAAAAAGATAACTCAAATAATGAATGTACTGATAGTAAGAATATTACAAGTAGTAAGAATGTGGTGTTAGAAAATGATAATGAAAGTATTATGAATGATAATGAAATGTTTGAATGTATTGAGTCAGAAAGAGAGATTGGAGAAAGTCTTTTTGTACAAGGAGTGCAGGGGGTAGAATTTTCTTTTGATGCTGTGTTAGGGGGTGAAGACAAGTCTTCATGTATTTTTTATAAGGATAAGAGTTCCTTCAATTTATATTTGGGAGACGAAAGGTCTACAAATAAAGTTTCTTTGTGTTTTTGTGTACCTAATAAGAGGTGCAACAATTTTATGTTAGGGACCCCTGCATATTTGGAGAGAGAAAGTGTAATTAGGTGTTATGGAGAGAAATGTATTAAGAGAGAAAGTATAGAGAGATATTGTGAGAAAAAGAAAGTAATAAAATTTTTTAAAGTAAACAGAAATTACAGACAATTGTTAGAAAGGTTAGGGTTAGATAAGGTGGAAGAAAATAAGGAATACGTACCTTATAATAACAATGAATTTGAAATAACAATAAATGAGAATAAAGGTATTAAGTACTTACCTGTGGTGAAAAACTATGAGGATAATTATAGAATAAATAACCAATTAATGACGTATGAGATTATTGAGACAAACGGAACCCTACTCGATCGTGATTTGAAATATTTGTTTGATAACATTTGTATAAATGAATATGAATATAATGTTACTATTCATAAAATTTATTCATTAAATAATAAATTAAATAGACCTAAGATTCGTTTGTTGTTCAACGATGGTGGATAGACTGTTTCAATTGTCTAATGAACATTAAATATATATGTGAAAAGTGATATTGAATTGAACTGCTATGGACTGAGTTTGGTAAATAACAAAATAATGAGTTGGAGTGTATATTTTTCATTGTTTTTATTTATCTATCAATGTATTTTTGATGTGTATTATGTATTATGTATTACAGGTACCCCAGTATGTATTATTATGTATTTTAATAACATGTTTAATAATATTTTTAAATAATGGAATAACCATTAAAGAGTAATCATTCTTTATGACTAAAAAATTATAGTACAAAAGAAAGTTGTACTTTAATAACAGAAGTAAATTATTAATTAATAGAAGGTTTTAATGAAGCAAATTATTAATTAATATGTAATGAAGGTAATTATTAATGATTAAATAAATGATTAAATAAGAATATATATTTGAAAGGTAAGAAGTACTATTATGAGTAGGTGAGAGATGAATTATTTAAGACCATTGTCAGTGATTACAGCAAGGTAGAATGTTTAAACAGGAATAGAGCCTGGGTATAGATAAAATGCAGGTGAGTTATTTAATTAATGAAAAGGGAGTTAGATAGTTAAGAATTTTGAAGTAAATAATACAAAGAGAAATTATTAGATATTTAGGGACACAGTAGTTAGTGATTATTAGTAAAGGTGAGTAAAGTAAAGGTATAAACATATAATTGTTGTTGATGAATTCTGTAGTGGGGGTGAGGTGATAAGGAGTGGCCAACGTATAGTGTTGTGGCAGGTAATAGCATAATTTTAAGGGAGTGTTTGCCGAAATATTTGGAAGGGCAAAAAATTATGAATGTATATAGCCAGTTAGGGAACACCCAACTCATTGCAAAGACGAGCGGTGCCATAGGATTTAAATGAAATTAGTAATGGTGTTTATAATTGAGATATTGGTGTCATTGATAGGTAATTTGGTGGTCAGTTAGAAGAAAGGTGAGTAAGATTATAATAAGTAAAGGGTAGAGTGAATATAGGAGTCAACCAGACTAAACAGTGATTAGAAGGTGAAAGGTTAGGTAGTTAGGTAGGTAGAAAGTTCAGAGTATAGAGGTAATGAAAAATGAATAATGAAATAATATTAATAATATGAATATTAATAATAAATTTGAAATGAATTTCATAATTATAATAAATAAATTGATGTATAATTAATGAAAGTTTAATTGAAATTGTAAGTTTTTAATTTAAATGCAACTTCAAATAAATTATGCAAATGTTATTGCATATCTTATAGTGCAAATCTTAATCAATGAATAAATTATTTTAATGTATTAATGTATCAATGTGTATTATTATGTAAAATGTATTATGTATTTATGTTATAAAATTTTTAACATGCTTTTATAGTATGGAAATAATGTGTATGAAGGGATAAATATAATTGGCGCTGTTAATACCAGATTATTAGCTGTTAATAATAATAATAATAATGTTTTAATCTTTTATTTTTTTTTACCATTCAATAAGATTTATAAATAAATAAATATACAGATTTATTAATTCTTTTATATCAATATAATTTGTTTTTCTCCAGGTTTGGGAGATATATAGTGTAATTTTCATATTTTCAAATAGAGTTTAATTCTTTTTATATCAATGTGTTTATGTTATAATTACAGTAATTATAAAAGGGAATGAGATAAATATTATCGATAGTAATCGAAACCATTCATTAATTCAGGATTTGTTAATATGGAGAAAGGAAATTCTTTCTAATTCTTGAGAGTTACTTTTAGTAGTATAATTTTTATAACTATATCTTAGTATTATAACCATATCAAGCCAACCCAGTGCTTATTAGCACAAACCAGCACCTAGCTAAGGGGAACCAGATCAGTTGAGGATAGAGTAATTTACCAAGTCACTATTTTGAGATTTTTCATTTATTGTTTCAGTGTTTGGTGATATGACAGCGGTCCTGAGCTGGCCAACGCGTCAGAACAGGGACGTTAAGAGCCTAAGTGGCCTTATGGTGTTGGGATCTCGCAGGAGAAGTCCAGTAAGGTCATGTAGGTACGGTCATCATCATCAGACCAAGGGTGAGTTGTTATTTTCTTTTATATAAAATTGTAAGGGGGTTGTGGCGACTTATCCTGGCTGATCCCTTTAGGAAGTATGAAAGGGTCAATGAAAGTTTTTGTGCTTCGACATGCAATCTTTCATTGAGGGGGTTTTGTAATGGTACAATCATGGTACATTTTATAATTACCTTAAATATGGTAAATAAAACCATAAATATTGTATTTTTTAGTTTGGTCATAATTAAACAAACATTAAATAACCGGTATGAATATATAGTGAGTGGACTGTATAATATTTGCCAGGATTTGGACCGATTCATAGCAAAAAACCGTGAAGCATCACAAAAACAATATGTAATTTGTTGCGATAACAGTGACGATCCTTAATTATGTCAGCGGCCGAGAATGTGTTCACATCCACAACACGATGCTGTCAACAACTTAACAAAGAACGAGTGACGTAGGTTCACCCCACCTCGGCAACATATAACAAAGAGTCGTCGTCATTTCATCTGCAACTGTGATCATAGCCGGCCGGCAGATCGTTCACTAATAAGTGAATTTTAACTTTTAAACCACTGTAAGTGGTTAGTAAACTATATAAATACAGTGCTTCAACTTCAAAATGTGACCGGAAAGTATAATCGGTAAACTCGCGGTACGCGAAGTTTTACCACAAGGAAACTGCAACAACTACACGATTTTGGTGAGAACGTTCCATCAACAAAATTATACGTATTTATTTTCACATCAATTTTATTTGAAATGACCAAATAAAAATAAATTCAAGTATTCAAAATTTCACTTTTTTAAAATGAGCTCATAACATAATAACAAATTGTACCATGAGAAAGAGAGAGAGAGAGAGTTTGTGTGCGTGAGTAATTTCTAAGTGCTGGGTTGTGCGTACCAATATATATAAAGATATGTATATCTCCATTCACATGTATATCTCTAATACTACGTAATAACACATTTTCTTTTACATGTTATGATTTTGGAGGGTGAATTTATTTTTCAAAACGCCTATGGCGTAATATCGTGTTTTCAATATGTATTAAAATACAAGTTCAATAATAATAAAAAATACTTTATATATGGTATTTTGTGTATGTTTTATTTCAGGTAATTTATTTCACAAAACTGGTTCGTGTTGCACGACCTCTGGCCCGAAACGTAAATTTATGTAAGGTTATTTTGTACAAACATGGCGCCCGATGATATTTACTAGTACATACAAATTTGAATGATAAAGAATTAAACGATAAAAAGTAATAAATTACAGTGCGAATATCTGAATGTAAAAAAAAACATGTAATGAAATTACTGAAACTAAGATTAGACAGGGTTTAATTTAAAAATAATAAAATATACTCACTTTTTTGAAACCACCAATAATAATTAGGCGAGAGTAAGTCAATTCAAATTGCTGCTACAAAATTTTCCTTTTGCAACAGGTGTATATTAAGCAAGCTGTATTTCACTTTCAACTGCACATTAACATATAAAACACAGATATCTAATATACAAAATATAAAATAAACGCTTTTTTTCCTTGACATACACTCCACAGACTATTGAAAAAGGAACATTTGAAATCACACAAAATTCACAGCTCATTCAATCAATCTGTCAGTAATTATTTGTTGGCAACATTTTAAAATTCTTTGGCGACAGTCTCTACTCTGTGCGACTGTTTGACCACAGACTATTATGTGTTTGACATTGGCAGTATGAACGTAAACAAACAACAGACTATTATGTGTTTGACATTGGCAGTATGAACGTACACTAAAATGAAAAAATTATAATTTTATTGCCTGGCAACAAAATTATTTTATTTTTAACAATTACCATTGTTTGAAAAAGTTTAAATGAATTTTCAAGTGCAAATGAATGTTTTATTTTATTTTATTTAATGTATTTGTAACACATATTATATATAAATTTTAGCTTTCTGCACTCCTTCTCCATATAAACTTTAACTATGCCAAATCTCACACTCCTCCGTGCGCGCAATATGCTTAAAAAGGGGTACAAAGTTTTCTCTTCACGTATTAATATATAGAAGAGCTGGTCATGATTATATTATACTTGCTATTTTCCTTATGTACCTTAGGCTTATTAGAATTAGCCCACCCATCTTAGGCTAATAAAAAAATGAAGTTCGTTACCTTTGGTTAGCCTGGTTTTATGAAGGCTGATTGACGGTATAGAAGTTCATTTTACAGACATGAAAGAATTATTAACAAAATAGAAGAGAGATTGTTTAAAAAAACAAACACTATTCTGCAACAGCTGCTGCTGCGCACTATTCTGTTTATGGAGGAATTGTTCGAAGCGTTAAAATGCTTGTCAAGTTAAAACTGTACATGGCTTTGATTACTTTTCCTTTGAAGCTATGGTAGATAAAGTATAGCAGACTAGTCCTTTTAAATCATTGGGCATCCAAAAGAATATGAAGATTATGTGAAGATTATCACATCCTTATGTGAAGATTACCACTGGCAAAAAATATATACATCCACCAACACTGTTTCCCTCTCCATAATTAAAAAATGGATGACTAACCCACCCTACACACACACACACACACACACACACACACACACACACAATAAATATTTAATATCAGATGTTTAGTTTGTCTTACAGAATTATAAGTGACGTAATTGTCTTACAGAATGTGAAAACATGTGAAGGAAACAACAGCTCACAACTTGCCATGTCAGCTGTGAGCAAGTACATGGGGGATTAATTAATATGCGTTACAGGTTCTGTTACTTTGCCTCCATAGTAATGCTGGACAAAGTGTATGTTGTTTCAAAGTTATTGATCTAGGGACATTGCTATCCATCATTTTACTTTGTTGAGCCTTGGTTATGTATACCCTTACTTATACCCTCAGATCATGTATTATCTTTCTTCCCTCTTCTTTTGAAGGTTTTTGTTGTGAGACAAAAGTATTATATTATTTTCTTTTCAGAGCGTTAGTCATCATTGCCCTTTTGTATTTTTCTTGACTATTCTACAATGAGCAAAAATTTTTAAGTTGAAGTGTTACTTAGTAATTGGTAATTAAAATTTGTACCTTTTCAGACGTTAACTGAAGTCTTATCGGTTATTAATAATTAAATGAATATGATTATATATAATGTTTGGTCCAGGGATTCGTTTAGTGTACTTAGGCAGAGAACAGTGGGCAAATACAAATAACATAATGTGTAAATCAAGTAAAATATAACGTTATTTATTTTCTCTCGAAAACATGACAAAAATCATGAACACACTTATTCTGCCTTAAGGCGTAAAACTGATTATCAACAAACTACGACATCAAAATACTACTACGTATATCAAAAGTTATGCAAACTCAACACTTCTTGTTAGGCCTGTTTTCATATTTTTTCATTCACACAAACATACACATTTACTTATTTTTTTGATTTTGTTGAGCTCAACTTTATAATTTATGAAAAAGCCAGTATTTTAATTATTTTTGAACTTGTATACATATTGTTGAAATGTCTACTTCCCTTGATTATGCTGCGTAGAATTTCACCACATGGGACGTCTCCTCCTGCCATGCGTTGTTTCACTGTTAAATTTTTACGTGTTACTGCCGAACTGTCAATTTGTTTTAATTAGTTACTGTTGATGAATATTTAGCCAAATACTGTTTTCACTTTGAAATATATATAAAGATTCACATTTCTGTTGTATGCGGGCGAGACGACTGCTGCTTCACAGCGCAAAAGATGGTGGTCGACTGGCGTTCAGTGTTACAAAGTTCCGTTTGGTTCGTCTCTAAACTGGTTCTCTCCGCTCCCCGCTATTCGTCTCATCCTCAGCATTGAAGTGTTTCGCTGATCTTAGCATCACCTTTTCAACTCATAATTTACTGTTTCTCGTCAACAACATACTGGCGAAATTAATCACTGGCTATAAATAGATTTTCTTCTTTCGCTGCATAACCATACATGGTCATGAAAATATTTACTGGCTATCGCGTCACCTCAAAGGGGCCTCATCTTTACATGTTATAGAATTTATGAAATTACACAATAATATTTAGGTAAATTTAGACCCATTACAATTCCCCCCCCCCAAATTTTATGCCGAAGCATAAAAGCTCTCATTGACACTCTCATACTTTCTAAAGGGATCAGCCAAGATATGTCGCCACAGCCCCCTTATGTTTTATTCAAAATTGTGTTTAACTTACCCCTGGTCCAGTGACTGTGACCGTACCTGAATGACCTTACTGGACTTCTCTTTCGAGATCCCAACACCGCAAGGCCAGACAGGCACTTGACGCTCCTGCTCTGACACGCAGGCCAGCACAGGACCGCTGCCACAGCGTCACCAGACACTAAAACATGAAATCAAAAAATATCAAATGGTGGCCTGGTATAATAACATATCCCTAACTGATCTGGTTCCCCTTAGCTGTGTTGGTTTGCGTTACGAAGTACTGATTTTTTTTTCTTTATCCTACATATGGATGAATACTTAATCTAAGTATAATACATTATAAGAATTACATATCAACATTCTGTATAACCTTCTCTAGTTAACTCTTACCACAAAATTCAAAATGATCGCCCTGATTCCCATCAAAATTTAAATAAACATTTCCATTACAATGTATAAATACCTTCCATTATAAATATTCCATTCACATTTCAAAATTAACAAACTCCTTATATAAAGTAAAACACATTAAATCAACTACATTAGAACAAATTACTTACTTAACAATCGTTAAGTATCTTCATAATATTCTTTAATACAGTACATTAAAATAAAATACTCCTCGTCAAGACAACACCATTCATTTGTTTACATCAGAAAATTAATTACATACTCTACATTATTGATGTAGCTCATTTTAATATTTAATATTTCGTTACTAACAACCTAGTAATCACCTTCTCCATCATCACGTAATTTATTATAATTTATTAAATTCTGAACTTATTTTAAATTCCTCCTTCCACACACACTATTACCCCCCCTGGACTATAGTGCCCAGTTGCCTCCACAAGGACTGAAGCGGAAGGGGTGAACAGTTTTTTCTTTTCTTTCTCCCCCATCCTTGCTTTAGCGTTATACAAAATTCGGCATTACTGATATCCCGGATACCAGTGATCCTACTATATTAATATTCACACTCCCTTAATCAGTCTATCACCCATACTTAGGTATATAGCCGTGTTCCAAATTCTATAATCTTAGATTCCCCTGATCTAAACCCCCCAGTTGTATTTCTAAGTTCACCAATTTAGAATATTAAGCCAAATCCACGGTCAGGGTTCGGTGAAGCCGTGACCGCCCGAAAATGGGGAATCGCATTTACCATATATCTTTCATACAATATATGTTTAAGATTCCTACACACTAACATAATACAACATAATAAAACATAGTAAACACTCACAATGAACATAAACCTCATTACATTAAAATAAACACCTCAGTTGCATCTGAATAAAATTTCCAAACATTCCAAAACTTTAAATTCAATTGACCCTGTTAATACTCAACCTTTAATTATTTATCATTTACTATACCATTAGATTCTCCAAAAATTCAAATTTATTATCAACATTCATTTTACATAACATTTTATTTATTAAACATTGCTATTATTACCTCAAAATAAACAATTCATCTTTAAATTTGCATATAAAATTATAAACATTACACTTTAATTTCAATTGACCTTTTTACTAATCAATTATCAATTATTTAGCATTCATTACACCATTAAATTCTCCAAAAAATTTTTTAATTTGTTATTAACATTCATCTTGTACAATATTTCATTTATTATCTCCTTTCAAATTAATTCAATTATTTTGTCAAACATCTTTCATTACCTTAACAAAATTCACAAAGTTGATTATACTTCACCTTGCTACATCATTACATTTAACATCAACACAAAAGTATATACAATCCACATTATTATATGTTATCGTTTACCACAAATCATTTCATAAAACAGTCCATTTCAAAACCACTACTTACATAGTTAAACGTTCATAAACATTAATTGTTTACCCCCATCATCGAATAATAACCTGGTCTTACGTCTACACAATTCATTTTTATTAAAATTCATTATATCATTTCTATCAATATAAAGATTATTCAAATTCTTATACCCTTCCACAATACCATAACATTTAACAGGATTATTCCATATTATTACCTCATAATTTGTCACCACAGAGTATAGTCAGGTCATCCTTAGTGTAATTTGTCACAATTGGGTCAATCATAATTTCATCAATTTTATCATCATTTGCTGCACTAACTATTTCACAAGATAAGTACTTAATATCACTAACTCTTTCAATACCTAACCTCTCTACTAATTCGTTATAACTTCTACTAACCTTAAACGTCTCTATCTTCCTATCAAAATACCTTTTATCATAATGCCATTTCATACTTTTTCTATCGTTCCATACAGAGGGTATTAAATCATAAAAACGCCTACTAAAAATCAAGGGACTACTTGAAAACACATTGTTTTCCTCTAAGGGTCTCTTGCCCTTCAAAAACATTTGTAAACATCTTGGTTTACAATAAACCTGGGGAAAATCTACCCTCTGCCCTATATCTACAAAATAATTCTCACCATATTCTCTCTCTAATTTACAAATACTGATTTCTACTCTCTCATTCTCTCTCACTGTTCCTATATTATCATCATCAATATTTATTTTCACTGTATTACTTTTATATATCTCATTTTCAACTATCTTACCACTATTACTTGTTAATTCATTTTCGTAACTAACACTTACCTCGTTAATTATTTCTTCGTAATTTTTTGTTATTTTATTATTGACACCCTGGTATTTTGTTATTTCGTCATTTTCATTTTCGTCACACTCACCCTTGTCATTAGTTTTGACACCACTACACCCCCCTCATCTGGTTTAATTCAACGTCTAAATTCTCTAGTTTATTATTTATCTCCATGAACTTCTCACTCACTCCATTAAAATTCTCACTTATACTTAATTTACTCATTTCTGTTTCACTTCTTATGTTTACAATTCGTTATTTATTTCTCTTAATTTCTCATCTTGTTTGTTTATTTCAGTTTTCAGCTCTATGTTACTTGCGTTTATCTCCGACTTGATTTCAATTTTAAACTCATTTAAGCTCATGTTTAAGTTATTATTTTCTGACTTCATTTCAGTTTTAAATTCATTTAAACTCGTGTTTTGTTGGTCAAACTTATTATTCATCTCCGACTTGATCGTGTTCAAATTGTCATTATTCTTATTCATTACTTCCATAATCAACGCTAATTGGTTAAATATATTTACCTCGTTATTCCTACTACCCCCTTCGACCGTTTCATTTACATTCAATATCTCGCCTACGCTCTCGACATTTTCATGCGTGGTTATCATACTATCGTGCGTAACATTAAACACTGATCCCATATCTACACTTTCATCTAAATTTGTATTTGTGTCTTTCTCTGCCATTTTTCGACTAAATTGTAAATCAATTTTAATTTACAATGTCCCTGTAAATTCGGGCACCAACTGAAGTGTTACTCAGTAATTGGTAATTAAAATTTGTACCTTTTCAGACATTAAGTCTTATCGGTTATTAATAATTAAATGAATATGATTATATGTAATGTTTGGTCCAGGGATTCGTTTAGTGTACTTTACTGGCAGAGAACGGTGGGCAAATACAAATAACATAATGCGTAAATCAAGTAAAATATAATGTTATTTATTTTCTCTCAAAAACATGACAAAAATCATGAACACACTTATTCCACCTTAAGGCGTAAAACTGATTATCAACAAACTACGACATCAAAATACTACTACGTATATCAAAAGTTATGCAAACTCAACACTTCTTGTTAGGTCTATTTTCATATTTTTTTGTTCACACAAACATACACATTTACTTATTTTTTTGATTTTGTTGAGCTCAACTTTATAATTTATGAAAAAGCCAGTATTTTAATTATTTTTGAACTTGTATACATATTGTTGAAATGTCTACTTCCCTTGATTATGCTGCGTAGAATTTCACCACATGGGATGTCTCCTCCTGCCATGCGTTGTTTCACTGTTACGTGTTACTGCCGAACTGTCAATTTGTTTTAATTAGTTACTGTTGATGAATATTTAGCCAAATACTGTTTTCACTTTGAAATATATATAAAGATTCACATTTCTGTTGTATGCGGGCGAGACGACTGCTGCTTCACAGCACAAAAGATGGTGGTCGACTGGCGTTCAGTGTTACAAAGTTCCGTTTGGTTCGTCTCTAAACTGGTTCTCTCCGCTCCCTGCTATTCATCTCGTCCTCAGCATTGAAGAGTTTCGCTGATCTTAGCATCACCTTTTCAACTCATAATTTACTGTTTCTCGTCAACAACATACTGGCGGAATTAATCACTGGCTATAAATAGATTTTCGTCTTTCGCTGCATAACCATACGTGGTCATGAAAATATTTACTGACTATCACGTAACCTCAAAGGGGCCTCATCTTTACATGTTATAGAATTTATGAAATTACACAATAATATTTAGGTAAATTTAGACCCATTACAAAGTTTGTGTTCTTAAATCATTTGTAATTGTAATAGAAATTGTTTTTTTTTAAGGATTACTATGATTATCTTTGCAAACCCTTGATGCTTTTGTCTAACCCAGGGTTTGCAGTTTGTGGTCAGATATGTATTATGTCTCTAAAAGTACTGAAAACTATGAGGGCTGATCAAATATAAACAAGACTTTTGAAATTGAAACAATGCTCGTTAATGTTGGCAACAGTGAGTGGTGGGTAGTAGTGCCTAGATGTGTGCAGCTTTGTGCTTATTTCTAAAGTAATTTGTTTAATTGTTGTCAGGATGAGTGAACAGGATGGCATGTGTTTGTTGTGCAGTATGTAATTATTAAGTTTTTAGTACCGTATGTAAAGGTGGTAAACCAGCTGAAATTTTGTGTAGATTCCATACATAATTCGGCATTGATATACTTTTGAAGACTCAAGTGCACAAATGGCATAAGTTTTTCTGCAAACATCAGATGGAAGTTTCTGACCTCATTCAATAATATCGTGTTAGAAGCAGCTTTACACTGCTGAACATTTTCCATGCTCGAGACCTTATTCATGATTGTTTCGTTGTTCATTAAAAAGAGTTAAAGTAATGCAAAATCTCTGCAAGATGGATGCCAAAAATTCTGAATGAAAATCACAAGAAGTGAAATTTCTCTGAAGCTCTTTGATCGCTTTTCAGTAGAAGGAGACTCATTTTTGATGTCCATTTTCACGTGTGAAAAGAATTGTGGGTAGGCCCTACACCATTATACTCCTGAAACCAATAAGTTGAGTATGAAGTGATGAGCAAAATATGAAGCAACTTTGTGAAGGTAAAACTGATAAATCAGTGGACACATTTGTCCACTGGCAACGTTCTGGTGACTCTTTTTTGGGATGCCAAAGGTGCTGTGTACATTTACTTTTGACTTGAACTAAGAACAATGAATGCTGCTTATACTCTGAACACTTGGACAAGGTTAGAGAGGCCTATTGGTTCAAAAGGCACACGATTCTGATCTGCAGTGTCATGCTTCTTCATGATTTTGCCCAGCACCACATTGCTCTGCTATGTAAGTAAAATTGGAAGTAAGTAAACTTCATTGGACAGCTTAGGATCATCCCTTCTATAGTCCAGATTTATCACCATGTGATTTTCAGTTACTTGCACCCCTCAAAAAACACTTAGTGGGAAAATGTTTCAGTTGAGTATGGAGTGGTGTGCAAAAGATGGAACAGTTCCAGTGAAGGTGAAAATACGTTTGTCTGCTGGCAAGGTTCTCACACCTGCTAAAGGTATAGCATACATTGAATTTCTACTTGCCCTATGAATGCTACACACTATTCTGAACACGTGGCAAGGTTAGAGAGGGCTATCCGTCCAAAAGGTGCAAGATTCCAATCCGCAGCTTCTTTATGATAATGCCTGCTGCTGCTGCTGCCGCTGCTGGTATGCAAGCAAAATTGGAAGGACTTCACTGGACAGCTTTGGATCATCCCCTGAATAGTACAGATTTATCACCTTGTGATTTCTATTTGTTTGGAAAAAGACTTAGGTGGGAAAAATGTTTCTAGTGACAAAGAGTGCAAGACTTCATGTGCAATCAACTACAAATATGTCTAACAAATTTTTATGAAGAAAGAATTAAAAACAGCCAGTGTGTTATTGTTTTATTAATTTAATAAATGTTTTTTCAAAAATTTTTGTTTATATTTGATCAACCCTTGTACATTTTTACTAACTTACATTTTGTAATACGTGTTTGTAATTTGTAGAGTTCAAAGTAGGGATATCTACCAGTGGTGTAAACTACAGGACTACATAATGTCAGTGCAAAAAATATGGATGGGCGGTGTTGATCCACCAATTCCACCTGGAGCCACAAAATTTAGTTACTCCACAAGAATGGCTCAGTTCAGACTACGTCTCTGTGATACTGATATGGAATTCTTGGAACTAAAGGTGTTTGTGAATTTATTTTTCTCTTAAAAGATTTTTTTTTATTTGTGTGTTCTTTTTATTAATCTATAAGATATGTACATCCAGTTTTAATGTAACTTAAAAATAAAACTTATAACTACGAGGGCTAGTCGGAAAGTAACCTCCGTTTGACCTAAATAAAACACGGATGTAGGTACACAAATTTTATTATATATATCTTAAAACTACACCTTTCCACTATTTTTCTACTCAATCCCCATTTAAATTTAAGCATTTATCATAACGTTTGACCAGTTTGGAAATCTGCCGCCTGGGATCACAGCCAGCCTGTCACAGCATCGTGAAGTTCTTCGTCATCATCAATGCACTGGAACCCAAACCACTTTTTCACCTTCATAAAAAGGTGAAAATCACTGGAAGCCAAATCTGGACTATATGGCAGATGATCAAAAACCTCTCAGAGCGCATTCGTTGTGTTTTGTGGTTCTCAGAAAGCACTTTCGGTAACCACTGAGCACAGAACTTCCGGTAGGCTAACTTTTCTGTGACTACCTCATTCAAAAACAGTCCGAGAAATTTGTGCAAATTGTTCAGAAAGTTCAGAGATTGTGAACTGCCGGCTTTCACGGACGTTTTGATCAATTTTCTGAACGAGTTCATCACTGTGTAATTATAGCCTGCCACTACTTTTTTCATCGTGAATGTTTGTTCTTCCACTCTTAAACAAACGAACCCACTGATGCATGACACCTTCACTCATAATGTTTTGGCCCTATACAGTACACAATTCATGATGAATGTCTGCCGCTGAAAGGTTTTTTGACATCAGAAATCTTATCACAGCACGTACTTTGCATTTGGCAGGGTTTTCTATTGCAGCGGTCATTTTGAAAGGCTATAAAGAATGAAAGAACGGCAGTGCAACCATCCCACTATACAGCTGGATGCATACTGAACTACTATACAAGTCAGGACAGGAATCACGAGTACTTCTCTCACTATGCGGCAACAGAGGTTACTTTCCGAATAGCCCTCGTATAAATGACATACTTTCAGTAAAATTATTAAGGAGCTAATGGAAGATTTAAGTGGCAAGTTACAAGTTTGTTAAATATTATCTACAGAAGAACCAATTTAATATAGTAACAGTGAACATAATTCAAAAGCTAATTTTAATCAAGTAGTTTAGTTTAATCAGGCAGCTAATCATTTATACCAGCAGATACAATTTAGTTTTGTAAGAAACATTTTTTAAATAAATTAGCAAAGACCGTTTAATATATTTGCATGTCATGTTTTAGGTTTCTGGCCTAGAAAGTGACTGTCTCTTTAAAGCAAATGAGAGAATGGTGCTAAGATTTTATTTGACAAGTTTCACAATTGATGACTTATCAGATATGACACTGTATCCACATGTAAGTACCAGCATTTATAAAAGGTGGGTTAGTTTCAGTATCGTATTTTATTCCAAGACCAGTTAATAATTGAATCTCCAGGTGTAAGTAGAAATTGTGGGATTAGAAAACTAGTAACGTTTTATTTAAAATTGTTGCTTGTACATTATAACGTCACAGTCCATCATTGATACATTCAGGATTAGACACTGATTTAGTAACTTCCATTTGGTCAAACTAATTTGAACAAATGTCAGTATGGCCAAATGCATAGTGTGTAGGATAAAGTAGAAGGAGATTCAAATCCTTGGAAATTCTTGGTTTGGGGAAGATGAAATACCACAATATATAAGGTATGTAACCATACAAGAAGTTTCAAGTATTCAAGCTAAAGGTTAGGAAAGCTGGTTTTGGTTTAGCCTCCTAGGAAACACAATCGATAAAACCACTGTCAACTTACCTAGTCCTCCACAGGAAAATGCCTATATTAACATATATCCTGTACAATACACATTGGTCTTAGACACATGAGTATAAATGAATGGAACCAAAATTACTTTTCCAAGTCTTGAGCATGAATACGTTATGTAAATAAATAACACAATTTCTAAAATCTATTTACTTTATTGTTATTATATTACTATTAAATATAATTAATTCACTACCGAGTTGGAACACAAAGTTTTTTATAGGTAATAACTAAATGTTTTTCCGTATAGCCTGAACCAGTTTTCGCTTTTAAAAAGCTTCTTCAGAGGCTGACGTTGGGACCACTGTCTGTCTTGTTGTTGGCGACAGTATCGACTTTTGAATGATCGGTGTTGTGTGTGTGGGGTGTGTGATATGTTCGAATAATGCGTGTGATTTGAATTGTGTCTGTTCATTTAGGATATCGTTTTTATGTGTTTGTATATTTCCAATTGTTCTAGAGTGTCTAGTTTTCGGCCTTTTGTGTGTACATAAACGAGCAGACACAATTCAAATCACACGCATTATTCGAACATATCACACCCCACACATACAACATTGATCTTTCAAAAGTCGATACCATCGCCAACAACAAGACGGACAGTGCTCCCAATGGCAGCCTCTGAAGAAGCTTTTTAAAAGTGAAACCTGGTTCAGGCTATAAGGTAAAACTGTTACATTTTTACCTACAAAAACTTTGTGTTCTGAGTCGGTAGTGAATTAATTATATTTAGTTAAGTAATGGACACGTCATGGACAACGAAATCCAAGAATATTACTATTGTTTTGTTCACTGGCTTAAATTGTTTGTTTTATTTTTATGCATTCTATTTATCAGACATCCTTCCTCTGTTTTATCTTCCATCACATTGATGACAAATTTCAATATGAAAAAATTACAGTTATTCACTTATTCAAAAAAGACGTTATCATAAAAACTTATTTCAATAAGGATTATATTATTATATTCAAAATAAATAATATATTAATTATTCAGTGTGTCTTAAAAATCTTTGATGGCATGTAAAATATTAATATCAGAATGCCATTTGTTTGAGTTTGAATTTAGACACAACCATTATCGATACCTGTGGGTGTGGATATAATGCTTAAGTGCCAAATTTTTAAATGCAAATTTTTTTTCAAGTAAATAACAAATAAATTCAAAATGATGTTGTTTGTTTAGCAATTTAGATTAATTTGAGACAGGTACAATTTGTACCTTGTATGTACACTTTGATACATTTTTTAGTGAATGCCTGTCTTTGCTGCAGTTTTACTGTCATTGCTGTCATTTGTATCATTCTGTGTTAATAATCTTAGGCCACACACAAATGCGCATGCGTGCGCGTGCGCATGCACCTAGTTAATTAGCTATAACAGTGTTTTATTTTAAAGTGTTTCAATGATACACTACTGCTAACCGTGTCACAGAGTATTGCTGAACTGATATTTGATTCAAACTGCATGAGGTTTTTCAGTGTTTCCATGATTATCCGTTTGGAAATGACATAATTTAGTAGTTTACCAGTAATAATTACTTAATCAATTCTCTTTATAAATAATTCTCTTGCTCTCGTTATAATAAATAATTCGTATAATTCTCTTTTATAAATTAATTACTTATGTATTTTGTTGATTGTTTAGGTTTTAGCTGTAGAAGAAGATAAGGTAATTGATTTCAAGTATGTTAGACACAACCCTCGTCTCTACAGAGAATCTGAAATTGATGCGAAACAAGATGATGTAAAATCTGATGGAAGTTTAAAACTGCATATAGGAAGAATACATCTAGTTCTGTTCTTCAAGATGTTTGTAGATTTACAGGCAGGTGCTCTCATAAAGCATAAAACTGTTTTTGTTTAAGATGCAAATTTGTCAACATTATTATTAAATACTTCCAGGCTGATTGCTCATTTTCTATTGTTAACATTCCTATTGGCTACGTATGGCAATATACAAGCTTCAGAAGCAGATACTGGATTGTATATGCCCCAACTCTGGAACAACAAATTCCACTATTGTTGTTTCCAGTGTTGGAGCACGTATAACCCAGTTTCCTGCTATTGACGCTGGGTGCTACTTGTGAAGCTGAAACATACAGGAATGGAAATTTTAACCACAGATCCTGGCCAATCAGGCTGGAAGTATTTAGTAATAACTTTCATGACACAGGTCGTGAAAGTATTTGAAACCAATAGAAACAAAATCTTATTTACTTTGATCATTCAAGTTGTTAAATCATTGTATTTATATGTATGTTTTTTTATAGGTGTGTTTACCACTCTTTACAACTCCTAGACAATGGAAGAAGTTTGTCTGGTCTAGGAGTTAAACATTTCCTCTCAATGTTTTGACCCCAAAAATCTGTTGTCACTCTAAGCTCACAGAGGCTTAGTGTGGTGGTTGAAGGTCTTTGTTGAAAGACCTAACAACTTAGATGACAGTCCATTACCATAAATAATCCAGGTTTTAGCTCTAGCGCATGAAGGACCAACACTTTGGTATAATAGCCTTCACTGAAATAATTTCCACTTGTGAAGATTTTACACTGACAAACATATTTGAGTGCTACAGTTTACAAAACAGTATTAAAAGAGTGTTTGGTGTTTTGAGCTTTTGCCATGAATACGGCGTCTGACCAGAAAGTTTATGGAGCTTTTGTTTGTTTGAAAAATTGTCTCTTTATTCTTGAATATTTATATTGTTCCTTTAAAGTGACCTCCATAGCATATAAAGCAATTATGTCAACATTGTTTTCACTGTTCAAAACACTTTTAAAGTGCACTGTTTGATACAGATTTAAGCTCACTCAGTGATTTTTGTTTAATGTCTTCAATAGTTGCAAAACATCTTTTATTTTTTTTTGTGGTTTTGTTTCGTTTTTGAGAAGAGTAAACACTTTTTTGGGGACATATATGCTTATGGTATCATTATGACTTTTTTCCCTAAAATTCTTTAACAGGCAATGGATGGCTGTATGTGCTAGTGTGTTATCGGGATGCAGTTTCCATGAATTACCCTTGCATAAATCTGGCTGTAGGAGAAGATTTATGCAAGTGATGTAACATGTCCAAATAGTACTCTTTGTTGACCAAGTGTCTATAGAAAATATCGGTATGGAGAACCATACATGGCTTCCATGTTCTAAGATTTATATTTAAAATCATTTTCGAAATGAAATATTACTATAGAAACTACTTCTTTCTACTTACTGCTTCAGCCTTAACCACAGTACTGTGGTCACTAACGTATACCACCTCACGTTATCGCACTCGATTTTCACTGATGATGGAAGTTGATGGCATTGTCGAAACGTCTGGTTTTGTAGAAAACATTGGACTATGGCCAAACATCCCGGGAAGGAATTTTAACAAAAACTACTTCTTTGTTGCCGATAACGTTGTACAATATATATAAAAAATTGCATAAAATTAATGGCTTGTATAAGTTAATGTTTGATCTCCATTAAGTAGTGCTCAAGTTTCCAAAGTTTTAATATTATGATGTCCGTAATTAAAACATCAGAGCAGGTTTAGTGTGTATGAGGGTACACCATGGACAAAAATTTTCAACATTTCCTATTGAGCATTGCTACAGTGTTCCTAGTTGCAGCGTTCCTATCAAGCTGCGAATCTACAGTGTATGTTTCACAGAACAAACACGCGAAAAAGAAGGAACGCTCCGAAGTCACTCATGGACCCTCAGCATCTTGCAGAGGGTTCATTCCCTAAAGACGAAAAGTCTGTCTATGAATCGTTCCTCTGTAAACACGTGCAGTTACACTGCCCAGCGATCCACAGGAAGCAAATCGCTATCCACGCTGGACACTTTTCGGGTTGCACGCGTTATGTTGGTATGGGTTTCGGCACTTCCCATTTAAAAAGCGTGCAAATGTAAGAAAATAAACATGAGTGAGGCCAGAAATAACGCGAATTTTGTGTGTGTGTGTGTGTGTGTGTGTGTGTGTGTGTGTGTCTTCCCTGCCTTTTTATTGGGGTAGTCATAATAATAAAATGGAAACATAAACATTACATAACTGAGATATGCTTGCCTGCCACGAACGATATATTATTTTATACATGTATATTAACTCATACATAATTTACATTAAAATGAAAAAATTATAATTTTATTGCCTGGCAACAAAATTATTTTATTTTTAACAATTACCATTGTTTCAAAAAGTTTAAATGAATTTTCAAGTACTTTACTGTTGTTAAAACGTAAAAGGTTGCATGTAAACTACCCCTTCCCCTTAATCGATCTTTACCAAAATCAAAAGTCCTTGAGATCTCTACAATTCAGGGACGTATGCAAAAAATTATTTGATTCTGTTTGAATTTGCGGCTGTTATCGTTTGCCATAGAAAATTACCCTTGATAAAAAAACGTTGCTGGTAAACTACCCCTTCCCCTTAACCGATCTTCACAAACAACAACAGGTCTTGAGTACTCTACAAATCAGGACTGTATGCAAAAAATTATTTGATTCTGTTTGAATTTGCGGCTGTTATCGTTTACCATAGAAAATGCCCTTGTTAAAAGAACGTTGCAGGTAAACTACCCCTTTTCCTTAACCGATCTTCACCAAAAACAATAGGTC
Source organism: Magicicada septendecula (assembly GCA_034769895.1). NCBI lineage: Eukaryota > Metazoa > Arthropoda > Insecta > Hemiptera > Cicadidae > Magicicada > Magicicada septendecula. Next base: position 798,393,000 of record CM068368.1, read on the forward strand.
GTAAGTACTCTACAAATCAGGGCTGTATGCAAAAAATTATTTGATTCTGTTTGAATTTGCGGCTGTTATCGTTTGCCATAAAAAAAATCTACAGACAGACACACAGACACACACACAGACACTTTTCGAAAAACGACTTTTTTTCATGTTTTGAGTGTAGTACAATCAGAATCTGCAATAATCTCGAACACGATTTTTTTTGCCATCACCATACTTCCATTTCCTTAAGGAACATGGAAGTAAAATTAAGGTACTAAATAAAACAATCTTTGTCTTGCTATGCTCACCTTCAGCTCATTCACAACTGACTTTGAAGATTTGTACCATTTGTCATCTCCTCAATCATGTATACCTAAACTGACCTTTTTTTTTTACCTCAAAACGGGACATCGACCTGACTTCGTAATTTTGGGCACAAGCAATAAAAGGCATATTTTAATAAATGTATTTATTTAACTACAAGGTAAAGTTACATCCACTAGAAGTATTGAACATTTTGAGCATTTTTAGTTTTCTTATTGAAAATTGAACATTTTTAGTTTTTCTTATATTTTTCGGATGCGCAAATTTGTTTTAATATTGCAGGTGACGATTTTAAATATGTGTAAAACTCTTGGCAAGATTTTCGAACATTAACCTTAATAATTAACATAGCTTTAAGTACGGAAACCTGTAATTGAGTTTTCTCTTGTGTCCACAACTTGTTCATCAAAGAAAATACGCATTCAACCGGCGCATTTGTACCAGGAAGACACAAAATATATTCAACTGTAATCTGAAAGGTGGCATGGTTAAGTTTATTGCTTTGAAAATGTTTGAATAATTCCACCCAACGATTTTCTGTAAGAACGTTTTGTTCATTCCATTCGGCAACTTTCTGTGGTGTTACATAGTTAGAAATGAGCGAATATTCATCAAATACTTCCGTGTCTTTATTACAATCTACATGTCCTTTTTCAATCAAGATATCTAGCACTCTTTGAACATCTGACCATTGTGGTACTTTTGTTAAATTTGCCAAATAAAAATCGTCTAACTCTTTCGTAAAATCGGTCCACTGCTCCAAATATTCTCGACTAGTTTTATAAAATTCTGTGGCCTTAGTTTTCACAAAGTTCTCGTCAGTATCTGTGTAGCCGCTTTCCTTCAATTTCACCAATAAACCACGGACTGCATATGGAAGAAACTGAGCTGTCTCTTTCTGAGACAAATTGTCTTTTAGTTTATTGATTTCACTTGCAGCTTCAATGCCCGAAATATTTTGACCTTCGATCTTTAACACAGCTTGATGAAAACTGGAAGACTGGGCGTGTATAAAATAAAGCCACAATTCTGAGCTAGGATTTTCAAAAAAGTTTTTTAAAATAGCAGGGCATTTTTTGATACTCAAGAAATAATCCTTCAGCGGCTTTTTCCTTTTTAACACTCTTCCAACGGCTGGCATCAACGCAAGCCATCTGGTTTTGCTATAGCCTAGCAACTGCTTGTATTCTGTCTCAGATTGTTCACAGAATAATTTAAGAGTTTCCACTCTAACTGTATAAATGTACAAAAATGAATATAACTTCACAATTATAACTTCAAAGTATACAGGTAAACAATCAGCAGCTGATTTCATTGCGTTGTGTATTATATGACCTCCGCATCCAACACCTATAATAGTTTTTTGGAGATGTGCTTTTAATTTTGCATAAACATTGTTGACTCCTCGCCTGGCTCAACCCCCAAAGTTACAGTTGGTGTTGTCGCCACAAAATGCCACAACTTTCTCTGTTATTTTCTGATAAGACTTTGCCTAAATAATTTACAATGATGTCCAATGTTTCTCCTGGTTGGTCTTGGATATCTAAAATTTTTACTTGTATTCCTTCGTACGGAAGAAAAAACCGCACCAAAACAGGAAATATCTTCTTGTTACCATGATTGGACGCGTCTGTTGAAATTGCAACACAATTTGTTTTACTTAGGTAATTTTTTAAATCGTCTATCGCCGTACGCGCGCAACTGAATTTTGGTTCAAAACAAGACTGTATTAATTTCGATGCACAGTCGTTTGATCGAAAACTGTGATTTTCCTGTATTGTGTGATAAGCCCACACGCCTTCTGCAGCAGCCGCGTCCAAATCCTTAGACATAGGCATGTCAGATTTCTTGAAAAAAGTTAACATCGAAGAACTTGAAGCAGCGGCCCAATCAGCATTTTTATGTTTTTCAGACTTTAAATGTTGTTCAATGTCACTGTTACCGCCATGAGAAACACTAAATTCAGTACGACACTTGTCACATCAGATGATGAAATTGTTTGTTTTATAAACGGATATTTCGTATGTAAATTTACGTTAAATGTGCACTTGCGTTTCGGCATTTTATTGTAATATACTGCCCAAACAAAAACTTTGTTATTACACTTCAAAATGCAAAAAACTACGTGATAATTAGTGAAAGTAATCGTCAATTGAAAGAGTAAACAAAACAGTGCAGGGCGGTCGCGCTAGGCACTGCGATAATTCATGCGGCATGCGATGAATCATGCCCCCCGCCCGTGCCATCAATCATCCCCGCCGCGCGCCGCCACGTTCCATTCCTCGTTCGTTCGGTGAGATTGCCGCCAAAATTTGTATGTAATTTATAACTTTTTGCGCCGGTCAACTGTCGCTGTTTACAATTTTCTGGAAACGGGACATTTTTACGCCCCCGAAATGTTCTTGGGGACACCGGGACAGAGTAGTTGAAAGCGGGACTGTCCCGTTCAAAACGGGACGTATGGTCACTTTATGTATACCAGATACGCCAAATTCTTTCTGCAACACTTTTATCATGTAAAATCAGGTTGTATCATTATTATGCAAAATTTAATTAAATTTCTTGAATCTTGCCTTGTAGATTGTTAAAAAAATCACTGAATACACCAGAACACAACTTACTCAGTTGCCTGTTAAACCTAAAGTATGGTTTTATCTGTCATCAAATATGGCTACAAACTTAAACTATTGTTATAGCAGGTGAACCAACTCACAATAAATCAGTTTTGTAAGGGGACATTTATAGTGCAGGAAGTGAAAAAATTGCACGAACTTTTGGATAAAACCTCATACTCTTTTGTAAAAGATTTGTAAGTCATACATTATTTGGTGACATCCATTGTAGAACTGTATATGCCATTTTTATGTTTATAGTATGCCCTTTCTATTTTCTTGTTTAATTTATATTATTTTTTTATATTTACATTTTTACCATTCTTAAATCATTTGTCAGTATTGGAAGTACACAATTCATGATTGGTTCTTATTTGTCATCATCATGTAAAAATGTATTTTTTTCAATATAATAAAACGTTATAACATTAAGTACTATTTCAAATAGGGAAATATGTTTAAAGAGATTTATGTTTAAAAGCTTTTGAATAACATTTTTTCCAAGGTCCAAGTTTCCTTAACTTTACAGAATGGCATTAGCTTTTATTATTTTCCAGTTTTGCATAGCATGACCATAAAAAAATCACTCTAAAATAGGAAATACTTAATTATTTTATTTGGGATTAAAAATTATAAGATTTTGGAGTAACACACATTAATGAGTTTATGTTGTGTTTCAGCACTTCACTGAACCATTTGTACATCCTAGTCTGGTGACATCATTAGTACACGATATAAGAAGGCATTTCAGTGAACAGTTGACACTGTTACGAGGCTGGAGCACTAGATTACATTTGTCGTTGGATATACACGCTCCTTCATTACTTCTTCCACAAAAGTTAGCATCTCCAAATCTCATCATATTTAATTTAGGTGAGCACTACAATGTGGTGTACTTCTTTGAAGCTTTTGGGTATTCAAAAATCTCCCAGATGGAGACAGAGCTGCTGTCGTGTGGCTGTACATGATAACCATTATTTGTATTCAGTGGCGAAGCTTGACAAAATAATTTGGGTAAACATAAAAGTACCAGTCAACAGCACCCTCCTACAAAGATTGTCGACATTTTTAATGAACCACTAAAACTATGGTAAATAGAGATACCTCTACCTGTATCAGGTAATAGCTAATGGACTCGCATTTCATTATACGTATAATTAGGTCTAAATATAAAGAAAAAACTATATTATTGTTATTAGTGTCGTTTATGAATCTTAATTAGAAAATATTGTTCAAAACATGTAAATTTTACTCACATTTTTTGAATGATGACAAATCCGGATACTGTAGGCATTATGTAAAGGTACTCGCCTTTTACCCTTTATATATATATAAATTACACTCATCATAAAATAATACTTACCGCTGCCAGAATTTCACTTACCGTCATGGTCCCCATAAAACTTACCTTATGAAATTACCCAGGTCGCCAACATGTTTTTATTAGATATACATGTAAACTTTACACTCTTGCCCTTATTAAAATCCCGCTATCTGACTGTAATAAAATTTCAGAAAACCCCCGATTTCGTTAGACGAGCTGTCAGCACAGAAATGAGAAAGTGGTAATGACGAAATAACTTAGACTAACACATTTTTGTCTGGAAACTAAATAATTTTAATTACTTGAAACTCAGTTTAAAATATTATGACAAGAACCCTACAGAACAAATGTGAAATATACATTTAGGTATTATATTTAAATATTAATTATAAAGCAGCCCATTCTGCCCATCCACGCATTCACACAGTATAATATATTCCCCTTATTTTTGCTCGAGTCTTAAAAGATTCAGTGATTGAAAAATGAATAATAGTTAGTGAATAATAATAATTAAAATTGAATAATAATGGTGGGTTACGTAACGCTCGGAGTTCCATTTCGCCACGTGCTGATAAATAGATGCATCTGAATGTTTGTCAGTCACGAACACTTTTAATTTTTCTTCCTATGTCACTTCACTTATTACAATTCGTGATGTTGTTCCACTTATTTATGCCGGTTGATCACTTTCCGTTAACGCTTAAAGTTTTTTGGTGACCGCGAGTCTCGGCTTGCGTCCGGCCGCCGCCGCGGCCATATGTAGACTCTCTTATTTCCTGCGGATGGACCTTCATGCCATACCGGCCGAACGGATTTTGTTGCCGCTCATAGCTGAGTTGATGCAGTTTATTCGCTAGGCGCATGCTACATAGTGGTTGTTTCTGTAGTGTACGCCGGCGATATTTAGGCGCTTTTGGCTTGATGTCACGATATGGGCCTTAAGTTTTCATATCCGCCGTTTCAGTCAAGTAGACGAAATTTTACAGAAACTGTAATTTTCACCATCTTGGTGGTTCACAACCGCGTCAGTCCGAGCGTATACTCACTTGATGCGTGCATGCGCGCGGTCACACAGAAATAAAATTCTTGGAACTGAGGGCTTGGTGAATTCTTGCTTACAGATTGCACAATCTCATACTGCGTATTTCTCCTTTGTTATAAACTGTTCTATTTGCCACGTGTTCTGGTTTGTTGGATTAAAATTTACACAATACCTTTGTCAATCCCCGAAAATGAAATAAATTTAAAAATACAAATACCCACAAAATTGGACCATTACAATACCCCCTCAATGAGAAGTCTTCTGTCAAAACAGAAGAGATCTCATTGATAAAACCCCTAAGAGGACCGGTGAGGAACTGGTGCCAACAACCCCCTTTTGTTCTTACACTTCATGGGTAAACGACCCCCCTGGCTGGGCGACTATGGACGCATCTGAACGAGATCACTGGACTTCTCTGTGCAAGATCCCAACACCGAAAAATCAAACAGACACGCACCATGGCGCACCTCGCCTTCTATCATGCTACCCCAAAAAATCCTCAATCCCTGTCTTAGATCATGCCAGATCCTCAACCGATATGTTTCCCCTTTTTTCTGCAAACTGGGCTGCCTTTAGCAGATACTGGGCTCACGCACACTCACATTACATACTGAAAATTGAAAAATTCTTTAACAATTTATTTAAATTACAACTCACTGGTTGTTTTCATTTAAAATCAAATCACAAATATTGTATCTATTTTGAATTATTCTCTTCATTGGTTTTTTCTGTTAGTTAAAATAAATTCATTTAAACATTTCTTACAATTAAGAACATCCTTAACCTAACATGTGATTACACCTAGAGTCTAACAATACGATTCAATACAAAATAATTCAATAATAATAAACATAGTTAGAACACCAACATTAAAATAATCAAAGTTTAAAATCATCCATTAGCTGGCAGGCGCAAAATCAAGAAATTTTTTTTTTTTTTAGAAAATTTTAAATTCTAAAATTTCAAAAAAAAACTTAAATTCCAAAAATTTTAACTTTCTTCAAATATTTTCTTTTTCCCATATAGAAATTATTTGCAGTTTGTTCAAATTAATTAAAACCAAAGTTGAATTAACTTCCATACTAAACATGCCTAGTATGTATATGACCTCACTATCAGCTGATCAAAACTAGGTCAAGTCCACACCCTTGACCTACATACGTTATGTACCAGTTACATCTGTGAGTACATTAAGCTTCTGTAAAATTCTGTCTTGACACACAAAATATAATAAAATAACACATTTAAAATAACAAAATATTATTATAAATAATAATCAAACTGACATTTAAATTATTCAAAATAAACACTTATAACTTTACATTTCCAAATTCTATCAAAAATTTTGTCACTGCTTGCAATTAAAATCTTATTCTTGTTATAAATCTCTTTCTTTATTAACCTCATTCTACATTACTTTGGGTGATTTAGATACTTATTTAATTCACTACTTGACATTTATACATGTATCGTCTTTATCTCTCTCTGACTCTAACCACTAACAAATGTAACTACCATGACACCCATCTCTATCAAAAACATCTCTCAAAACACTTTCTAACCCCAACTTACTAATAAACTCAATTCGCCACCTTCTCTCTCTCTCTCTCTCTCTCTCTCTCTCTATATATATATATATATATATATATATATATATATATATTGTAATAGATCGGATACGTACGGTCTAAATTCCCACTGTTGTATTTGTCGATTGTGTTCTATTAATTTAATTGTATAAATTCTCGGAAATATTTGGAGTTGTGGAATATATGGATGTACTCAATTAATGTTAACTTAACTATTTAATAATTATCAGTGTTAGTGTGCCTAGAACTTAAATAACTTAAGATTTATTCTACAATTTCATCCAACCCTATTATGCCTTGAAGAGAGTTCTGTCTGATTTTATATTTTTACGCTCCCTCTTTGGTGTCAGATAATTCCGCTATAAGCGCTGTAGTATCGGCTCAACGAAACTTGTAGGTTATTCGATGTTTATATTAACTATTTATTCTCTACTTATTCAGTTACTTTTGTTCCAGTTCACTAAACCATACTCCAAATAACAAGGTGTGACAAATATATAAAGGTTCTTTATTTGTTTATCAATTCACATTAACTAAGATATATTCCAATTAATATATGTTGGGACTATAGATTCAGGTATCGATTGTTGATTATTTGATCCTTTGTTTATCTTTGGTTATATATTATATTTGATTTGTATTTTATTTATTTCAGGGTGTGAAGGTTCTTGTAACTGTGGGGAAGACTAAAAATACATAATAAGAATGCAAGATTTACAAAAATTATGTGTTGTGTATTTAGTATGATTAATATAATATAATTTTACCAGACTCTAACGACGCCAATCACGTAGGCGGTTGATCGCTAAATTCGTTGTTCTGGTCAATTATGAAGTACAGTTTTCTTTCTTCAGTTTAATAAAAGTAAATCTTGTCCTGTCCACTTCGGAATACAGCTTCTGAATTGTTTTACAGCACGATTGGTGTTTCTTCTGCACCGTCAGGATCCAAATAGGTTCTTCCTTCGGTTGAAGCAGTTAGTGTTGTTCCGTGTATTTGCAAGGTTATAATTTTTGGTGTTGTGAATATTATAAGTTGCGTTACTATTAATTCTTTATATTTGATTAATTTTCCATCAATTCCCTTCGGACATGGGACAGTCCAAGTTTCTTCTTGTAGGATTTGGTTATTTGTCCTCGATTATTATTTCGTAATGTATCGTTGTTTTATTAATCTGTGTTAGTGATAGATGTAAGTATTATCATTAGAATTTTATCTTCTTTATAATCGTATCTTTTGATTTCGAATATTACGATTCAATATATTCTTCTTGGGTTTTTTAAATCATCACGTTCAGTTTTTACAAAAGCAATTCTTGTTATTTTTATAAAATCAACAACATTCTTCTTAAATTTTTCCCTAGCAACCTATATTAATTTCCGCTTCCACATGTTTGGACTATATAGTGTTTCTTTCATATATTTTTTTGTCTATTCTTTGTCAATTTGCTGTCCTATCGGAATGTAAATTTACCGATAGCTGGTTTATCATTTTATACACATCTTCTACTGGTTTTTTGATATAATTCCGTTTTTTTTTCTTTTTTATTATATTTAATCCACCTTCGATATTATTTTTTACCAATCGATATTATGGCATTATGGTATTATTATAATTTGTATAAATTTTATTAAATATTATTATTAACTTAATGTTTTTTCTTCTTTCTAGCTCTTCATAGTGTATTTATTAATTATTATTAATTGATGTATCTAACCTTTAAGTTATAAGTGTTTATTTAGTATTTTTGGCTGTTAGGCCTTTTATTGTAAATTGATCTACCTGTGGTTATGTCTGTTAGGCATCTATAGTCCCTTTTATATAAATTCGTACATACAATCAAAACTTAATTATTAACATTTGTATAAACAATTATTTTTCTACATCTAATAACAAATTTATCTTGATCTCTCGATCACATATAACAAAATTCGAACTTATGAACATTGGTTAACTGCCTCACACTTCATTCTATGACAGTCATTGAATAACACTATTTGTTTCATTATTTTTCATGAACTCAACACATATTTGATATAACATCACATAAACTTTATCATAACATTTTTGTCATAATATAATACTTTTTTAACACAAAATTCTTATCTGTTATTACCATAAATTAAGTCATTGTTTCATTTTTCTGTTTTGATTTTTATTAAACATATATCATTAGCTATTATTTATTTTACAGGTTCGTTTATTCTATTCAACACTACCTTGCATTCTTATTTATTTTGTCTATGACTATAATTGTCATAATTGGGTCTCTGTTCTATTTTAGGATTAAGTATCAATTTATTTATCAATCTGTGAATCTTCTTTTATGTAGCATAAATGCTATCATTTTTGTTGCGCTACAATATATATATATATATATATATATATATAAATACTCTCTAACCCTTTGTACTTAGGATACGTGTGTTTCCCCCCCCCCCCAAAAACTCATTTCCCATTATGTTGGTTCCTGGATTCTACCTAAGGCAACCCCTTCCTACTAAATCGGTCCCTTCCCATCCCAATCCTTGTTGCAGACTCCCACATTACACTACCCCCTATTACAAAATTACCATCCCCAATAATCTCAATCTTATTACCTTACTTCACTACAACAAAATAACATCATCAATTATAAACATCAATATATCGCTCAAAACTCTACATATATTCCCTATATCTACTGTGTCAACATCAATACTTCTCAAAACTCTATAACATACATTGGCTCAAAACAATATTTTTCTCTCTACTACCCCTTTCAACTTTAACTTGGACTGATCTACCTGTCCCACAAAATATTCATCACCCCAAAAACTATCTTTTATTAGCTTTCACAAATTATTACTTTATTTCTCACTTTATCAAATTACTTTTCTCATTACTTTAAATAGCATCTGTAATACATTGAAACATTGCATTAAACATTAATTACCTGGAACATTTACAACCAATGTAACAGTGACATTTTATTGTTGATCAGCTGACATTCCCACCAAAGTGAAAACACATCTCAAAATTTAGCAAATCACATGAAATATATATATTTATCCATCCTTACTTCTAACCTCCTTGTTTCCCCTTTTTCTGATTCTGATAATTTATGTTAACCGCCTGCCAGTCGGTTTAGTTATTTGCTTAGTTTAAAAAAATACACAAATTATATAAAACATATACTTTCTATCAACTCTTATATCTAACCTACTACAATAAAATATTACATTTAAAACATAGAATGAACACATTATAGTGAATGTATGAGCATCTAGTTATTTAACCGGAACACAAGCATTTAATTAGATCAAAATCAGAGTTAGCAATTTTCTTGATATAAAATTTAAATTCGTGGCTCATCTGAGCCACCTCCCGATCCACACACAAAAATTTTCAAATTTATTATTAATAATTATTATATATCATCTTTCAGTTATTATTAAATTTTTTCAATTATCATTTTTATTTAACACAAATATTTCAAATCATCTCATCATTGAATAAAAATCTTTCCATCTAAGTTACCCCTGTAAACATTTTTATTATACATGATTCGTACTGTAAAAATTCTATACTTACAGTCCATTTAAATTGACATACACAAAACATATTCACCATACCAATACCTTCACCTCACCTCTGAAACATTTAACACAAATGTTAGTTTAAATCAAACAATTTATCATTTAATTACCAAATTTCCAAATCTCGTAAAAATAATTTAAATCCATTAGAAAATTTAATTATATTATATTTAAATAATCAATCAAAATATTTAAAACATATCAAATTGTTTTAATTGAATTAATTACTGAAAAATACAAATTACATAGCTATCAAAACAATTACAATTAGCCAATTACTGTCTTTCAAACTTAATTCTGTTTATTTATTTAACTTGCAAAATATTAATCTTATTTTTACAACAATTATCTACCTACATACACTGTTCACTTAACCACAACACATACAATTGACTTCACTACATATTTGTTTACAAATCTGATTCATTATTTATTCAGTTATATCATATTTCAATGTCCAAATCAGCTAGGTCAAAACCCATAAAACAAAATATTTATAACTGTCCTTTATTGTTTTATGGTTTAGCCTCCATCATCAAAAAGATATCTCACATATTTGTAGACTAAATTATTTTTGTTTACCTTCAGTTTATTATTATTGTTTTCATAAACCATTATTTCTAAGTTCTTCATCATACCATTTATTATTTCATACAACTTGTCGCTATCAGTTAATTTTGTCCAGTCTCCGTCAGTAATTTTTCTAAACACCAAATCAATTATTTTATCATTATTTATTCAAATATTCCTCTCTCTCTTTCATAATGCAATTTACTTTCTTCATCTCTCTCAATATCTAACACCTGCACCAACATCTCATAACCTCTATTAATCTCAAAAATTTTTATTTCTCTCTCTCTTTCATTACACCTCTCAGAACCATACTGAACTCTCCCATTCCATGCAAAGGGCACCATTAAATATTTATTACCTCTACTGGCTTTACCAGTCAAATCACAAAAAATACAGGGACCATCTGAAGACACCTTGTCTTCCATACAAATACCGGAGGAAACTCTGTCCTCATTAAACACCTGTGAAAACTCTGTTTCACCATAAACTTGGGGAACATCTGCCCTTTGCCCATTTAACCTCTCTACATACACACTTATAACCTCATCAACACTTTCTCTGCTCACAACCTTACACTCTAACACCACGTTTACCACTCTACACTCTAATTTCACCACTGTTACTTACCGTATCATCCTTAGATACCCCATTTTCAGCTATATAATCATTATTCTTATTATTTACCATTATTTCATCATTAGAATTAATTATATCAACACATCACCACTTACCTCAGAATTGTAATCACCATCATTATCTTCACTAGTTAACCCTACTTCTCCCACTATTTTGTCACTGTTATTTAGTAATTCATTATCACTGTCACTCACCTGGTTAATGATTTCTTCACTATCATTAACAACATTATTCTCACTTACCTGTTTTGACTCAACTTCTGTGCTCTCCTTTGATTTCTCTGCCTCTCGTTTCCACTTCTCGTTGTGCTTTTTCAATATGTCATCTAAACTTGCTTTTTGTTTACTAAACATTTCGTCTAACATTACTTGTAACTTTTTCATCAGCTCTTGATTCGACTCACTTAGATTAGCATAACTTATATTATTATCTGCCACCTGATCGACTTTATTTTTGTTAACTTGGTCTATCTCTCTATCTGTGTTTACCACCCCCACACTCTCATCATTATCACTAGGCCTATTTACTGCCTTATTTTCTACCCCTATTACTTCGACTATCTTACCTTTATCATTGGTCATCTCACTATGTTTATTGATTTCTGCAAATATTCCTTCTTCTTGTTCTTCCATTCGCATTAATCTATCGTCTAAATTACCCCACTCATCGTCTGTCATCTTACCCACAACACCTCGAAATTCACTCTCCCACTCATCCCACGCAAAATCAGTATCATTACTTTGAATTTTTGACATGTTTAAAGTTCGTTTGTATAACACTTTTTTTCTAAAAACCCCTATTTTTCTACACTCAACACACCTACCGCAACTGTAAATCACAATAACATAAACCTAACCTACTTGCACGTGCGTAATTATGTGCGATAAATATTTTTACAAATTCGTCATTACCACATCCTATTTTCTGTGCTTTAAAACAGGTCTAGTTCCTATAAAATTTATATACGAACATCCTGGCAGGGTCGTCGCTTGTAAAGGTACTCACCTTTTACCATTTATATATATAAATTACACTCATCATAAAATAATACTTACCGCTGCCAGAATTTCACTTACCGTCATGGTCCCCGTAAAACTTACCTTATGAAATTACCCAGGTCGCCAACATGTTTTTATTAGATATACATGTAAACTTTACACTCTTGCCCTTATTAAAATCCCGCTATCTGACTGTAATAAAATTTCAGAAAACCCCCGATTTCGTTAGACGAGCTGTCAGCACAGAAATGAGAAAGTGGTAATGACGAAATAACTTAGACTAACACATTTTTGTCTGGAAACTAAATAATTTTAATTACTTGAAACTCAGTTTAAAATATTATGACAAGAACCCTACAGAACAAATGTGAAATATACATTTAGGTATTATATTTAAATATTAATTATAAAGCAGCCCATTCTGCCCATCCACGCATTCACACAGTATAATATATTCCCCTTATTTTTGCTCGAGTCTTAAAAGATTCAGTGATTGAAAAATGAATAATAGTTAGTGAATAATAATAATTAAAATTGAATAATAATGGTGGGTTACGTAACGCTCGGAGTTCCGTTTCGCCACGTGCTGATAAATAGATGCATCTGAATGTTTGTCAGTCACGAACACTTTTAATTTTTCTTCCTATGTCACTTCACTTATTACAATTCGTGATGTTGTTCCACTTATTTACGCCGGTTGATCACTTTCCGTTAACGCTTAAAGTTTTTTGGTAACCGCGAGTCTCGGCTTGCGTCCGGCCGCCGCCGCGGCCATATGTAGACTCTCTTATTTCCTGCGGATGGATCTTCATGCCATACCGGCCGAACGGATTTCGTCGCCGCTCATAGCTGAGTTGATGCAGTTTATTCGCTAGGCGCATGCTACATAGTGGTTGTTTCTGTAGTGTACGCCGGCGATATTTAGGCGCTTTTGGCTTGATGTCACGATATGGGTGGGCCTTAAGTTTTCATATCCGCCGTTTCAGTCAAGTAGACAAAACAGAAACTGTAATTTTCACCATCTTGGTGGTTCACAACCGCGTCAGTCCGAGCGTATACTCACTTGACGCGTACGTGCGCGCGGTCACACAGAAACAAAATTCTTGGAACTGAGGGCTTGGTGAATTCTTGCTTACAGATTGCACAATGTCATACTGCGTATTTCTCCTTTGTTATAAACTGTTCTATTTGCCACATGTTCTGGTTTGTTGGAATAAAATTTACACAATACCTTTGTCAATCCCCGAAAATGAAATAAATTTAAAAATACAAATACCCACAAAATTGGACCGTTACAATTACACAATCGTTCATATTTTCTTGTAAATGAGTTCCACACGTCTTGAAGTTTGCAAAAACATCTATTAGGCCTACCCCTTCCTTGAAAGTTGGGTCCTTTGTGCACATAGATGTCAATTCTTTTTCAATGGACAAAGTAGCCAGTTGTGATAATCTTTTATTTTTCATGGTATTACGAAGGTACGTTTTGATCCTCTTCAGTGTACTCACTCATTGAACGCTTAGTTGATGCCGATGTAACTGCAATACTCAGTACTAATTTCAGTAACTTTAATGTTTGTTCATACTCACTATCGAGTTGACTCTCCACAATATATTCTAGCAGTTTAACACAAGGAAGCATTTTATCATCACTGTTCTTGATGTTCAATAATTAATTGCGCAATGTTACCCAGTCAAAGAATTTTGGGAATAAACATTTCAGCTTGTCAAACTGGAGTTGAGGAAAATTCCTCCGAAATTCAACAAACTTTTTCTCGTTTAGAAGTTCTACAAAAAATATATTTTCAAATTCGCCGAATCGGGTGTCTAGTTGCACTGTTACAGAATCAAGAATTTCATAAGCAATGCGTGTATGCACTTCACTTACAGATTCCAGCAATACATTATTATGGTCAGCATTCATGCGCCTACATTTGTCCATACAGTTTTGCAGCACTTTATTTGCACGCAGTGCTGCGATATTTTCTTTCACTGTCCTAATTTCATTAGTGCAGAGATTTACATCTCTGCTAGATTTTGCCTGGAGCACATTAAACAGATGTTGAGTAAATACAAAAATTCGATCATATATGTACAAGTAAAACATGAAAGATCTCGACTTTAAAATATTTAGGAGACCAATTGCAGCACTCACAGACTCAGGATCCCAATCATCACACTCCATAATGTGAGAAACCGCATGATATAGTTCTTTGTAATGTTCTTTGATTGTTGAAACTGCCCCGAACGGTAATTCTAAAGGGTTGATGTTGGGTGAGGACGTTTAAACCCTTGTTCTCGGAGTAAATCAGATCTAGCAGCAGATCTACTGAAGAAGCTATGAAATGCAGTTAAATTACAAGTAACTTTAATATTTTTTGCACTGTGTAACAAGACCAAATTAAGTTGATGAGCATAGCAATGCACAAATATTGCCTGTGGACACTACTGACAAACAAGGGTTTCTACTCCACCGTGACGACCAGCCATCACAGAAGCACCGTCATATGTTTGGCTTACTAATTTATTTTCAATGTTATATTCTTTCAAAACTGAAATGATTTTATTAGCCAACCCTTCTGCGCTTTTGTTAGAAGAAACATAAAAAAAAAGCCTAAAAAGCGTTCCTCAGTTTTCAAACCACGAACGTATCGCACAATTATCCTCAGTTGTACTTTAACAGATACCGTACATCGGTTGTTTCGTCAGCTTGAACGTAAACAAAATCAACCTTGTTTATTTTATCACGAATTGATTCATTAATAGCGATGGAAACAAACTCGATTAAACCATTCTGAATTTCAGAAGATGTGCCTTTAAATACAATGCTGGTTTCTATATGTTCCTTCATGAAAGACTCATCCATTACCAGTCAATTTAAAGTTTCTAAATAATTGCCCTTATTAAGAGACTGCTCATTTTCCTTATGGCCCGTAAAAGCTAACTCTTGACTCCCTAAATAACAATCACCATCTATCAAACGGCCTACTATCCTTCAATTTTGAGCCACATTTTCATTGTGCTGCACTGCTTGAATTCTAGCTGATTCGGATAAACAATGTTCTATGCTGTTACGTCCTAGCATGTGAAACATCTCAGAATTTTTTATATGAGTTTTGTTGCCAGCATGTTTAGCGGCTTTAGATTCAAATTTTTTTATAGTGCCTACTCCAATTTTGCTCCATGGTTCCTTTCCATTAAATATCAAACAATAATAGCAGTGCAGAGTTTTGTTTCGGTTACAACCAGAGAGCCATCTATGTTTACTCTACCAAACTTTCTGAAATTTTCTGACAATTTTTCCATCCTTCTGCGACAAATCTAAAGGCGGCCAAGATATTTTTGTCTTTAGCAATACCTTTTGCTCTAAAGGTAACATACTGTACTGATTTCATATTTTAACAGAAATTCTAGTGAATCAAAGTTGTCAGAGTTCATATCAAATACTTCTGCGACAGAACTGGTACTAACTGCACTTAAAGGACGACACTTAAAAATGTTTATTAATAAATAATTAGTACGTAAATGATCACACACTTCTTAGTCTATAACACTATATACATAATTAAAAATAATTTGTGAACTCAACAAAAACAAATATTCACTATGCGCGCATAATGAAACAAACACAGGCGGCCGGGCGAAAATTCTGTACTATTCAGTCAGGGGAGACGTGTCTTTTGACGAGATGTACTGGACATATGATTATGCTGCGCGCGCAGGTCTTTTCCCGTTGTTGTCAACCAAAGCCCTCCTCACCTCCAGCCTTGTTGAAAAGACATTCCAAGTAACGTCTACCCTGATACTCCGGGTACAGTTGCATCGCACAGCAAGGTTCCAAGGATCACGCGGTCGCATCATGTCGCGTAATACTTAACATTTTAAATTAGTTTTATACCCTTTCTAAGTATCTTATGCAACTTAATTCATAAATAAAAGTTAATTACTTTATGAACAAATTATTTGGGGAGACACTGTCTACCCTGTCTCCCCTGACGCTTCGCCACTGTTTGTATTATCCCTAAAGAGGATATGCTTCTTCTGCACCAATACTATTGCTGGTAAGGATTTTTTAAAAATGAGTCTCAATACTTATCCCCTGAAAAAAAGGTGCCTCTTCCACACACAATATCTTAGGAGTCTTCACACTTAACCCTGTGCAAGGGATCCTTCCACTACATTTTATATGCTACACCAGCATAATTTGGAGCTCACAGAGGAAAGGACACTAAGGTAGGCCATCCATTGGAACTATAATTGGACGACTATGTGGTTGGACATAGATGACCACATATGAGTGACTGATCCCAAAATGACTGACACCGCTAAATGGCATCCATTGTGGTAGACTTAGTTGCCTGTGTTCGGCTCAACATGGCTGACCTAGCATCCAATTGGAATGGAATTTTTCACATTAGTTGGATGACTAACTTTCTTTGAGCACATTTTTTTTTTTTTATAAATTTGGATTAATTTTTACAGCTTTTGTTAAAGTTAGTTGTAATGGACATCGAAAACTTACTAGCGTAGTTAGAGAGCACATTCCACTGTGGAATATAACAAGGATTACCATTGTCATGATATTCAATGGAAACTATGGACTAAGGTATGGAAATTTGAAAGATATCTTAGCTCACTGAAAACTTCAAGGAAATATATCCCTCCCCCCCCCCAAAAAATAGGTGCTCCAGGAAGTGATGTATCTTTACCAGAAGGTACACATCACCATGAAGAATCAAGTGCTCCTTCACCACCAACATCCATTCCAAACGACAAACATCTCTTTCTCAACAGTCACTGGATATTTACAAAATTTTATTGAGTCTGGAAACATGAAGCCCCTGCCTACTCCAACTGCCACCAACAACCACAATAATCGCAAGACAATAATTCAGCCAATGATCAATTTCTACAAATAGAAAAAGAGAAGTTAAGAAATTGTTTGCTGGAAGTACTACTTTGCTGCTTTGAAGGAGGACAGTTATTACCATTTTCTTTTAAGTCTGCTTCCACTTCTAGTTTCTTTTAAGTCCGCTTCTGCTTCTATTCACAGAAAACTAGTAGTTAGAAATTAATTGCAAGAGGTACTCATTGATGAAGAGGAAAGCCCTTTTTGACATCACAGTTTTCATCAGAGTGTGACTTTCCATCATCAATTCCATCCCTATTATCTTTAACAGCAACATCTCTTATCAACAACAACCGAACGCTGAAATGCTCATTGAAACTGTGCTGCCTAGGACACTGTCAATACTGTTTCTCAAGATACACAGATAGTAACGTAGTGACCATGTCTTCAAGAGTCAAAATTTTTAATACGTTACCTGCATTCTAAAATTGTTTATATTCAGTATCTACTTAATTCATAATTCAACTGAACAAAATTTTTGTAAATAATAATTTTATAATATGTATTTTTTACTTACCTTAATACCAGAGTTAAACTTTCCTCAGATGGTATTACTTCTCTAAAATTTGACCATTTGTAAGTAATAGCTGAGTGGCATTTAAAATATATTGAAATGTCTCCAAACTCACTCATTAAAAACCAGAAAATTTTATTTCCGAGTTTTGGCATTTTATTTTTGTAGCTGCTCATATAAATGGTGGTACTTGCCCAGCTGACTCCTATTCAATATGGGGTTTACCAATATTTCTGCTTTTGAAACCTCCTTCTCCTCCTTCTCCTCTGGATTTTCCAAAAAAGTACAGATCACGCACATCCACTGCAAATGTCACTTTAAACACAGTTAGATAAAGACCCAGTCACAAGTAGCATTAATGAGTACAAACTTGAGACTGAGAACGTCGTCATTGTCATCACATGGTGTAGGCTTATAGCCTTTTCCATCTTCACTGCAGGCATCTCTTCCAGGGCCTACTCACAGATCTGTCTGCCAACTTGTTTGTGGGCTACAGCATGTTTTACTAGCCTCTGGTGGTCCATTCTGTAGGCATGCTCCATCCACTGCTGCTTTCGTTCTTCTATCGTTGGAGATTATCTCCAGTTCGGGCATTATACGTTCATTATGCATTTGATCTCTTATATGATAACCACTCATGTACCTTAAAAAATTCATTTCAGCAGTTTGTATATGCTGCTTTTCTTTCCCAGTTATTGTCCATGTTTCACTAGCATACATAAGAACAGTTATTGCCATTACTTTATAGATCTTCATTTTATTACCAGTTCTTGTTTTGTTTCTTAGGTGACTGAAAACCTGCCTGATAATGCCTCCAGTAGATAAAGCTCAGTTGTCCAACTGCTGGCTACCTGTTAACATCTGACCAGTTAGTCACCCAGTTGTCAAATTCCAGTTGACAACTGCCTAACTCTTAGGCAAACTACTTCACTTGATGACTGCTTCTGCTATCCTCAGAAGGAAAGGAAAGAATGATAAGAACTGTCCTAACCCTTGAATACTCTAGTAGTGTCAGAGCTTAAACAAACAAGAGCTAACCAAGAGAGGCTTGATTGAACAGGTCACAGATTGCCAGTCTACCTCAAAAGCATAAGGAAGAGGTGGCAGAACTCTAAGAAGGCTGATTGCAGCAGGCAATAGGGTTGCCAAATACCTTTACTGCAGTAAGTTTAGGAGAATCAACTTTGAAGGTAAAACATGCTGGAAGCCAAAGTGTGTATTGAAGAAAAAGAGAATTACAAAGGGAAGAGAATTACCCAATGCATGTGAAGCATGCACGTAAACCATATATGTTTCCTATCTCCTCAGTAAGGCAATGTGTAATTAATTTCTCTATCTATGTTATACATTTATGGGTTATTTGAGCATGCACTTGTTTGAATTATTGTGGTGGGGGTAAGTAGGAAAGATAAGAGACATTGCAGTCTTCCATCTTCTATAGAATGAAATTATTCCTTATTTTTTCTGATTTTAGATAATTTTATATTCAAAGTAAGATCTCTTTTGGATTTCTTTTGTTACAAAATCAATTAGATTATACAGCAGCTCAGTGTAATGTTGATAGCTTAGCATGTAGCTTAGAAAGTTACCTCAATAGCATGTAGAACCACACATGCTGTTCTATACATTCAGTAACTGATGAAGACAATTTTGTAAAATTTTGTCAATAGTTCTTACTGTTTAGTAAATTATTTTTTAGCACAAAAATTGATAATACAGGTCACTTCAATCTTTGTTTTTAGGTGATTTAAGTGTCGAAAACTTCTTCAAAGAAGTTGCTTTGTCATCTGGTTGTACAGGAGAGAACACATTTGTACCGATTATTGATAACATACTGGTGCGACTGGAAGCTGTACAACTCAGTAGGGCAGTTATGACTTTGGCAGGATCTCTTGAAGTTCAGGTACTAATTTTGCTTACTACTCAACTCAGTACAATACTCACTAGTTATAATGCATACTTAAAAGGTCAGCTCACCACTACTTCTGTTATAAAAAAATGAGTGTATAGAGCACTAAGCCTAAAATATAGCCTGTACCCTTTGTTTAATGACACTGCATTGCAACAATGTACTGTAAATTTTGTTCTTCTCATAGTAATACATGCAATAGTACAGCAGTGAAACAAAATCAGCATTCTTATGCATGTTGAGTTGACGTTTTAGATGTATGGTGTACATATGTTTAATATGTATTCCTATTATTTGTTTGTAATTGTATTATGATATACAATTTTAAATAGAAATATTCAAATTAAAATACAAATTTATAGTAAAGACATTACTAAAAATAATATTTATTATTTAATTACATTATTTTTATCATGTTATTTGATTAGACTAAAACAGTAGATTGTCACCGATGCAAAAAGTATAAAAAAGTTTTCTTAATTTGCATTTTTCTACAAGTGTAATTAATTTATATTATCATGCGCTAGACACTATAACCAAGTTTGATGAAGCTCACAAGAAAACCAATACTGTACTGAAATAAAAACTACACACAAGAAATGTGAAGCATATGTATTGTTAGACTGTGAACTGCACAGGCATATCACAAAAGGCACTACCATAAGTTCAGTTATTGTAAGTGCAGTAGATAACAAGCATCTGTGAAATTTATTTATCCTTTTAAAATATCATTTCATACCTCAACAGGCTGTCTTATGGTACTGCATTTTATAACATTGAGACAACAGCACAAAAATTGTTGGTTAACTTTTTACATTAAATAATAAACAATTTTAAAGTGATAAGTTTAGATATATTGTAAGAGGATCATCAATATTTTACCATTTATATTAACTCGGTAATTTTTTGTAATTTAGAAAACTCTTCAGTACATTGAAGAGTCTTCTCCAAATTAATTTTTTGTAATTTAGAAAACTCTTCAGTACAAAGAAGTCTTCTTCTTTGACTTAGAAGTCATTGTATTTGTTTTTATCCAGGTGACAAATTTATATACTGCTACTCACTTGAAACTGTTCAAGTGTTGTTTCCTATTCCATTTTTTCAGTTCTCTGGGCAGGACCCATGCCACTTCCCAGGATGATTTTTTTTTTGTCATTGTATTATAAGTTACAAGATTTTATATTTATGGTGCTTTTATTTGGCTAAAATAAGTCAAGTTTTGTATCTTGGTAGCTTGTATGGCTTGTATTTGTTTTTTCTGAAATATAAAAATTACAGATATTAAAAATTACAAAAATTACAGATCTTTCACTCTGTTTTGGGATTCTCTGCTCAGCTATTTGTTGTACACGTCTAAACCAGCTTTCCAGACACACTTCTGTTTTTATCTCTTGTTGGTAATTTGTATAAGCTACAATAACAAAAAAAAGGCAGTTTATAAATCTCGTGTTTTATTCCCTAGTAATTGGATATACATTCTTACGCTACATTCATTTCAGTTAGCAGAACAACTAACATGGGTAACTTTATCTAAGATGTTAATAACGTGTTTCAGGAGCCAATAGTAGATCCTGTTAGTATCCGACTCGACATCAAACGTACCGTAGCATATCACAATGCAATGAATTCTGTGTCATCAGTCTATCAACAGAACCAAGTATGTCAGCTGCTGTTATACCAAGTGTTTGGAGGCATAGATAATATTCGTGTTAATTTAGGGCAAAGAGATCTGGCAACACTGCTGTCTGTGTGGTCTGACAACTTTAATGATGGCAGATTCATAGGTGAGTACGTTTACATACAAGGAGGTTTGCTCATAACAAACTGATCAGTTTTTGTGTGTCTTTTTACCAAACTGTGATAGGTTCTTTAAAACTCTTCCCACTAGTCTAACATCATGAGTAAAACTTCTACTTTGGACAGAATCCATTGTGATCTTATTTTATTGACATGTTGATCCATCACAATCACAGACACCTTCACAATAATGTATAATATATTAGCTCTCTTATGTGACCTACCATGGTTTCTTATATGATGTAACTGACTAAGTTTGGTTGAATATTGTAACGAAGTAGAATAGTGTATCTCCCGTGTTATAATGCCACACATTGGATTCGTCAATCTGTAACGAAGTAGAAAGGTGGTGTTTCCTTGTAATGACGTGTATATTGTTTTTTAAGTATTAGTGTGGTGTGTTCGTCTCACACCTGTCGTTACATCAATGGTTGTTGCTAACGAAGTCCGTAGCGTTGTCACAATTATCAGTACAACCTAGTGGAAACCTTACCTGTAATTTCATAGGGGTTTGTGATCCCGGGTGGCGCCAAATTGTTTATTAAAAACAATTAAATTTATGAATTAATATGTTAGTATGGTGTTTTCAGCGGTGACAGCTGGAGCGTTCGAATCGGTTCCCGCCTTTATACAGCTTACTGTATTGCACAGATAGTGAAAGCGCTAGTTGTCTGCTCTGTAATTTCGCTAACACACACATATATGATACAATTTCCTATGAAATAAAACAATGGTTACACTCTGTACTGTTTCTTTAATGATAGTTTGGTAATTAATTCATGTGACAATAATATGATAATTTAGTATTCAATAAATTTGCCCCGACATAAAACATGAAACACTTTATCTGAAGCTGACGAAATTCGTTTTGAAGCGAGTTATTCTGATGCCAACATGGCTACTGTTTGTACACTATACGTCAACTCGCCCAAAATCTGGAGTTCTTTAGATTATAAAGAAAACATAAAATATGGTTACAATAAAAAAGTACACTACCGTACCTTATCCGTACTTAAATAATATAAAGTGTGGTTACAAATTGTTCGGCAGTGTAGTATTAGGTGTTACAAAAGTTCGCAATTTAATGCAAGGTTATTTTTTAGTTAACAAGTTTGCTACGTAAGTTTGTTTTATTTAATCCTTGAAAGAAAATTATTTTTTATTCATAGTGAGAGTTTGTATTGATATGAGAAATATTTAAAGTGCTTTTATTCCTGGGATTAGGGTATTTAAATGATACTTATCAGTTCAGAAGGTTTGTGAAAGTTTGTTGTCCTTTGGATGTGGAAAATTCATCAATTTTGAGTGACTTAGGCTGCTAGCGTCCTTTTCTAACTAGTCTTGGAAATTTCTGCTTTTAATTTTCATTTATTTAGTTCCTGGACATCGGTTAAACGTTAATCCTCTTCATCTCCTTCTCACTGATACTTGTTTTTGACTTTTGAATATTTTTTAAACTTTTTATAGTAAAATTTCTGTCATACAAAATCTTGCGTCCCTACTACCCAAGTGTCATTATACGAGTACTGAAAATTAACGGAAAATTAGTAACCAACCAACGGATAATCTATGGTAACGAAAATCCTTTGATTGGCTAAGGCCTAGATTATAAGCATTGTTATCATATTTGAATTTTTATTCAAAAGTACTATATATTTTCTGATTGATTTTATTCTTCTGTCTTCCTTCCTGGGTATTAAATATTATCACTATTGTATTTATTTCCTTTCAAAGATTAAAATAATACCTCATAAGGTCATGTTCTAATAGATATTAACTTTGGTCTAATTATGTTAACATTTGATAATTACATATTTCTTTTAATTTAACCTCTTATTGTAACATTTTTCTTTTAAAATGATTTATACATTATTTTTGGCTAGTTACTTGCCTTAGATTTGTTAATTTCCTTGTGGATTTTATACAATTTGTAATTATTGGTTTTGACAGTTAGGCATTTCAGATGCACTAGTAGCCATAGACTATATTTACTGAATTTATACAAATGATGTCTCATTTTATTCTAATGTATTTTGTTTTATTAATGGTTCTGTTATTTTCTACCTTTATTGATTTTCTATTGTAATTAGATTTATATTGTCTTAACTTCTTAATCACCTATTTTGCCTTTGTTAATAAGATGGCTACCACTCCCTATTCTTCCTCAATTAAAAACATAACATCTAGGCGTATGCTCTGTACAAATTCTTCAGTCATACCCTATTCATAAATATAATTATACAATTATTTTACCATTATTAAGTAAAGTTTGGTTACAACTCAATTCATTAATTACTATTTTTTGGGTGTTAACTAACATCACCTTTTGAACAATTGGTTTTCCCTTACAATCTGGGGTGTTTATTTATTTATTATTACTTGCTTATTTCCTAATTAAACTCTACTCTCAATCCATGTTAATACTAGCTGTTTATCTTTACATGGGATACTCCCCGTTTAAATACAATCGTTTACAACTAATCTTAAATTTCTTAATTAACAATGTTATTATCACCTTCCAGTGTTCGTTTCATATCACTAATTGTTTCCATTTACTATTATTATTAAAACTTTATATTTCTAATTACTAATTTGTATCACTTTTACTCACACAGTGTCTTCTTATCACTCTTCAGTGTTTATTCCACCTTATGAAATGCTTACATCTAATGTTATCCTAAAAACCTTACTCTTACTTATTATTGGATTCACTATTAATCAATTATTGTTTCTTATTGATTATTGAGCGTTTTATTATCATTATTATGGTTTCTAACCATTTTGGGGTTTCACACTTTCACTATTGCACTTTTTAACTGTTTACATTAAGTGTTTCTTAGTGGGTAAGCCCTATAATTATTTCTCTTTGTCACTTTGTCACTTTCTCACTATTTCTTTCATTATAAATTATACACAGTATTATTAATGTTATTTTTCTATAGATTTTTACTATATCTAACTCTAATTTTTTGGGTTAGTGTACTTTTTCTTTTTATAATATTACTTTACTGTTTTGGTTAAAACAGTTATATTAATTATTTTATTGAGTATAATATTTATTTCTGGTATTGGATAATTATTGGTTTTATTCCCAATATTATACTTGAGTGTACCATTTCTCCCTTTTATATTTGTGGTGTTTCTTATCCCTTGGTTTCACTTCGTTTCCTCTTCATTTTTCTTCTTCTTCTCCTTCATTTTCAATTGGCTTCATTTTAATTTGGTTCTCCCCTTCTCGTTTGGTTTTATTTTATTTGGTAGTATGAATTCGTTCACTTCCTTCAATTGTCTTTATTCTTCTTTGGTTTTGGTTTATTCACTTCTTTGTCGTTTTCCTGTTTGTTTGGTCAATCACTTGGGTTAGGTCATGTCGTCATTTGTCGTGTCACCGTCTTTATATTTTATTTATATTTAATATTTTATTTCATATGAAGTATATTTATATATGTTATCATCTTTTTCATCCCTGGTACTGGGGTGGCTTATTTGTGTTGTAACAATATGTCTTTTAATTTTGCAGGTTTTTTTATGTTTATAGTGTTCCTTTTATGATAATAGGTGTAAACATTATTGTGAAGACAGTCCAAGATTGTGATGGACTGAAATGGCAGTATAAACTAAAACATGCAGTAGGAGTGCTACTAAAAACTGTAATGGATGTTATAATTTATTGTATATAGTTTATTATTATAACTTAATATCAGTTTGTTTGCGCTTTCAATTCAATTATTATATGTTACCTTGTTTAAAAATATAAATCAGTTAAATAAACTGATATGAATTAATGATGTCTCACTGATGAATGCAAATCTGGATACAAGACCCACATAGTGGCTGGCAGACGTCTACAAACTATCTAGGCATAGAGTAAACCAGTGGCGTGGCGTGGGTATATAACAGATGTTGCTGGTTGAGTAAACGCTGTGTCCTAGGTAAACGCGGGCAAGACGATGCGTGCGGTGCGGTACGTGCGATGCGATGGACGTTCCCGATCAAACTGCTTGAAGTGAATGGCTTTGTCCAAACTGAATACGTGACACGTGCGATTCGTACGGTGTTGCGCCATTGCATCGCACGCATTGTTTGAAAACCAAACTGGTTTGATTTTTACCGCAGTTGTCGTCCGGCAAGCAGTAGCAATGGAAGTGTTAATTTCTGAATTTCAAAAGAGAAGTGCTTTATGGAATAAAAGAAACCCATATTACAAGGACCGCGCAATTGTTGATAAGGAATGGGATTTTGTAGCTGAAAGTACAGGGTTTTTAAGTAAGTTTTAATTAAATATAGTTTGATTTTAAGGAGAGCCAGATGACCCTATAGCCAAAAAAATAGATTCCGGTCTTTTGTTGTTTTATTCATCTTCAAGTTTAGTTTGATCAGAAAAGTAGACCTTAGCAATTCTGTGCATTATAGCATATTTTATAAACATTTTGTATGGGTATATAATATAAATATAAAATTGACAACATGCATGTCAGTATTATAAAATATTTTTATAAAATCAATATTTATGAGATAATATTTCTACAATACTTGTTTTTGTAATAATGATCATAATACTTTGGTTGGTGCTAAATTTAAAATTGACAACATGCGTATTAATATAACAAAATATTTTTATAAAATCAATATTTATGAAATAATATTTTTATAATATTTGTTTTTGTAATAATGATTATAATACTTTGGTTGGTGCGGCATTTACTATGATACACAGATACGCTACTTTTCTTTTGGTTTTAAATTCTTATATATATATAGTAATTAATACTGTTCTTATATAGGCCTAATACTTGAATACTATAATACAGTTTTTTTTTGAGTTACAAGTTGTGATGTGTGTTTGCGAAGTGACAGTGTTCGCCCAGAATTTTATTATTTTGTTTATCTTCTTTAAAAATCCAGAGACTTTTAATTTATACGGAAAAAGATAGGGTCATCCGACTTCCGTGCATTCTTTATTGTTCTAATATTGTAACATGAGTTTGACATCAAACGTTCAAATTTTATTCAGCGAGAAGTATTCAGAAAAAAAGTTCTGCGTATTTTCTGCTGCTCTCGACGGACGATTATTCGCTTTTGAGAATTGCAAGTTATAGTTTCCTCTTATTACATTATCTTCCAAGACGTTTGTGTAAGCATCTTGTTCCATGTCAATTATAGTATTATGCAAAATGCAAATTGCTTTTACAATACGAACAACATTTTTTACTCCTGTTTCAATAGGTTTCAATAAAATCCTGAATTTTGCAGAACTTATACCAAAGGCGCACTCTACTGACATTCTAGCACGTGATAAACGGTAATTAAAGTATACGGCAGCTGTATTGTTTTGAACTCTTCTTTTAGGATAGGGTCTCAGTAGGTAAGTTTTTTAAAGGAAATGCTTCATCTCCTACAAGCACAAATGGAGCTTTTTGTTGGAAGTTAGGTAGCTCCAAATCTTTTGGTAACGGTAAAGAACCATTTTCAATATTTCAATAAATTTCTGAGTTAGAAAATACTCCTGAATCGCTATCTTTTCCATATGCACCTACATCGATCATTAAAAATCGATAATTTGCATCAACAATTGCCAAGAGTACTACTGAAAAAACTGTTTATAATTGAAAAACATGCTGCCTGACTTAGCTGGACATTTTAATCTTACATGCTTTCCATCAATACTCCCTATACAGTTAGGGAAGTTCCATTTTAGAAAATAATCTTTGGCTACCTGTTCAAGATCTCCAGCATTAGGCACAGGCATATGCCTTTTCTGAAGTGAATCCCAAATTGCCTTGCAAACCTCTATAACTATAGATGCAACAGATGATTTAGATATTCTAAATGTGAATGCAATTTGTCTGAATGCAACTCCCGTTGATAGGTACCTGAAACAAAAGAAAAAATATGTGTTCTTTTGTTAGCTTTCAGAGGATGATGCTAGAAAGAAATGGCGCAATTTACGTGACCAATTTATAAAAGAGCTCAAAAAAATTCCTAAAGGCAAATCAGGCGATTCCCAGGATCGTGCTGCAACTTATAATGGAAAGTGGCAGTATTTTAAGAATTTGATCTTTTTAAAAGATACAGTAGTTCCAAGAGAGACTGAGGGAAATGTACCGAGACTAGAAGTTTCAGAAAACATAGAGGTCCCTGGTAGAAATGAAAATGAGTTGAACGAAGATGAAGACTGGGAAGAAGCTGCCAGTATTAACTCAAATATAAATATTGACACCTTCCATGTGGATCCGAGCGAAACACAGACACTATCTGGTCATCGAACTACGGAAATACTACCTACTTCGTCCAAGTCAACGCTACCTCGTTCAAAGAGGAAGAGAGCTCGCGAAGAGAACATCGAGATAGAACGACAACTACTGGATATTGAAAATAAAAAGCTTGCACTCATTGAAACACCTGAAGATGAAAATTCTCTGTTTCTGAGGTCATTATTACCGTATTTAAAAAGAATGGATCCTTTGCAGCAGCTTCGAGTTATAAGTAAATTCCAAGAAATATTGCTGCAAGAGCTATCACAATCTACATCAAATTATTCTGTGTGCTCAACTACTGCTGCATCATCGGTTCACTCAAATTACTCAAACATTTCTTCACCAGTTTCTCCTGCCAATTCACCTTACTCTTGTAATCCTCCGTTATTTCCTTCTCATAATTATGAAAATATTAACCCTTCACCTCATGATGCAAATGTAATGTACACACAGAACAATTAAATTAGTAATCTACACTATGTATTCTCTATGTATTCTTAGATTGTAATCTTAAACAGTTAAATAAAACCATTATACATAATATGATTATTCAGGCACTTACCTCAAAGTGAGCAAAAGTCTCTCTTCCACAGAAATTGGTCTTTGGAAGTTTGTTGTACAATGATAACAAGCATTACGTATTTTGTCTACAATATAATCGAAGGTATTCAATGACATTCTGGTGTATTGATGGAATGTGTTTTCATCCTCTCGTAGCTGATAATAGAGATGATGAAATTCGCTATAAATCAACCTGTTCCTATAGATTACGTGACTATTTTGTCTGTCGCGTCACCTAAGTTTCTTTAATATTTTCAGTTTTAAAAAACTATTTTCCATTAATAAAATGGAGCGCACCGAACTCCACGACATGTTGATGCCATGAAGATTACTTTACAACTAATCGCACGCAGGCACGTTGGCCACCTCCGGTTTTCCCGCAACAATCTGCGGTGCGTGTGATAACTGCGGCGCTCGCAATGCACGTGCCCGCATTCACCTAGGACACAGCGTAAAACTTAGCGTAAAAATTAATCCGAATTTTTTCTAGTGTCAAATATTCCTTTTAGTATTCCATTTAGAGCCAACATTTTGTTTTAATACATTTTCTATTTTTCGCTGGGATGAGAAGAGGGTCCCAGTTCAACGGAATCTGACTCCATTATACTTACACAGAATAAATTAGGATACAAATAATTGAATTAAAAATAATCAAGAAAACCAGAGAAACACACAACTATAACAACAAAATAGAAATTTATTATTATATATACTTATAAACTTTCACATGTGAACTTACTTTGGTTATCACTTTCCCGTACGTTTCAAGGTGATGTGCCTCTTCTTCAGTGGGAGTAAATACTGAAATGTCATTGTTACAGAATAACAGTTATGGACTATAGGTGTGTGTGGTGGGAATTGATGGTGGGAGGGAATTGGCGCTGAGGTTCAAATTGTGTGTTTGGATCAGTGTATCGAATAGTGTATGTGATCTGTAATTTAATTGTTCATTTAATATGTTGTTTGGTTGTAGTGCGTGATATCTGTATATTTCGAATTGTTCAGCTGTGTTTAACTTTCTACTTTTAGGTAAGTAGTGTAATATTTCCATGTTGTGTTCTATGTTTGTGTAACTATGGTTTTCCAAAAACGAACAAGCTGCTAACTGAGCGTTTTGCCGGTTTATACAGCGGCAACACGTTAGATGGATAAGTGGTCCCCTCCTCCCTTATCGTCTCAGTAGCAACTACTATCAGGTCAATGACGATACGCAGTAAAACGTTTCTGATGTCTGGGCAGGCAACACAACATTTAAATGACGGTTCAAGTGTCCAGCAGTTAAAAAGCCACATTATGCTTTTTTGATGTTTGATGTTTCCCTACTAATATTATTTGCATTCAAACTATTCAATAACTGAAGTATATACTGTGTGATATCATTAAATTTCTTTAATAATTGCATTAAAATAACAGCAATAACATTTTAAATAATTGCTTGTGTACCTACATTAGTACCAGTATATTCTATGAATATGGTTTTCTGTGAATACTTTTGAAGAAATTACTTAATTTACTTTGAATGGGGGAGGGAAAGCAGTGATCACTTATCATATATACTGTTGAACTGAATAAAAGTATTTGACTCAAAATAAGAACATGGGTTAATGTTTAGAATTATTGGGAATCTAACATTATATATAAACAATAAAATTGCCATTATACAACAAGCATTAGAAGTATTATTAGACCAGTATAAACATACTGCATCTGGCTACTAACCAAGAGGTTCTGTGTTCAATTCCTGGGTACATCATAAAATTAAGGTGCATTTTCCCCCTCAAGGCAACACAGCCTGTTAGTAACTCTTGAAAAAAAACTCTGAAGCTGGAGAAGAAAATTATAATTAAATAGCATTTAGTGCATACCACCTGCGGACATATGCGGATAAAAGGAATGACCTTCAAGAAAAACTCAGTAAAGAAAATACATGCCTGTAATAAAAATAAAGGAAAAAGTAAACACGGTTTTTTTTTATCATGTCACTCAAATTCAGATGTTGTTAGAGTGGTGCACAAAGTACCAAAGTCTCATCAAGGAAAATATCAATAATAGGTCTCTTGATGTGGTACATACATCAGATACCTGGAAATAAAATAGCTGTCAATATAAGATGATCCCCTATTTCTGTACAGTTGAGAAGTAGATAATAAGCTTTTAGAGAATTTTATACAGTGATTAATTAATCTACATACATATAAAAAGTACCGGTAGGTGAAGCTAAATTAAAGGCTGTTGGAAACAAAATCTTGAGGTAAACTCAGTGCAACATTAATAAATCATCATAAGTTTACCCATGACACTTCATCATTCTAACACACTTAGCATTGCTTGCTCTGAAAGCTACACATTGTGCAGCACATAGCTCCTCAATTTAATTCAAATAATATTTCAAGTTAGAGGCATTCCTTTGTTCCTTTTTTCCTCTAATAAGTGAGAGAACTTTCCTAAATTTCAGGAAATCGACCCAATTCAGGACACTTGAATGATAGGTGAGTAGAATTAGTGTTTCTCAAATTATCATTGATTAGCTGCCACCTTCTAACATTCACTTCCCTAACACCATATTTCCTTCCTGCTTCACACTTTTGCATCTCCTCTACATGGACAACTATTAATTTGAAATTTGCATTGTAACTCCTACCAACGCCACAATTGTAATGCTGTACCTTTTTCCTCAATTGAATTATATCGAGGATCCATCATGAAGAGGTAGAAAAGAATCATACCTTATATTGTATGCATTATGCACAAGTACTGGAAAACAGTCTTTACTGCTGTGTGTGAGTCATTGACTTCAAGTGTAGCATGCATTTCTAATTCCCACTCTTGCACCTACGTAGACACAGCAGGAGTCGGAATTTAATGCACAAGACTTAAATCTTTATGACTTCTCCTATGCTAGTTATCAATACTGTAGTTAATAATCTGTTATTTAGAGTATCCATTAGTGTAATAACTAAAAATTCTACCACAAGAAAACAGGCCTGCATACTACACTGAGATAACAAAAGTGTCTAAATGACACTTATCATGCGGCAATGCATGAGGCTCTTTTAGAAGTTTGCCTTTCATTCTGCTTTACATTATATAAGATCAGACTTTGACACAGTTTGTAGCAAATTTAGGAGCGCCTGTAACTATACAATTATTTCTTGATGCATCATCTGGAAAGTGACCGATTGTTCTCGAATCTCAGTGTGGTATAAATATAAGTGCCAGTGGATGGCCAAGTTCAGTTTTTGACCAGTGACATTGCAGTGGAGTTTAGAATGAGTGTTATCATGACTTGCTGATTTAGTATAATTGTGTTACTTACTGTGAAACTGTAATAATGTGACATTTACTGTTGTGTGTTGAATAAATTTGACTTGAATGTATAAGAGTGTCTTTGTTTATTTCTAATTAAAGTAGTCGTAATTAGTGACTTCATCTGGTGTCAGTTATTCTGCTTCCACTGTATAACACAACGATCTCTGTGACTATTGTAACAGTCATAACATTTAAAGTGCTGAATTTAAGCAGGCCCGGATTTAGGTGTCCTGCACTATTGTTAGCCCCCCCCCCCAACAAGTAACTTCTATTTATTCAATTCTCCTTGACTGCTGAAAAAAAGTTGCTGAAAATAGTCATTTCAACTATCTCTATTGCAAATATCTCATTTGATCTTAAATCTAAAAGGGAAATGTGATGGAACTGTGAAAAGACTACATTTTTTAACTTTTATTAATATTTATTTATGTGTACACTTTAGTAACACATAGATTAGTTTTATAACAAGTAATATATGTAGGCCTACTTTCTTTTTATAGGTTTATTTATAGACCTACATGGTTTTATTTTATCATCAAACATAGTAAAATCAATGAAAGTAATGTAAATTGGATAAATAGAACAAATAATTTAAGAGTGATTGAATAAGATCCCAAATTACACAAATGGCTTGATTTTACATTGGCTTTCGTCTTGCTTTGATCAGTGAAAATTCTTCAATAAGGCCTTCAAAGTTCATTTGTTGTTTAAAAGTTCTGCCTCAACTTGCAGGATTGAGAGTGAGTTGAGTTTTTCTTGATCGAGGCGCCCCAAGCGATATCAGAACAAACTATTTTAGTCAGCAAAAAAGCGGATAAGAATTTTTAACAGAGTGTCCAGACCTGTATATACGACCGTGCTCCGCTCCAACTACAGCTATTGATAGGCCCAGTGTCAATACCGTGTTATTCAATGATATAATAATTACAATGATACTCTTCAATTTGGCCATAATGAAAGTGCCCAATACAAATACTGTAATTAAAAAACCGAAAACATGAAATTTTAACAAATGATTTTGCACCTTGTGCCGCCCCCCTGAGCCTGCTGCCCCTAGGCACATGCCTAGTGTGCCTAGTGGGAAATCCGGGCCTGAATTTAAGCCAACTCCTTGTCTTCTACTCAGGTAAATGGTAAATGACTATGACATTAGGAGGAAAGCTCAATGGAAGGGGAAGATTGGGAAAGAGATTGTCTGGTCAAGTGACTGCAGTGTTGGGCTTGAATAGTTACAGAGTGCGATTAACAGGATGACTTAATAACCTCAGACTTTGGACACCCATCAATCATGGAATGAGGTTTTCAAGACGAAGTGGTTGGGCTTGAATAGTTACAGAGTGCGATTAACAGGATGACTTAATAACCTCAGACTTTGGACACCCATCAATCATGGAATGAGGTTTTCAAGACGAAGTGAAAACTATGTATTGTGTGGATATACAATAATAATATGTTGTATGACAAGCTAAATTAAAATGCAAAATTGTAACTGCAATTTGATTTCATTGACCACAACATTAGTCACAAGGGATCTCTACAAGTATAGACTGTAGATCGATGTAAATATTTTAGGAATGAGAATAATAGTATCAACTTATTCTGTTAATTAATTTTTGCATGTAAATGTATAACATATGCACCTCAACAGGTAGATACATGCAAATAAAATTATTCATTTTATTTTAACTGGCTTATTCATAACTGTCATTTGTCATCATAATCAGTGTGACAACTTGCAATTGATGAAGTCACAACTGATGTTTTAGGAGATGTAACATGTAGCTGGCATCCCGTGTCACCATTAGAACCCCCAACACCAACTCCACAAGGTGATGACCCTGCAGTACGGAAAATCCAAGCTTTCTTTTCACAAAGTGAACAAGTCAGAAAGGAAGCAACACTAAGACTGACACTTGATGGTCTTCAATTGTATCTGTTTAATGATATGGATGAGGTATTATATAAATTGTGTATTAGCAAGTTTATTAATTTTTATGTAAAAACACATAATTATTCAATGCTATACAGTGGAACCTCGAAAATTTGGATCGATTGGGACTGGACCCCAACGAGATTTTCAAATTATACTTTAAACTGCCAGAATTTTATGTCGGAAAACATAATCTATATTTTTTCTTTCTTAATGGATGAGGTATTGAAATTAAGTGTCCAAAAAGTAAGAAAGAACAGTTTTAAATTCGACAATGAACTCTCATGTGCGTATACAACAGTGCTGTTTTAGTGATTTAATAAACTAACCAGATCACTAAAACAGCGCTGGGAGTGTATGGAGGTGCATTCGCCATGGCCGTTCGGCAGGTTCCAATTTTTGTTGACATTCCAATTCTCTGCGAGTGGAGTGGGGCTCCCCTCCCTCCAGCATGCCCTCCATTGACTCATCCTTTGTTTATATGTCAAAACAAAATGCTTGGTCAACTCACCCACATTCCTTCCTTTTACCATGTCTCCTGACATCTGCTCTGCTTCTACAAATCTTGCACTTTCCAAAAAGAGAAGGTTGAGTAATGCTGATACACTAATAAAAAACACATTTTATTATTAATTAAATATTATTTAATCACTTTTCTAAGATAATGGACGAGCTAAACAAACTCTTACAGAATGAAAAAAAAGTCCTTTTTACTCTTTAGCACAGTTAATGTAGCAAAACCTTCTACAGAATTGAAAAATAAATTCTCTTAAATTCTAAATTAAAAAAAAAACTTAAAGTCCACACGACATTTTCTTTTAAACATTAAAATAAAAACTTATTGAAAACATTGAAAAACAAAAGTTTTTGCTTTTTAAGTGATAATGATTGAAAAAAGTCTTATCGAAGGTAGCACTTCTTTTGTTGGCAGTCTGAAGACGTGCTAAGCCTATAACTCTAAGCCTTTTCAAAAACACCAGCTGGGTAGGCATACTCTCAGGCTATATTCCAATGACATAGCTGTTTCTAATACTTTAAAAACTTTTCTGGGGGGGGGGGGTCCCACTTCAATAGTGACTTTCTCTTTGTCACTTTCTTTGCATACAGGGGCTTCACTTTCAACTACAGCATCAGCTATCTCTTGATCAGTTACAATATTAAAACCTTGATCATTGACATCGCAGTTCAGCCATTCTTCAGCGTCACTTGCTTCACATTGTTAAAAACCTGGAATGGCATAAAAAGTGATATAACCTATTCAACAATTCCATCACTTTTGTTTTCGACAGAATTCTCTTCATCGCTTTCTTTGTCTGGCACAGTTTGTTCCACCAATTCTTTAAGTTTCTTTGGTAAGGGTCTTACAAGTGTCAGCCAACATGTCACACAGTCATTCACGTTGATTTTCTTAATAAAATTGATAACCCTGTCCTCATCTCGTTCAGCTAACAAGAGACATCGGAGAAGCTGTTTCCAGTAAATTTTTTTATTTTTTCAATGGTCCATAGGTTGGAGAACAATGGTCACATTTGGGGGAAGAAATTGTACAACAAAATTTTAACAATGCTGTTTAACACTTCAGGAGTTGCATGTGTTGGGGCATTGTCAATAATGAGGAGCACTTTTCCC
Source organism: Magicicada septendecula (assembly GCA_034769895.1). Lineage (NCBI taxonomy): Eukaryota > Metazoa > Arthropoda > Insecta > Hemiptera > Cicadidae > Magicicada > Magicicada septendecula. Next base: position 798,428,470 of record CM068368.1, read on the forward strand.
ATTTTACTTTGTTCTTTGCAAAATTTTTTACATACAGTATGGTGTCATTTTCAAACCAGTCCTTAAAAATATCAGATGACATCCTTGCATTTTTTTGAGACTTATATATTACGGGAAGAGTCTCAACATTTTTGAAGCAACGTGGCCTTTTACTTTTTCCTGTCACTAACAAGTGCAGTATATGAGAATCACTCACATTAACATGAACCACATGGCGGGAAGCAAAACGTTTTAGGTAGAGAAAAGTAGTTTATGCTGATTTAATCATCATTGTGCACATCATCTCTGCTAAAACCATTTTTAACAACCATATCAAGAAATTTTAGCTTGAATGTTTGGGTGGCTCCATGGTCGGAATATAACTTTTTGGATCTAATTCTCGGATCCTGTGCTGTTTTTTAAAATTGTGTAACCACCCTTACTAGCTTAGAAATCGGTGGACCCATTCAAGGATTTATTGAATTCTAGTGCCTTTTCACACAGCATAGGGTGTGAAATGGGTTCACCCAAGCTACTTCTCTATGCAAACCATATGTAAATGGCATCTTCCAAAGCTGTGTTATTGGCCGTCCACGTTTTTTTACCCTCCTTCAGAATCAAATTTTTCGGATGTTTTTCCAGTTTATCTTTTTGAGCTGTAATGTCACTTTTGGTTGAAGTCCCCACATTGTATTTTTTAGATATGCCCCACTTTCACCTTTAGATAGTATTTTCAAAATTTCTAATTTAATTTCAATTGTCAAAAACGTTTTTCACTAGCTTTACTAACAGATGTACTAGCCACTCTGAACAACACTAAGGTAAAATAAAAATACTGTTTAAATTTTATATAAACATGTACATTTATATGAACATCCACAACACTGCACGATAAAGTGATCATGCAAAAGATTTGAAGTGACTGCCTGAGCATGTGACAGGTGCAGACAAGCACCTGCTCCAATTGTAATAGTGTGACTCATTACCTAGTGTTACTCATGCTTAGCCACAATGCCACACTTACAGTACCCACAAGTGCTGGAACTACAGTCAGTCCGGACTCAGTAAAAAAAATGTATATTCGTGTTTTGTCAGCTCCGGATTTTCAAGGTTCCAGATTTTTGAGGTCCGAACTTTTGAGGCTCCACTGTAATTAAATTCGGTCTTCCTTGCTTGTGTTAACAAGCAAAAATTTATACAATACAATGTTTTGGCATTATTTATTTTACTCCCTTGTGTTCTGGTGTGTGTGTGTGTGTGTGTGTGTGTGTGTGTGTGTGTGTGTGTGTGTGTGTGTGTGTGTGTGTGTGTGTGTGTGTGTGTGTGTGTGTGTGTGTGTGTGTGTGTGTGTGTGTGTGTGTGTGTGTGTGTGTGTGTGTGTGTGTGTGTGTGTGTGTGTGTGTGTGTGTGTGTGTGTGTTTAATTTATTGTAGACAGTCGGGAAGTAGGAGTAGTATGTTTTGAACCAGTCATCTGTCGCTGATGTTTGTGAATACCCTCCATAGCAAGAGATGAATATTGCCAGTTTGTTTTCACCACATAACATGCCTTTGTTTTCAACATGTACAGTGTATTCTAGTTTGTAACTTGGCAACATTGTAGTTATGCTACTTTACTTGTCAAGGTGGAATTTATGAAAGTCAGATCGTAGACAGTAATTTATATTCTTCAGTGGTATATGTTAAGTAAATGCCAAGGATAAAGGATAAACTGGGAACAGTCTTTTATTGTTTAGATTATCCCCATTGTGCCTTAAGAAATTTTCCCATCACATTTTTCATGTAAAGTATCTGGCTTTACCCCAGACCTATAGAGTAATTAAAGCTCACTTCTCATCTGCATAGTGGCAGTGGTTTATCTAGAATTTCGCTAGGAGGGGAGGGGGTCTGGTCATGTTGGCTTCAAATAAAAGAAAAAAAATGTTAAGAATTATCAATATTATAATATTTAAAGTGGCTGAAATCCTGAAATTAATCCTATTAAAGTAAACGGTAGTAACTTAATAAAAATACATACTGTTGAAACATTGTTTATCAGATACTTATTGACATTTTACATTAAATATGATAACTACAGTTTTAATAAAAAATAAAGTAAATAAAGAAAGTTTTATACACAAAAAAGATATAAACTGCTTGAAAATGTTTTAGAGTTTAATTCACTTTGATGTTTTAGCCGTTCGTTAATAACTTCTTCTGGGGTCATTGAATTGATTTTCCTATATTTGATATGTCAAACATGTACAAAAATGCTGTGTTATAAGTCTGTTTATATGTTTTGAAAAGAGTTACTACTATATTAGCATGCAGAGGTATAAAAATAATTTAAAAACCTGAAAATTAAGAGATTAACAAAATTCCTAGTCAAATTTTTCAACCCTCCATTCTGTTCTCAGGTCCCATTTGCCCCTACCCATAAATACGCTCCTGCATACTGGGGCCATATTGCCTTACATGTATACTAACGAAAATATGAATAGCATGACCTATATTATTATAAACGGAGGTAACAAGACTTTACATACATCTAATAATCTTTCAGATGCCCTGCCACTTCATTTTCTATTGACTAGCTGTGTTCAACATTTAATCTATTTTTCTCTCCTTTTTGCCCTCTTTCAAATATTTTTCATCCCTGAAACCAGAAACTGTCTTTTTCTGGGTTAACTGACTCTTGGTTTCATGTTCCTGCAGATTTTCACTAATATTTTCTCCTCTATTCTGTATGTACGTGCCATTTAATGTCAATCACTTTGCATCTTTTTTTGATATCCCAATTTCTTTTCTTATCTTGTACACCCTTTCTGCATATTTTTCTTAATGTCTTCATTTTTTATATATGTATTGTAGTTTTGTTTTTGCTCTTTCACTTCTTGTCTCTGCAGTTACAAGGTTGTTGATGTTATTACTGACTTATTCTAAATTTAGCATCCTTGGATGTTTGTTGTGCCACATGGAGTGTGTCAAGCATTCAGCTGTTCTATCAACTATAATAGTTTGTTCTTTAAACCTTTTATTGGCTTACCCATCACTTGTCAATATATACCTAAGAATTTAGTTCCGTGACTACTGTGCAAACATAGGGACATGATAGTTTGCATCATATCAAGTACAAGTGTATTGTCATGCATTTATATTTCCCACTAATTTTTTATCTTATGTGTGTATGATTATAGACTTTGTATCTTGCTGTTTAAAATTCTATATATTTTTGTTTTATCCTGTGGAAAAAATTATGTCTGTGCTTTTATTTTGTTCATTATGTTATGAAGACAATGTTATTTACTGGAGAGTAAAAGATGTAGACAAATAGGTAAAGCTATTTGGTCAATGTCCCATCCTAGAGAAAGTTAGACAAAGAGAAGGAACAAAGAACAATATTATAAAGACTGTTTAGAACATATAAAATAACATAAAATTAATATTATCTTAGAATTAAAAAATAATCCCTACTCACAGCTACTAGCCTTAACCACAGTTCAGTGGTCACTGACTGCGAACCTTAGTCAGTGTGTTGCAGCCTTCTGCACTGAAGATGGCCATCAAAGGCATGGCTGAAACGTTTGCTCAAAACAACTATGGACCACGGCCTTACTGCCCAGCAAGCCAAAGTACTTATATCAAAAAATAATTTGTTTGTTTTCTTTTTTATAGATCTTAAGTTCACCAGTGAGAGACATGAACCATGGTCTTTGTAAGTTTGAAACTGGTGAAGCTTCATTATCACTGGACACATTTACAGATCACAGTCTGGAAGTGAAGATGGCCTTGCAATATTGTTATTTAGAAGACATTAGACCTGACAGCTCTGGTTCAATTAAAAAGTATGTATATAATGTTAAGTAAAATATTATATAAAACACACACACACAATCTTTTTGTATGTATGTCTTCTTTCAGATAAAGTGTACATTTGAAATTATTCTGACAATATCCCAGGATTGTCTGGTTACCCAGTCTGAAAGATGGTTCCCTTTGTAGTTAGAATACCAGAGAATCCTCATATGAAATGTAGAGAGTAAAGGATTAAAAGGACTCCCAAAGAAACGTTGGGGAGATATTTTTTTGTGAAGAGTGAGAGATATGCTGGGAGTGCAAGAATGGAAGTCCTTCACTATCTGCGGAGTAAGAGAGAGACTCAAGAAAGAGGAAGTGAAGCCCTGATGTTGTGGGCTGCAACACCACAGAAAGAGGAGGAATGTTCTTTCAACCCTCAGGGCACTACTCTTGCATTTAGTAATTAATAAAGGACTTACCCAAAGGTCGAAAACTCAACACATCCGAACAATACGAAATATACAAACACCACACAACACAATCAAACAACATACTTAATGACCAATTACAATATAAATCACATACACTTTTTGACACAATTATACAAAAAACAAACATTAATTTGAATCCCCGCGCCAATCCCCTTCCTCCATGCACCACCCCCACTACACCTTCCGTACAACAACCGTTACTAAATACTGGCAGTCTGTCTCTAATAAGCTGAAGAAGGCGAATACGACGCCGAAACGCGTTCGACGAGAAGAAAAAACAGTAAGTTCACAAGTAAAAGTTTCATTTTTAGATAAATTAATAAAGTGCAGTAGTCTTGGGAAACAGATCAAAACATTTAAATCAATACTTACTTAATTCATTTGAAGAAACAAATTTGTGTAGTTTGTGTGGTTTTACAAATCAATTATAGCAATTCATTATTATTATAAACATACCACCAAAATCAGTAAAGTTTCAATTTTTTTAAATTATTGAATAAGGCCTTTTCAAAATTATTATAATTAGATATATGATATATTATAGTTATATATATTATAGTTAGATATATTATAGTTAGATATTATCACAGATAACAACATTTATACATATAAAAGAAGACATCACAACGAGAACATTTTAGTGTGAACTGATGATGAAATTATAATAATTTCAAAAAGGCCTTACCGTATTCAATAATTTAAAAAAATTGAAACTTTACTGATTTTGGTAGTATGTATATAATAATATTATAACAAATCAGTGGCATAATGTTTAGCAAAATAATTCATTATTATTGTACCAATAGTTAATTAATTAGAGTACTTCAATGTGTACTGTGTTTTGATTTACAGAATTTTTCAGTCACATGGTGGTGATCTCAGAATGGACAACAGTTACATTTCTGTATCCACTCCACCCATTATTGATGTTACCTTCCGTCAGACACAGGCAAGTGATCGTTGCATAGACATACTTGTGGAAAGGACGCGTCTAAATTTGTCCATGCCATTTGTTTTGGAATTGGGTCGTTTTATATTAGATGCATTGCCTGGTGAGAGACTATGTGAAGGTGGAGTCATTAACCTTGGTTATGTTGGTGATGCTGGCAGTCAGGTGAATTGTCTCTTTGATATGTGTGTGTGTGTGTGTGTGTGTGTGTGATGCACAGAGAAATATGTAAAATTAAATAACTAAGAAAGTGTGTAAAATAAATTTCTTCTGTTTGTCACTCTTAAATTTGCCATGTTTCATAGCTCATAGCCTCATCTACCAGTGAAATGAAATGATTATAATCCAACTTTGTCATGCTTATGTGTTAAACTGCTAAGTGCCATGTTCTGGATGAGGCCTTTCAGTGGTTCCACCATTTTCAAGTCCTAAATCACAACAAAAAAATATCCTGCTGGAACCCGTATATATACCTGTGATTCCGCCTCCACGGCAAGTCAATTTGTAAACAATTCTACAAGTAAAATCCCTATTGGCTCAGCTCTGTTAAGCCACACCCCTACTTATGCTACGAAGCTTCGTCCCTCCCTCTATTTCCTTTATGAGCCACACCCAGCTTAGTCAACTTACCTAACCCCTGACGGAATAGAGGGAGGGGCGAAGCTTCGTAGCAAGTAGTAGGGGCTTAATGGAGCTGAGCCAATAGGGATTTGACTTGTAGAATTGTTTACAAATTGACTTGCCATGGAGGCGGATTCATGGGTATATGTACAGGTTCCAGGGGGATATTTTTTTGTTGTGATTTAGGACTTGAAAATGGTGGAACCACTGAAAGGCCTTGTCCAGAACATGGCACTTAGCAGTTTAGCAAATAAGCACGAAGAAGTTGGAGTTACGGAGACTGGTAATTTAAATAACAAGATTAGAAATGATTATAGTATTTTCATGTGGAGTATGACTAGGTATAGGTCTATGATAGTACGCACAATACAGTTTGTAAGTTTAAAAATGGGTGAAAATAATTAAGTGAAATGAAAGTGAAAATTTAATTAAAGTATCAAGTTTTTTAAAACTTTATAAATGTACAGATTATCTTATAAACAAATGATGTAGAACCGGTACATTTTTTCATAAAATATTGATTAGAGTTTTGGAAGATTATATATTCAGTGGTTAGTGAAATCATGTTTGATTGCAAAATAGGTTATTTCATGTTGTCTTGATAAACTAAGCTTTTTAATCCGCCTTTCTACTTCTTGTTTACAGTTGAGAATGACATGTTTCAAAGCATAATATACTTCAACATCAGATAGTAAAAAATTTCCCATATGAAGTTATGACTTGTTAAAATACCAGTTCTTGTCTATCTGGTGTAAAAACCAATTTTACTAACTGCTGATGAAACCAGTGATAGTACTAAGTTCTTTGGCCCCCCTGTAAAGGACAGAAGGGGGCCCTTATTCCATTTTTTGATGGGGACATGGAGTAGTCTTATAATAAAAACATGCAACATACTCTAACATATTTGTTGTCTCATGTGTCTGAAATGCTTCAATATTTAACCAGAAAACTTCGTTGTGTAGTTTAAGTAATTTAACATCATTCTTTTTTCTTTACTATGAAAAAGTTGCCTTAAGATTTTCGAATACAAGTTCACCATTTTGGGACCCCAAATAAATATATGTTATGTCTATCGCAAAAAGACATTAAAGAAAAGATCAAAGATCAGCTTTAACAATCAATTTCTTATAAGAAGAGTGGGCATAGTTGTCAAATTATGCTGTTCTTTAGTATTAGTAAAAAATTCTTCTTTTATTTTTATATGAATGGCCCTAAAAAATCTAGGCACCCACAAACTGGGGCCCCCTGCACTGCGGGGACTGTGCGAGACTTATTACCGCCTCTTGATGAAACATATGCTTTGATGCATGTCATTCTCAACTGTGAAGAAGAAGTCACAAGGCAGATTAAATATCGGTATGGAGAACCATACATGACTTCCATGTTCTAAGATTTATATTTAAAATCATTTTCGAAATGAAATATTACCATAGAAACTACTTCTTTCTACTTACTGCTTGAGCCTTAACCACAGTACTGTGGTCACTAACGTATACCACCTCACGTTATCGCACTCGATTTTCAGTGATGATGGAAGTCGATGGCATTGCCGAAACGTCTGGTTTTGTAGAAAACATTGGACTATGGCCAAACAGCCCGGGAAGGAATTTTAACAAAAAACTACTTCTTTGTTGCCAATAACGTTGTACACATATATATAAAAAAATATGCATAAAATTAATGGCTTGTATAAGTTAATGTTTGATCTCCATTAAGTAGTGCTCAAGTTTCCAAAGTTTTAATATTATGATGTCCGTAATTAAAACATCAGAGCAGGTTTAGTGTGTATGAGGGTACACCGTGGACAAACATTTTCAACATTCCCTATTGAGCGTTGCTCAGAGTAAAGCTGCGAATCTACAGTGTACGTTTCACAGAACAAACACGCGGAAAAAGAAGGAGCGCTCCGAAGTCACTCATGGACCCTCAGCATCTTGCAGAGGATTCATTCCCTAAAGACGAAAAGTCTGTCTATTAACCGTTCCTCTGTAAACACGTGCAGTTACACTGCCCAGCGATCCACAGGAAGCAAATCGCTATCCACGCTGGACATTTTTTCGGCTTGCACGCGTTAGTTGGTGTGGGTTTCGGCACTTTCCATTTAAAAAGCGTGCAAATGTAAGAAAATAAACATGAGTGAGGCCAGAAATAACGCGAATTTTGTGTGTGTGTGTGTGTGTGTGTGTGTGTGTGTGTGTGTGTGTGTGTGTGTGTGTGTGTGTGTGTTCCCTGCCTTTTTATTGCAGTAATCATAATAATAAAATAGAAATGTAAACATTACATAATTGAGATATGCTTGCCTGCCATGAACAATATATTTTCTCTCATACATGATTTACATTAAAATGAAAAAATTAAAATTTTATTGCCTGGCAACAAAATTATTTTATTTTTAACAATTACCATTGTTTGAAAAAGTTTAAATGAATTTTCAAGTACTTTACTGTTGTTAAAACGTAAAAGGTTGCAAAATAAACTACCCCTTCCCCTTAACCGATCTTCACCAAAATCAAAAGGCCTTGAGATCTCTACAATTCAGGGATGTATTGCAAAAATTATTTGATTCTGTTTGAATTTGTGGCTATTATCGTTTGCCCTAGAAAATACCCTTGATAAAAAACCGTTGCCAGTAAACTACCCCTTTCCCTTAACCAATCTACACCAAAAACAACAGGTCTTGAGTACTCTACAAATCACGGCGGTATGCAAAACATTATTTGATTCTGCTTGAATTTGCGGCTGTTATCGTTTGCCATAGAAAATACCCTTGTTAAAACATAAAACGTTACAGGTAAACTACCCCTTTCACTAAACCGATCTTCACCAAAAACAATAGGTCTTGAGATCTCTATAATTTAAGGTTGTATGCAAATAATCATTTGATTCTGTTTGAATTTGCGGCTGTTCTCGTTTGCCATATAAAATACCCTTGTTAAAACATAAAACGTTGCAGGTAAACTACCCCTTCCCCTTAACCGATCTTCACCAAAAACAACAGATCTTGAGAACTGTACAATTCTGGGCTGTATGCAAAAGAGTAGTTGATTCTGTCTGAATTTGCGGCTGTTATCGTTTGCCATAGAAAAAAATTACCTTTGATAAGAAAAACGTTGCCGGTAAACTACCCCTTCCCGTTAACTGATCTTCACCAAAAGCAACAGATCTTGAGTACTCTAAAAATCAGAGCTGTATGCAAAAAAGTATTTGATTTTGTTTGAATTTGCGACTCTTATCGTTTGCCACAGAAAATACCCTTTTAAAACATAAAACGTTGCTGGTAAACTACCCCTTTCCATTAACCGATCTTCACCAAAACCAATAGGTCTTGAGAACTCTATAATTCAGGGCTGTATGCAAAAGAGTAGTTGATTCTGTTTGAATTTGCGGCTGTTATCGTTTGCCATAAAAAAAAATTACCCTTGTTTAAAAAAAACCGTTGCAAGTAAACTACCCCTTTCCCTTAACCGATCTTCACCAAAATCAATAGGTCTTGAGTACTCTACAAATCAAGACTGTATGCAAAACATTATTTGATTCTGTTTCAATTTGCGACTCTTATCGTTTGCCATAAGAAATACCCTTTTAAAACATAAAACGTTGCTGGTAAACTACCCCTTTCCCTTAACCGATCTTCACCTAAAACAATAGGTCTTGAGTACTCTACAATTCAGGGCTGTATGCAAAAGAGTAGTTGATTCTGTTTGAATTTGCGGCTGTTATCATTTGCCATAGAAAACAGTTACCCTTGATTAAAAAAAAACTGTTGCAGGTAAACTACCCCTTTCCCTCAACCGATCTTCACCAAAAACAATAGGTCGTGAGTACTCTACAAATCAGAACTGTATGCAAAAAATTATTTCATTCTGTTTGAATTTACGGCTGTTATCGTTTGCCATAAGAAAAAATCTACAGACACATAGACACACAGACACTTTTCGAAAAACGACTTTTTTTCATGTTTTGAGTGTAGTACAATCAGAATCTGCAATAATCTCGAACACGATTTTTTTTTGCCATCACCATACTTCCATTTCCTTAAGGAACATGGAAGAAAAAATTACCCTTGATAAAAAAAATATTGCAGGTAAACTACCCCTTTCCCTCAACCGATCTTTACCAAAAACAATAGGTCGTGATTACTCTACAAATCAGGACTGTATGCAAAAAATTATTTGATTCTGTTTGAATTTGTGGTTGTTATCGTTTGCCATAGAAAAAAATCTACAGACACACGGACACTTTTCGAAAAATGACTTTTTTTCATGTTTTGAGTGTAGTACAATCAGAATCTGCAATAATCTCGAACATGATTTTTTTTGCCATCACCATACTTCCATTTCCTTAAGGAACATGGAAGTAAAAGGTTAGTGTGTCAGTTCATGCAAGTAACTTGGATACCAGAGAAAACATGCATGCTTCATGTAGTTTGTCCAAAGTATTATGCCAGCATTTTGTGTCATTTTCTTTATTGTTACTGCAGGAATCCTTTCATCTACTGAATGTCAATTTTAATAGTCAGTTAATTAAGATAGAATTGGGAGATTGAACCATGATAGCTACAGATAAATGCAAAATTATGAGATTCTTCAGTGAATGTGAAATTGCTAAAATACTTGCTAAATGTTGATGGAGTTTAAAATTTAATTTCTTATATGTCAGCAAATATTGGTTACAGAACTGGTAAAACCAAAGCATTTTGTATGAGTGAAACAATATTCTAACAACTTCTGTAATTCATCACTTTTTCTAATGTACAATTTTCTGGTTCCAATTGTGACAAAGGTTTCCTGTACTTGTTTTAAGATTCATTAAAATGAGAAATAAATAGGTGATAGTGAGATTAGAAAATAATCATCACAATAAAATTGCACATCTCAGAAATAAACCAGAATTTCAGTAATGGAGCTGCTTCGCTTGCTGCATGTCACTTTTTTCTTATTCATTAATATTACTGACTACCCTTGCTGGGTAGATTGTAATACCATTTAAACTCAATAAACATTCAACATCATAATAAGTACAAATGGACCAGAAAGTTAGTTTGTTCAGTGAATATTCATGTTACATAAGAATATTATTATTTCTGTGGCGTTTCATGTCTGTTTGTGTTATGATGGTACACTATTTTTCCAATGTAATGAGAATAATAACTGTGCATTGATTACATGCATTTATAGGAATCATCATAATAATCAAGGTGTATGAAAATAAAATACAGATTTTACACGATTCGACTTTGAAGGTTTTTTACAATTATCTATTACAATTACTTGTTTACAGACAAGTAATTAGAATTTAAATTTAATATTATCATTTAGGCCTATACAGTATCCAAAACAAGATACATGACAAGATAACATGTAATTTTATGGCATATATCATAAGTGTTAAAACTTTTGACTTCAGCCGTGACCACTGTTGTATACACTAGACATGTTGTCACCTCAGCTTGGACAGTTAGGTTTGGACTGATCAGGAGTGAGGATTGAAGCCCAGTTATACGGGGAGGTCACTTACACTATTTGATTCACTGTCAGTGGAATAGTTTGGACATTAACACTTGGTCCAGGCTACTGAAGATGGTTGTTGGGGGAGCTGCTAAAACGTCTAATGGATATAATGGTAGACCACAGCAAAATAGCCTAACATGTGTTAACACTTATAAGATACTTGCTTAATTATCTTTGTTCTTGAATATGAACATGCTCCTTTTATATAAAAAGTTACTCAATAAAGCAGTTGTGTTGGCAGTGGCATAAATTTTAACATTACATGAACGTATAAGTGTAACTCTGACATATTCCTTAAATATTTTCATGTACTGTAAAGACTTGTTATGTTAGAATTTATAAAACATGATTGTTATATATCTATTGAACATATTTATGCATAATGCATATTCTAGTTTTATGCATTTATGATGTTAGGGTAAAGTGCCACTAGAGAACATACGACCACCTAGTTCAACGGACAGTACAAGTGGGTACTTTTCTTCAGGAGCATCCTGTTTTGATGACCAGACAGGTTAGTACTTATATTAGTATACACTACATATGTAACATGCTGGTTGGGGAGGTTTTTGACTGGAAGGACAAAAACTTGAACAGCTTCAGCTCTAAGCCCAAGAGTATGCTGACAATGAATATAATATGTTGCAAGTGATCAAAGCCCAAAAATTATTTGGGTTATGAACATCTAATTCAGTATATTTTCTTCATTGGACACACATTTGTTGTTAGGTTTTTCAGACTCATTCCTAACTTTTTCTGAACAACCCAGTTGTATTTTAGTATTGTGTGGAAGATTTTAGTTGGAAATAAAAATTAACAAACCATGTATGTCTTTATAAGCTTGTTTACATTGTTATGACATTATGGAACGCTCACAAAAAGATGAGAGTGTCTTTCTATACACTTCTTAACTAGCCCAGTGTGCCTCATCCATGTCAAGGCCGTCCACTCATTTAAAACTACTTTCCAGACTGTTTGAGAGCATTTGTAAATACGCAAATTAATCTGACATGCCGCCAAAAGGATGGAAAGTTGTTCTGGAACACCTGTGCTATATTGACAGACTGATTAGACTGGCTTATCCTGAAGCATCAGAAGATTTTCAACTCAGGCTTGTGGTGCAGACATTTATTGATGGCGTCAGAGATTGTGAACTTCAGCAAGTGTTATGAATGACAAGACACCAAAAAATAGCTCAGAAGCTCTTGTTTGTGCACTTCAGTTTGAAGCTGCCAAGTCAGCGTCCCCCTACATTAATAGGTTTAGGTTACCACACTTTAGTCAGAAGATTCCAGTATTACATTTCTGTTATGATGGGTGCAGAAAAACAATGTTGCCGGACGAACAATTCAAATGTTTGAGAACGCCACAATGATTTGAATGATGGGAAAGAGACAGAAGACTGAAGTGTTACAACTGTGGGAAATGTGGTCATCTACAGGCAGATTGTTGGGAGAATAAAATACAGAGAGAAGGGAGTGATCATACCAATTGGAGAAATAAAGCTCCAGAACAGCACACAGTTTCCATGCTTCATAGGACGAGTGGAAACTTGATCGTTAATGGATTTGTGGAAAGTAAACCAACATCATTTACAGTTGACACAGGTGCAACAGTGTCCATTGTGTGCCCTGACTTAGTCAGCAACTGCCAGCCTCAATTTAGTTTTTGTACAATACAGACTGTGACTGGAAGGACTGTAAAAGTGTTAGGGTAAGTAAACATACATATTGTAACGTAATATCTTTACTGTTACTTATTTAATTATATTTGCGAATGTTCAAAAGCCCCAATGTTGGGTTCGACAATCTTGTAACATCTCACGGTCAATGATCGGATAGTATCGTTAGATCTTATCATCACTCTTGCGATCGTCACAGAATTCGTTATATTTTATGTTTACAGTTCCAAAAAAATGAAATCGAGTGTGTGTGATTTGGGAGAATTCAATGAAGTTGTTTGACTGTAGTTAGGAGAGAGAGAGTGCAAAAGATATTATACTCTTGGCATACAATTACTTAATTTAAATTTCTCCGCTCATGGGACCAGCTGATTTTGACGTTTACAAACAAATTGGAGGTTAAATTAACACCAATTGTCTGTAATATTTTCTGGTTGTTCGTCCTCTTCTTTGTCTCCTGACACTCTGTAAACAACTACCCTCTACTGAAAATAATACACATTTTATTATTTATAACAAAGTATTCATGGTATTTATTTATTAAATACACTGTTTTTTATCTTCTCCCAATACAAAAAGTTATAATCGATTCTCCCTGTCAACACAACATTAGTTCGATCTTATTTGGTAAACATAGAAAGTATAACAAAATATTTTTTCCTTTATAAAATATAAAACAATAAAGAATTAATTTATTTATTTCCCAGGGTTAATTGTAAGTTCTTTGTGCTATGAGATGGTCAGAAATGAATAATTTAATACCAAGCTTTACATAAAAAAATAGATTAGATTTGTTTTTTCTTTAGTATGTAGTTCCGGGTTTATCCGCCAGAGTACAGGTTATGTTCTTCGCTACAAACACGGAATTATTTAATGGCGGCTGAAAACTCACAGAGATCCGTTATGAAGATTTTTTGGTTAACAAAAAATAATAAAGTTTGTTTCACCTCTTTTCCTGAAGTGTTTACTTGTATTGCTGTTTCTAGTGTTAGAAGTTATAGTTGAGTTGTAATTTAGTTAATTTTTACTAGGATACGGTCTCACCAAAATCTCGAAGTGCTAGATACTAGGCCTGGAACCAGTCATTAAGTTTTCTCAAAATTTCGTCAAATAAAGGGCTTGGATGGTGCTACTTGAAGAAGTTCTAATAGAAGGTGTACATCTCTCATCAATTTTTATTAAATTTCGCACAGTTTATTCCAAAAGTATTCATAAATTTTTGTTTACTGGTTTAAAAAAAATAAATTGTTGAACCCTTCAATCTTCGGATTCTTCCATTAATCTTCATAATATTCCTTCCTTTCTGATTGTTTATACACCTGTTATTCGGTTAATGGTAATAAGCTGGATTTTATATTCAACTCTCTCTCTCTCTCTCTCTCTCTCTCTCTCTCTCTCTCTTGGAGGCATATTCGTTAATGATTTAATTCTCTGGGTAGTGGTCTTCCACATATTACTTGATAAGGGCTGGTCACACTAATCATAAAAAACTTGTTTTAACACTCATATTTCTATTTGCTTCTATAAATTCGCTTTCTCAATTAAGCTTCTGTCTGCTATCTTCCTTCTATTTTCTACATTCGTACTTCTGGAATCTAATATCACTTTTTTCAGCTATTTTATAATTATCCCTTAAATATTCAATTTCCCTAACATTTTTCCCTATCCTGTCATTAAGTTTTCTCAAAATTTCGTCAAATAAAGGGCTTGGATGGTGCTACTTGAAGAAGTTCTAATAGAAGGTGTATATCTCTTGTCAATTTTTATTAAATTTCACACTGTTTATTCCGAAAGTATTCGTAAATTTTCAAATTTTAAATAGGCATTACACTTTTTTCAAGCGTTTACTTCCCAATCGTTTTAACAATTCATTTCAATCTTGTTAGTTGGTTACTCGTAGTAACCAAGAATTTTTTATCGTTTTTTATTGGTGAATCTATATACTATTGAGTATATAGGCTATTATTAATTATTATAAATTTATTTCTTCTTTATAGAAAAATAATCCTTTTTTAATTTTGTTTATAATCCAAATTAATTTATCTAAAGTTTTTCTTTCTATTTTCTCTTAAGCTTATACATAGGTCTTTAATATTTTAATTTCCTTCAATTGTA
Source organism: Magicicada septendecula (assembly GCA_034769895.1). Lineage (NCBI taxonomy): Eukaryota > Metazoa > Arthropoda > Insecta > Hemiptera > Cicadidae > Magicicada > Magicicada septendecula. The sequence continues at coordinate 798,443,592 of CM068368.1, forward strand.
TTTATTTATTATTTGCTTAAAGTATCCTTACTCTAAACTATTTTGCTATGCCATCTTACTTATATAGTATTATTTTATATTATTATTATTTTATACCTAATCCTGGATTATCTTATATTTAAACACAATTATTATATTAAACATAAAATTATACCTAGGTACACGACCTTTGTGGCCTACACAATACAAATTATACAAAATACAAACAAAATACAAAATGTGTCAGCAGCAATATAGTCCACTGCTACAATTGATTGTTTTTCCATCTGCAGTATAAATCTGTGAGATGCTCCTTTTTAACAATTTACTCTCACACTATGTACACTATATCTCACTTTGTACACTATATGTCACTTTGTTATTGTTTATAGTGTTCTGTAGTACAAAGTATTCTATGGCTAGGTACATAATACCCATTTCTGACCTTTAGAGTGGGATGATTGTGTTATCATATTTGGGCATGGGTTATGTAACGTTACAATATATGCCTGGATCTTCTCAAGTTTAGCCACCAAATGCTCGTTGCAGACATTGTCTATGAAGTGATTCTGGTATCAGACATTATGAATGCCTACGGATTCATTGTGGACCTAAGAGAGAATATCCTAAAGGTTGGCCAAGAGAAGATAAAGGTTTGCTTGGCTAAAATGACAGGGTCTGGCAAATATTCGATCAAGCAAGTGGCACTGGCTGAAGAAGAAGTCAACAGGTGTGGTCAACAGGAACCCTTCCTATTGCAAGCAGAAATGGAAGAAGAACTAGCAGAAGATGCAGTTGCTCAAGATAACAATATGCAAGGTATTGTTGACAAGAACCAAACAGACTTGGACCAGCTAATGGCATATAGCTTATCAGTACACAATCGGCATGACTCCAGCAAAATTGGTATTTTGGGTGAAATATTCTCTTCCTAGGGACTTGATTTCTGATCAACTGAGATTCAGTTCTAAGAGCCACAGAACTATTCCTTGCAATTAGAAAACCAACTACGAGAAATAAATTGCTTGATAAGAGGATGGCTGAAGATAGCCACTGATAAAATGAAAACTCAGTATGACATTCGCAGTAAGAGTGTAGGTTTTGAAAAAGGAGATCAGTTTTGTTTGTACAACCAAAGCACCACCGTGGTCACTCACTTAACTTCAGACTAACTGGGAAGGTCCTTACACTGTGAAAAAGAGAATCAATGATGTTGTTTATCGGATTAAACAGGAAGGACAGCGGAAATTCAAGGTTGTCTACCTAGATCGCCTGATCAAGTATTAGTTCAGAGATGGATTGCCAGTTCGGTATAAACAGGCTTAAGGAGGGTGCAGTGTTACGACCATTATGGATCACTCTTGAAAAGGCAAGAGTGTCATTATACACGTTTCTCAACTAGCCCAGCGTGCTTTGTCTGTGTCAAGGCTGTCCACTCAAGTAGCACTAAAATACCTTCCAGACTGTTCAAGAACACTTGTAAATACGCAAATTAATCTGGCATGCCGCCAAAAGGATGGAAAGTTTTTCTGGAACACCTGTGCTACCTATATAAGCAACAGTGACTGTCAGTTAGTTACAGTGGGCGATTTCTTTACTGCGGTTGGAGTGGTTGTTGAGGATTAGTGGAAAGTGATTATTGTGTTATAATTAGTTTGTAAACCTCTATTACTTGACATTATTATTGCGTATGGACAAACTTAACTTGAATTATTGTACAAGAGTTCCATGTTGATTACAAATTGTTATTTGTGATAAATTAAAGCTGGTAATTAGTGACTTCATGGGTGTCTGTATTTTGTTTCCACTGTACCATACAAGGATCAATGAGACTGCCGTAACAATATGTTATGTTTACAGTGCATTGTGGGTTTTTATTTGTGTAATTTACATTTTTTCTAAATTTTTATTGTCAGAAAACATGTTAGAGTCCATAAAAGTAAATAAAAATCATAAACAAAATGTGAGAACTGATCTGTGTTGGCACAGTCTTTTATTCAATAATCAAACTAGGCCTACTCTGTAGAAGTGGCAGGCTGATGACAGTGTAACTGAATGGGATGTTATAATAACTATAGCCCTCTTTATGCCTGTACCTATGTTTATACACATCCATGTTTTGAAGTATGTACACAATTTGGAACATAAATTACATTGGAACATTATAATGCACACCAAATTTTTTGAAAGAAAATTTAAAGAAGTGCAAGTTATACACACTGAAATACAGTATCTCAATTAAATTTGAAAGCTTAAACATTTCAATTCTAGTTTTATTTCATAATTAAAGAAATTTGATATGATCAAACATCTGATGTTATTTACTGAATTCATCACCATTTTTTAATTGTAACATAATAAAGTTATAACACGGTATCAGTTACAGCACAACACAATAACACAGAATATATACCTTCTACACTGTATTTACCTATATAAATTATAACATAAACAACACTATGTAAAAGTTCCTAAGCATAAGCATAAAAGAACATAAGCACATAAACTGTATCATAGATTGTTTAAAACTGTTCAATGAACCAAAGCCAGAAGAGAATGGGCACCACAAAAACAAATCTGATTTATTCAACTAGTTCGCTCAGGAGTGTGGATCCTCTTCCTAAGATGGTCACTGCCATATAAATAAATTCCACCTCTTTCCCTGCTCTCCACAAGACACCTTAAGTTTATATCATGAAGAGGGGCTACAGTGAGACAGTTAGGCATGTCAAAATCATCAAGTAATGTGAACCACAAATTTGAGGCAACTTTACTTTATGCGTTATAGTAGTATTATTGAAAGTTTCATTTACAAATTTAATTGGGGTGGGGCTGTGCCTATTGTTGCCCTTATTGTATGAGGCATTACTGGTATATAGTGCTTACAGAATATCTTGTACAGCACTTGAGTCTGTATTTTTGCTGTGTGTGCCTATGATATAGTAAGAACTATCCTTAGCAATTACAGGGCCAGCTGTGAACCTAGTTGTGGAGACCCTGTTCTAGAAAAAAGTTCTCCCTACCAAATTGACTGTAACTTCATCGAATTACTTCTTATTATAGTCCAGTAGAGTAGCCTCTGGTGATTAGGAATGCTAGTGCTCCTGGAAACAAAAGGCTACAGACATTTTTCAGTCATTCCTTCTGACTGTGTAACAACTCTTTAGGAATGCTAGTGCTCCTGGAAACAAAAGGGTACAGACATTTTTCAGTCATCCCTTCTGACTATGTAACAACTCTTGCCACAGGTCGTACAGTCAATAAGGAGTACTAGACCTGGAAGTTATAGGCTGTCTGCTTGAAGCTATCCAAAGAAAACATCCGGATTTGTGGTGAAACAACTCATGGCAATTGCACCACAATAATGCACCTGCTCACAATTCACTGCTTGTTCATGAATGTTTGGCCAAAACAACACTGTTATGATGCCTCAGCCTCTTTATTCGCTAGAAATGGCCCTCTGTGACTTCTTCCTATTCCCGAAGATGAAAAAAAAACATGAAAGGGCGATGTTTTGCCAACATTGAGGAGATAAAGACAGAATCGCTGAAGGAGCTAAACGCCATACCGAAAATTGTGTTCCAGAAGTGCTTTGAAGATTAGAAAAAGCGCTGCCACAAGTCTATTATATCTGATTTGGACTACTTTGAAGGGGGAAAAAAATTAATATTGATGAATAAATAAAGGTTTTTTGAGAAAAACGAAAATTCAACGTATTTATTGATCAAACCTCATATAGGTACGCACAGAAGAAGATGACAGGATTGAACATGACTAGGCTGTAAACCTAGTCCTTAAGGTGTGGATGATAATGACAAAGAAAAACTTTAATTAATTAGACATGATGACATGACTGAATAATTAAATACTACCTTTGATCAGTACAGAGTGCTGTTTTAAGGAGTGCACACATCACTTACAGATAATGGCACCCTTCTACGATTTCATTCATGATTCTTATACTACTTGATAAGGTGAATTTAATTTCCTTTTATAATTAAAAAATAGCTAAAAATGTAGCTATAATAAATAGCTAATAATAAACTAACAAATGTAGTCTTTTCAAGAGAAATCATTGTAAGTTGTGTGTTTTAGGAACTTCTATATCTCTACAACTGCGTCGGCCAGAAGTTATGTTGTACTCTGAAAGAGGAGATAGCAAGGAATCCAGTAGTCGCAACCATGCATTGTTATTACGAACTGAGTTCTTGTTAGACTACAGTCGCCATCCAGGTAGAGATTCTCTTGTGTGTTCCCTGTCAGGTCTTCACATCCTCTCTAACAACAGGAAACCTCATATGGTAAGTCACAATAGTGAGCAAAATAAAAGTTTTTTATAAAACAGTCATACAACTTTCTCTTATGTTTACATATATAAACATTTTCTAAACGTTTCCTAAATGTTACAATGAAACATTTCCTACCAGAGGCTTCAAATAGCAGACCTCTATAATATAACAGACAGTTGGTTCTCAACAGCAGATGCTCTTAGTAACAGGCAGGGTCGCCACAATTCGAAAATTAGGCTTCAGAATCAATTCAAAACTTCTGAATAACAGACAGTGTCAATATCTTTACCGTGTGTGCAGTTGTCCTGAATGGAGAGTGTAAGGTCACTTTTTTGTTTATGTTACTAGGTGCTTGTTTATCAGTAGTAGGTTGTAGGTTACCTACCTGTCCATATTTTACCTACTCTACATTTTGGAATTTTATAGTTTATATGACAAAGTTTAGTTAGCCACAATATTATAATTTCTGTTGGTCCACATAATTTTGTTGATTTTAATGGCAACCACATATACAGTGGAACCTCAATATAACACCCCTGTGATATAATGCGACCCTTGATGTAACGCTCATTTTTCATGGTCCCAGAAAAATAAATAGTTAAACTTGTGACCTTTATATAAAGCAACCCTCGATATAAAGCGCTTTTTGGCCGGTCCGCAGAAGAGCTTTATATCAAGGTTTCACTGTACAGTATTTATTTATTCTCACATAGTGCATGTGTAATAGAACAGTATCATTATACATTTGATTGTGTTTATAGGTACTCCATCCTTGTGATATAGAATTTGCAAAGAGCTTCAAAGTTGAAGACGGTTTAAAGATAACATGCAGCGTGAGCACAGTGGACATTAGGCTCTCGTCCAGCACTATACACACATTGTCTGACGTATGTACTGTATATATTTTTTATCTCCACCACTATTTGTGCATAAATAAAATTCACCTATGGAAGTATCAACTTGTTTGAGATAAAATTGCTTCGTATTAACACTTTGTATCCAGCCCTCTGCTACATAATGTACATAGTCCTCCGCATTTTAAAAAAAGAATTAAGAGTTCTTTTACTACAAGTCTAATTGTAATGATTCTAATACAGAAGTAAAGTATGTATTGTCATATGTATGTAAAACATATAGATGTCATATATTATATCATAACATTAAAGCTTTTACAGCTGGAGTCGTCGTCAGTAAAACTATTGTCCAGGCTGTTGGGCCATGGACTTCTTGTAAATTCAAACATTTTCATTGCAGCTGTGGCAGTCATCTTCAATTTTCCACTTCTGCTCCTCTGGCAACTGACCAGATATATAATATGATATTCTATATATTATATCAAATAATAATTACTTCTGCAAGTGTATTTGTCTTATTTTTATTAAAAAATATTGAAAAATCTTACAATAAAGAAATTGAATATTTGAAAGAAACTGAATTTTCATGTACAAATCTTATGATTTACATGTTATTGAGTAGTTAATATAGTTTTTATTTGTTAATTTTATTTATTTATGGTAGTATATGAATGTTAATATTAATAGTACTAATTATAACTTATGCAAAAATAATGGTGTCTATTGTTTTGAGTTTTTTTATTGGGAAGTATTTTGCTTTATTTAAATTAAGCAACAAATAGTCCAGTCAACTGGAACACTTAATCCAAATGTACATATTAATATATTGCAGGGAACTGCTAATTAAATTATTTTTTGAATGTTAAGAGAATTTATTCATTTTGTATAGTAGTCAGACTTTTGTATGACAACTAGTTTTTTTGGTTTTCATCACAAAAGTTCTAATAGTATTATGAAATTATTGTGTTGTAAAGAAATAAGATTATCATTTTCAAATTGTGAATAATTTTAAATTTTAATTTTTTGAATTACAAGGAATATTTTCTTTCATCTCATAATTATGTGTCCATTAATTATAAGCTTATTTAAGTACTTGATCTTCAAGATTGATCGAGACATAAATTATGAAAAAGACTAGAAAACGAAACATAAATATGTACTTTAAAATATACTTTATAGACTCAATTGTACAATAAAATTTATATAATAATAAATAGTCCCGAGGTGAGTTAAAAAAATGTATTATTTTATATATATTTGCTTTGTTATACTATATAATCTAATGGACCCAAACATTGGTTTGGGACATATTGTAACTTTAATTTCCCTTTTACTTTTTACTTTTTAATAATAATTTTATTATTGTACTTACCGTATAATTCACAACACACATCCGGTCTGTACACGTGGCGCTATGACCACCATTACTTTCTTATTTGGGTCCAGGGTTCTTTACTAAGCGAGAACAGAAACAGTTTGGGATTTTCGAAATAATGAGTCTAACACGATGTATGTGAAATAAAACTTTTGTTTTAATATTTCTGAATTGCCATTATTAACGTTTACAAAATCAAAATGGAGTCTTATACACCCAAAACAAAATGGCAGCTATGCACTTCCGCTCAGCTAATTATTCATCAATTTTAATTATTCATCTCTGGTATTTAATTCTTAACAAGCGCATTTTTATTAAACTGCAGTATTGTTTAATTTATTTACTAAGTTTCAGATTATATTCTTACAACACAAACCAATGCCTCATTTTCTTATAAATGCCGGCATTCTCTCTCTCACTCACACACTCTCTATCTTTCCCCATACATTAATCAGCGGTACATTTTTTAATTAGAATTTTGAGCTCAATTTGATCAAATGAATATGGTTATAAATTTCGAACTTTCCTGATAATGAGTGTCGCAGTCTCTCCTCAGACGTTCTCCATCTCAAGCAGGTGGTCGGCGTACTTTACGGTTTTGTCTGTCCTTTCACTGCACTGAATCTACATTTTACGTTGCTTGTTACATTCAAAGTTACTGGCTACTTGTTAATTACGTTTTTGGTATTATTCAAAACAGTTTGGCTGGCAAAAGGGTACCAGCGAATTTTTAGCGTGCTAACGCTCTGAGTGTATGTTGAAGACTGGGGAGGATATTATGTTGTAAATTTGGCAGTTGGAAGGGATTAATCGTCATCACCCTTTTGTTCAGCGCTGATGACGGCATTGTTTTACGTCACCATGGTTACGTTTGTCGTATGTATTATGACGTTTTCGTATTGTTCGACTATTGCTGTGTCCAAATATGTGTTATCTGTCACATACGCCCATGACCTTGAAGTTGAGTTGCTCTGGTAAACTGCGTAGCATGATATATATAGGGAAATTTTAACCTCACCAATTTTAATGCATTAAATCACAATAAATTAATTTTGCCTGTACCGACAAATTCCTACACGGTCCTATGTACCGTTACAAAACCCCCTCAATGAGAGGTTTTATGTCGAATCATAAAAACTCTCATTGACTCATTCACACTTTCTAAAGGGATCAGCCCAGATATGTCGCCACAACCCCCTGTAGTGTTTATATAAAAAAGAACATCAATAACTTACCCTTGGTCCAATGATGATGACAGTACCTGCCTGACCTTACTGGACTTCTCATGTGAGATCCCAACACCGCAAGGCCATTCAGGTACTTGACGTTCCTGCTCTGACGCGCAGGCCAGCTCAGGACCGCCGTCACAGCATCACTAAACTCTGAAACATCGAATACAAAAAATTTAACTAGTGGCCTCGTATAATCCCATATCCACAACTGATATGTCTCCCCTTAGCTGCATTGGTTTATATTAAGAGGCATTGGTTTTCTTATTTCCTAAGTTCAAATAACAAACAAACAAGATTTATGACAGAAGGTCTTTCTCCTTAGGGATTCCTACATTTACCAACTTTCTGACTCCAGTCAATACTACTTCATTCTTTTCACCACAAGAAAAAATATATTCTTATACTAAGATAATAACACGTAAAATAATTCCTTAAGTTTTCAAAAAGCAACAACAACTTATCCATATCTCTATCATATATAATTCAAAACACAACTTTATTATGGCAAACAATCTAACTAGTTAAACTTTATTAATCAGTTTTCTTGACTTTAATACTTCTTTAAACCAGAATCATAATTATATTTTTATTCAACACCATTATCGACATCATATACTTAATGCTTAATATTTGTTACCGTTGCTACCCCTGTAGTAACCTCCTAGCCACACACTCTATGACCATATAATATCACATAATAAAACATTAATTAAGTAATTAATCTTCAATTATTTAATTCAATTATTAAAAAATTTCACCATTACTTTCATCTGAGAACAAAATGTTATAAGTATTATTAAAGCAATTTCACTATAACTTCCTATTACATACCTGGTTTACATAAAAATATATATAATACACAACACAATGTAATACACAAATACCTTTACATTAACACACAAAAAATATACAATTCAGCTTATTATTCTTTATCATTGACCATTAATCAGTTCATAAAACAATCCACTTCAAGACCACACTGTTCACATAATTAAATGTTCATAACACAATAAAATAATTTATCCACCATCATCAAATAACCATCTAATCTTATATCTATACAAATCATTTATCATTGAATACATTATATTAGTATCATCAATGTAATACTTATTTCTTTTCTCATATTCTTCCACAAAACTATTGTAATGAATAGGGTTACTCCATATCATTATATCATACACCGTGTCGTCATATAGTATAGTCCTGTCGCCCTTAGTATAATTTGTCATAATCAGGTAAGTTATATTATCATCTTTAATAACATCATCTCCTACTACCTCAGTTTCAATGCAAGGTAAAATTTCAATATAATTATACACCATCTCTACACCTAACCTTTCCACAAATTCTCTATAATTCCTATTCACCTTAAATAATTTTATCTCTCTCTTTCTCTCTCTCTCATCACAATACCTCTCACCACCCCACTGACCTATTTCATACCACGCAAAGGGTAACACAACGTTATCATGACTCATCTGGGCTTTTCCAATGAACTCATGATACACGAAAGGGGATACTACAATTTTATCATCGCACCACCTATCAGGTGCACAAAAAGTCCAGGGACGGCTATTTGTAGACCATGTGTCTTCCAAATACGCGCGTGAAGCCTTTTCTTCACCCCCGACTACAACATCACGGGAAAATTTTACCCCCTGCAACGCCTCTACCTGTATATTCTTTCTATACTTTCTCTCTAATTCATCAACACTTTTTATCACTTCATTATCAAATTCTACTCCCATTATAATTTTATCACCACTCTCAATATTCACACAATTATTTTCTAACACCATATTTCTACTTCTATTATCATAATTCTCACCACTACTTACCTTGTCGTCTTTATTTTCATTTAATTTATTTGTTTCTCTACTATTCTCTACCCCCATTTTACTCTCGTACTTTTCGTCTACTTTATTCTTTTGTCTATCAAACTTCTCATTAACTAATGCTACTATTTTCTCTTTCGTTTTATCGAAACGTGCATTCATTTCATCAATTTGTTTATCAAAGTTAACATTTCGTTTTTTGATTTCATTTTTTACCTCATCAGATTTTGCATTTTGTGCATTAAATTTCTCAAGTTTATTAAATTTCTCATCAAACTTTACGTTCTGTGCATCAAATTTGGCATTTAACTCGTTACTTTGAACTTTCATCAATTGGAATAAATCGTCTAATGACACCTTATTAATTGTCGGTGTTGATTTTGCATTAACTCCACTCATTATCATAGATTCTGTTTCTGTGTCACTCAAACTGACACTTTCATTATTGTCTGTCATTTTATAGAAAAAATTTTGTTGACATATCTTTTGTTTCAAATTGTTGCTTTATATATCTCTAACCTACCAACAACATAACCTAATAATCACAATATAACCTCTTACTCACGTGTGAAACTATTTAATTTACTTCAATTATTAATATCTTACCTTAGGGTTCTTCTCCAGGATCTTACAGACGAAAATCAGCTGCAGAATAGGTTATCTGGGTTTAAGTTACGAAATGATTACGCTAACACAAAATTTTCGGATTCTAACAAATTATCTTTCTTTTTTATTAAGCACTCATATCATTATCTTTACTTTATGCACTCATAATACAACAGGTTATTATATTATTTATGGCTCTACCTTTTCTTGCTGTTATCAATAAATTACAAATAATTATCAATCAAAAACAAGTATACATCAAAAAAACTTTCCTTAACTATTTGTGAATTAACTATAATGACTTCTATTTAATGAACCAGTACTCCTTTTATATCTTTTCCCCCTTACTCTATTTTATAAAAACCCCTTTCCCTTAAAGATCTCTTATTAATTAATCTTGTTTAACCATTTAGCTAGGATGAATTATACTTCAAAAAATTTTAAATGATTTTATAATGGAAAGTCAGTCGATACTTAACGAGGGATGCTCTCCGCTGTTGCACTATTGCTACGAATTCGCTCCTTTTGGTTGACACACCGTAAATTTGTTTTCACTGTTTAATTTTGACGTTGTTATTGAATGGTTTGGATCACCTACTTCACTGTCTTTTTGACTCACTTGACAATATAATTTTTTCGTCGGCCGACATAACTTTTGCTCGAGCACTTAGATGGTTAATTGGCTAGCCGCACGGCCATGAGTTGCAGTAGAACTAAATAGTTTTAACACTTTACTAGATAGGCTGGCTTTAGTTTCGGCCTATCTTCCACACCCGAGGCCACCGTTTTACTTGTAGAACTGTATGCTGCTTCTGTCTGATGCAAACACTAGGATGACAAAGTTCTCACTGTGATTCACAAGGGAGACTGCTGCTGGCAAGCTGTTGCATAATACGTCTGGGTTGGGCAGTCTAGACATCAACAGTTTATGATAACATTGTATGTTGCTGGTTACAGTGGGGCACCTCACAGGTGGATACTAACTGCTTTCAAATTAAAACTGAATTGGATCTTTACTGTCTCTGACACACAATTCTGTACCGTTACAATACCCCCCCCCCCAATGAGATGTTTTATGCTGAGGCATAAAAACTCTCATTGCCTAAAACCTAAGAGGATCAGTAAGGAGATTGCACCGCAACACCCCTTAAGTCCTTGCTAAAATCATGGGTACTTACCCCCCTAGTCTGGCGGCTGTGGCAGCACCCATCCGACCTTACTGGACTTCTCTGTTTGAGATCCCAACACCATAAAATCAGATAGGCGCCCGCCACAGTATCGCCTGACCCTGTAACATTCAATTAAAAGATTAACAAACGGCCTTCCACTACTCCATATCCCCAACTGATTTGTTTCCTCTTATTTGTACTGGTTCATTATTGGCAAAGTACTGGTTCATGTTTATACAAAGTACTGGCTTTCCATTTAGTGTAGTTGGCCTACAATGACCGCTGTTCTATATTCATACATAATTACATAAACAGGATACAACATAATAAGCATTGGTTTCCATCAACTCTATAACTGGCCTTCATAAAATACAATGTCCACCTGGCCATATAGACTTACAATATACTTACAACTAAATCATATAAATTCCATACAAATTGAATAATGTTCACAATACATTATTACCCCTCCAAAATAACACAGTAATTAACCCAAACATTTTTGATTATTTTTACCCAAAAATTTCCTTCAGTTTCCAATTTTAAATGAATATTTCAATCATTATTTTCATCAGTAATTATTTAATTTACCATTACAGTTAAAATTCAAATCAAAATAAGTTTAGATTTATTATTAAAATTCACCTTTTCAATTAATTTAATTACCAATTTCATTTACTTTAATTACATTATTTAAAATGATTCTACTTTCATTTATTAACCTACATTGTTAAATCCTCTCCTATAAATTTTGGCTACATTACAACCAAAACACTGAGTTATTTCATTATGTTATTCATAGCAATGACTCATCAAAATACAACATTCTTGTTGTCAACTCGAGCATGACTGTAAACATTAGTCACACAACATACAATATACCTGTTTACATCAATGGTTGTCTGCCAGACTGGTTTCATAAACACTAACTCAGTCTCAACATTCCAGATTACATCATCACCAACACTTCCTTCAATTTTTTAGTTTCTATAAATCTTTTCGTGTTGATGTATTGATCAACTACTATTTGCTTTACATCACAAGTTAAATCATAATTAATTTGGCTTCATTAATAAAATTAACCTTTTAAATTGCTTTAATTCTACCTCCACTCAAAACAATTTGGCTTTAGTTACATTATTTAAAACACTTGTAATTTAAACACACAATACAAAACAAAATTCCTTCGTACCTCCTGTTAATTATTTAGTAAAATCAAATATTATTATTATTTATTATTATAGCCTTCGTTCTTATTACCAACATGGGTTACACATAAGCTATAATATACATTGTAATTACAACAAGATAATCTTGACATAATACATTTAACACTAACACATTTATTTACAAATTTTCGTCATATCCAATTATTAGTTTTCACACTTCATTACCTCAATCAGCCAAGTAATTTTACCATTACTCACATAATTAAATGTTCATTCTTTATTTATCTCTAACCCCCGTCATCAAAAATTAGTCTTTTCTTCACGTAACACATTTCATTTTTGTTTGTACACATCATATGGCTATCATTTGTGTAGTAACCATAAAAATTTGTTTTTTCCATTGTACCATAATAATAATACATAGGGTTACCCTCCATTATTACTTTATCATAAGTCATGGCTACATTAGTATTTTTTGTCAAGTCTCCGTCAGTATTTATTGTTACACCCAGGTAAGTTACATCATTACCACAATTGTCTGCTACTACAAGTTCACTCCTTCTCCCAACAGGTACATATTTATCATCAATATAATCATTGTCATTGTTTACTACTGCACAAGGTAAGTCTTTATTATTGATAATAATCCTCTCATTATTTAACTCCTTAATTAATCCTTCATAATGTCTACTTAATCTGAACAACTCTATCACTCTATCTCGCTCTTCATAATCACTCTCCCAATCCAATCTCACATTCTCACTCAACTCAGAGGGCAATACCACTTTATTATTTAAACACCATCTGGCCCTACCAGATAAACACAAAAATCTATTTTGACCATTTGCCGACACATTGTCATCCAAATGTCCTAGTGAGGATCTCTTATCCCCATAAACAACTTGTGAAAACTCTGCTTCACCTTTAACCCCAGAAAAATTTGCCCCCTGTTCACCCTCAACAATTAAACTATCTCTATACTCCCTTCCTAAATCATCATGATCTCTAAATACTCTAACCTCAACTAAATTTCTACTCTCAATATCACTACCACTATTACTCAATATATCACTATTACCTTTATTCAATAATATATCACTCTTGTTAGCGTCATCATAACTAACATTATTACTCACCTTGTTTACTGTTATTTCCTTGTTTTCAATATTTCTTCCTAGCTTATCTAACTGTTGTATTAGCTTAACATTTATTTCCCCCTTAATTTCGTTAAATTTAGCATTCAACTTGTTATTTTGTTCATTGAATTTTTCATCACTACTGTCAAAACGCTTATTTATTTTATCGAATTGACTTAGTAAAATACTCATCATATCATCATCGAATTTATTACGTTTTGCTGAGGTTGGGGTTAATTGAACCCCCGAATCCTCAGTCACATTGGTTTGATCTGTTACATTTACTTCTACTATTTTGTCTTGACCCGCATTCAGAGTCGAATGGACTTCAAAGTTGTTCATAACAGCTAATTCATCAAAATTGGTAATTTCATTTATATCATTTTCGTTATTACTACCTGCCATTTTTAACTTCTTTATGGAATGTTACATAGAAATTTTAATCTTATACGTATTTAGTATTAATTTACTGCTCTACACAATTATAACCCTCTTAAATTGATTATATTAAGCTTCATTAAACGTTTATATATTTTACAAAAACAAACACCCTCCCTCTCAAATAACCCGTTCTGCAGCCTAATTAGGTCTGATCTGTGTGATTAAAATAAATCACACTAATCGTCCAACTGTCCCATTTCGGGCGCCAGTGAAACTATTTAATTTACTTCAATTATTAACATCTTACCTTAGGGTTCTTCTCCAGGATCTTACAGATGAAAATCAGCTGCAGAGTAGGTTATCTGGGTTTAAGTTACGAAATGATTACGCTAACACAAAATTTTCAGATTCTAACAAATTATCTTTCTTTTTTATTAAGCACTCATATCATTATCTTTACTTTATGCACTCATAATACAACAGGTTATTATATTATTTATGGCTCTACCTTTTCTTACTGTTATCAATAAATTACAAATAATTATCAATCAAAAACAAGTATACATCGAAAAAAATTTCCTTAACTATTTCTGAATTAACTATAATGACTTCTATTTAATGAATTCTATTTAATGAACCAGTACTCCTTTTATATCTTTTCCCCCTTACTCTATTTTATAAAAACCCCTTTCCCTTAGAGATCTCTTATTAATTAATCTTGTTTAACCATTTACTTAACGAGGGATGCTCTCCGCTGTTGCACTATTGCTAGGAATTCGCTCCTTTTGGT